>JAHFWJ010000449.1:1200000-1824541 GCA_028555115.1 Himalopsyche japonica | reverse complement strand
AGTTAATAATTTGAAAATTTGTGGGAATGTAATTCCATCTTTTTATTTGATTGTATTGAAGGAAATTTAATATTCATTCATGTATGTTTCTTTAGGCCCTAGGGTACTTCCTGCCAACATCTGAAGTTGAGATTTGGTACAGAGGTAATTTAGAATGGCAACCATTTAGAATGTGTGACACTTGTTTCTCAAGCAATGGAAATATGGGTTGCTTTCCTAGTTAACATATCACTTAAAAAATGTGACTAGACTGTAATGATTTGGAACAATTAGAATTCTTTATCATTAATTTTTAATTGAATAAATTTTCCTTTTTTATATACACATAACTGTTAAGTACCGTACGAGAATATACCATAAAAATAAATGTAAATACAGGTCATATAATAGAGTGTGTTACCGTTTTTATATCCTGTGAAGTTGCAACTACAACACTGGTAATCAATAAAATTATATGTAATAACGTAAGTAATGGTAAATGGCAAAATTTTAAAAAAGGTAAAATGGTAATATCACACAAGCAAATCTGCCTCGTTGATTTGGGCTGTTTTTATACTTATAAAGTAAAAAAATATTTATCATAAAATGCACGATTATATTGAATTATTTTAAATAATAAAAACACATTTTTTTAGTACTTATTTCCACAATATATTTTTTGATCAGGACCGGAACAAAAAATTAATTTGAGTTAAAGGTAGCAGGTGTACAAAACCATGGATTATTAATTTACCATAATTGTAATTGTAATTCTTAATAAGTGATTGTGAACATTTAATTTTTATACCAATTTACTTTATTTGTATCAATATTGTATGATTTTATGTAAATTGTTTCCTAGTTCTTGAACCATGGTTTTGTACACCTGCTACCTTTAACTCAAATTAATTTTTTGTTTTTATAAATAGACTTGTTTGCAAATTGTATTCTATCAGTTGATTTGCTTGAGCGAAACCGGTCCTGATCAAAAAATATATTGTGGAAATAAGTACTAAAAAAATGTGTTTTTATTATTTAAAATATCATGCCTTTCCATCAAGAAGTGACAGTTAACACCTTAAAAGTGATATATTGAATTAATTTGATATCAAATAACTTCCTTCCACTTATAAACATAGCTTATCAAATAACGAAATAAAATGAATATTGCATCTTGGAATGTACTGTATTGTATGTTAACTGAACTAACATAATAATAATTTATACATATAATTTATTGGACGTTTCAGCTAGATGGATGGATCGCTCGTAAATGGAGTAGTCAGTCAACAAAAATGGGTTCCTTCCTAGACCCTATGGCTGACAAAGTTCTGGTAGGCACTCTATTCCTCACTCTCACATGGCAGGGCTTGATCCCATTGCCGCTCACATGCCTGATTGTGGGGCGTGATATTTTACTGGTAGCAGCTGGATTTGTCATCAGATACAACAGCCTATCACCACCGGTATGTTTTTAACCTGTCGGCTGCCAATTTTATACTTTGTGCATTAGCTATTCCAAATATTCTTAAAATGAATTATTCAAATATCAAATAAAAAAATGATGAAATATTCAAATATATTTGAGTAATTTTAAAAAAATTCTGAAGGTGAAAAAAAGAATCAAACAGTATTTTAAAACGAAAGGGTGTTAAATGTTTAAAATTTCAGATTTGTTTTTTTTTAAAATGTAATTATAGTTTCCAATAGCCATTATGAATTATTGCAGTAAATGAATATTATAGATCATTTGATTGTCTGTTTTTTGGTTGCAGAGAACACTGAGTCGTTATTTTGACGTCACCCATGTTACTGCTCAATTGGCTCCAACATTCATAAGTAAAGTAAACACTGCCATTCAGTTGTTATTGGTAAGTAAAGACGTTTATAATCTATTACTGAGCTGATAAAGCACTATGATTATGTATCCGTTTCAATAACTTGAATAGCTCAGTGTAGCCAAGAATTGTACAGTTAAAGTGTAGTACATAAATTACCTCACCTGTAAATTCTTTCAAGGTAGGATATCTTATACTCATATAGGTTTGTTGATCAATTTATTCTATTAAATTTAATTATAACTTTTAAGGTGTTAACTGTCTTGTTGGAAAGTCATTGTATTTTAAATAATAAAAACGTATTTTTTACTATCATTTCCACAATATATTTATGATCTGGACCGGTTTTGTTCATCGCCAGCATTATCATAAATATGTTGTAAAAATAGTATTAAAAATGTGTTTTGTGATTGATTTGGCTTCTTGTTGTATTTATCATGTAATGAAACATATTTTATATTCATAGTGCTATACTTGCAAACATTTTCCTTTTTATTTGAATTTTAATGGTAAATTGGCTTCCAATCAGAATCACATCAGAAAAAGTTGATGCTTTTTAGGTTTAAAAATAATATCTTTATTATTAAGATAATATAGTTTAAATATTTATCTATTTTTAAACCATAGTTGTTAATTTAATAACTAAATTTGTTTTGCGATTAACCAGTTTTTCACCCTTGAATTAACTCACCTTTTATGTCTATGATATTTTAATATCTGAAAATTTTGAAATGAATGACCATCGATTGACGTTTGTTATTTTTTACGCATGAGGATTTTTTTAACATGAGCGCAATGATATGTTTGAAGTATTGACTATAGTTGGAATTCATTTTTTCAAATACTATAAATATGAATTTTTTGCTAAGTAAACAGAAAAAAGTGTCTGATTTTATTTATATTTATGATCATAGGTTGGAAGCACTCTGGCAGCACCTGTATTTGGCTACGTAGATCATCCTGTTTTGCAAGGACTTTGGACGGTCACCGCTTTATCAACAATCATTGCCGGATTAAGTTATGTAGTTTCTAGAAATACTTACAAGTACATCAAAAAGACAAAATGATGTCCAATAATTTCACAGGAAGTTTATGTAAATTTGAACTGATATTCTCCAATATTAAGTAATTGAAATTTATGTTTTTATGACTAATGTTATGTTATTTGAAATCTATATAATCCATTGATTGATTGAATTGGCATTCACTTGGTAGATCTCCATTATAACACGGTGAAAAAATAGCAATGTATTTTAGTTCTACAAAATTATTTTTAACAAATAGTTCTGACGATGGCGTGAGCCGAAATAGCTATCAACTATATTTGATAAAAATAATTTTGTAAAACTAAAATACATTGCTATTTTTTCACCGTGTTCTATATAATCCTTTTGCATTTTTTTTACTATAATTATTAATGTATGTATATTGAAGTTCATTATTATATAAGTGAGATCCAATATGTGTATTTTTTTCTCAGATAAATGCTTTACCATTTACTTTACATGCTGATTGATTCATTTTCAAAAACATGAATGCACATTGTGTTTTCATACTATCACCCTATCCTTGTATGAAGCAGAATATAAACTGTTAAGAAAACTGACTTGACATTCAAACACAGAAAGTTATCGTTAAACTCATTCTAATATAATAACATCAGAGAGAAGTATAATATAGAAAGAAGACACAACGCCCTAGGCAAAAAAGAATGTTTTTTACTATTTAAATTTAATTGCTTATGAAGCAGCAATGAACAGATTGTGTTTTTTTTTTGAAATTCTGAGAAAAAACATCTTTTCTTATCTAATCCAATTTCATTACTCATTTAATATAATTTACGATATTGACTGATGGCACTCGATGGAATTTCAATATAAAATTTTGTACAATTCCACATGTTAACCCGGGATTCACCTTTCGCTACCTTCAGGTATTCTATCACAGGGGTGCACTAGAACTGGCGCACAATTTTTTTTCCGCACAGTCTGCATTGGTTATATACATGTGGAATTAATTACAAACGAAAAACACAGACCCTAAAGCTAGGATCCAAATGTAAATTTATCAAGGTATTCATCATTTTAAAAACAATTTATTACATTCCTAACATTCTAACAATCAATAAATTTTCTTGAAATTATATTTATTATACACCAACCATAAATGGTGGGGTTATGTATGTTTCATAAGCAAATTCTTCATTATGATTTGGATCAAATTCGACACCTGAAAAATAAATCAGTTAAAAATTACAATATATTCCTGAACATAATAATTACTCGTAAAATATAAATAAATTATGGAGTGTGCTAACAATTGATAATCATAAAAATCTTCACTTAATCAAATATTTAAAAAAAGAAATGTGTTGAAATGAATTGTTAAAATTGTTAGTGTGATAATCAACCGCACAAGGGATAATTAGGGAAATTAGGCTGATCATTAATAATGTGTATTAAATTTTATTGAGTTCAGTTTATTTCTAAAATTTCTTAAAAAATAATTAATCCCCCGTGTTTTGATGCAATAATTAACATCTTTATCCCTGTTAGAGGCAAAACATGAGTCATTAGTGATAATTTGGAATTGGAACAACAAAGTTTCAACAGTCCAAAAATATTTGTGTTTGGAGTTACGAGATCTGCCAAAAGTATTCTATAGAAATTTAAGATTCATTGAACAAACAAAAATTAAATAACATGAAAAAGTCAAAGTATACTATTTTTAGTATGTAATAACCATGAATGGAATATAAAATGAGTTGATAAATTGAAAAAGCACCCTATTCAATTAAAATATTTTTATGCATCATAACACATATTGATGAAAAGTCCAAGTTCATTACTTATTAATATATAAAGCTTTTAATATTTCTACGATATTATGAAAGAAGATCAATCGCAATATGATTTGTGTGCGGCATAGTTACCTATATATTCAATTTCTAAGCCAAACTGGCCTTCTACTTTCTCTCCACATGATATTCCGAAATGAGAAATTCTTTCGAGGGGAAGTGAGACCTGCTTGTCTTGCACTCTACCTTTTGATCCCATCAAGAATTTTGAAAACGGAATCTGAAAAATATCAAAAACAATGATTGCATGTATGACAAACCGAAGACGGTTTTGTGAGTAAAGTTATCAGTGTCTTTTTAACCTCCGTAAGCGCTTTACATGGATTATTAATCTCCCACTAATAATTGATATATGCTTGGTGGAGTTCCACAGGAATTATGTAGTTGTTAGTTATTTTGGCATCATGCCTTGATTGACTGTTGTCTATATGACAATAGATATTGGTTTTGATGATGGCTGAATGCTGAGCCGCTATCAACTCTATATTATTATTCTTTTGAAACCAAATAATTTACTGTCACTAATTATATAATATAATTAAATAATCGAGTCTTCAGCTCAAGTTAAATTATAGAGTGATCTTCTAAATATTAACAAGCAAAAGTAATTTGTTCCAAACCTTTGCCACTTGCCAATAGGGGCCTCCTCTTGTGTATAGTACATAATGGTAAATATCATTCCATGTTATGTCAAAATAGCCTTCCGTGGAAATATTTAAAACATATGGTCTCCCATCGCCACGAACTTTCAAAACCAGTGTATTATATAGTGTCCAGTCGTAAAACGAGTCTCTTTTGAATGATTTCTGCAATACGTGGAAATCGACAAATAAAATATCAAGTAAAAAGCCAATACAATAATATGCAGTAACAAAGGATACATAATCACTCATGATGACAACTGAATATCAGCAGAAAGCGAGAAAGGATAATGGTTCATTTAAGCTACATTAAAAACTTGCTTCTTAGTGACAAAGCATTAATAGCAAGTATGTTGATACCATAATACTTACTCTAGCACGTTCAGAACGCATACCACAATATCCAGCCCTTTTAATACGTCCATCCAATGGGACCCTTGTTTCTAAAACACCAGAGAAAAGTCCTCTCCCAGCTTTGCTCATTTGCAAACTGCATTTACTATATCCCTGATTGTGGTCGCTGTCGCTAGTTGTTACCCACTTATCTAAGACTGCCTGATTGTCAAAACACCACAGTACATCGGTTTCTCCTGTAAATTAAAAGTAAGACAGTCTTTAAAAAAATCATCAGTCAAGGAGAGGTTTAAGCACAGTACAGTAATATATTGTAGGGTATAAATATGAATGCAAATATAGTGTGAACAATATCAAACAAAATTTGTTGTTTTGAGCGAATACAATATTGATTTGAGAAATAAACAACATTTGGGACTCGATAGAAAATCGATTCATACCTTGACGAGCGTAATAAAGTGGATCAGCATAAATTTTTTCTTCAACTTCTTTCTTCCATATACTAATTTCTTCTTTAAGCAAAGTCAAACCAGAGCGAATGTTTTGTAAAGTTGTAATTTTTTCTTTCGATTTGGTGTCATAACCACCTTTTCGATCCTTTTCCCAAAATAGTTTATTAGCAGCTGTAGTATGCAATTGCAGTGTCGGTTTAATGTGCAATAAAGAATTGCGTGTTAAATTAGTCTCGGTATATCGTAGAAATGACGAGTAAAAAGAATATTTGGAACAAATAACTCTGTCGACTTTGGAAAGAAGCCGATATTCGAAATGACAAACGTTATTCAATAAAAAAGAAAACATTATGACGGAAGTTATTTCGTTAAATTTTATCTATACAATTTATGATAAACTGAAGCTCGACACGATCGAAATCATTCTGTATTTATCGACGGAAAACATAACCAAAAAGTCTTGACTGTCATTAATGTTATTGAATGTTATGAAGTTGACAAGAATAGAGTATAACCATTTATGAGTAAAACATAGAGTTACATTGCTTATGAGTATAACTATGGTCTCCATAATTAGAGATAGCTACGTTATGTGGTAAATTGGAATATAATATTAATTTAATCTGTTAACATATATTTTTAATTATCTTACAGGTCGAGTACATCCGTATACCTACTAAAATGCATGAAGCGGTCAAAAAGCGAAATTTCGATCGTGATTGATAAAACATATGGAAGTGTAAGAATTTTATCGCTTCAAACATAAAATGTTTTGATAAAAACCTTCTTAAAAAACTTCTTTTATTTTGTTTCATTTAATTTGTTTGTAAATAAAAATAAATATGACGTCTAATACAATTACTTTTTTAGTACAAAACAAACTCATTTATAATATTTTATATACAATTTAGTCTCGGTTTTGTATCCTAAAATTTCCCGTATCTAGATATTCAATGAATAATTTGGTCTCTCGACCTTCATTGTGTTTTTTTTTCAATAATAATTGTCTCATTATTTATTTGGAACATAACATAACATCGGACCATACAGAGAACGATCTTTAGGTACATGAAGTACTTCCTGCATGGCAATACCATTAATAGTGGTGTTGATCAATACTTATTTACGTTTTCGTTTTCGATCATGCCTTGTGCTCGTTACTTTCTGTAAATATGATTTTAACTATAAATGATTTAAATAGAATAAAAGATGTTGAAAGCATGTAGCTTTTTTCTTATACAATCAAGGATGCTGCTACTATTAATCTAAAGCTCGAATGGAATCATGTACAAAACATTTTAGCATACATATATAATATAGAATTGGAGATAATCATTAGTCATAACTATTCATAGTTTTGACGATGGCGTGAGCCGAAATAGCTATCAACCATATCTTATAAAAAAATTGTAGAACTAACACGCATTCCTATTTTTTTCACCGTGTTATAGTGGAGTTTTACTAAGTAAATGCCAATTCAATCAATAATCCTTAAGGTAATAAAAGGTCGTGGAAAGTCAAAGGTGGTATCAGCCATGTATCAGCTATTTATAAATCAACGAACAACATTGAATTGTTAACAATAAATAGGCAAAAAAACTTAAAAACATATGGGTTATGACAAATCTTTTAAAAGAATAAGAATTATTTATTTTTGAGCAATATTTGATGCTCAAATAATTTTTCCCTAAAAGTTCAGAATGACTTCAAATTAACATATGAAGAGAAGTATAAAAACGGGTGGGTTGTCATCATGATCCATTACAAAAATGAAGAGGAGTAAAAAATTTTGAAGCATGATTGGATTTAAAAATTCCAATTCCTATTGAGTTTTTTTAAAAGCCTTGCTGGCCAGCGATTGACAAATTTTTTTGTCTATTTTTCTAATTTCTATTCATGTAAATCGTCATCTTAAAAACTTAATATTTTTGAAATTGGTTTACTAATGATTTACATAATAATAAAAATTATATTATTTATAAAATTGTGATGCGTTATCTTTATTAAAGCATTTATTGACGACCCTTATGTGATATAACTTATTATATGCGATATAAATTAGCCGTTATTCCGTATTTTACTAAAAACAGTATTTTTTATATACATAATATATGTAATTCCTAGGTTTATGTAAACTATTGTAACGAGTACTAGATTATCGAACCTCATAACTCAAGTCACAACTTAGCTAGGTGAAAGTTGTCTTACCTGTCAACGTCCCTGTAAAAAATGAAATGATAACATGTCAATGTCAAATTCTATGCGAATAGAAATTAGCATTCAAGCTGTTTGTTACACGTCGATAGATTAGCACGCGTGAGATGGGGGCCTCCAACGCCAATGGGGTGAGAAAATGTGTCATTGATTACAATAATTTTCATTTCAATATTGGTTATTTCAGTATAATATTATTATAAATAAGATTGCTATGATTACTATTTAAGTTTTTATTGAATAATAGTGGTAAACAAAACCCGTGTAGAATTTACGGTTATGATCATATAAAACAGAATGTCTATGTGGAATTATTCCAATTCTTATTTTGAAATCTGGAACATGTTTAAATTTATTAACAGATTACTATATGTAATAGAATTAGAAGAAAATTGTAAATATATTTACCATAAGGGTGGTAGTATTTTACGTAATTTTATGAAACAGTAATTTATAATTGCTGCACAGTGTATAATTTTTTATTCTAATATTCGTATTTTGTCTAACAGCATCCCTGAATACTGTGAATGTTAATTTGATTTAATTTCTGTATATCATTTGTGCATGACGCAAGGGGTGTAATGGATTGTTGATATGGAAAATATTTGATTTGAAATTTATTAAACACTTTATTTTTTTACTGATAAAATTTGAAATATTTTAGTATTCCATCAATAAACCAGATATATACATGTTTGATGATACAAGCTAGATTATGGAAAATTTTTTACATTGTACTTATATTCTAATCTTTCCATAACTGTTAATTGATCCCATGTCCAAAAAAAGTTCTTTAATAAAATATTCTACATAGTAGAATTTAATAACTGTTGCAAAAATAACACACAAACATAATTAGAAAAAAGTATTGTTTTTTTTTTTCATTTCAACAGCCTTACTTTTTGATGTTTTTAATAGACGGAGATTTAGTCTGTATCGTATTCAGATCTCATTTTCATTTCACCTAAGAAAGGAATAACACATTTACCAAAAAAATTTACCTTATTGACTCGTAGCTGTCATTTTCACAAAAGTTTTCCCGAAAAACACTTTTTTCACCCTATATAATAAGCCTGAGCTTTGTGCATGTCTTTTTGAAAGCACCTACAATTGTATAACTATTATTAATTAATAACAATAAATTTCAAATCTCGTCTATTATATCATATCATTATTTTTCAACCTGTACCAAAAATCTGAAAATGAATAATTTGACTCTTCTTTCAAAAAGATTGTCCACCACCGCTCCAAACAATACACATATAGTGGAATAGTGCTATAAAGTTATATATTATATGAATGCTGTTCTAAATGAACAGTGCTTGCTTTACTCTTATAATCACTAGTGCAAATGTCATGATAAAATAGCAAGCAACAACCGCGTCCTTTTCATGCAAAAATATCAAGCCATTGGATCACGTCAATAGGGCTTCTCAACGCATTCACATAGTCTATTGCTGGTAGCAGAGACTGATTATATTTTCGTGCCTACGTAAGACAATGTTAAAAAAGTACATGAGTGTGTAATTGATTTCGAGAAAAATGATAGCGTCTTATCAACTATATTTATAATTAATCATGATAAAATAAATGAATTTCGATGGTATCTCCAAGAAATATCTGTCTTTAAATCACTTGTGTGATATCGCTTGAATAGTTAAAATTCGACCATAAAAATGGTATGTATTGAATTAATCCATTGTAATATAATAAATGTGTTTTGTTTTGCAAAGATAATTAAAGATTACTAAATATTATTCATAATATTTTATCATAAGTGAACGAAGAGCTTGAAGGCATTAATTAATAAAAACACATTTTTTTCTTCCGAAAACTTCTTCTAGTAAATTTTAATTGTTACAACTTTGTACGATTCCACATTTTTTGTCACTAAGGACCTGGGTTTCGCCTTTCATCATAAATGATACTAGTAGTAAATTGCTCCATTAAAGTGCACATTTGTTGGTCTTTATAGATTAAATAGCAAGTGTTTTACCATAGTGATGATATAGTTTTGGGCTCACGCAGCAACGTCGCCAATTTCAATCTTAGATTCAAAAGGTCTAGGGTTGGAATATATTTCTTGTCGAGAGATTCATAAATCATTTACATTCTAATCTCATGTTATTTAAAAAAAAAATGTTACTCATTTTGTTGATCACTTTAAGAAATATTAATATATTAATTTATTTTTTTCATCTTGTAGAAATTTTCCAATGTGTCACTAAATCATGAATAAGATATTTGTATTTCACACCTTTCTCAATTTTGCCATGTCTTCATGTAGCATATTTCTTATTAGAAACCTTCATATTGTGAAATAATTGTTTTCAACTTTTACTTGTTTACTGTGGTTAGATTGTGATGTAATAATAGATATTAGCAACAAATACTGTTATTACATTGGCCAGCATGGCATTGTAAAACAATTGAACAGAAACAATCAAATATTGATGGCGCATTCCATAAGTAATTTCATAATTTTGTAAAATCAATAAAAAAAAAAATGTCATTAATGAAAACAGCTATATTTTCATAATCTTGAATTTACCACTTAAATATCATACTCGTATTTGTTGCAATTAGTTTAGATGATTCGATTGCAAATAATATCAGGGCTGGCCTAACACAAAATAATATATTTTTTTTTTTATATTCAATAACAGAAATTATTTACATATATATTTAATTCAAAATGTGAATTTCATCTGGTATATTGATGAATTTGATATGTTCGTAATAAATCATGATGATATAGTGGCAGGCCATGTTCTGACACGTTTAGATATATGGAACAAATATTCAAGTTTATAAGCTTTGATATAATTTATGATTTCGACTGAAGGTGCTTGATGGAATTTCAATATCAAATTTGAATTGTTACAATTTTGTACGATTCCACGTGTTTTGTCACTAACGACCCGGGTTTCGCCTTTTGGCATCTTCAGGCATTCTATCACACGGATGCGACAGAATAAGCTTTGAATTAAAATTATTTCAAATGCTTATCTTAGGTTTGGATCTCTTATAATTTAAAAACTGACAAAAGTTAGATTGTGACAAAATTTATGAAAATTATTTATAGTACAATGAGATTTATTTACTGGAATAAATGAAAAAAAAAATATATATTGTATTATACCATTTTAGTATGAGACTAAATATTGTTTTTTTGTTTTGATATTTAGGAGGCTAGTGCTAATGAATACCTTTATCCTCCTGGTATGGTGATGAATTTGGATTTTGCAAAAAGTCCTGGCAAATTCAACCCACCGATCAGTGCTGCGAATCCCGGTGAGCCATGGATGGTCGTACGACCCCTCCAGCGCGGTGACTACGACAAAGGTTTTTTGCAACTCTTGAGTCAACTCACCAGCGTCGGAAACTGCACCAGAAAGCAGTATGATGGTAAAATATAGTTTTTTGATTGATTGACTACATACATTGCTAATAGTTTCCAATAAAGTGTTTTAAGTATATCGCTTCAAGCTTTTTATCAATCTGGGAATCAAGTTTTCCTAAAGTTAAAATTGTATGTTACGTTATACTGAATGCTTTTTTTTTTTTTTTAAATAAACTGGTTTGGGACTTCGTGTTTAAACTTTCTCTTTTAGTCCTGTTCTTACATCATCTGGTTTACTCGGAAACAATCTCTATCCCGCTATCGTTTTATTGTGATAGTCTGGGTCTATCTCATGTTACATTGAATTCAATTATTTTAATACATTTGTGTGATAAAATCTAGAATATGTTCAAAAAAACAAAATAAAATAGAAAATGATATCGAGGAATGATTACTTGGGTTGCTGGGGTTCAAATATCTCATATAAAATTATTTTTGTTTGCTTTTACAGATAGATTTACATTTATGAAACAATCGGGTGGATATTTTGTAACAGTCATCGAGGATACTAGAATAAAGAAGATAATCGGCAGCGCCACCTTAACTGTGGAACAGAAATTCATCCATAACTGTGCGCTGGTAATTATGATTTTCGTTTTTTTTATAATGAATGATTTCAAACATACCTGGCTTGGTGAATGAATTTAACTTCTTGTGAAACGTATGTGTAAAAAGGCATATTTCATTTTAGCGTGGCAGATTAGAAGATGTCGTTGTCAATGATACTTATAGAGGGAAACAATTAGGAAAGCTGTAAGTCATTTGTCATTTTTATATTTATTCAATAGTTATTGCATTAACACTAAAAAGAAAATCACTTTAACTTGTTCCCTACTGAGCTACATAAAGGATATTCTAGTACTGAATATTTAAGAAGTAAAATAAATAAATACAGTATGTAGTTATGGTGTCAGAAACTTTTTTGACAGTTAACGGAATAAATCAACTGTCCACAGACAGCCGTTTCAACAGTTGAGACATAAGCAGTTATAAGGTTAACTCTTTCAATATTTTTTTGAGTAAAAGATTTTGTTCTTTTGATGAAATATCTTTAAAATATACTTGAAAACACAGCATTGACCACTGTCAATGTAAATACTGCAATCTAAATAAAGAACTACTAACTGCAAAAAAGTGCAGAGAAAACACAACAAAACAAAACACACAATCGCTAAACGTGAAGGAAATGAGCATTCACTGCCTGTGATATTGATGTAAGCTACTAATAAATACGGGAATAAGACTGACGATAGAACAAAATGTCTCCAATGTTAAAAAATGAAAATTCCATTACCTCATTGCTAAGTAGAAATATTGGTTTTAGCTTTCAGACTCTGTGCATACTTTCATTCTGCTTATCTTTTTTATGTCAGAGCATTAAAATTGTGGACTATTTTTCTTTTCAGGATTGTGGTGACTGTGTCTCTACTAGCTCAAAGCATCGGCTGCTATAAAATGTCTTTGGACTGCAAAGATAAACTCGTCGCCTACTATAAGACATTGGGGTACACGCTCGAGGCGGGCAATGCCAACTCCATGAATATGAGGTAAGCTTATTGATATTACAAATTTCTTTTTTCACAGCTTTTACCTAAGTTAAATAGCAACATATTTAGTGTCAGTGATTGTGAGTTCAGCTTGAATCTCCACAAGCAATAGACACTGTGATATTATATCGATAAAGAGATAGATGCATGCCATGTTAACATTACTTTCCGGCCATCTTGGCATACTATGGAGAGTGATAAGATCTCAACAAAAATATTTTATATCATTTATTTGATATGCTCTTTATTAGAAATTTTGAGAGTCTAAGACTCGGGTGAAAAAAAAATCCTGTTATTACGGTGTGACCATAGTAAGCTGTCATTTAAAGTTACTCTGTAATATTGTTACTTTGATGCAATATCATCTCGAAAACATATTTTAACGATGATGGTATTTTGTTTTTCATAATCAAAACACTTTGATGAATATATTGATGATGGATGATCATCCATCATGACTCATCTGTTATTGGACCAAGATAATCTAATTAATAGCACCCTTTTAATACTCATGATTATCACTTTTAAGGTGTTAACTGTCACTTCTTGATGGAAAAGCGTAATATAGATTGCCTTTCAATTGTTTTCTTAGTTCGAGAACCTTTCTGATCATAAAATATACCGTGGAAATAGTACTAAAAATTTGTGTTTATTATTTCAAACTTATAATTATACAAATTCGAATTTTTCAATCTTTGCTGTTTGTTAATCATCTTTTAGCGTCTTCAGGCATTCTATCACATGGATGTAACGGAACTGACTATTTTATTGACTAAAACTGGATTGTTTTAATTATACAATTTTATTTAAAAAAAATAAATATTAAAAATTACAAAATTAAATGGGCGAGTATTTTTTTTATGAATTTGATTTTAATGATAAATTCTGATATAGTGACAAAACATGTTGTTAACTCACAAGAATCATAAATATGATGGCTTGCTCAAAATTCTGCAATGCTCCACAAATACAAGAAGTACATACATGAATATAAAAAAAATGACATCCTAATTGTATAATAAAACACAATGGTATCTAAAACAAGCCTTTTGAGTGTCTAATACGCCTTTTCAATTGTTTCAGGTTTGATTCATCTTGACAATTAGCCACCAGGAACGACGCCGCGCAGGCCAAGCTTTAAAAAAATATTCATTTTATACAATGGATATCGACACCATCATCAATACACAAATTTTATATCATGTTCATCATCCTTACGATTGTTGAAAAACTGTAACATTTTTAAACACTTTAAGAGAGTGGAGTTTAACAACTACCAGTCTTTGGTAATTTGATGAAATACTCCCCTTTAATGTGATTTTAATAGTAGAAAATTCAATTAAGTAATCAATGTTTGTCTTGCAATACAATATCTTGAATAATTTTATGACATATCCGCTTCTTTCTATCGGGTTTTATGATATTTTTCAACAAGGGATTTTTTGACTTATTTTCACTTAAAGTTATTGAATACACATCTTATGTTTACAATAAACACTGCACTTTCATGAATGCACACTCTTGCCCACCATTGCTTAAGAATATTCCTTCATATATGTCAGATACATGTTCTTTATTTGTCCTTTCTTGCTACAGCTGTAAAATGTCTTTTGTATTCTGTTACGTCATAAATGTATGGCTTTAAAGCAGGGAAAGTTCCTGTAAATATAAATTTTTGCTTGTTTATCAATGTTTTGAAAAAAATTTGAGTGTATCATATATATCAGGTATTGTTTATGGGGTTGAATTCCAACCTGTAGAATTGTTTTTTTTAGCTTGAAGGATCGTAACATTCATCTATAAAGTTTGTTTTTTATTTGAGATATACCTCTAGAGGAAAATACTTTTTTTTTAATTCTCACAAGATTCCCAAATTTTTGTGTAAATTGAAATTATGTGTGAGTAAAATAAATTTCTTGTTTTATAGAGCTGTGTTACGGTCACGGTCGTCCTGGTACATAAAGTATTAAATAGTTTTAATAATATGGTGTTATGGGTAAAAAATCTAACATTAATATGGCATACTTAATTATTGATAAAAATGCTAGTTTATATTGAGTCTTTACAAGAATGACTGTACAATGTTATTTTAAAATAAATCTTTTTTTATTGAAATTGAATGAATGAAATTGACTTATTATTTTTGACCTCTTTAGTTAATTTGATACTTTTACAAGAAAAACTTGTGCATGGGAGATGATTTTTAGTATATTGCAGTTGGATGGAATTGAATTTCAATCACAATTTATGACATTTATTTGTCCACTGAACATTGTAAAAATAAAACTGTCAAATAATGAATGCACATGATTTTTTTTTTTTTTGAATACAATTCTAATTAATCACTTAGACAGGAATGGGTGCCAAAACTTTTAATTAAAAAAAAATAATTTTCATATCATAATATCTACATATAAATAAAACTAGATGGAAAACTTTTCAAAATACCTTCATGAAATCATGAATATTATTTTTTCAGTTACAAATCTATGGTGTCAAAATAATTTTGAATTGTTGAAACATTGTACGTTTCTACGTTATGTCACTCACGACCACAGTTTTGCCTTTTTGCATCATTAGATATTCTTTCACACGGATGCTATAGAACTACAAAAAGTAAACCATTCTATTGCACCCATGTGATAGAATGTCTGGAAAAAGATTTGAATTTTTACAGAGAAATGAGATTTCAAAAATGGTTAAATATCAGCAATTTTTAGTTACTCTCTATTGCATGATATATTTTGACGCAGTGATCATGATAGAGAGAATTCAATATTGATTGAATTTGTGTTTTATTAATTTCAGTCCTCAAGCAGAGATTCTTTGGTATGAAAAAGACTTTTTAAGCTTACAATAAATCGATGAAATAAATATCTGTTGACAGGAAATGAATGCAATAAAACTACAATGTAAAATTTTATGAGTTGTTTATTTACAAAGTTTATATGCAAGTAATATAATATGGTAAGCAGTTATAGAAGTACATCTTAGAAAACTGAATACTTTCATAATATCTTTATAAGTACATTACTTAACGTTTCAATATTGAAACAAACAAAATATAAATGAAGCAACATAGTTCAGAAATTTAATGATTACAGTTTTTATTATTTTACAAAATTTATTGTATCTTATGTGTGTACTTAAAATTAAAAGGTATACCTATCATTAATTTATTTATATTAGAATAATGGCAATATTATATTTTTGTTATTCAGTTGGTTAGTCTGAGTTTATGAATTCTGTTAACCGATTCCTGCTAAGCCACACAAAAGACATTCCAAAACATTTCTTTCAGAAATCAATGAGTGATGGTGTTAACCAAAGCTTATGGAAGTTATTGGGACAAACCTTCAAGACAAAAATTAACTCTTACCTGAAAGTTTTGACACTGTTAACTCTCTATCATTTTTAAGTGTCATTTATCAACACATTGCAATCAGCTGTCTTAACAGTTGAGACATTAGCAGTCAGAGGGTTAATTTATTAAACTAAAAATGAATAATAATTAATTGGAATATATATTTAAAAAAAGCTTTTAAAGGCTGCCTATTGAAAATTATTTGATAGGGAAAAAATTATCTCTTAAAAAAATCAAAATGTGAGATTTTTTATTATTTCATGTCAACATTATTGTTAGAGGCATTCAGACATGAAAGAATAATGTTGCGATATAAAATATTGATTTATGTGTTATTGTTATTATCCATGTTGTTTTTAATATGAAATAGTACGTTTTTCATCTTTAATATCATTTCTATCACAATAAGTATTGCAATGCAATTTCTACACAGTTAAAAACAAAATTTTTGAAGAACTGAACTGATGAATTATAAAAATATAAGACATTATTTCCACATCTAGCAAAATCTTGGTCAAAAATGTTTTTAATATTCCAGTGGTGTTTTGCAATCACTATTTCTAATATATAATGTAGAGACCCAAATGTAAGACATATTGAATAATCTTTTATCGTTCTGCGAGTACAAAAGTCTATTTTTAAATGTGAATTTGGGTAAATACGGAATCTTTATTATCTACATGATTAAAGCATTAATACTAGTAACAAATATTTTTGATAACTTATAATTGTATATAAAATAATTATGGTTAGAGTTATTGATATTAGATATAAAAATAACATAAGCAATATCATTAAAAGATGTTTAACTACTTAGAATTGAATAGAAATTTTTGTGTTCAATGCCAATTAAGTATAGATATGTTGTCGCTGATATGAATTTATCAAAAAGCGACGGAAGTATACAAAATTTAAATGTTCAGGAGAAATAAATTCACATTTGCGACACTTTCAGATTTAGGTGTGTAGTGTCGTACATATTTTTATGAAATCTTATATTGCGTTGGTAAAACATCTGAATTGTGCTTTGTTAAAAATATATACTGGTAAGTTTCCTTGTGTTGTGATAATACTTATTATATTAATTTAACAGACATTCCTCCAGGACATAATATAAATTAGGGTTTGTCAAGTTTATTCAAACCAAACAGCAGAAGAAAAATATGCCTTAAGCTGCAATGCTATTCAATTTGAATCAATTATCTTCTATTTACTTTTGAGTAAAATATCCATAAATATTTTGCACTCACAAGTATTTGTTGTGCAATTAAGTAAATTTTCTAAAGTTCCTCTTTTTGCTCAGGGTGTACATTCCAAAGACTACTATGCAAAAAAAAAAACTCTAAAAAAAGAGAAGGTGCCCATAAAAATATGGTAGATAGATTCCATTACTTACAGCCAATTAAAAATATGAGAATCTTTAACACAAAAATAAATCAAATTAATTTATTATTTACATATAAAAATATTTTTAAAAGTTAAGCATGTAATAAATTTACATATATAGTTTTTTTAATTGAATCAAATTTACCATAGAGAAAAATTATATATAGATTCTGTGTTGCTATTTGACAATAAATGCGCTAGCTTACTGTGATGAAAAACCACTGAAAGTATTTAATGGAGACATCTTTGGGAACACCTTAGCACTATTTACACCATATGTTTGTTTTGTTTCACTGGTTTTGAATATGAATTTAGTCATCATTCACTATGATTATATTCTTGTTAGTATCTTGTACGGTTCTCGATAACTTTTTGTAATTATGAATGTATAGGCGACAGAGCAACGCAATGTTTTGATACATATTTTTATTCATTTTAGTTTTGTTAAAGCAAAAAAAAAATCAGTTTAAATAATACACTTATTTTTATGTTATGATTTTTCAAAACTGTGCAAAAAGAGGACCAAGTATTCATGGGAAAATGTTATTTTATATTAAACCAGAAAGAATGGTAAGCATTCAGCATCTGTTATGATAATATTTATGGTTTTGTAAAGTTCCCTGTACAGGATTCTGGATACGAATAGAATATATTGTCCATAGATAAGTAAAGAGATTAATATAATAAAGCATATTTTCGTATGCTCATAACTTCTTAAAATATAATTTCCACTAATCCCACTGACATTCAAAGACAATAATTCCTTCTGTGTAATTTTCGACCACTAAGAATCTGTCTGGGACAATCAACAAAAGTACAAATTAAGATCTAAGCTTTAGGCTATACAACAAAACAGTGCTCTATGAAATAAATGTTGCCAGAGGAACAGAGCAAAATTATGTGTTGAGAATACCACACAAAAATAATTAAGGATTTGTGAGAAATGAAACACATTCCACAGGTTTAATCTAAGATACAAAACTGAAAATTCAAGTCTAAGGGTTATTTTATAAAATCCTATTATTATATAATTAGGTTTGTGTTGTAGGGCACACATATTCAGTCGATTAGAATATTTACCTATTACTTTTAACATTTTTTGATATGTAATTGACTTAGCATTAACATGCAGTAATTGCATAATTATTTTTTAAATTTTATATTCATACAAATGTGAATGAATGTATAAATCATTGGTTGAAAATGAATGAAGATTGTCAGCATTATATATTTAGTAGTTAAAGCAGCACATTGATCCAAAATATAAAATAACCGTACCAACTCTGTATTGCGTTCGAGTGCAAAATTCTTAAGATATGAAAACATATTCACACTATTCATCACAGGGTTATTGGCGCGTCAAAACTGTCTAAAAGAAGAAATTGAATCTAACACAATTGGATTTGTTATTTGAAAAACAATATCACTGATGGATTTTTGTTGATTTTTAAATTGACTCTGATGTGAAACATCAAAGACCTATAGGTTGTTTCTGTGGGAATTTCAAGAGTGATTTCAGCATGTAGTTAGATTAGGGATCTAAAAAATTCAAGAATGGTATTTATTTATTTCACGATGACGTGAAATGCAATGTACACCTCTTTTTCCACACTTCAGAATTTTACAAGTTGGATTAATGATTCTGAAAGCTTTATGACTTTGCTTTAATATTGTAATCATTTTGACAAAAAGACTGATTGTGATATGAAAAATGTTGAATATTTGTGGGTAGATAAAATTAAATAGTTTTAAAATCCCAATGACTGACAATTCTTAAGTAATTCAGGTTTTTTTAATGACATTTGGATGAATTTTTGGACATCAAGTGATTAAATCAAATGTCAATAGATTTTCAAGACAGCTTTCAATTTTTTCTAAGAACTTTATCAGGTATTCCGATACATCTTCACAATACAATATACGGTAATTTTGAATTAGCTAAAACAACAGAATGAATGTGCACAAGTTTTTTTAACATTAATTCATAATCAATCAATTTGAGATGAGGGACAAAAATATCTTTTACTGAATAAATAATTAGTGAAAGTCATTATGATTGTAGACTTTTAGTGGATATAACTGATTATAATAAAAAGACAATCAAAGTGGTTCATTGGATTTATAAGTAAAATACTATTCATTGTCTATTTAATTTTTTTTAAAACAATGCAATAAAAAACACACATTAATATTATCATTTTTATTGAATACTTTCTTTAGATAAAATTACATACGCAACGGAGCACAGTTGCTTTTAGAGAAGAGGAAAGTTAAATAATTAACACATTCTGATTGTCTTTATAGATAATACAGAACCCAAGATCGTTTAGTAATATATTTTAGCATTTAGTGTAGGATAAAGCAATCAAAAATAACTATTGGTGAAAAGATTTATAAAAATAAACTACTTAGAGAAAAGCAATGCTTCGATTAATTTTTATTGGCACTCAGAATTTCATCAAAAAATCAATTACAAGAATATGCGATATATATTGAGATTGGTTTTATACCTAAAATTAGGGTCTAGAAAATTTTAAACGAGGTCAACAATAATATATTGAAACACTAAATAATGGCATTAAAACTTATATTCTATTATATTTAATTGACAAGAAAACAAACAAAAGCCGAAATTTCTAGACAAGGTATAAATTTAGCTAAGCCTTTGGTATTGGTTAAAATATTTACTAATAACAAACAGCGAAAATGTACAATTTATTAAGAGCATTGGCCCGCGATTCTTCACGGGCCAACGTATTGAATGAATCGAATACTTATATAAAATATATAGTTATAGTTCATACACATCCCACAATAGTTAAAAATCAGTTCATTCTTTCCACTGTAACCAATCACGAGTACTCACGTCGATATATATATATATAAAGATTTGTAAAAGTATTAAGTCTATTCCATTTTAAGTAACCTTATTGGACAGTAAAACGTGGATGATACATTTGAACGATAAATGAAGAAATAGTTAAAGTACTGGATATTAAATTTAACATATTCTTATATTTTTAAATAATAAAAACACATTTTTTTAGTACTTATTTCCACAATATATTTTTTGATCAGGACCGGAACAAAAAATTAATTTGAGTTAAAGGTAGCAGGTGTACAAAACCATGGATTATTGATTTACCATAATTGTAATTGTAATTCTTAATAAGTGATTGTGAACATTTAATTTTTATACTAATTTACTTTATTTGTATCAATATTGTATGATTTTATGTAAATTGTTTCCTAGTTCTTGAACCATGGTTTTGTACACCTGCTACCTTTAACTCAAATTAATTTTTTGTTTTGTATAAATAGACTTGTTTGCAAATTGTATTCTATCAGTTGATAATGCTCGCGATGAGCGAAACCGGTCCTGATCAAAAAATATATTGTGGAAAAAAAATGAAAAATGAAATGAAATGAAAAAGGAAAAAAATGTGTTTTCATTATTTAAAAATATCATGCCTTTCCATCAAGAAGTGACAGTTAACACCTTAAAAGGTATTTAATGTTAATTACATGAAAATGCTCCAGAGCAGTGTTCCCTCTAAATTGCGAGCGTGTGCACACATGTATTACAACAACGCGCAAAAACATTACACACATTAATTTACACAATATAGTGTTATTTATCGGCATTATTAAAAATTAACCACTTCCTTTAGTAGGTCTATTTACCATTGTGAGGTGCACAAAAATTTGAATTTCCTTTCAAGGTTATACAGTTAATATTCTTTGCACACAACTTCTATAAATTGAGGAAACACTGCTCCAGAACAGCCTTGAGAAAAGTCTAATGGAAACAATGCAAGTTTCACTAATCATAAACAGAATTATATTATCAGTTTCGCTGGCAAATTATTCCTGTATATTTGATAGATTTATTTTGTAGATTCTGATTGAATTTGAACACATTTACATTTGCATCACCGCCCAAGATATTATATTTGTCAAAAATTGATTGAATTTAGGAGTTAGTCGAGGTGAAATTTCTATCGTATAACAGTGCCGGAGCAATGAAATTTGTATTGAAAAAAAAAGGTTTTGATGCTCATGTTAAAAAGATGTCTAAAAAATGAACAAAGCTAGTAAAATAACTAGTGCCTATTTAGTGGAATGAATATTTGAAAGCAAACCGGAAAAAAAATAAATCATATTCTTAAAATCGACCATCTATATTTCAGTTAGATAGCATCCAACTGAAGTATATTGAAAGTATACAAAAAAATAAATGCCCAAAATGAGATCGGAATTCCCTCTCATAATGATTGTGATATTGTAGCATATTTATAGTACATGCAACTAAAATTGCGGTTGTGTTTTCTTGCTTGCTAATTTCATTGGGCCCTGTTGACTTCTCGCAGTACGTCGCGCTTCTAATTCACGTTGCCTTTGCAGTTTACGCTCGTCACGCTTTCTTCGCATCTCTTCTATTTTGTTAACATTATCTGGAAAAAAATAAAGACTCAAGTAGACGAGTAGGCGATTGAATGTTTGGATGAATTAACATCTTTAATCAAGAGCCTCTGCATGATTTAACCTTTTCCCTGTTGAGCTGTATAATGGATATTCCATAACTGAATATATCAAAAATTGATTTAGCAGTGTTGGTGTTCAACAAATTAAGGTAAATAATTAGTTAACATATACTAACTTGTATAAATAATTATTGACATTCAATCTATTTTTGAGAAGCATTTATCAATATGTTAACCACTAATCAGTAATCAATCTCAACAGTTGAGAAGTTAGCAGACAGTGAGTTAGGTTTTTTGTATGACTATCAAGTAGAGATTTGTTTATTGGATGTTTTAATAAATGTATTTGAAGAATTTACGATATGACTTCGATGTTCAAAAAAAAAAAAATCACCAAAAATATGTCTCTGTAAGCTATACCTGCTACAGAAAATGTATGGATTTATAATATTTTCTGTCCTGCTTATAACCAATATGCATTTATTGACACAGAACTGATAAGTTAATATGCGCTGAGATAAATAATATAATAAATACTACGTTTTTTGCGGGGTATTTTTAGTGAGCACAATCCAAAATGGTCTGGAATTAAAAGGGTGAAGATCGGTTTTTTGTGAGAAGAGTGAAAAAAGGTTATCGGATATAATTTTGTATGTATTGAATATTGTTCTTACTTGAGTTTGTATCATCCAAAGGTTCAAATTCACCGTCTTCCCAGCCGGCCAAGGCATCTGTGTTATTTACATGTGTATTGGGTTTATTGGTCGGTGTTGATGGTATGCCGGCGTTCACTGTACCGTTATTGATTATATTAGGAATGTTGGAGTGGTCGGTCCAGTTTGAATTCGGCGCCCAAGTCTCACTCGGACTTGTCAAAGAAGCGGCTGCGCTCTGTTGGCAGAAACCGGAAAGATTTTTCAACTATTTTTGGAAAGTGGACAAATAAATCAAAATATTAGCAAGACATAATAGTATTGAAACAATATATATAATGATTTGAAATGTTGAAACATTGTACATCATGCTTTGTCACTTATAAATCGGATTTCGTCTTTCGACATCTTCAGGCATTCTATCACATGGATGCAATAGAACTGACACGCAATAAATAGTTTGCATTGGTTATATACAAGAGAATTACACAGGAAAAACAGTAAGGCCAAATACATATCTGAAATTTAATGGTTATTGATTTGATTATAATGACGAGACAAAAGTTTAAAATTTATTTTAAAAAATCCATCTAAAATTAATAGTTTGAATGGTTGCGCACCATACTTCTTAGTGTTTAAGATACTTCCATTAGAGGATATATGCTCCACATTCGATGCAGACACAGATTTAAAAAATATGTTACGTATAACTCTTGCTCGAGATTGTTTTCTCGTGTTTTTAAAATTTTAAAGAATATAAAATTATTTATCATTCAAAAGTTGCAATGCTCACAGGTTCTTCTTCGAGTGTGCCCCATTCCTCATTATCCCATCCGTCAGTTTCGCAAAGAGCTTCCAGAGGTCCCCCAGAAGACGGATGTGTGTTCTGCAGCTGCAGAGGCGGTGAGTTTCCACCAGTTCCCATCTCTCCCCACTGCCCACCCCCAATGTCCCAATGGTCAGGATCGTAATCTGAAGCCGACTCGCTGTGTTCTAATGATGTCATCGAGGTCACAGATGAAGTTGTCGTGGATATACTACTCGAAGACGGTTGTTCTGCAAATATATTGATGAATTTTAACCTGATCGGCGTGACAGTTTTTCATACAAACAAAATTTGTCCGCGTTGCTATTTTTCAAAATGTTCTCTTTCCACATAGAGCTATAAATACACCAATAAAAAATAATTGAGTTGGCTTTTATGGAAGCTAGATGCATTAGGAATGTTTCACAACATTAAAAAACACAAAGAAATGTCCTATGTTGTCACAATCACCTTAACAAATAACTAACTCGTAAATTGCCATTACCGTGATGTAACGAGGCAACCAATCAAACTCAAGTGGACAAGCGCCATTACTATCACGTGTCATTGCAATGCCGCGAGATTGGTGCAAAGTTCAGTGCGAAGTTACACGCGAGTTTAGCACGCAGTTTCAAACTGATTTGGCGGGATCGTAATAAATTTGAAGGGTTTGAAAAATCAATGTTTTAAGCATTTAAACCTAATACGTTTGACAATTTTATGGAGGTGGTAGTATCAGGACGAATTGGACGATACTTTAAAACCAAAATCAGTCATATATGCAAAAGATTGCCTGCGTTACCGACGTTTGAATGTTCCCATCCCTACGTCTTGGGCGTTCGTGTACAGGCCTTGCACATTGCCATCCCATACGTTGGGGCGTTAACGTGGAGATTAATTGATATCGTAAGGATATCTTATCAAATTTGTTATGAAAGATAGTATTGGAAAATGGGTCATTCTCAAACATTTGAGTGTTGCCGATAATTACCTAATGATGCAGGTTTCGACATAAGTTTAGGCGTCGCTTGGTGCGGTCTTCCAGCTGTATCAGAGTGACTACGATAGAATTTAGCTGCCACAGCGGTAACAGCCCAACCTGCCCAAGTAGCGGCTGCATTGCTCAAGGAAGGTGTCGCAGTGTGAACATCAGCTTCTGTTATAAATAAGATAAAACACTTGACAAAAGGTTACAGAAAATATTACTTCGTCTATTACATTGCTAATATTTATGTTAGGTTACCACTGAAATAAAAAATATGACATACATTGGATTGTAAAAATCTCCAACTCATTATTCTTGCTAATGAGTTTTTCATGTTTCTGAATTTTTTAATTGATTTTTGTGTTGACATTATTTTGATTACAAAATATTAAGTCATTAAAATTTCATCGGTCCTAGTTATAAAATATATTGTGGAAATAGTATTAAAAAAATGTGTTTTTATTACACAGTGAAAAAAAAGCAATGTATATTACTTCTACATAATTTATATGGTATATAGTTGATAGCTATTTCATTTTATGCCTTCATCAGAAGTTCTACGGTGTAATCTGAAATAGGTATCAGCCATATAGCTTATAAATTTTGTAGAACTAAAATAGATTGCAATTTTTTCGCTGTATTATAATGGAGTCTACCAAGTAAATGCCAAAGTGTTTTTATTATTTATAAATCTCACCCATATCTTCTTTGAGGCTCGGATCTTCTGAAACCTTTTCAAGCTTTCCCAAGAAGCCTCTTATAGTTCTGAACACAGAGTCTCTGACTTGCTTTTCGGGATCGACGGCTAGTGGACAGAGAGCAGGCAAAATCCGAAGAGCTACTTCTGACAGTAAGAAATACTGCTGAGTTGCGGCAAGAGCTAGAACTCCTGCTTGTCGTGCAGGAGGGAAGGGGTCTCTGGTCGCTCTCACAAATGCAGATATCAAAACCTTCTGTCTAATTTGCGGGTGCAAGTGTTGGGCTATTTTGCCAAGGCAGACGGTTGTATTGGTCCTGTAATCAATATAATTAAAGATGGTTAATAAAATCCTCTATGATTTCTTTCAACGGTTTAAAAAAATCTTATTTGTACATTATATAAATACTTATTAGTTAGAGTTCATTTTAATTAATGATTTAATTTGATCATTTCTAGACATTCTGAAGTGATTTTCCATTTAAAAGAGTAACTTGATACAATTATGATTTAGACTGCAGGAAGAAGATATTGTACATATTGATAAGATTTCTTTTGACGTAATGAACCACTATGGGACATGTATTCTTAATTTGTTTTTCCATCCATTGAGTTTCATCAAAAAGCCCAACATAAAATTACTGCAATTTTATTGGATGCATTAAAACTTTATGAAAACACGTTTGAAGTAGATATTTAAGTAAGAATTATCAGCAAAGAAGATTAATATACAAAACTGTAGTTCAAAGGATCGAATTGCATTATGTGAATGTTAGGAATGATTTAAGTGACTAAAAATTTGTCCACAAAAACCACATGCTAATTTTTTTAAAAAATAAATTCTAAATTACTTTGAAGTGAAGCTACTATGTAAAAAAACAAATGATTACCTGATCCCTCCTTGATCATCTTTTGATTGAAGTCGTGCAAAATGTCTCAGTACTTCTACATTTAAATTGTTGTAATTCAGTTTGGGTGCAAGATGCACTATTGACTTGACGGTTTGTTCTCTAATGATAGGATTCGTGTCCATAAACCCATGGACTACCTGGGGAAATATCTGCTCATTTACCTGTGAAAACATTATATTAATTTTATTAACAAATTTATACACTTCATCTGGAAAGGATGCATGTATATTACTCGGGTTCTCAAAACAAAACATAAAATAAATAAATGAATGTAGACAAACCGTTCCATTTTGAATATGTGTAATAAAAAGATCTAATTGTTGCAGCAGACGTGACCGCGTGGTCCTATCGTTGGAAGCGAATAATTTCACAACGCAAGGAACAATCAACCTCTGGTATTCAGCATCAGTGAGAAGGCGTCCGAGCTACAATTGAACGAAGATGTTATTTTAAATAGTGTGGGTAGTTATCAAAACACAACATAGTTGTAAAGAAAATATTTATTTTACAAATTTCAAATATTGAGTTGAATTTTTGTATAAATAAAATATAGAGTAAAAAAATTGAATTGTTGAAACTTTGTACGATTCCAGAGAACTGACTTCAGTTCCGTTGCATCCGTGTCATAGAATGCCTGAGGGTGCCGAAAGACGAAACCCGGGTCGTCATTGAAAAGACATGTGGAATCATACAAAGTTTCAACATTTCAAATTTTATATTGAAATTTTATCAACTACCTTCAGTCGATATCATAAATTAAATAAATATAAGTTGTTTAGTTTGTCATTTATTGGTGAAACTTACTTCAATAAAAAAAAAAAATATGTAAGCAAAATATTTATTAAGCCGTGATAGAATTATGTGTGATGATAAAAGTGGCAATATCACAAGCCATTATAGCAAAATTTTATTCCTTCAAGCAACCTCAGTTTATATTGTAATATTTTTTATTTATTTCTTCACAAAAACAATTATATAAAAAATTACCTTAAACATGGGTGATAACACAGCACTTCCTGCGTCTCCGTATTGAAAGGCCGTCAACAATTGTGGCAATATCTTATGAACGCAGACTCCTTCGGGGAAATTGTCTAATTGGCTGCTGAGATTTGAAAAAAATCGACCCTTTTCAGCTTTGTCTTTGATTTGTATCTCTTCGAGAAATAGTAATGTGTCAACCAAGTCGTTCTTGAAGTATCCACCGGGCTTACGACATCTGTTGGAATATAAAAAAGGTATGCACAAATTATTTAGCAGGATGATTGCATACCTTGCAAAAGTTTGCTAAGCAATAAGTTTTCAAAATGTCTTGGAAAATAAGATCATAGAGAAATTTGTTAAGCTAAGAATTAGTTCTAAATTAAATACAATCTTTTAAATTTATTGCTTCTTTATAGCTGTATTTTATAAGCCAAAGATAATATAATTTCAGGTATACCGAATGGGTGTTTATTAGCCAAAACATTGGGTAATGAAGATGCTCCTAGCGCGTAAATCCATGTGTTGGACATAACATATATAAATTTCTTTTAAAGTGTTAACTGTCACTTCTTGATAGAAAGGCATGATATTTAAAATAATAAAAACACATTTTTTAGTACTTATTTCCACAATATATTTTTTGATCAGGACCGGATTCGCTTATCACAAGATTACCAACTGATGCCCACGATGAGCGAAACCGGTCCTGATCAAAAAAATAGATTGTAGAAATAATTACTAAAAAATGTGTTTTTATTATTTTAAATATATAAACCTGGCGTGTAAAGGAGTTTGTCTGAGTTTGCATGATACCAATTATTACCCAAAATGTTTCCAAAATGTGTATTATTTCTTGAGCAGCCAACATGTTAAGTGAAGTATAAAAATACATACAACGTTTCATGTTCAATGAACTAATAAAATTTCATGAATCAAGAGGAAGTGTTTATCTAACACAATGTTGAAAATGATTGTGGAAATGTGTACATATTACCCTTTTGGCAATGCATAGTTTACTCAGTTAAAGAGTCTTATTTCATCTTAGCGATACAAATGTATAAAATAACTAAATAATTGTTATACAATGTTACCTGGTAATTATGTCAGCTGGATTAGGTCTAGAAGATGGATTGGCACTGACAAGTTCACAGTATAACGAGCTTAATTGTTTCGGTATTGATTCTAATGTTTTTAAACTTGATTGTTGACATAATGGTCCATTAAATGTCTCCCACATAAGGCAACCGAGACCCCACATGTCTGTTGAACTGAAATGACAGAAGGTTCTCATTAATATTCATCATATAAACATCATTGGAATTAATTAGAATTCATAAAAAACAGTGACAAAAACACAAGAGAAGTTTTCACAGATTTTTAATTAATTACATTTTCATGATTAAAATAAATATACATGAGAATGAATCTTACATAATTACAAATCAATATATTCAATATACAAACAAAACCAGATGTAATGAATTCAAATTCATCATTGTCCCACATATATTGTTTATTGTGCATGTCAGTGTAACATCCCTAAGGATAAGGATAATGTCTTGTATTTATAATTTCTCAATCTAACATTTTTCTAAATGTATCAGCTATATATTTGAGTTCTGTTACAAATTTTATCCTGAGTGGTTATTTTTGGTAAACATTTATCATTCAGAAAGCACACACAAATATAACCCTAGATAGATTGTTTTTCTCAAGTATTTTTCATCCCTCACAGAACAACACATTTTCAACACACAACAGGATTTCATTCAATTACTATTTTTGTATTGTCACATAGTTGCCATGGTTCTGATGTTATTGTTATTAGTGATGATTTACATAGTGTTCCTTTGTGATAACTGTTTTTTCATTACTAGAGAAGTTAAAAGTATATATTTATATAGCCAAAAATTCCATGTTAAGTAGGTTACAAGTTTGTGACGGATTAATTAGAAAAATTTCTTACCAATTATAAAAAATATTGACTCAAAAAAAGGGTTGATACTTTCTATCTATAATATTATAGCAGCATAAAGTTAAACTGCACATAAATAAAGGACTAGTTGAATTATGATTGGTCATGTGGTGGTTGATTTTTGTGAACATACCATTTAGTGACGGCTTTAAGTTTAGAAGGATCATTTTTTTCAGGAGGATCATATATGTCTAAGGATGGCAGGATTTTGACAGTGAGAGGTGGCAAACCCTCTTGGTTGCAAGGCGTTAAAAATTCAAATCCTCCGAGTTTCCATTCTCCAGAGGTTGTGACAAAGACGGAGTAAATGCAGACATTATTGTGACGGATGTTGCCATCATTTGTTAAAAAGGATAGAGCTCTCTGAAAATAAGAAAACAAAAAATGGTCAATGGAAAGCAATAATGACACATAACACATAAGGTTTTGGAATAACAAATGGCTTGTTAATTTTTAATGAATATTTAAATATTAGACATCTTTCCTAAATAAATCGACTGAATATGATATGATATCACAAACTGAATGAATAGTTGACCTTGTAATATAAACATACATGTTTTATAAAATCCAAAATAAAATTATGATTTCGTGAATTATAATCCATATAATAAATAATATCCATATATTGGATACTATTATTGTAAATCAATGTTATCTTGTCATGAAAATCGCCACACTCACTGGACCCCTAAGGACCGCTGGACAGAGGTGAGATTGCTGGGCATATAAAGGTGAATGTCTGTTTCAACCAAATTTAGCCTAATAGTCAATACTTTTATTTGCTACATCTATTTGGTTGCAGTGACGATGTGATGAAATTCCTGAATGAAAACATCTATGGACTGATTAGTGGATTTGCTGAGTAGAACAGAGGTAATTATAACAAGCTTCATTGCTTGCGACTATTTTCAGCTAAAACATAAATACATTTTTGTAAGGTAGGCCAACATACTTTTGGAGTGTGAGTTAAAGATTTAAAAAGTTATTGGGGGTAGCATACATATTAAGTGATCTGATGAATATGCTTAGCAAAAAGTGACCTTTTTAGGGAAAATATACTTAATGCTGCTGAAAACAATGCAGAAAAGAAAAGGTATATATATATTTGAAATTGAAATTGAAGCATAAAATAATATGTCATCAATTCATAAACTTAGAACTTGACAGAAGGTTCGAAGAATTGAATTTTCAAAATTAGAACTGCATTGTTTTCATTCCCACCAATTTAATATTCGGGAAGAATAAGACTACCATTCTGAAAATAATATTTATCGGTAATTAAATTAGTTACGAGAAAATGATAAGCAAACTGAAATTTTTAGTATACCGTTATTTGGAAAAGGCCCCACGCTATGTAAAGTTCTTTCTGTTGCCCTTCCAACGTGATTTGTTTCATGTAAGTAGACAGTGGTTCAACAGCTTCTGTTGCAATGTATAATACTTTATCTGTTTCACAGCTATCTAAATAATGCATAAGACTTGGATGTCGAAGGGTTTTGAGCTTTTTAAGTGCACATTTAGCTACATCTAATTGCGTTTCAGAACTCTTTTGTACGTCGAACAAAAATACCGACACTTCATCTTGGGTGCCTCGTTTTTTGCCTTTGTGCAAGCTCCATACACTTTTATCGCCCAGCCCCGAGACTTGCTCGCCAACTTCGTACGGAAAATCCTTAGTAGGGTCGCGGGAGAAGAATGACCACATTTTAGAAATATTCAGTCAATTAGTGCAATGACAATTAAATCAACACTCATAACATATTTCGCAGACTTGTATTGGTGTAACGTTCATTTAACATATACTACCGCTGATATAATTGGAAAATAGCAAAAGTTAAAGGCATGTGCATCGAATCCACAATTTATTTATTGTAATCAAATTAATCGCAATATAATATTATCACTTTCGGTTTGTTCGGAACATAGTGCAATCGTTGGCACTTTTGACAGATCAAAAAATCATTGCCAGAAGTAAAATTGCAGTATTTTTTTGTTGTTGATAAGTAAAACTATTTGTATATGGCAACTTCTCATCTTAGACGTCATTATTGTTGATCCAAAACAGGGATCCACAACTTTTTTGTGAAAAGGACAACTTTGAAGTCAAAAATATTCAGTGGGCCATCATTTCTTTTGTTTAATTTTGTAATAGTTTCTTTTTTTCAAAAATATGATTAAAAAAAATGTTTCTTTAAATATACAGTATTAAATTATCATGCTCTTTATTAAATGCATGGATGATGTGGAAACAACAGTGAGAAATGTTTTAAATACAATCAATACCAATAGTAATTTGTCGAATTGTGATCTATTTGTGAAATCAATAACGAAAAACACAATATTTTACTCAATTACAACCATATTAAATGGCTGTATTTTGATAATGTTCAACATCAAAGTAATTTTATAACTTTTACTAGTAAGATTTTTTTGTATGACTTAGGTTATAATTTGCATGAGTTACTTTGTACACAACAATGTACTGAGACATCTTTGTTTGATGGGATGTAGGTATTGTAAAATACTCTTACGAGGCAAAAACATATTGTTAATAGCGATTATTAACCCGATCGGCGCGACAGTTTTTCATACAAAAAAATCTGTCCACGTTGCTATTTTTCAAAATATTCTCTTTTCACATAGAGCTATAAATACACCAATAAAAAATAATTGGGTTGGCTTTTATGGAAGCTAGATGCATTAGGAATGTTTCACAACATTAAAAAACACAAAGAAATGTCCTATGTTGCCACAATCACCTTAACAAATAACTAACTCGTAAATGGCCATTAAGCTGACGTAACGAAGCAACCAATCAAACTGAAATGAACAAGCGCCATACTGTCACGTGTCATGGAGTGTTAGATTGCAATGCCGCGTGATTGGTGCAAAGTTCAGTGCGAAGTTAGACGCGAGATTAGCACACAGATCAAACTGATATGTTATAAATGGCGGGATCGGAATAAATTTGAAGTGTTCGAAAAATCGATGTTTTAAGCATTTAAACCTAATACTTTTGACAATTTTATGGAGGTGATAGTACCAGGACGAATTGAGCGATATTTTAAACCAAAATCAGTCCTATATGCAAAAGATTGCCTGCGTTACCGACGTTTGAATGTTCGCGTCCCGTCTGGGGCGCTCGCGTACAGGCCTTGCACATTGTCGTCTCATATGTCGGGGCCTTAGCATGGAAGAGAAATATTACAGCTAACTTAATCGATTAACTTACTTTTCTTCACTAGGCAAATCAACAAATCTTCAACAAGTTTATGAAAAGCTGACTGTGGAGTATCTTCAATAATGTTAGTTAAAAATTTGATATTAAGAATAGTTGAGTTCTTCTGTGTAGCTCATTTTTGAGGCTTAAATCAGTATTTAAATTTTGCAAACCTACGTTAGACAGTCCTTAGTATTTACAATATCAGTTTGCTTCAGTCTGCGCGGAGTTACATTTCAAATTTTCAATTAAAAAATGTTATGTAGAGCGAAACTGGTCCTGATCATAAACATGTTGTAGAAATTGTACAAAAAAGTGTTATCAATGTTTAATATATAAAACCATTTCACCAAGAAGTGACAGTGACAACTGAAATGTGATATGTTTTATTGTTGTGAATAAATTTAATGTTCATTACACTTAATTTTTTCAGCCATGGCCAATGTAGTAAAAATATTATGGCCACACATAAGAGTTTTAAACATGCGGACATAAAGAGGAAAAAGCCATAATTAGTTTTGTTACACTTTTAATAGAAAATCAAATAAATTATAAAACATTTTACACACAATTTTATCACATGTACCTTACAGTCTATGTTGGAACGGCGCATGACTGGATTTTTTTAATGAATAAATGTATTTTGGTTAAAAATTTACAATCGGATAATCTTTCACCGATTGCGTTTTTTTTTATAATTTTTAATATATAATAAAAGCAAGACTTGACACATATCTTTTACGTTACAAATGCATTAAGTGAATATCTCGCTTCTTAAATTAAGGAGAATCATTTATCGAATGTAGTCATTAAATTATTAGTAGTATTATTAAAGCGACAGTCGACTATTATTTATTCTAGTGTAAATATTCTAGCTGCGATATCATCCAGTAGCCAGTCGATGCCTTCTAAAAGATTCTGCCCTGTCACTGCAGAGCAATACAAGATCTGCCAGTGGTGGGATTTGATAGAATCCAAATCTAGAACCTGGAATCAAAAATATATATATATATAAATCAACATCAGCACATTTGTGATGAAGGTGCTATTTTACAAAATCGTTATAACATGAAAACTCAATCATACTAAACATATAAATCTGATTTAAATATTCTATCAACAGATGTGATGGTGCATTTTCAAGTTATAACAATACATTTTCCATCTTATCTATACAACTTTGAAATTTTGCATGACATTGTCTGATCAGAGGATAATTTTTTCATAGAAATAATAATATTCAAATTTCTTCTGTTTCCATAATCAAAAATTCATATAATCAAGGTTCTACTTCATTTTAATAAACTTAAGCTTTAATGTATGGATGTACTTTTTGTAGGTATGTCAGTGTGGGTTTATGGGAGTCTTCATGTTTCAATTATGAATTACAATGACATCTGTAGGCAGTTGGGTGTATATCTGATGCATTTAAATTATTTTTAGACCATTACTCTCATTGTAATACACAAATATATTGAAAGAAAGATCACACAATTGTCACATTAAAAAACTCACTCCTCTAAAGGTTAATATTTAGATGTTAATCACCTCTTTGATTTCCTGTGCAGATAGGGCTCCTGGCAAATCTTGTTTATTTGCAAATACAAGCAATGTAGCACTGGCGAGCCTTTCTTCTTTCAGCAAAACGTAAAGTTCATTTTTACAATCGTTTAACCGCCTCTTATCAGCACTATCCACGACCCAGATCAATCCGTCAGTACATTCGAAGTAATTTTTCCAATAAGAGCGCAGCGACTTTTGTCCGCCAACATCCCAAATGTTCAGTTTGTAGCCTTTGTGTTCTAGTGTTTTGATATTGAAGCCGAGAGTCGGTGATATGGTGTCGATTTCTTCGCCGTTAAAGCGTTTAAGGATTGTCGTCTTCCCTGCATTGTCCAAGCCGCTGTTTTATGATTAAGGATGATATAAAAATACATAACCGTACAAAATACATAAAAAGTTCAATAGCTCCAGATATTTCCGTTCCTTGAGAAGCATTTACAAATGTTTCATGAGATAGACTGAAAAAATTTATTCAATAGTCTATGTAACCAGAATGGTTGGCAAAGGAAAAATCCCAGATAATTGGAATATAATAAATGAAATCGACCGTGAGTGCTTGATGGAATTTCAATATCATATTGGAATAGATTTTCACAAGTTTTGTAACTCATGACCAGGGTTTCACCTAAGGCATCAGTCTTCATCAGAATTGACAGTCAGTAAACTGTTTGTATCACTTATGTCCAAGAGGAATGATGAAATATATAGATACTGAGAGTAGGAGCTAAATATATATATGTGTGAAATAATTTTAATAAACAATGGACATGCAACAGAACAGACGCATGGTTTGTATCGGTTACAACAATTTTCTGATACAATGACTGAAGATACCTACACCTGGGTTATCATGAGTGATAAAACAAGTTAAATGTACAAAGTTCCAATTCATATTTGATTGGAATATATTTCGAATTAAATGTAGAATAACATGGACGAAAGAAAAACACACCTCTTCTCATTCAGAAAACATTGCAAAATTTTAGAGTTTTAGGCGGATGATTAGCATCTGGATCACACAGCTGGATTAATTCAATGCAAGCTGGTCAATAATTTGAGGTGCTCTAGACAATGTTTATTGTTCGGGGGGCTGTGACATGAAAACCTCAGGGAAGCATTAATTTAGACATTTGATTGTAATGGTCTAGGTGTATACAAACATAACTTATTTTAGAAACACACTAAAAAATATCACATATCTTTTTTTCGCATAGCCACAACAGGTTATGTAGGTATTATAGTTTTGATTTTATAAATAGTTTATCATCATGTAAGTATATTAAAACAACCATATGAATTGAAATAAATATCTCATATAATTTCAGAATTTTTTGGCCAAATTATTTTCGATAAGTCTGCCAGTAAAAGAATGGTGTATTTTGGGTATTTATTTTTTCAACAATAATTTGTTTATATGCAGTGAAAGAATTAAAAACAAGAAAAAAAGGTGGCGATTTCATGACGCATCGGCATACTTTTTTGGAGAGTATTATGTCGGTAAATTTGCAAAGGATACAGCATAAGAATCCGCATTTCTTTTTCCTTCTGTCGCATCTTCTTCAAAACTGTCAGAAATCCCATATTCCACCTGATATCATAAAATATATCAATAACAAATCGTCCTCACCATGCTAAAGATTTTGACACTTTTGACAGCAAGGTTTTTATTCTTGCCAGTACATATTGTGATTATAAAACAAATAAATTCCGAAGTATTCTCATTAGTCATAGGTAGAGACATTTATTATTCAACAACAAAGATAGTTTCTTTCCATAATTAAAGTCGTATACTAAATTTGCAAACATCAAACACTCAATTTTTTCAAATTCTTTCAAAAGTTCAACATTTTTAAAGAAATATATAATTTACAACTTACAACAAATGTAGATAAAATTAATTTTAGTGAATGACAATCTCATTTTTAAAAAACGTTCATTCATAACAATAATAAATTTACTGTTAATATTATAAGGTTTAATCGAACTTTAATCATTTTATTGTACAAGATACATTTCTAAATCAATACATCCGAGCAAAATGTCAAATTAAATTCGAAAACCATTAAGCAGAAAATTTTTTGAAATTCAATATTTTTCCCTAAAATTTTCTTTTGCCCTACAAAATTTTCCAGGCAGATACCATTTTCCGATTTTCTCCATAACGTCATTGGTTGAGTGGAAATATAAATAGATTTTGTAGGTCGTATGGATTCTGTCGCGAATCAGTGGAACCCATGGCCGATCTTCATGGCTGTCATGGAGTCGATTTAAGTTTTCTTTCATTTTTTATAATTTCCCAATGATTTTGGGCCCGAAAATCGGCACAAAGTGACCGTGCGGGGTGTAATTATTAGTAAAAAAGTAGTGTAAGGCTGATATAATAATGTTCAGCGGCACGGTTCGTGTTAAAGTGTGCGAAGCTACGGGTCTAAGGCCGACGGATTTTCAAAAACGGCACAACATGACGTTTGGCAAGCCAGGTAATCAAAGGCGTATATTATATCGTAATAATATCTCATTGCAGCCTCAAACTGTGTCAGGATATTTGTTCCAGTGTTATTCTCTTCGCGTTCCGTGCGTCAAATCCAATTTATCCCTTTGAAGTTCGACATATTTTGTCTGGACATATTTAACGTTGGTATTTTGTAAATATACACTATTCTAAATCTGTTTTTCGTAATTGCTCACCGAAGGATCTTGTTTACGATTCGTTTTTAGATGATCAGCCGATAGACCCGTACGTATCAATCGACGCTGACGACCATCATTTGGATAGATCGTCAACTAAGCCTAAAACTTTCGACCCCGTTTGGAACGAATATTTCGTACACGACGTCCATAATGTTACGAGGTATGTAATCTAATTCACCAATTCCATTTAATATTTGCACAAATAAATCTGTGTTTACATTATTTGTGTTAACATAATAACGTTCTACCATCAAAGAGAGTATACAGAAGCTCAGATCTGATCCTCTGTCAATATTGATCAGACAATATTTAAGGAAAACAAAATAACAAACACTAAATATTATTTCCTCGTAAAATATAAACAATAACATGACAAAACATCTATATTAAATTATGTACCAACCCCTATTGTTACCACTGGAACATGCAGTGACTTTGGTGTATGGATTTGAATGAAAGTATTAAAATGATCAGTACTTTATAGAAACTAGTATTTCATTTAATCAATATCCTGTTAAGCCACATAAAGGATATTTCAACACAAAATATTTCAAAAATTAATTTAAAGGTGTTATCTATATTTACAGGGATTATTAAAATTAATCTGGCTATGTTTCGATAAAAAAATTGCTTTTACACAAAAATTTATTATAAATTTGAGTGTTCACTGTCAACACTAATCGGCAGATGGAAGGTTATGTCATTCTGTTGTTTTCAAACTGTAGATGTTTTGAAAACAATTATCCCCATATTGTTTATTTCATCTGATAAAATTTAAAATTTACATGATATCTCGGATATTAACACCTGTAATACATTACTAAATGTTAATTGGACAATCAACCCGGTAGACCCAACATTCATGAACTTTTGAATTAATTAAATGTAATCTCATTTTATCCTTAACCCAATCCCTTCGGAGTTTAGTAAAGATTACGCCAACGCTCAATGTTTCAAAAATTATTTCAGCAATATTATTACACTGAACAAACGTATGAAGATTATCACGACAAATTTGTCCGTAACTTGATACAAATACTAGTTTGAATGATTGTAAATTTCAATTTATTATTTTAAAAAATGAACTTAACCCCTAAATGTTTGCGTCTCGACTGTTGTGACAAACGACTGCAGTGTGTTAATACAATCTCCACAAATTTGTTTAATAATAATACTACTAAATAAATTTTTGAAATATTCGATATTGGAATATCATTCGTACGTCTCAGCGGTGAATGGGTTAGTATATAATTATTTGTTTCACCGTATAACATAGCTCAATTATAAAACATTTTTTTTGGATTGCATTTCTGATTGTAAAAAATCATTATTATCCCTCCAACATATTTCAATGAATTTAATTGATAATATAAGCAATAAATGTCATCAACCTATATAGCTGATCAGTTTCCAATTGAAGAGTTTGTGAAATAAGCAATCATCCTTTAAGATTGTTAATTATAAATACATTTGTTGAGTAAAGTTACATGTTTACGAGATATTTTAAAATTTATTGATTGAATAGCCGTTTACTTGTTAGAACTCCATTGTAATATGGTGAAAAAAAGAGGGTGCAAGTCGAAATAGCTATCAACTATACATCTTATTAAATTTGTAGAACTAATATACATTGCTATTTTTCCACCGCGTTATTTTAAAATCGATAAAAATATGATATGGGCTATAATGGATATAATGTTAGTGAAAGAGTGGCATTCAATTCAGTTTTCTAAATACCGAAAAGCAATATTTATTTCGTACCTTAAAAAATTTATTTCTACTTCTTTGTGCACTTGAATTTTCTATTTGATATATTTGAATCATTTCAGTATTAATTTATGGAACTTTAATATCAAGTTTGTAATCTTGTTTGATTCCACTTGTTTTGTCACTAATCACAATTTGGTTTTCGCCTTTCAGCATCTTCAGGCATTCTATCACATGGATTCAGTCGATTCTGTTGCATCCATGTGATTAAACTGACTGTGCCTGAAGGTGTCAAAAGGTGAAATCCAGATTGTTGGGGACAAAACACGTGGAATCGTAGATAGTTTCAAGGATTCAAATTTCGTGTCAGCAATATTGTTTTATATTCATCCAATTCATATCGGTGTTGGATTATTCTGGTTGGGGATCCAGCCTGCAAATCCCTGAACTCACATAATGAATACATTAAAGTTTCATTATCAACATGGAGATAACTATGATGGATTCAATCTTTTTTTTGCAAAAAATAGGGCCAACAATCAGTTCTCATCAATCTTTGTTGTATTTTTAAACTTGATAATAAACATATTTATACCATCAACATGTAGCAGATGTTTCTCGGTCTCTATCATACAGCCACACTTGTCTGTGAGCAAATTGGATAAATGCTATAATGCTTAATATCTCTATCACGTTCATTATTCAAAATGTGAATGAACGAGAAAAATTCACAGCTGTCATATCAACATAAAATCTCAGTTCAATCAGAATACTTGAGACATTACTTGATAACTTAAACATAGTCTGTGTATATGGTTTATCGCATTTTCAAATTGGTCTTACGCGAAATTATGTAAATTAAAAGAAAATTACTGAGAAATAATATTTGTCGGCATATGCATTATGTATACAGATACACAAAATATTAAATATCACTCAATCTGAGTGGCTGAGCAAGTCCTATTTTCTTTTTCCTCTCTTTTCATGTATCAGGCTAAGAAAATTTGGAGTAGTCTTCGTTTTTGTTAGTATTTTTCTATTAAAGAAAGCCGTGATACACAGAAAGGGTGGAGCTGGGACAACTGACTAGTATTTAGCGATAATTTGCCTGAGATTGACGTATAAATTTCCAGAAACATATTCAAGATCACAGTAATCAAACCAGTTGTTATTTTCCCTTTGAACATGTTTCTCTATCTGAAAGCTGATTTTGAATCTAGCATATCTCAATCGGTCGCGCGAACGGTCTAAACGACCGGTTGATTACTTAACAATAGCTGCAAATATTATCAAATTGGCTCCGAGCCAAATAATAAAGCCATCAATGAATGCTGCTCGAAAATGGGATTTCTAATTGAAAAATTTGTTTTATTAGCTTGGGACTCACTGTTTTCCACGATGCCGCCATCCCCCCCGATGATTTTGTCGCCAACTGCAATATCCCCTTCGAAGACCTCATGCACCGGGATAAGGAGGCACCAGACTTCTGGGTAAGTGCACACATATCACTGACCCTGTACAATGGCCGGCTTTAAAGATTGTTACAAAATTGTCTTGAAACTCGAGGATATTTTTACCTAACATATCTGTGTACATATATTATTTTTAGTTTAGTATGCATTTTCAGCTGTAATGCGTCGAATTGTTTGGAATATGAAGTCATATTAGTATAACATTACTAAGAAAATCGACCATGGGCATTCCGTATGAACAGTTTTCTGTAAAAATGGTTCTATAGGGCTAGCATATAAGTCTACTTGAATAAGTTAAAAACTGATTTGTCGTATGTGTTTACGTTTCGGATGGTCATCTGCTGCTTCTGTGTCCATCGTAATGTGTGTCTTGCAAAAATCAGTTGAGCGCGAAAATCATATTGATATTTCTATGTTTTTTGACTGCTTACTAAGATTATAGTCTTCACTAATTATAATATTGAAATAATTTTTTTGATGTATATCTTGTTATAAGACGATATTATTTTAATTTCATTGGAATCTCGCCACTGTTAAGGATTTCAAATCTCTTTTGGAAAAATTAAATAAAACATTGCAAAAATAACCCCTGACAGTTTTATGACTTTTAAAGTGGAACACTCGTATACAAAAACCGATTATAAATTATTTTTCATCGATTTGCAAGGAAAAAACATACAATGTGTATAGATATTTTGTTATAGTGCGTCAATACAATATTTAAGACTTAAATTTGTAGATAAAGAAAATTGTGGTTCATTTGATACATATTTTTAGAATTTTAACAGCATCAAGTGAATCATTTGTAACAGAACTTACATATGGACGGGCGGGTGAAGTCTGTTTTTTGTGGTTTTTCACCCACACATATTTGAAAAACTTTTTTTTTATTTATGGACAGAATCATCAATTTTTTTTTACACCAAAAGTAAGCAGATGGCACAATTAGTCTTAGTAAGTAACATGAAGGTTTTATAAATACTTGATAATTAATGGAAAATATTTCCAATTATTGTTGTATTATTTCTTACTTTTTTCTAAAACTCCTATCACTGAAGTAATTTTTCAATAAGCACTGTTTTTCACCATGATTTCACAACACGTTCAAATGATTGCCCAATAATTTGTTGAATGTCGACTGGAATCCTACAACTGAGTCATGTAAAATTGTAAAAAAATATTTTAATTTTGTTCAAACACCGCTATCAACACGTTGCTGGTCCTTATCTAAAAACTCTGACTGATTGTTGCAGATGTGTATACTTTGTTCTTGTCGTGATGTTAGCATTGTGAACTTTGATTTATCTTGTTATGTTGATTTCACATTTCATATGCACATGAATTATAATTGAGACTTGTCATAAAAAACCTTAAACAATGTCGATGCTATGTATTTTACATTAACATTGACTAGTAATTTAAATAATATAACTTGATTTTATATTATCATGGCTGAAAAATTGCATTGTGTTAAGATCATTAAGATCAACAAGCATGATTAAACTTAAACCGTTGTTGATGATTACTCAATTGTAACAAAATAAAACACTTATTTTATACGATACTAGATCACAATCAGTTTTGCTGATTTACTCGTTGCGGAATAGTACCTAACCACTTAATTTCTAGTGCCAATTTGGCTCAGATTTAGAATTGGGTGAATCCTTTCAATTTTACCATTTACGTGTAGGAAACAATATTTTATTGATTCCAAAAACTCTCGCCTGGATTGCTAGTGATTACAATTGTGTTTTATTTATTTAAATTAAATTTTTTTCCACGAGGAAGTGACGGCATTCACTGCATCCAAGAGTAATTGAAAATTAACGATTTTTGGCAATTTCTTTGAAATGTTACTGATCTGTAAACTATCAAATCTATTATGAAATTAATAACCTGAGATGTGTTATTTATTTCACTTTCTCAAGCCGATATAACCTAACCCGAGAGTGGCTGCAATATCTAGGTTGTTATAGCAGCCGTGTCTAACGCACAGAATATGTTAACACCTTGAAATAAATTGTTTTTTCAAATCTGTTTAAATCGATTTTAACCTGGAGCACGTGGCCTCCTAATGTAGGTTTTTCCATATTAACTGTTTGTTACTCAGTAATTCAACCTCTATTTCGAAGAAAATAAGGACAGAAGGGTAAAAATTCTAAAATTCTGTATAAATGTGTTGTAAATTTTCATACGATTTCTGTTCGGTATCTATCTAAAATATGTCAGTACAAAAATTATCTATTTTACAAAAGCTTTGACACCATTGACTCTTGTATATTTTTAAATTTCAATTATCGACAAATTGAAATCAGCCATATCAATGGCTGCAATGTCAGCAGTCGGAGGGCCACAGTCACCCATTTCCAGTGTGATTATAAGCCGCTCATTGTTGATATTCTGTAAATACTACATGCTTAGTGTAAATTGTAAGCCACGTAATTCCCACTTTGTTTAAAAATGAAAGGTTTTCATAAAAATTATCTACATGATAATGTGAATATTGTTGGCCAATTGAATTTGGGTAATTGTAACGTTTTTTTCACATAAATGATTTACATTGTCACATCGTAAATAACTGTCTATGCAATCTGCAATCGTAGCATCGTATAGAACTATTTTTAAAAGTGTATGAAGATTTTCTCAATATTGTTTTGGCTTTACCTCAAATGAAAATAAGTTATGTACGTGTTTTGAAAAAATAAACATAACAAACCTAACGTTACATTACATCTTATTCAAAAAGGTTTGATTATCACATAAGAAAAATTATCCGTTTCTTTAAATTTAAATTATCAATTATATATTTCGTAAAGTTATCTATATTGCTATTCAATGATCAGTTAATATTTCTTTTTATAACCACTTTTGTTCTAAATGTAGAGCATATGTCCTCCTAATGTTGCTTAGTTGCTTAACCTCGCTTACTTAGACAACAGCGGGGATTGGGGGGATAAGGTTAGAGCAGAACTAGTAATTAGCCAATTGCTCTTATTGATTGAATTGGCATTCACTTGGTGTCCATGTCTTTGAACAGAATCAGTTAAAAAAAGCACTGTTTATATTATAAATCTATTAAGTAAGCCAACGACACTGACCAAAGGAATAGAAATTATTTTCATGAGTTTGAATGTCAATCCGTGTGCAAAAAGAAACTGCATTAAAATCGGTACTTTTTAGAATTGTCAGAACAGGATTAGTCTTAATGGGATGTTGGTCCCTTTTCTCCTTTGCTAATAACAAATGATGTGATGAATTTGGCATATTCAATGCTAAATTTCACACACTCTTCTTTTCAAACACAGAATCTTTCCATGCAATCAATTTTTACCCAATTTAAATTACTTTTTAAGTGTATCTAGAACGGTGTTTTACGGCACTGTCATAAAAACAATGCTTTAATTTTAGACAAATATAAAGTGTCGGTATTATTTCCGAGGGTCGTAAAAATTCTATTCATGTTTACTTTATGAAAATATCATAAAATCGAATTCCATCATAAATTTATAATTAGCATGTGAATTGTAAAGAATTTTCTATATAAATACTTATATAGAAAATTGTTTCTTCACAGTGCTTGTTGTGTGAGTTTTGCACACCGAAAGACTGAATTTGCAGATTTCCGAACATTTGACAGACCCAGAATAAATTTATGAATATTATGTGTTCTGTTTCAAGCTGAGGCGACTTTGTTTTGTGAAAAACATCCTCTGGCCTTAATAGAAAAGACTGTCTTTCAAAACATCGTTTGCAAAACTGTGTGCTGATTCAGTTTATGAAATGTAAAAACTATTTGTGATAATTATGGATCACATTGAATATTGGTTATTTCCATTGATTATTTGAAATATCACTTTTAATGTGTTATTTGTCACTGATGAAAAGGCATGATATTTTAAATAATAAAAACACATTTTTTTAGTACTTATTTCCACAATATATTTTTTGATCAGGACCGGTTTCGGTCATCGCGAGCAAACAAATTGCTAATGTCCTGCACTATAATTGCACTATAATGTCACCAGGCCTGTAGCGGAATTGCCAATGTCGCCGATTACAGTTACACTTTACACTCATTACGTGGGCTGAAATCATAGTAAGATTTATGAAATTCTATTAGAAAACGGGGTGTTTGGTAATGTCCTAAATTCTCTCCTACTTGTCTAATCTTTAAAAATTAAGCCTTAGCCCTCGTATAAGAGAGATTAAGAAAAAACTTATGGTCAGAATGGGAGCAGTCAATCTATCTTAAAACGCAATCAATTTTTTTGCGTTAGAATTCGTACACCCTGTTGTAATTTCTCGATAGCGAATATAACACATTTCATTTGATGTAGATATTTTGTAATACAAACTTGTTTTCATTTTACAAATCTAAAAATCAGCTAGCGATGTTTTTCTTACACAGCCTTCAGGAATGCTTTTATTATCTGTAAATAGTAAAGATAACGTGTCTTCTGTCGCTTGTTTGAAATAAGTAACACGGTTCACGCTTGTACAGTATTTTGTATTCGTTTTTCTGACTGGAAGCATTGCGAAATCAAAACCAATATGTATTTTCAAGCTCCCATCACCATGAACTACTTGAAACGTGAAAATATTTACAGCAAAGCACTGAAAAACAACTACGCGACGTTACTGAACGAAGTGGGCACAGAATATTTAGAATATTATTTTGAATGCCATCAATGTCGCTGTGGTTTGTTTGATTTGTGTTCTTTGTTTTTTCAGGTGGACTTAGAACCGCAAGGAAGATTGCATGTTCGCATAGACTTAAAATGGAACTCGCAAGGTAATAAAATATTATATGCCGTTTTGAATTGATAGTATATTTTTATATTGTGATGCAATTGTGATATACTGTATTCATAAATGGCGTTCTAATGATATCACAACAACCTACGTAGTTTTTCGCAAAGTTAATTTTGAAATTGGTCAGTTACAAAAATAGCTAACCTAAGCTAAAAAGACCAGTAAACATGTTTAGGTAAAATCAAAAAGATTGTTTATTGTCAATAGCATAATTAAAATTAAAAATGAAAATAATCAAATTTAAATTACAATTTTAAAGTTTTTTATTCTCCATATCAAAAACTGCAAGACTGCATTGTTTAAGATTTGGCATGGAAAAATCGTTTATTTTCGCAAAATATTTGTAAACCAAAATATTTCAATAATCGCAACAATCAATTACTATATTGTATTGCATCGAATCATGGGTTCTCTGGTGATTCCAGCGGAGACGTCCCAGGCGTCGAGCGTGAGTTCGGTGTCGACGGGCGGCAGCTGCGGGGGAGGGGGCGGCGGCGAAGGAAAGGGGGGAACGGGAGGCTCCGGCGGAGAGAAAGGCAGCGGAGGGGCGGGACGGGAGTTCAAGGAGAGGGCCGGCTTCAACCGGCGGCGGGGGGCCATGCGACGGAGAGTGCATCAGGTCAACGGTCACAAGTTCATGGCCACCTTCCTCCGTCAGCCCACCTTCTGCTCTCACTGCAGGGAATTCATATGGTGCGTAGTCTGAATGTGAACACCATTTCGTTTATGATTAATTATTACAATGATAAACATCAAAGGCAGAAACTATAATACTGAATATCTTAGAATTTTTTTGGACACCTATACGAAATGACTAATGATTACTGTCTAAATATTCGTGATAATTTTTTAAACGTTATTTTCTTTACCTATATTTATCTATGCGTGTGTCTACAAAAACAAGATTTTGCCACAGCTTTCAAAATATACTTAATTCATAAAGTTGTTCCATTCTTAAACCTTCGTATCCAAGGCTTGGAAACGAAACGTGATTATTATCTGGTTATCCACTGTTCATGTTGAATACCTGAATGCAGAACTACATCAAAAGATTTTGCCAAACCCTTATGTAGACCGCACTTTCAATTGTGCATCTATACGAAAGAGACTATTTTTCAGTCACCTAACATTTCCTTTTGAAGAGAATTTGGTGATAATGTAGATTTTGGTATGCCTACATTTGGCTTGGATAGCTTTGTTTATTCCACTTGGTGTGTTACTGTATGTGACACATGTTTTTCTTCTTGGAGAAGTATCTTTAGTTATTGATTGGAGTTGGACTTTTCCCTATTTACTAAACGTGGGGAAATATTAGTAAATAACATTTAAATAGAACAATTGGCACACCACTGTTAAATTTATTTCCCTGAAGATTTTCACCTCTAAGCGTATAACCACTACTCCATGATTCGTAAAAAGAAACACAGCTCCACTCCACTCTTCACTTTTTAAATAAGAATTAAAATCATTGTTTAGTAATGTATAACCTTACATTACAGCTAATCTGAAGATGCTTCTCACAGAAGCGAAACATGTCACATTTAGTAACAACATACCGAGTGGAATAACAAATTTATCAATTTTTATTTGTATTAAAATTTAACTTACCACTGAATATCCATTAAAATATTGCATCCATTCCTTTAAATCAATTGAAAAAACAAATAGGTTATGCATATTTAATGATTCGTTTTCACCAGCCAGTCTTTAAAATCTGTTATTAAATTATTTTTTTAAACGCATCACTCACATCTCTTCAGCTTGGTAAACCATGTAGTTGCCCTTCTGGTGGTGCTATTCTAAACCATTGACGTATTAACACACAATAAGTCTTTGGGTAGAGGCAAAATAGTTAAAAAAATAAAACGGAACATTTGTGCACCATCAGATGTGTCTTCTAATATATTCTAGTTTTTGTGGATACACTGCCCAGCAGAATTGTTAAACCAAATACGATAGGCTAATTTGTTTGAACGAAATAACATTTCAGAATATTTTTTCTTACTTATTTATTGAACATAACTGTGTTGTTTTAATGCCATCCTTTTTTATTTTGACTTTTGAGTTAATCAAATCAAGTTCTTTTCATACCACGGAATATTTCATTTATTTTGTAACAATAAATGCATGACTGATTTTGTTTATTTTTTTTTCTTTTTGTAGGAATAATAACTACTTTTGTGTTTCTTTATTTTACTGTGTTTTCTTTGCATTATTTTTAATCCATTTGCAGCTTTTTGTTTTTAACATTTTTTTTTTTTGTGTATCTAATTGCACCCATATGTTTTATTTACATTTTAAATAGTCTTCCATATCGCACTACTGTCTATAAACCTAACGATAATAAGTGTCTTCTGATAATCAAATCCGTGAGCCTCTTAAATTTTTATGTCGAGTGATTTTCTTGCTATGCATTAAAAGTGTTTTAATGCAGTCGAGCCTTGTTCAATTCATCCTCAATCATTTGTTTAAAATAATTTGGCATGGTTAAAATTCACGCGAAGCTTAAATATGCCGTTGAAAATTTCTTATTCATTATTGTATTTTTGTTGTAATTCAATAGAATAAAGCCTTTTTTTCTTGGGGTATGGCAAATCCCCCTACTGTCTCACCAGCTATTTTTTTGGCCACAGCCCTTTAACAGTTAAACTAGTTCAACATCCAACTGATAATATGTTTTTTAATCAAAAAAATCTGTATAACAGAAGTGCTGTGTATAAATTAATACAATATTTTGGCTGGCATCTCGCACTTTTATTCAATATTGTTTTGGTGAATTTTTCACTTCACTCAATCTCTTTTTGACCTTTGTATTTTGTTTTTATTCCTATATCACCTGGGTTGGCCATATATTTATAAACATACACCATTCCTTTTCACTCCATCCAATAGACATATATTATTATGTAAATGATATTGTAAGAAAATGATTGATGATAAACGGAATATCCACTGAAAGTTTTGAATTAAATTATCGTATCTGATTATAAAATGCTATTTTTTGTTACCTTTGGGCTTATAGACGGTATTGTTTGCGTGGAAATAAGTAAGCGGGTCTCGCTGGCATGTAATTTACTGGTGATGCATCAGGAAATGACCTGGGGCTTTCATTTTTTTCTGGTTTCAGGGGATTGGGCAAGCAAGGGTATCAGTGCCAAGGTATGTAGCTTCTGAATCCTCTTTATACAACGTTCGAACAGTGTAGAACTCTTCAACATTTCTGTCCTACTAGATTATCCGATTGATCACAGGGAAAACTAATCTTACAATACCAGACGTACACTGGTGTGCATTACACTAAGTGGTCACCATTGCAAGGCTTACACCAGTGTACAAATATTAATTTCTGTGTGACCCATTGACAAATTTGTACACAGGTAGACGTCTGTTGAGCACCTAATGCAACTCACAAAATATATATTTATATTATAGTATAAATCTGAACTTATTAATTTGTTCAAGGAACATATTTGTTTGCATTTGAACGCTTGCGAACGATGAGCGAAACCGGTCCTGATCAAAAAATATATTGTGGAAATAAGTACTAAAAAATGTGTTTTTATTATTTAAAATATCATGCCTTTCCATCAAGAAGTGACAGTTAACACCTTAAAAGTGATGTTTTAATTTTATCTGTCACTATTTTTCATTTGTTTATCATATCACTAATCAATTATTACAGCAATATGACAATGGTTTCCTTGCGATCGATCTATACATCTCAATTGACATAGTACTTCGATCAACTTGTTACTATTGGTACCAATATATAAAGATATGAAAGTTAATTGAACTATTCAAAAATTATATATTGTCACAGCGCCAATGGAAAATACACTCCTTAAATACTGTGCGATTTGTAATGTTGATGTTCCCGATCAACTGCTGACATAATTATAATTTGTAAACATTAAATAAGATTTTTATTCACGATTAGTCGACTGCTTCAATTGATAATATTTATTACTTATGACAGTATTGTTTTAGAATATTTTCATGTCATTAGCCTTCTTCAATTCTATCAAATTCGAAAAAAATTACTTCTCAATTTATTTACTAGTTCTTGAACCTTTGGTTTCGTATACCTGCTAATTATCAACTCAACATTTTGTCTAAATATGCTTGTTTGTAAGTTGTATCCTGTCGGTTGATAATGCTCGCAATAAGTGAAACCAGTCCTGATCATCAAGTATATTGTGGAAATAGTACCAAAAAAATGTGTTGTTTATATTTGAAAAAAGTCAATATAATTAATGAACAACATGGGCAGTCGCACAAAGGCAACAAAGTATTAGAATATCAGTATCAATAAATCCACACACCGTGTACTGCTTCCAGCGTCTGTAGCAAATATATCAACAAGTTGATTGCGGTACGTTTTCCCTAGTGTGTAATTAACTGTAAGACACTTCTTTACGAGGGGATATTACTAATCATTCTACCAACCATTTTGATACAATAGGATCTTCATTTATTAATTACCTACATATGGCGTCCCATACAATGCACGTAACAATCGAAAAATGTTTGTTTCTGGTAAATAATTAATCGATTCTTGTTAATCAAACATTGGCTAACAGCATGCTTAACACTTTTAAGCCCAAGAGGGTCGATCTATCAACATCTCTAAACTGTACTGAAAAAGTCTCGAATCCAATATGTCATGTATAAAGTCAATTGTATAATAAACATGACGGCTTTCCTTAACAACGTGGGCTCTTCGATAGATCGATACTCTGAGGCTAGAATGTTTAAAGGGGAGTTAAGCTACTGAAATTTTAATGTACGAAGTGCTTAACATGGGCCGCTTTTTCTTGAATTAATTATTATAAATCAACATTAGGACTGTAATTTAATATTTAAGTGCGATAGTTTTTTAATTGTGTTTATATTTACCAGATTTCATTAAAAGAATTTTCATGTTTTTGTTGAATCGGACTATATATTTTTGAAAACTTTGTTAATCCAGTTGTCGCTTACTTAAATACGCCACATTGTCGTGAAGTCTTTGTGGAGTATTTTCAGACTTAATTTATTTATATTTTAGTGTTTAAAGCTAAACCACTTTGTGAGCAAATTATTTCTGTATATCGTAAACCTTCCTCCCATCTTCACTTTGTGAAACGTTAGTAATACTTTAAAAGTACCAAATAAAAATATTTTGAAAGTATTTTACAAGACGACTATAGATGATATTCTTTCTTTTATAATTGATTTTTCAAATTATTTTAACCCTTATAAAATGATAGCTGACAGCGAAAACAGCGCAGTTCACAAATAAATTAATGATTTCAATATGTTATCACCTAACTTTTGTATAAATTCTAAATACCTTGATATTTTTACCTTATTAAAATGGAGCTTATGAATTCAATCAATATATGTTTATTAATAATTACGTAGCTATGAGCATTATCAATGATATAAATGAACTTTGTCTGAAAATGTTTCACGTAAAAACGAAACACATTACAGTCATCAAAATTTCTTAAAATTTTTCTGTTGAATATTTCTGAATTAATTTGAGCTATATTGAAATATTCACAGCCAAAGAAAGGAATCTCAATTTTTGGCCATTTTCAGCTTTATTTTAGCGTTGAGTGCAAAACAATTTATTCGATGCGATATTGAGAACAGCTGATACAAAGATGTCTTAGATGTATGCAGGTAGTGTCTTTTCCTTAATGTTCAATTAATTGGTAAGCTTATTTGGGCTTTCCTTTCACATGGCCAAAAATCAGAAATCTTTCTTTGGCCCTAAATGGCCAAATTCATAACATCATCAATTATTTGAAATCTGGTGAATCGAGACAAAAGTGAGTGTAGAATTAGTGCTAGATTGTTTTTTTTTTTACGGTGTTTGTAAGTGAAAAGTGTTATTGCTTGCTAATTTTTTGATCCCTATACACAGTTTGCACGTGCGTCGTCCACAAGAGGTGTCACGCGTCTGTTGTCACAAAATGTCCTGGGATGAAAGACGAGGTAATTGCTTTGCTTATTTTTGAATATAATATTACCTGAAACTCGGCTTACACCAGTTTTCAAAGTAAAATATTGATAATTAAAGTTACTCAGTTAGTTATTTTTATTTTACTCCTTATTTATGAGAAAAACTTGAATTGCTACAATTTTATCTGCTTCAATGTTCTTACAATAAAACGGACGAATCCAAAATCAACAAAACATGATATATTCATATACTTTTTTTTTTTTTAAATAATAAAAACACATTTTTTAGTACTTATTTCCACAATATATTTTTTGATCAGGACCGGTTTCGCTCATCGCGAGCATCAGTTGATAATGCTAGCGAAACCGGTCCTGATCAAAAAATTTATTGTGGAAATAAGTACTAAAAAAATGTGTTTTTATTATTTAAAATATCATGCCTTTCCATCAAGAAGTGACAGTTAACACCTTAAAAGTGATATTCATATACATTGGTTACGGCCACTACGCTAAGTAGAACAGCTATTAGCTGTGCAGAATTTCCTTCTCAGGTCTCCTCAAGAAAAAGTGTTTCTCATCAGAGCAACAAACTGATTGACTTTTTTGACATGTTTATTGTCAGTATGTGTTAATATACAGTGGTCCAGTTTTTTCCAGTTCAATGATTTCACTTTTGATACGTGAGAACAAAGTAAATATTTTTCAGATTTTGAAAGTATAATAGCAATTTTATCAATCCAATCAAAAATTGAACATTAACCTCAATATTCGAAACCAGATTATCAAATTGGAAAAAAAACCCAGTTAATTAACTTAGGCTTTGAAAATCAACAAAACCTATTGAGGATCTTCCTTCTTCGGAATCAGATCAGAGTGAATCTGCAACATGGAGTAAAAAGAAAATAGTTCTCATATATAAGAGCTTGATTTCAGACGTCGCAGACATCTACGACTGGCCAACGCTTCAATGTAAACATCCCACATCGTTTTGTCGTCCACTCATACAAGCGCTTCACGTTCTGCGATCATTGCGGAAGTTTGCTCTACGGACTCATTAAACAAGGCCTACAATGTGAAGGTATGCTCCTTAACAATCCTCTACAATATCTTACGTTTGATAAGTGGCTTAGAAAAAAATCAGGTAGAGTTGGGATTTATTTCTTGGATGTATTTGTCTAGAAATATTGGCCTTATTATTTACAAAACAAAGATTAATGATAAGAATCTTCACGCATTATTTTTTCAATTTACTTTTTTAACCTATTAAAAATTGATGCAATTAATTACATTGTAAATTGAAACGTTGCTGTGTAATCTTTCAGTATGTTCGATGAATGTACACAAAAGATGTCAGAAAAACGTGGCGAATAATTGCGGCATCAACACCAAGCAGATGGCGGAGATCCTCAGCGCCATGGGCATATCACCTGATAAGCAGACGCCACGTCGGTCGAAGGTACTTAACTTTAAATTTACATTTCATTTATTTTTACACAGCTCGTCTATCAGTGTCTCTCTTGCATAGATTTCAGCACAGATTGGCCAGTGGAAAAAAAAAACACAATTGATTAGATATTTCTTCTCATTTTTGAGAAAACTTTTTATATTTTTCAAATTGTAAGAATTTCCTAAAAAAGTGTGCGTTTGTTTTTACAAAAAATGGCTCTAGATTTTTTTTATTGAAATGAAAATCAAGTAAAACACTGACAAAACTAGAACAGTTGTCACTTTTAAGGTGTTAACTGTCACTTCTTGATGGAAAGGCATTATATTTTAAATAATAAAAACACATTTTTTTAGTACTTATTTCCATAATATATTTTTTGATCAGACCGGTTTCGCTCATCGCGAGCATTATCAACTGATAGAATACAATTTACAAACAAGTCTATTTATACAAAACAAAAAATTAATTTGAGTCAATGGTAGCAGGTGTACAAAACCATGGGTACAAGAACTAGGAAACGATTTACATAAAATCATACAATATTGATACAAATAAAGTAAATTAGTATAAAAATTAAATGTTCACAATCACTTATTAAGAATTACAATTACAATTATGGTAAATCAATAATCCATTAGAGCTCTAAGCAATCAGTAAGGAAGTAAGGAGTGGGAAATTTTTAATGACGAAAATAACCCACAATCACTACTTAATGGAACAAAATAAATTAATACATGAGAAGTCGATTAAAGATGAATCGATGAGATGGGAAGATATGGTCAGTCAGGGGCGTTCCAATATTTTCTGTAAAAAAATAAAGTAAAAGAAGGCAACATCATTTTTCAAAAAAAAAAAAAAATTATATGAAATATATATTTATTAATCTATTTTAATGAGTATAACAATGGTAACGACGCAAAAGTAGTTTGTTCATTTATAAGGTTAGAATTAGGCAAAAATTTATATCGATTAATTTCAGTGATTTGTTATTGAAATGCAGGATTTTGTAGTTTATAGTAAAATCACATGAATGTTTATTTTGAAACAGATGGTTTCCAAAAGTAGAAATCTCATCGCCTTTTTTGGCACAAGCTAAATGTTCCTTAAATCTAGTATGAAAGGATCTTCCTGTTTGACCAACATACCTAGCCTCACAGGAATCACATTTTAGAAGATAAATACCACTTTGGCTTAAAATATTAATTTTGTCTTTCGTGTTAACTAACATTCGACTAAGATTATGATTTTTATAAAAAGATACATTAAAAAGTTTTTTGTCTAACTTCTTGGATATGTTTTCAGAAACTCGGCCTAAATAACTTAGTTTTACCCAACGTTTTTCAACGGAGGGAACATCAATCATCAAGCTCGAGGTTACATTTAATAAAGCTAATTTTTTGGTTTTTTTAAAGACAAGTCGATCAATCAACTTTGCATCGTATCCATTGTTAAGAGCGATCTGTTTAATGGTGTTTAATTCTAAATTGAAATTTGATTCTGTCATAGGAATTGTCAACAAGCGATGAATAAAGGAATGAAAAGTTGACAACTTATGTGAAATGTGGTGTCTAGACGAGCTACTTATGATATTGTAAGTGTCTATGATTATAAATAAAAACGTTGGGTAAAACTAAGTTATTTAGGCCGAGTTTCTGAAAACATATCCAAGAAGTTAGACAAAAAACTTTTTAATGTAACTTTTTATAACAATCATAATCTTAGTCGAATGTTAGTTAACACGAAAGACAAAATTAATATTTTAAGCCAAAGTGGTATTTATCTTCTAAAATGTGATTCCTGTGAGGCTAGGTATATTGGTCAAACAGGAAGATCCTTTCATACTAGATTTAAGGAACATTTAGCTTGTGCCAAAAAAGGCGATGAGATTTCTACTTTGGGAAACCATTTGTTTCAAAATAAACATTCATGTGATTTTACTATAAACTACAAAATCCTGCATTTCAATAACAAATCACTGAAATTAGATAAACAAGAAATCCTTGAAATTAATTGATATAAATTTTTGCCTAATTCTAACCTTATAAATGAACAAACTACTTTTGCGTCGTCACCATTGTTATACTCATTAAATTAGATTAATAAATATATATTTCAAATAAATATTATTTTTTTTTTTTTTGAAAAATGATATTGCCTCCCTTTACTTAATTTTTTTTACAGAAAATATTGGAACGCCCCTGACTGACCATATCTTCCCATCTCATCGATTCATCTTTAATCGACTTCTCATGTATTAATTTATTTTGTTCCATTAGTAGTGATTGTGGGTTATTTTCGTCATTAAAAATTTCCCACTCCTTACTTCCTTATTGATTGTTTAGAGCTCCTAATGGATTATTGATTTACCATAATTGTAATTTTAATTCTTAATAAGTGATTGTGAACATTTAATTTTTATACTAATTTACTTATTTGTATCAATATTGTATGATTTTATGTAAATCGTTTCCTAGTTCTTGTACCCATGGTTTTGTAAACCTGCTACCATTAACTCAAATTAATTTTGTGTTTTGTATAAATAGACTTGTTTGTAAATTGTATTCTATCAGTTGATAATGCTCGCGATGAGCGAAACCGGTCCTGATCAAAAAATATATTGTGGAAATAAGTACTAAAAAATGTGTTTTTATTATTTAAAATAGAACAGTTGTGTTTCAGAAATTGTACTCACTTTTGAATAATTCTCATAGAAGCTGCAGCATGTTACGGTACCCCTTAACGCAGTTTCATGTTGAGACACAACTCAACACATACAGGTTATTCCAACACCAAATGTTTGGAAAATTATTTCAGTAGTGTTGCTGCTAACCAAATCTATGGGGACAATTTTTGTGTTGTATAGCCTGCAGATGGAAATTTTAACACGGTGAACTCTCTTATATTTTTGTCAGCCACCTATGAACACACTGCAATCTACTATCTCAACAGTTGAGATGTTAGTAGAATTCAGTAGTGTTGCATTTAACCAAACTTGAAAGAGACTATCACAGTGATGGCTTATATTTTTGATCATCACTGCAATCGACAGTCTTAACAATTAAAATGTTCTTAATCTCTTCCACGCTAACGCCCCAACGTATGGGACGGCAATGTGCAAGGCCTGTGCACGAGCGCCCCAGACGTTGGGAAGCGAACATTCAAACGTTGGTAACGCAGGCAATCTTTTGCATATAGGACTGATTTTGGTTTTAAAATATCGCCTAATTCGTCCTGATACTACCACTTCCATAAAATTATCAAAAGTATTAGGTTTAAATGCTTAAAACATCGATTTTTTGAACCCTTCAAATTTATTCTGATCCCGCTAAATCAGTTTGAAACTGCATGCTAAACTCGCGTCTAACTTCGCACTGAACTTTGCACCAATCTCGCGGCATTGCACTCCATGACACGTGACTAATGGCGCTTGTTCATTTGAGTTTGATTGGTTGCCTCGTTACGTCACGGTAATGGCAATTTACGAGTTAGTTATTTGTTAGCGATATATTTGTTCAGGTGATTGTGACAACACAGGACATTTCTTTGTGTTTTTTAATGTTGTGAAACATTCAACATGCATCTAGCTTCCATAAAAGCCAACCCAATTATTTTTTATTGGTGTATTTATAGCTCTATATGGAAAGAGAACATTTTGAAAAATAGCAACGCGGACAGATTTTGTTTCTATGAAAAACTGTCGCGCCGATCGGGTTAAAGTCTACATTAGATTTGTAACAACCAAATGTAAGCAGTCTTCACCTGTTGTATTCTCTTGCAAGAGTATTATGATATGTATTAGTCAATGAATAATGCTTTAAAATCTAACTGATAATGACTATATTTCATTTTGCTCGCAGTACTTGAATCAAGGAGCCGGTGAAGGCGGGGAAGGAGCTTCAGTCGAACACGATCCTAAGGACGGTGATAAGAAAGATGACAAGGGTAATTTTCATTTATATAATCACGTGTCCATTAAAATACCACTCCTCGTCAAACCAGTCCTTTGCTCACGAACTAAAAATCATCAGCAAGTATTTAATTCTTTAGAAATTAGTCAGAAGTTAGTCAGTTACTCATTAGTTTAGAAGTCATTTATAAACTCTTGCTTAAACTGTCCTGTCAAATATACTGGCCAAACAGCTCAGAAAGTTAATCTATGAATAAATGAGCACATCTTTTCTTATGAGAAACTAATTTTCACGTTTTCGTTGACAGGATCGTGCATAATTGATAGAAAGTAGTGTAGAACTATGTCGTACTATATTTCTTAAAAATACACTGTCAAAAAAAGGCTCAAAATGTTTATTGTCTCATCAAAGGTGATGTAACTACTACTGTACTAATGTAAAATTATATATAAACTCCAATACTTAACTCCTTAAAGTTAATAAATGTATTGCAGCTTTTCTCGTGGATTTAATCACCTCCCAACTAACTATTGATGTTAATGATGAGTCTTAACCTTCCTCACCCTGGCACCCTGGTACCACTGAAAATGTAATTACTTAGTTAACACTTTTCATTGCAGGATACTCCTTAAAAAGTGAAACATATTTCACACTTTTTAATTATGAGAACATGTCTCATAAGAGATATTATAAATGTGTATTTTGGCATAGGAACAGGGGAGTTTGCCCTGGAACGAAGTGATTCTGGCAGAGCGAACAAATTCGGTTTGGATGATTTCCACTTCATCAAGGTGCTCGGCAAGGGATCCTTCGGAAAAGTTATGTTGGCCGAGAAGAAAAACACTGATGAGGTAAGAATCTACATTTATATTTAAATAAAACTCGATGTCTTTTCTACTATTTCCATGTTTTATAGTTTAATGCCCGGGGCCAAATTTGCCCATCGCAAGCATTATCAACTGCAGGCTGTACCTTAATAACTCCAAAACTACAGGAAATAAATACAAATTCTTTACTAATTACAATATATTGGGTAATCAAATAACTTTTTCTTCTTAACCGTTACTGTACCTTTTTTAATAAACTTTTTTTAGTTTTGCTTGTAGGAATTGATTTTGTTTTTTTTTAATTTTATGTTTCAGGATTCTTTTGGATGTCCCTGACCGAAAATATCTTCATTTTAATTTTATCTTTGTGCTGTTTAATGTGATCGTTGATTACCTAATTAATACATTGATTTTTATTAAAAATATTTAAGTGGTTTGCAATTTTATGTGTTATTGAATATTTCAGTAATATTTATATACTTATATTTGCCATGCATAATTGACGTTTAACCAGTTCATTGCCAAAAGTTTTTTTTACCAGCTATCACAACAATGCCGCGGTTTTAGAGTTTTTTTACTGTTAAAAATTGAAATATTTTATGCTTCAAAACTAGTTTTGAAGCATAAAATATTCGTTTGTTAAATATGTTACGGCTGCCACTACAATAATCTTGATGTCAAATACACATAATAATGAATACATTAATAATAACAAAGATAATCTGAAGGAGATAAACACATGTTTCCCGACCAAATAAGTTTCAACTATAAATAAATAATTTATTGTTTTATTAGTTACTTCATAGATGTCTATACATGTTCATAAAAAATATTTATTGAATTTATCAATGGAACATTTAGAAATTAATATTTGTACATTGGTGTACAATCAGCATTGGTGATTACTTAGCATATTTTAGTGTACACTTGGCATTGAAGCGGTTGACGAGTTATGATTTTTATTATAGTTTATTGGCCATTTATAAGAGGCCCTAACATTTTAATTGTAAACAATCTGATTTTTGTATGATTTGTATGATTATATGTGAATTTTTGCTGTAGTTCTTGAACCAACTGTTTTGTATACCCAGTAATTATAATAATCAATTTCATATAGATAGCCTTATATTTTGTCAGTTGATAATGCTCGCAGTGAGCGAAACCGGTCCTGATTATATTATAAAATGTGGAAGGAGTACTAAACGAATTGTGTTTTATTTATTTTACTTCCCACCAAGAAGTGACATTTAACACCTTAAAAGTGATTACATTTATGTGATTGTAAGTTTTTGGATTGTCTTATTATATATCTCCAAATTTTTAAAAAAATCATTATGTTGTGTAGGTTTATGCAGTAAAGGTGCTGAAGAAGGATGTGATTATCCAAGACGACGACGTGGACTGCACGATGACTGAGAAAAGAATCCTGGCATTAGCCGCCCGCCATCCTTTCCTTACCGCGTTGCACTCTTGCTTCCAAACCAGAGACCGACTTTTCTTCGTGATGGAGTACGTCAACGGAGGCGATCTCATGTTCCAGATTCAGAGGGCGAGGAAATTCGATGAGCCCCGAGCTAGGTGAAATACTGTTTTTGGATTGTTTCAAAAAAATATAACAAAAATATTACTACCTAATGTAAATTAAATTTGAATTATTGAAACTTACGATTCCACATGTTTTTTCACTTACGACCCAGGCTTCACACGGATGCGACAGAATAAATAAATTGCTAACCAATTGAGTAGTATAGACGTGCATTTATGCCCAAGAATTCTGTAGGCTATTATAAGTAGTCATTCTCTTGTTGACAAATAAACCCACAATAGAGATATAGAGCTAAATTGAAAGTAAAAACTCTTAGATTGCTATTTGAAAGTAAATGTTATATGTTTTTTATAATTATAAAGAAGCTCACTTCTTGAAATAGTAAGTAATTTTCTTCCCATGAGGAAAGAAATATGTTCTTAATGTTTTTTTTTAATAATAGTAAAAATTATAAGAAATAAAAAAACCGTATTCAATAAAAAAATACTTCTGTTCAAAGTGTTAATATTGTGTTTTTTTTTTCCAGATTTTATGCAGCAGAAGTAACACTGGCACTCCAATTTTTGCACCGACACGGAGTCATCTATCGAGATTTGAAACTCGACAATATCCTGCTGGATAACGAAGGCCATTGCAAACTAGCTGACTTTGGAATGTGCAAGGAAGGCATCATGGGTAAATGCTTTTCGCTGTTTTATTATGCGATAGTTGGCTTGCATAATGTTTTTCAAAATCTCGAAATGCTACCAATTATTGTTGATAAAAAAGTCATTCTATCAGCTGGTATAAGAAAATTCATATTATTCAACATTGCAGTTAAATATTTAAATATGAAAGTGTTGTGGATCGATCCGATGAGAAACAAACATATGTACATACATATGAAATAAACAAACAACATTTTGTAAAGGTTCATGTCCAGATTACATATTTTGTAAATAACCATTTCCTTTTTTTTGATTCACAGATGGTATAACAACAACTACTTTCTGCGGAACTCCAGACTATATAGCACCTGAGGTTTGTTTGATAACTTTGTGATACACAAAATAATTTGTGTACCAGCAATGATGCATATTTTGTGACACACATTTTCCTTCTTTAAACTCTTGCCCACCGCTTCGGAAATTGTTTGCTGAGCAATATTTGATCTTGCCACAAGTTGTATTTGCATTTGACACATATTTTCATTGAACATTGCTTGAAGTTGTTGGCCTTCGAACAAGACATTCCTTGTCTTTCACATTGAAATCTTCTATCATAGTATCTTGAGATGGGGCATGTTAACCAAAAACTTCCGAAAGTATTACACTATAAGACATATCAAGTTAACACCTTAAAGGTTGCAACTCAACAGCTAGAAACTTATGCTCTTGGTTAAGATCATAATTGTCTATTAATCGGGTTAGTTGATGTGAGTTTTTTTTTATAAAAATATCACATTTGACATAGGAAATTTGAATGAACTTGACATTTGCACAGACCCTTGAATGAATTGATATTAAATTGGAAGGGCGCAACAATTCGTAATACAATACAATTGAGATAACCGCAGATGCCAGAATAGCCATTAACAACCATATATAAAAGTTTGTATAGCTCATTACTTTTTACCTTAATAGTAATAAAAATAGATAGATAGAAATATATAATAAGTAATGCATTTGTCCTTAGAGATAAAACTTTGTTTTGCAACACACAAAACTCACTTCTTACTTACTACCATATAATATAAAATTTAAAATAACTTTGATTATTCCACGTATTGTGTAACTAACTGTGACACGTGTTTCGCCTCTTTCAGAGGCATCTTCAGACCAACTTCAGAGCAACAAAGTTACCGCCGAAACCATCGAAAATATTACTTACTACCCTTTAATATCGATAATAAATAACACGGTGAAAAAATAGCAATCTATTTTAGTTCTACAAAATTATTTTTAACAAATATAGTTGATAGCTATTTCGGCTCACGCCATCGTCAGAACTATCTACTAGAATAGTTCTGACGATGGCGTGAGCCGAAATAGCTATCAACTATAATTGTTAAAAATAATTTTGTAGAACTAAAATATAGGGTCCGCCATCTAAAGTTTTTTTTTTCAACTAGTGGTTATTTCGTGAATGGTAACACTTAGCTCATGTTTGATTTGACAGATAATTAGTTTTATCCTTCCGCTGAACGAATATGGTTGTGTATATGCTTGAACAACGCTGGGAAATATTGCGACATTACTTTGAAAATCATGGTAATGTTGCAGAATGTGTGCGAAAATTGCATACGGATTTTGGAAGAAGAGAAGCACCGTCAGCTCCGTATGTTCGTTATCTTGTGAAAAAAGTGAAAGAAACCGGCATCCTCATTGATAAACCAAAGCGTGAAAAGCCAAAAACAGTGCGTACACCGAGAATATTGATGCTGTGGCAGAAAGTGTGCGTGAAGCGCCATCAACATCAATTCACCGTCGTTCTCAACAATTGAACATTTCGGAGACATCATTGAGACGAATTTTGCATAAAGACCTTGGTATGACGCCATACAAAGTCCAATTGGTTCAGGAGTTGAAGCCAACTGACCATCCAATGCGTTTTCGCTTCGCTGAGTGGGCCTGCGATCGACTTACAGAAGATGCCGATTTTGCCAAAAAAATCATCTTTTCGGATGAAGCTCATTTTGATCTTGGCGGGTATGTAAACAAGCAAAATTGTCGCATTTGGGGCACAGAAAACCCGCACGCATACATTGAAAAGCCGGTACACCCAAAATGAATCACTGTTTGGTGCGGATTTAGGTCCAGAGGCATAATTGAGCCATTTTTATTCGAAAATGAGCAAGGAGTGGCCGTTACAGTCAATGGCGATCGTTATCGGACCATGCTGAACGAATTTTTGTTCACAAAAATTGAAGTGGAGGATATTGGCAACATTTGGTTTCAACAGGACGGCGCTACGTGCCACACAGCCGAAGCTACACTCGATGTTTTGCAAAACGATTTTCAAAAAAAAAAGTTATTTGGCGGACCTTATACATTGCTATTCTTTCACCGTGTTATAATGGAGTCACCAAGTGAATGCCAATTCAATCGATAATAAATAACTTTTTATCTTGTTCCTCCACTGTCGGATGAATTTTGCGCATCATATATGTCTTTCTATTCATCAGATCTTACAAGAATTGGAATACGGCCCGTCAGTGGACTGGTGGGCTCTAGGTGTGCTGATGTATGAAATGATGGCAGGCCAACCCCCCTTCGAGGCGGACAATGAAGACGATCTCTTCGAGTCCATCCTTCACGATGACGTCCTCTATCCTGTCTGGCTTTCCAAGGAAGCTGTCTCTATACTCAAAGGTCTGCTTATAACTTAACCTGTATCCTGCTCGAGTCATGTAGAGGATCAAAACTAAATATTTCACATATTTATATCAAGTATATCTGCTATTAAATTTGAATCGTTACAACTATGTACGATTCTACATATCTTTGGTATATAGACAATGTTAATGGTTTTTTTTAGGTCAGTTCTGTTGCATCCGTGTGATAGATTGCCTGAAGATGCCGAAAGGCGAAACCCACAAATGTAACAATTGAAATTTGATATTGAAATTCCATCAAGCACCTTCAGTCGATATCATAAATTATATTTGCTACATTTTTTGCAGAGAATCTGATATATACTGGGACACCAAAAATGATATAATCCAAAAAAACTATTCGATATCTTGATTTTCAGACAAAAGGAGAATGTTGCTTTGAAGTCATTTAATTGTTCCGTTTTGTCATATGGCCATACAGTACAAACAAGCTGCAAACAATTACAACAAATCCTTGTTGAAGTCAACACCGTCCAGCCAATGCCTCTCTCGACTTATAGCACCTGAAATGTTTTTCTGATCATATCTATTCCCAATGTATAGCATGTGGACTCCTAATCAAGGTTATCTCGACAGATGTGGTTTACAGACATTAGTTTGTCTCTCAGTTATTCAATCTCTCTAATTTGGAGAGAGTAAGGATACAATGATAGGGATAAAAAAGGATCAGTGGTTAAATAGCTGCACTCATTACATTTTTTGCTTAGGATCGTGTAGGTCGTTGGGTAGTGATGGAAACACTATTGCTGGTGCCGATAACTGAATGCGTGATGACCTCTGTCACATGATGTATTATCTATTATTTAATATCACCGTGAAAACCCCTTATTGCAATGTTATTATGTTGTAATTAATTGTGATAAGTTTATTTTTCCAAATTTGAATGTTTTTATATCAACTTGATAGAACTCCATTATAACACATGTTATGAAAATTGTTTCAGTATATACATATAGTTGCTTTGTACTTGCAGGCTTCATGACGAAGAATCCGGCTCGCCGTCTGGGTTGCGGCGGAGGTCAGGGCGGCAATCCAGCGCAGGGCGAAGCCAATATTCGGGCTCACGCCTTCTTCAAGGATATGGAATGGGAAAACTTGGAATCGAGACGTGTCCGCCCACCGTTCAAACCCAAAATCGTAAGACCTCTTTTATTCGTTTACTTCAACGAAATTCATGTTTACCCACAAGCACGCCAGCAGCTTACCGGTGTGTCGAGTGTGTATTGCGAATTCGGAGAATGTCTTGGAATTGATGAAATATTGATTCCTCTACATTTTTCTATATCGTTATTCTCTGGGTGATATTGAATGAATCCACCCTTTCAAATCCTAAATTGCTGGTGAGAAGCACTAGATTGAATATTTCAACCTGGCATTTAAGTGGTTAATCTCAGAAAACTAATCTATCAGTGACCTGACAGTACTGAAAATTATCTGTGATTTCATTGTAAATAGAGTCAAGGCAGAAGAAATTGTTGACTTAGTGAAATATCTGTTTGAATGTAACATATGACAAATCAGCAAATCTATTCACAAAAACGTGCTTGGGCTTAGTGTCTGATTGAATTTTTAATTTACAGAAAAACAAGAAAGACGCGCTGAACTTCGATACGGAGTTTACGAAAGAAGAACCGGTGCTGACGCCCGTCTCAGCCGATGTGCTGCGCTGTATCAATCAGGTCAACTTCTTTTATAAACTCTGCTCTCATTTCTATTTGTAAATAAGTCCTCTTTAATCTATAAAATTATAATGATGCTTATAATTCACATATAATGTGATGGCCGATTCAAAAAATGTGGTGTTACCAGTCCTATTCATAAAATAATTTTAGCTCTACCCAATTATTTTGGAAGCGATAGTAAGTGATTGTAATGAATGGGTGTTTTCATGACTGTCAAAGCTGCGAATATCCTCAATGACAATCAAATATGTAATATACTGACGGTTTTTTCGATTGTGTTCTTTCAGGAGGAATTCAAGGGCTTCTCGTTTGTTAACAAAGACTTCTGCCCCCCTCGGGGAACTCCCGACAAGACGCCGCAGGCCTAAGCCAAAAACAATTCTCCCTTCTAACGATAGCATCTCAAATAATAATTAACTTTCGTTTTCAAACAGATCTTAACTATTAGTTTACGTTACGTGTTCATATCTCTCAACAAAGATCTTGCTTATTTTATATGATTCTATTTATTATTATTTATGTTAAATCTGAGCGGGAATCTTCCGGTGCCATATCCCCACCGAGCTAATGTTGCTCGATTCAAGCTTGTTGTCAGTTTACGACAGTCGTGTTCAAAGCGAGATAAGACTTGACTGTTATATAGCCGTGTTTTATTTGGGTTTTACCAAATTCTGTACTATTTTTGTTACAATGAAACTTTTCTCTTATAATTACTTCAGTATTTACTCAGAAATTTAAACGAACCCGTTCTTTCAGTCAAGATAATCTTTACAATGTTTCTATTTTGCTATTGAACATTGATATTGATATTTACATTCAGTGAAACACTGCTTACGCTAAGACATAAACAATCAAGTCCTGCTGAAATTTCTTTATCATTGAACAATTTTTGGTGCAATAGTGATATTTTTCAATCAAAACAAACATGTTATTTCTTCAGACATTCATATATTTACTGACACAGTAAAGGCTTGGATATAGCTTACTGACCGCTAACATCTCATCTGTTAAGACGTCTGGTTGCAGTGTGTAGATATCAAAAAATGTTGTTTCTGATAATTTTCATGAGTTTGTTTAACACCAACACTAATATTTGATATATCAGATTTTGTACATGGTTATGCTTTACCACGGTTCAGCAGGAATGGGTTAGTTGTTTTTATGCTTGATTTTTGTGTATTCTTATCTCAAACGCTTAAGTATTATTTTTTATATGTTATATTTTATTCCCGCTCAGATAAAGTGCTGTAAAAAGATTTTCTAAGAACACTTTTCCAATTGTTGACTTTGAGTTGTTCTTTAAATTATTTTGTATATTAATAATTATTGTGATTGTTAGTTAAGACATTTATTTATTTTGTGTAAAATGTGTATTATATTTTTGTTCAGTATTTATTTCTTGTTATAGTATCGTTATGAATTTTCAAATGCATTGTAACACTGTTTATTTATGAATTGATTTTACTAGCCAAATAAGGATCCATTGATGTAAATATGGATAAACTATGACCCCATTATGTAGTGATTAAAAAATGTCGCCGGCGGAGCGGGAGCGCTTGCGCTCGGCCGCCGAGGGCCGATTGGACGAACGAGGAATGTAAAATTAATTAACTAATTACTAGTAATCTTTGAAGATTCTTTAACGGACGATGTAAAAGTGGTATCAAAGTAAAGGTAACTAGTACATAAGATGTTTTCAGTCCCTATATATCACCATGCGGATATTGAATGTGCGTTATTGTCTCGCATATGAATAAGTATCTTATTATCAGTCAAGTAATGTAATAAACGTGCGCATTGTTGAAGAGTTCCACCCTATGTCTTATTCCCGTGTCATTGAATAATCGCCAAACTTGTTTAATATGAACAAATGTGAGCTTGCTTTGCATCAAGCGATACATATCATTTGTTTTATTGACACTCCTGTAATATGATAGCGCAGAGATAGACTGCTGCATGACAAAATAAATCTACCAGTTTTCTTGAATGTAATAGCTGTAATGTCCAATGCAAATGTTTGACTATTGAAATTAATATTTTGATTTCCGAACATTTTTATATTGATGATTCGTTTATTCCCGTCAAAATAAATGCTCCAATACGACACGGATTCGAAAAATCAAAGTCTCGTTGTTTGAGGGGTTAAAGAGTTCAGTTTGTTTTCAGAGGATGATGCCGATGACTCGTTTTTGTTGTCGTAATTATAGCAGATATGAATGGTGGAACTCTGTCAACGATCGTGGTAAATATCACAAATTAGAAGCTTCCTTTACCAAACTGTTGTATAATGGGTGTTATAGAAATAAAATGGCATTGCCGCGGTCGTAATACGATTCAGTCACTGCGTCAGGCGACGCCGTTTCATTTTAATTTGTACGTAAAGATAATAAATATTATGATGTAATGAATACACGCGAGCTACTCGTTGGGGAACGGCGGTCATTCCGTTCTAATGTATATCAACCCACGCACAATGTGGCCGAGCCACTGACAGTTTCCGGCCCGTAATCAATCCAACCGCTCACCTTCCGTTAGTGTCGTACGAGAGGCACCCAGTGGTGAAACTAACAGACTCCGCGATCGTTTCTCTCGCCGGGATTTGCGGTCGTCACCTTGTTATGCCATTTTGTTCGAGGTGCCAATTAATTTATACCCACACGGTCGATTGATAATATCTCTAATCAAAAAATATGTATACCTTTTCTTCTGTATACTTCTATAATAGACGAAAATTTTCTCATCATTGCAAGTCTGTTAGTTCAAAAGCTAGAATTATTATCATGTTTTCAAATAATATAATAATTTTAAGTGATGGTAAATATTATTGACTAAGTTGGCTTTTTTCTCTTTTTTGACTATCTATGTGTATTAATAGTTAATTATTTAATTGTCAGGTACAACATCACAATAAGCTTGTTGATTTCGTCGACCTTAAAACTATATCGTCTTAGAGAAATCTTTTGACCCTCTCGAGTCCGGGTACACAAAATTGTACATTTCGCTGATTCGAAATCACACACAATGATGCTGTAAATTTTGGTTCATTGCATACAGCTAAAATGCTTTAGATTCTCAAATTGTTTATCAATAAAAACAAAATCGAAAACATCGACAGATATATGTTTCTTAGTGTATTATAAATTTCATATTATTTTTCTTTAGTTATCACGATTATAAAACCTCAGCCTTCCTGAATGTTATTATATCTTGTATTCTATTTTACAAACATATGGTAGTTAATTCTTTCAGTTTCATAATCCTTTGGTTTGCTGTCAGCCATTTTGTTAATCAAATAATAACATCAGGTGTATTCAAAATGGCTGCCAAATCATAGCTGTCATTTCAATGCCGGCCGATGCACATCTGAAGAAAATATACTTGATTATTGCGACGTTGTATCTGATATTTTAAATATACTTTTACGAATAGAAATGCCAATTGATAGTAAGACGTTTACTTCATTGACTTCTTTTGTTTGAAATTTGTAGTTCTTTATTTAATCGTAGACAATCTGTCACACTCTGTAGAATCTCGGATGTTTTATTTTCTTATATTTTGGATGTGTATTTTGTTTTATATATATATATTTTTGTTTCACAATGTAGCATTAAGTACAGGAAATATCTTTGATATTTTGAATAGCCCTACGTCTAGCATAATTAAAATATCTAAATCATGTTAAGCGTTAGAGAGATAGAGTAAAGACGCTTGATAGTACAAAAAGATATAGTTACAAGTTACCGTTGTAATTAATTGAATCTTGAATAGATGCGATGTTCCCGGAACCCGGTTTAGTCAATAATGTTTATTATCCTACGCGCTGCAATAGCCCGCCGTTGAAATAGATCATTCGGGCTAGTCGCTGACTGTGAGAATTGAAATCGCTAATACCGTAATGCACTTCAAATTATTTTTTTAAAATAAAAGAAAATACCACTTATTTAAGAAGTATAAAAAAATAATGAAAATAATATAACTTGGTGAAATTGTGTAATGAATTTACTACGCATAGATGTATGATAAGGTTTCAGGTGACGCACTTTTATAATCAATACATATTGTTTGGTTATTTCCGTCGCTCGTCGCGGTCGAACATTTTACTCCGTTAGATTGTTGTACAAACACATGTGTCATATTGTATCATAGTCGCTTTGTATGCGTTTTTCTTAGTCTCTCTTGCCTGCACTCTATTAAGACGTTTGCTTTTGTTTGTTTACGGGAGCCGTAGATCAATTAGTAGTCTAGAATAGAGTAATATTTATTTGAGCCGTCGAATCGAGTTTCAAACTTGTCCGCCTATCAAAAGAATTCGCTGTAAATATATTGAATTAGTCACAAATTTTGTAATTTTCGTACGTTATGTTGTATTGTTAGAGAAAATTATTTTACTACGCCCAGTGGTGAGTGCAATTCACGTCAGTTATTTGTCACACAAATAAAAAATTTATCGTAGATATAACAAACCTTTCGTTACTGTTGGCACTTTATGATGTGTTTTTATTTTATTTTTTTGGTTGTTTGTTGTACATTATTAATTTTATTGCATTACTTTTACCGATTCTGTATTATTTTGATAACAGTTGTCGTTTTATTGAACAGTGGACGTTGAACTTTAAAAGTGATCATCTCGTGCTGTATTTAATTCTTCTATTTTCAATAGACGAAGTCTGCTTGCTTTGCTCGATAATTTTAGGCTGTGTTTTCTGTTAGCAGTTCTTTATTTAAATTCATTTTATAACAGTAGTGAACTTAGCTGCGATAAAACTGCATTTAAATAAAGAATTGCCGAAACAGAAAAAAGATAAATAGAATAATAGAAAAAAAAAACCTAATACTCAGCCTAAAAGCATAGAGCATAAACTGCCACAGTTCTATTAGAGTCTAGCTGCCAATAATCATGGTAATAAAACTACTGATTTTCTTAAGGAAATCTTATGTGAAATCATTTTGAATATTTCTAAGCAAACGTGTTTGAATTGTTAAACTCCAATATAAAATTTGTTTCATATGACAGATTTAAAAAATACAAATTAATCTGTGTCACACAGATTATAACCATCTGATATGGCATCCATAGTGCCGAGGCTTATATTTCAGAATATATTTTCTCTTTAAGAGTATTCTGCAGTTAAGTCGATGTTTCACTGCGTCAAAAACGATTCTACGCCAGTTCCTTAAATGGATTTTCTTCTTTTGTTGTGATTTTTATATGGTTGTTTTAACAATTTATTAATTACATTTTCATTTTTTCCTGTACTAATCACATTATGTTAATCGTCCAAACTATTATGCCCCGCATAATATGAAATATGCCAATAAAATCCTCTAGTCAAATGTGCCTGTGGTGATTATTCAGGGGCTCCTGCTCCTTGAGAATTATTTGTTCTCGTCGATTTCATTCACTTCTGTTTATTTTTGCTAATAACATTTTGTAGCGATCTCACTTAACCGCGGTGATTATTTCTTGTTAATATTGTAACAGTAAGTTTATTGTTTCCATTGAAGCTATTTCGATTTGTCGTTTGATGTTTCAAAGATCTAAAAATATATTATGTTTCAAATTGTTTAACAAAACAACTAAATAGTTTTTGTTGAAATTTAACACATACCTGATTTTCTTTTTGCATGGCGCTTTAAAAGACTACAGAGCGATTACGTTATATGTTGCGATTACTTAAAAGCAACTCAAAATAGTAAAATTCTTGAACTCAGAAATAAATCGAATGTATTTAGTATCTTTAAAAAAAAAAATGTAATAAATTAGGCAGTTCATTTTTTTTTTTTGATAGATCAATGACCACATTTTTTTTTTTTTTTTAAACTATGCTTAAAGCAAAAAGTATAATAAGCATAAAAAGTAAACCTGCTATGTCGATATATGACTATGCAAAAAGTGGATCGTGTATTATCTCATATTTTATAGAATCTCACTGTTATTTAACAGTTGGTTTTTGTTCTTAGCTTGATAAATATCATTAAATTTTGTTCAAAAGCAATCTTTTTTCATTTATCATCTTAGTCAGAGATGTATTGGTTATGGATGAAAAGAGCTTGCGAATGAGATTTGCTAAGTTCGTGTATTAATTACTAAATTTAAAGCTATCACAAGAATTACATTAAACTTAGTCGGTTAACTCATAGTTTTTGTCTTAAAAAGATTGAAACAATAAATTGCTGTTGAAACATCTTTTACTTTGTCAATTTCACATAGGAACTATTTTTTTAAACCAAAGATTATTTAAATGTTTTGAATGCATGCTTAATTTTATTGTTAAAGAATAATTTAGTTATTATTTTCTATTAGTTTAGTTTCTATTATTCCGTGATATAATTGAAAACGTGGTGGTGTTGAAATGAAAATCTGTTTCGTAAATAGACAACGCGAATGTTTCTCAAAAAATCTCACGAATGATTTAATTTGTTTTCGTTGAATCGCAAAAGTGCCATAAAATATTTTATTTTAATTCTCTCGATCCTCGTAATACGCTTTAGTCAATCGGTGTAATTATTTTGTTGCTTTATATCGGTTAGTGTATTTATCAATGTTTACTTTGCGGTGCACACTTTTTCAGCGTATAGTCATTTAGTGTTAATGTAACGCAGAGCAAAAGTGAATATATTTGATTGGGTTGTTCCGTTGAGGGCAAGAAAGTTTTGCCCGCGTAATAAAATACCTTATTCGTACAGCAGCATACATTTTACTCGTTGCCACTCTATAATTGTAATGTAAAATGTGAAAACTTTAATATGTAGCTTAATCGTAAGTCTATTCGTGAAACGAAACACATTAATTACCGTGTCGAAATTCCACTTTGAGCAAACGGAGATTCGAGCAATCGACGTCTAAAACTGATTCGCATTTTTTTTCCGCCACTGTCGAATGCCGACTCACCGCTCAGGGGGCCTCGCCCGCAAACGTTGATTGTCCATTTCACCGAAAGCTCCGTTTTATAAAAGAATATTCAATAGAGGTTCATTGTATGGGTTTATAATACTTTTATCTACACCGCATGCCGAAAATTATATTAAATCGTACAAACGGTTCGTCATTATGCAGCACGACAGCCCTGTTTAATAATCTTCTATAAGCTAGGGGCGGTTTTGTCTTTAGCATTGCTGTTTTTTTTAAATGTCCGAAGACAGAACTAGTGTGCGTAGAAAAAAAAATGTCGATTAGTCATAAAAAATATACTCCTTTGATTAAATTATTATAAATGTTATGGAATTAACAGAGAAAAGCTTGTTTTTTTGCATTGAGGTATATAATAATATTATATAATGACAAAATGTGCTTATATCTTAAAAAAAAAGTGTAATTTTTAATGTTTTAGGTGAAAAATGTAACGTTAAAATCATAAGCTAACCAAAAATACATACATAATATTGTTAGTTAAGATTAATTAATTAGTAAAAGTATGGATAAATATATATATATCTATACATATATATATAATATTATAAAGAAATGTTGATGTTTCAGATACAATTATTATTGAAATTATACATAGTAGCGTAATTATATTGAATGCTGATTTTCATATTAAAATAATTATTGCGTAGCGGAAACTATTCAGGCTTGGGTGAAATAGTGTCTTGCAATAATGGTTGCATATGAAAAAAAAAAATGTTAAACACACTCAGATAATAGATGACGGCAAGTTTCGGTGAAATCTGCTGCTTCTCTTAAGGCACAGGAGTCCTGGCGTGTATGCGGTCTGTTTAGCCAAACACTTTTTACAAAAACATACTTTCTTGTGAATGTTATGCGTACACGGTGGAACCCCTGTCTCGCTTATCGTTTTTCCGCTTGTCTAGTTCAATTTGTGTAGTCCGTGCAGCCATGAGAACAATGTTCAATATCCGAAATTTATCATTTCCTGATTTATTGATTCTCTCAATCATTGAAATATATTATCCTGGTCAGTTATTTATAGAGGCGAACATTTTTTTTACTCTTAAGACATATATGACTGACTCAGTTAATCGCAGTAACAACCGAGTTTAATGGTTCTTTGTTTGAAGTGCCAATCTGCAAAGAAGCGACTTTGTTTATTCACTATTTTACTATATTGAGATAAAGACCGATTTCGCTCATCGCGAGCATTATCAACTATTTTTTTATTTAAATATACTGCCTTTCCACCAAGAAGTGATATGCAACACATTAAAACTCAAAAAAACTAACTATTGAGGTTTTTTTTTCAAAGTGATATTCTTTGAAGCTTTCCTACATTTTTCGTTTTCTTCTGAGTCTCTTGAAGAAGATAGAATCAGTCTTTCACTGTTTAATCACAAAAATATAAATATTTGTTATGAATATTTTTTTATTTAAAAATAAATAATTATTTATTACACTCAGTCTCTGTTACCGATAAACTCATTTATTTTTTAATGCAATCAAAAAATGAGCATAGGAAAATATAGTTTCCACAAAAACGTGCCAGCCTCCTGAATTTTAATTGAAATTGCTGACAGAAAACTGGAAAAAAAATTCATCAAATACCATCTGTTGAAATTGCTCGAAACATGATTAAATTTGCATTTTTATTTACACCTATATCCTAAAGTATGATATGTCCTAATTTTGAAAACAACTCTATTGTATTGCCAGTGCATTCAAAATATTTTCCCTATTATTATCATCAATCTTTTTCTTGGCTCATCACATATTTGGAGGAATTATTTGAAAGGAAATTTCAACCTTGATAACTTTTCTGTTTGTTTGAAAAAAATCATTGTCAAAATGAATATTTGTTTATATCATTTGAAATATTTATTCAACTCATTTCATCATTCCTTTGCTGTCCCATTTTTAGTTGCAGCTTTGCATTACTGGAAGCTAAATAGTCAATATTTGATATCTTAAGGTTTAGCGCGTTTAACTATTCATCTTTTTTATATTGGTAGTTCTTTTTTTTAATGTGGTTTTCATTACAGACAATCAGTAATGAACATTGTTAGATATGTTGATTTTATCTGTCCACTGCACACAACTGTATAATGTTGGTACTTAAGAAAACCAACACCGCATTTAAATAAACCATTATAAAATGATGGAATAGACAAAAATCAACTGCTCTGCCTAAGGTTGCCAAATATTAACTGCTTCAGTGTCTATTCACTAATGAATATGGGAATAAAACTGCTGACAGTGTAATTTTGTAGATGGGCTCGGAAAGGATCAATAATTACTGTAAATTTAATACAATAATGCCTGCCGTCATCTCTCTGATGTTTTTAACATTTAACCTTAGTACAAACCCAACGGCAATGCCTGCCATAGTAACGATTTGCAATACGCTTCGGTGTATACTCGGTATGTGTTTTTTTTCTAATAATTATTATTCGAGCTCATATTATTAATATAATTTCATTTTACTGTATTGATCCGATAAAATTTTGAGTGCAGAATTAAACCGCAATACGATTACGTAGATCAGAAGATTCTGCACAGTGTTACCTTGTTATTGTTTTAAAGAAAAACTATATTTGAGCATTAATCAAAGAAAACGAATTTTAACTGGTTGATTATATTTGATCACACCGCCCAGGTCTCGCATGATGACCGAGTATCATCAGCTAGAATTTCAACTGAAATATATTTACACGATTTTTCAAACATGCTTTGTGTACTAAAATATCACCATCTGAAGATTGTACCTTTTTGAAATGTCAGTCAACTGTAGAATAAATGTTGCCAATTTTGACTACTGTGCAAAAATTGTCATTAGATTGTTGTGTAATTAAAAAAATGTTGTTTTGGACGAACAGAATTCTATCTGATTAATTGCATAACCAATTTTACAGGTTTTTTTGTGAATGCAAGTTTACTCGGTGGTGTCATTTGATATGACTAAAGGACCTGAATCCTTCACAGCAACATTGTATGTAAAATCAGTTCTTTAATGCCTTTCCAACAACCGAGTTACTTGGACATAAATTATCAGATAGAATGATGTTTCACGTTGAGCTGGGACTCTTTCCTGTTGCAATTTTGCGAGGTCCTATTTCATCGTTGCCCGTATTAATTATGTTTATTTGTTTTTATTGTTATTATAATAGTTATTTTCCCTTATCCTATATGTGTGACTTGTTGTAATGACGTTTCGTTTTATTGTTGTACTAAATTCTGCATTTATATTGATTGTATTGATGAATTAATATTACTGCCGTCTGATGGACACGTGCGCAAACCGGTCTCTAGGCTTGCGTGTATGTGTCGTGTGAATGTATCGGATATATATATATACATGTATATCGTCTACTACGTGGGATTGTGAAGTCTAATATAATTATGGCCTTTACTGACGCAGAAATTGCGCGGCCGGTGACTATGCGTCCAGACGTTCGCTGCCGCCGCGTCCAACTGTCGAGCTTGTCTGTCAATTGGCCTACCTAGTCACTGACTCTCAACGGTCTCGTGTGGAGCTCTCGATTTATTCGGTGTCTTTGCCGATGATAGTTTTTAAACAACGGAATAGTAGGTTGTAGTGTAGTTTTTTTTTTCTAAAAGGAAACCTTAACGTTTCATTTCACACATTTGCTAAACTGAATAATATGAAGACACTCTTTAAATAACTGTTTTCTTGGCGGGCTCATTCAATGCTTCTTTAACTTCTTAAAATTGTTTTTTTAATGGCTCAAAGCTGAAACCTTTGCAGGATTCTTGTATTTGGGTTTAAACCGGCGCCCATCTGTGCGTGGAATAACACGTTGCATCAGGCGTTTGCATATATACATCTTTTATTTATTGTGTTTTATGATATTTATAAATTTTTATGGTTTCTTGATATATTCAATGAAATGTTTAATCAACACATCACACAAATGCAGAATGTTCAACAGACAATAGCTTCCATACAATGGCCCCAGTGAAGTTTTAACTTTTTTCAAATTTTATATTTTAAAATATACTATCTCGTCTAGCGTTCACTTGAAAATGAGAAAGAATTTGAGGTGAATAATATCAAAATTGGCCACCTCCAAAATGTACTTTAAAATTGGCTCTGTTATGAATTATTTAGTGTTGCCATTGTTTATTTTCGTCAAAGAATGAAACTATCTTTGCTTCTGTCATTTTATATTTTCTCGCATTTTGGCTAGAAAGATTTCACTTGGATTACTTTGGATTTGTCCAAATTTGATACTAATCATCACATTTCATGCATTTGTAAACAGTTGATTTGAATCATTAAAATATTAAATACTCCAGCTCGTGTATGACACAAGCAAATATTTTTAATTATCGTATATGTGATATATCTTAGCGCAACAATAAGGTGATAAGAACTGTTCTTTCTTACTCGATTTAATCTGAGTACTGGAATGATATGTTAAAGCAATTTACCAAAACCATTCTTTTGGAATATTTGTTTGATTTGTCAATCGAAATGATAAAATCTGCATTGAATTGCCCGTTCAAGCGAATTCGCACCCGAGTATTTTTCATTTACAAAAAATATAGACAGACCTTGATGTATGTATTTGTGTTCACAATCGCATGCAGAATGTGAAAACTATTAATTAGCTGCTTAATGAATGTGCAGGAAGTATATATATATATTATTCTCTAAAACTCTCTTAATAAAAATAGTCAAAAAATTGCACTAAAAAAACTTTTTTTTGGCTATTTTTCGAGTCACAATGTTACAATTTTGCTATGCATAGGAATACAAGTGAAACCAAATTTAATTTGAAGAATCTTACTAGCATATCGTTTGATGAATACGTAAATTTTAGCCTACTCAATGGTTCCTTTTATTTCAATAGACGATTATAATCGGTGTACCTTTACCCTTTGCCGGAATCACTCGAGCTAAATATTCATAGCTTCGCAAAACGTAGTTTCGGCAATTTAGATTAACGATGTAAAAGTATTGGATTGCGTTATTATATTAATAAGGAATTGTTCAATCAACATTTTTATAAATCACTCGAGTATCGTTTGCATTCGGTGTCTCCGATCATTTATTCTCGCTTCTAACAAACTATCAATCAAATTGTATAGTACGACGGTTTACTTTGAATGCTTATCAACTGTTCTACGTTTATTATTCTACTTATTTTCGTTAAATGAACACGAAGAGTTGTTTTGTTTACGTAACGTAGCACAGTATATTATATTTTATGTTTACCTGTACAGCAAACCAAACGTTTACTAGCTCAGATGTGATACCTAGAAAACAGTTAAACAAATTAATTTATCACGATACGAATATTTTCTGAACACTTGAATTTGTTGTAACTATACCTATATATATTGAATATAATAACATTTGTTGATCTTTGAAACTTTGTGCCAAAAGCAGTGCTGTTGCATTTCATGTATAACAATGTATCTTATTTCAAATCTTAATTAATGTAAGTTACGTTCAACCTGAAACATCAAGAATTATTTCAATTATCTTGAAGTACGAATATGATTTCATGCCTTTGAATACTTAATGCAGTATAACTTAATGATTATGGATTGGCTATTATAACTTAGCCCCTGGCAGAAATTGCAACTGAAATATCACAATAAGAAATGTCATGTCTGTATTCTATAAATTTAACGGTTTTGTCTAGATGGCAAGTCTCAGAAGTGAATTAATAGCCAACTTAAATTGTATGGCAAAACAAACAAGCGGATTTATACTTTTATCTTCAATATGTTGATGGTATCTTTGTGGTCAATTCACATTTGAAGCTTTCTAGTCTAGGTGATTTCATTAAGAATTTGCACAGTCAACAGTGTTCCTTCGATAATGGATGGAAAATTCAGAAGCCACAATCAAACGCAAAAGGGTTACAAAATGAATGGCCGTTAATAATTGACATTAAAAAAAATCAAATCAAATTTAAAAAAATTATGTTTCATTGCTTACTTGTTGGAAGATATAAGTATTTCTGTAATGTTTTTTTTACTTGGCGTCATAATAATTTGATCAATTTAACCTGATCATCAAAATTATTCTTAATTATGTGGAAATATATTATCAATCTGTCCACATGCTGAACAAACCGAGAGCAATTCTTGAAGAGTCTTAGATTATTGTCGATCAACTTTTTAGATTAATACATCGACAGTCAGATGGCAGAATGTGACGTCTGCGAATTTTTAAGAATGTTTATGCGAACAAAATCAACATTTTATTGATATGATTGCATTATGTGTACACGCTCAATACTTTATTGAAATATAGTCCCAAGTCTCCTTAAGTTTGTTTACTACCAAAAAGTGAATTATTGTGTGAAAATTTTCAGCGTTGGCTTACCTTTTAGACGACTCGCCAGGAACGGGTTAAATACGTTTTGAATCTGAGAGAAAATGTATTCATATTTGGCTTATCTAAGACATTGAATATATTTTAATGCGGGGCAGTAAAAATGAGAGAAAACCCATTTATACATAATCGAGTATTAAAAAGAAAAAAATCCTTCGAATTTCTAAAGTGTAGTTGTAAATTGCAATGTTATAAAGCTTATAATTAACATTAAACCGCTGGCTGCTGAAGTGTCATCTGTTGAGATGGCAGGTTGCATTATGTCAATAGTTGATACTCAAACATGTTAACGTTAAAAATTTCGCATATGAGATAAATTTTGTTTTGAAAACGCATTTTTGAAATATTCTTTATGTTATATATATTAAATGTAGCAAAAATGCTTTCCAGTAGTCATTTTCTAGAGTTGTTCGGTGAAATTGAAAGTTAATATCAATATTTTATCGTGAATAAAGTGCGATAGTTAACTCACATGTATTAAGAGTTCATTCTGCGATTTATGACCGAGTTGTGACCGCTGGATCTTGAAGACTGAAGTTTTTTTGTGATTCTTTTTAACGGACCCTTCTGTCATCTGACTATTGATGTATTAATTATTTACTGCAATTTTATTAGTATGGCAATATCATATATTACTTCAAAATAATGAAACTTTTTTTGATATTTTATTATTAAATATATTCAAAGACACAAATTCAATAGATGTTAAGCGACAAAATAAGTTAAAAACTACCACCACCGTTAACTAAGCTGTCACTATTAAGCGCAATAGATGAATTTTTATTGCAATTATTACAAAGTATGGTGCACTTGATTTTACATAAAATTTTATCACTCGTTTGATTAAAATATCTCAAATTTGTAATTGTATTTAAGTCACAAAGAGTCGAACGTATCGTTGCTTATTTGCAGTGTATGTCTGCGCAACAGCCACAAAATGAAATAGTATGTACGTTAATTTAAAATGAACGCTACACTAGCTTGCAAAGCTTATAATAACGAAGTAAATTTAAAATTGTATAGAAAAATTGTGAGCTGGAATTGATGTCTTCTTTGGAAGAATGAAAACGTGATCCTGAATGCACAATTGTTTATTTCACACAGGCGTCCGTAAAAATGTTACTTGCCATTCTTGAGGTGTTTTGTGACGCTTAGATTTGTTTATGTAAAGTTTCGCCATGTCTAATTATTCAGCCAAAGAGTATACAATGTTTTTTTGTTGGTTTACGGTGTAATAAATTTAAACGTCAGCTTTTCATAGCGGTCGAGCGCACTGAGGGAACGTACGTCGTACGCGGTCACGCGGATGGCCCGTCACCACTCAGCACACCGATGAATCTCTTCTTGTCTACCGAGAGATCCATTTTGTGAATGTGTATGCGGTGTGTTAAAGATCTTTTTAAAAGTCAAAACAAATGAATTTTGTCACAATTATTTCTAGACCACTGCGTGTATGTTATATACGAATATATATATATTATAAATATATATATATCTAAAATAGATATAAAAAAAAATTATATGTAATCCTACGTGTATTTAAAATGAACTTAGATAATTGTGAATATTGTTTTATTTACTACCCAACCCCCTCCAAAATCACATTATTTCATTCCTCTAAAACAATTACCAATTCCTGCACCAACCAATGTTCCATCCATGATTATATATTGGTTCAGTGGCGGGCGATGACTTGCAAACAGGGGATGCTCTGAAAAAATAACTTAAAAATTAATTTTATCGTTCACTCCTTTTTGCAGAATTCATCAATTACCGCATCATACATTTTTTTCAATACATATTTAAGCAATAGCGTTAAGTCTATCAATTTGTTTGTAACAATTGACCCCTTTCATTAATGTTATTTGAAATAAAAATTTAATAAACACATCTCAAAATGGAAGTATATTGAGATAATTTTTTTTTATCCTAAGGCGTCACCTTGCGCCCTTACCATAAAGGACAATTTACGAAGGTCAACTAATGTCATGATATTTCCATCTGCAATTGACGTTGCACTGCAAGAGAAACTAATATAAATCAAGAGTTGGGACACACTGTGAAACTCTGGTCGCATAAGCAGACCAAATTTATGCAGTTATATGGAGTTTGCTGCATACGGTTGCGAAGAAAACTTGATAGCGCCACTGTCAAGTTGCTCTCTGTCTAGTTGTAGATCACTCTGAAAAGTTAGCAGATTCTTGCAATCTTGCTGGTAACCTGCAAATTACCTGAGAGATTACAGACACAACTCAAGTGAAAAGTGTCAAGCAGTATAATTTTGGTAAAAAGTTCCATAAAAATGGCAATACTTTTAATTTTAATAACAGGTTTATGATAATGATATGACCTTAGTTCTCTGTATATACATAAATTTCTGTTCTATATCTTGTGTTTGTACTAATCATATTAATTTTGATGAAAATATAATTTATTTAATAACCCTCAAATCACTAAAATTTCACAAATTTACATTTTTTGTTAACATCTCTATTGTTGAGATGACTGATTGCAGTGTGTTGATAGTGACACTCACAACTATAAAAAAGTCAACAGTGTGAAAACTCTCATGAAAGAACTATATTTAGTGTTGAAATATTGCCAGATACTTAATAATAATCTCCACAAGTTTGGATAATTACTGAATTATTTTTTTTGAACAATTGATGATAGAATATCCTTCACACGGCACAGCAGGAAACAGATTAACAGTGTTAAAAATGTCAAGATAAGCCTTCAAAATTGTCACAAATCACCCCTCAAGAGATATATTGAAAAAATGTGTGTGATAGTCAGGCATATGAAGATCTTTCTAATCGTCGAGCAACTGTGGGACCTGTTAAACTCAGAAACAAAAGACATTTGTTGGGTTTTTTGACGTTAGTTATTTCAATGATAAGACAGGTGAAAAGTTATATTTTATATTTACCTAACTTAGTGACGTAACCTATGCATAGGAATTCAAATTTTATTTCACAAAAACAACTACAAAAGCAAAATGCTTGTCAATTTAATGTAAAATGAAATATTCGGCTAAAGGCACAGTTATTACGACATTGGTTATTACATTCATCATTTGGTGTTACCTTGCTAGAACTTAATTATCAACATTGTTTCGATTGAATTTGACTAAAATTTTATTCAAATGAAAGGATAAAAAATAACAGATTGAAAAATTTACGTATCTATTATTAACTAAATCTTATAATTGATTGAATTGGTAGAGCACTTTATTGCTGTTCATTTAACACGCTGGACACAAAATGTGGGCCTAGCTTGTACACAAAGAGAGACGCTGATTATGCCAAATGTTTGCTGCAAGTCATCTTATATAAGTGTAGCTCATCATAATATTGAGACACTTCTTTGACCCTTAGAGGTCAACTCGCACCCTTGAAAAATGCAAAGTTATAAACGTCAATCAATAGTAACAATGTTTCCATTTGTGACTGGCGTTTTCTCTACGAAACAACCTAAGAACAATTGGAACCAATACACACCGGGAAACTCTGGTTATATTATGATATGCTACACATAGGTGTGTTAATGTGCTTAGCATTTCATCCGCATCCATCGATACTCTTAAGCGCGAAGGACTAAGATCACATTTGTCATTCCCATAATTTGTATTGGATTACTATTTGTTCAGATATGAATACAACACCTGCCAGTGATTTTTGACATTCAAATCATTTTATATTTGTTTAAAATTAACAAAAAAATATATATATAATAAATCAAGTACTCAATCACCATATGATATAGGTTGTAAATTTCCACGGCGGTTTGGTAACTCCCCTTCCTGGAATGAGCATTAGTATATACCAGTGGTTCTCACATACAATTTAACAGTAGCCGCATTATAAACATCATTAGTCTAATAAAAATATCTAGCGGCCATACCAAATTTTTGTTTTGAGATATGATAAAAATAGCTGTTGCATTTACTGAAAAAAATGTTCAAATAATAAAATTATATATTCAATAAAATACAATATTGATGTTAATTCATTGAAACAAAATTGTTTTCAACAATTTTCTCTTCTGATATAAGTTACTCAAAAAAAATCCAGATGGCTTCTAAGAAAAAAAAAAAAAAACATCACAGTTTGACACCGGACAAAAATAAATGTTTTTATATTTTTATTTGCAGTAATAGTAAAATATACAAAAAAAAAAAAAACTCATTTGCAAATTCATTTATATTTTATAACATAAGTTGTATATGTGTTTTTGAGAAATGCATATCGATGGTCTAACACTGACAAGTTGTATCGTATTTATTAAAATTTATTACCAAGTGTTTCATATGTTAATTTAATAATAGCTTATAGTAGGGAAATTTTTTAAAAACAGAATAAAGTCTTATAATAGAATTGCTTTTTTTTTTAATGGACCGCTATTAATAATACAAATGTTTGTAAACGACGTGTCAATGTTAGACCTTTCATTAATTACTATTCAGATGAGATGATGATAACTGCATGTGTTAATTGCCATGCGGCGTCCACAAGTTCGAATCTGGAATTGAAATTGATTGATATACATTGGCAGGATATGCCTTTGATGTTTAAAATTATCTCTGGCCCATTCTGATTAATTAACTTCTAGTCTTGTCGTTGCCTCCACTTTCGATCATAACTCTCTTCAAAAAAAAAAAAAACAAAATGCAAGACATTGAATTACAAGCAGCAATGAACTTTGTCTATATATATGCATGGTCGCTGTAGAAAAAATTCTATTTTAATGCATTCATTAGTTATCTTTATGCTTCTAATTGAAAATTAAAAAAAATATTTTACTAGTTTATCTAAATTTTAGTGTTCCAGCATTGATTACGAACCGTTGGAATTTGTATATACATTTGGTGTATATCACCATGGCCTAAACAAAAGCATTCTCCAGAACGATATAAACAAAATCAAAACAGTAAATTTAAAAACCATTTAAATCTCAGAGGGTAGGTCTATAAGTGTGTCTAAACTGTGCCAAAAAACTTAAAAGGTCTTTAGGTTGACAAAATTTGATGTATCAAGCTTTCTGTGATAATTAAATAATTTAATTTACTTTAAATATAATAAAGAGTTAAAGTGAATTGACCGATCCCGTGAGGCTTTTTAACACTGACCAGATACACTAATAGATTGGCACTCATAGACTAAAAGGTATATTACAAAAAATAAAACTCGACAAATGATTTTTCATCAAATTCAATTGAAACTATCAGGTAACACTATCAAGGAATAAGATTTAATAGACTCTAAGGGTTGTAGGACACAAAATATGCCGACACCGGTGTGGAAAAATCGAACAAAATAGTTTTTGATCAAAAACGTGTAACCACAAAAAACAATCAAATTTTTTTTATCGATTAATTTAAAATGTGTACTAATATTCTTGCAAAGCAAACTATTTACACCTTTTTGAATCGATAGACATATTTTACAGACAGCAGCAACACTGCGCTCGCCGATAAAGATTTTAGGTAGTCATCACTTGTCGTCTACTTGTTTTGACATTTCTTCATCGGGATTTTTGATTGTGTCCGATTTGTTCTCGGCTGAAGGTGGCACAGATTTGTCACCGCCGGGGTCATCCTGCGTGGCATCGAGATCTGGAGGAGGCTCACAACTTTCGTCCGTCGGCTGTTCCTTAGGATCTGCAGCTGCAACAAATGAATACATAAGACATACATACATCTTAAAATTTTAGTGTCTACTTTACTTGTGGCTCACTGAGCCCAATTTTTCTTTTAGTGTAATGTAATTGGAACATTGTGAAATGTGTAGTATTGCACAGTTAAAGGAGATATTCAATCAGGATGGCTTGGAAGAGTTTTACAAAACATATTTGGACACGGAGAAATATCCTGCATTTTCTGCATATGCTCTATCGATGATTTCGCTATTTGGCAACACACACGTGTGAACAGCTTTTTTCTTGAATGAAACATATTAAACCTCAAATGAGAACACAAATTATTAATGAGCATGAGAAAAACTGTTAGCAACAATATCAATTGTTACCAACATTGATGCACTTAATTCTGACAAACAAAATCAGATGTCTCACTAAAACTAATCATTATTTGTTTATTTTTTGTATTGCTTAGATCTAATCTAATAAACAAGTTTGATTCCCATCTTTGTAATAGCTTCTTAAAAAAAACACTATATTTCTTATTTGCTTTGAATAATAAAAGAAATTTTGTTGTATGGCCAGATTGGAAATCTTATTTCTAAAATCTGGCCCGGCTGCTGAAAAGGTTGGCCACTCATGATTGAAATGAAGAAAACAACATAATCCCTGAAATATTAAATTAAAATTGATAAATTTGCTAATCCATCCAATAAATGTGGAACATCTAGTAACACACCACAATATTTTTCAGTATCAAAACTTTTATAAAAGAAGTAATTTGTTTATTGAAATATAACCTAATTTGGCTTGATTATCTCCATAAATTTGATAAACATTAACACTGTTGATGAATAATTTTTGAAATGACCAGTGATTCAACATCTTTTATGTGGTTCGGCAGGAAATAGGTCAAAAATATGAATTGGGGTAGAATCAAAATTGATTCTATGATGACAAATGTTTTCTCACTCTTCCCACTGTTGTCTAATAGTGAAAAAGTAAAAAAAAGTAATATAGATACAAGCATTAGTCCTCCATATAAATGTTTTAACTAGGTGAGGTCTAGTTGATTCATATGTCGACATATTCCATGTGGACGAAAGTGAGTGATACAATTTTTTAATGTGTTAAAGTAGATTTTTCATGAGCTTGCTTGTTTGACTTTTTTGCAATCCTTATTGTTTGTTTTGCTATTTATTTGTTAAATTTCCAACACTAAGTGATCAAATATTTTGATGTTTAAAAAGCAATGAATTTATATTTTGTAACGTATAATTATAAATAAAATAAATTTCAAAATTCAACACTAAAAGTGTCATTTAATCGTTTGAGTAATTTTGCTGTGGAAACTATGATAAATTAAACTGTACATAATGACAACTTGAGTAAATTTGAAAGAAGCTGATTTATAGATGAAAACCTTATGACTATATAATTATAAATATAATTTACCATAACTGGTCTCCATATCTTCATCGTCTGATGAACTATCATCATCACGAGGAGCTTTTCTATCTGCGGCCGATTTCTCACCATTTTCAACTTTTAGTAACAGTTTAATTTTATCCTTTCCTTCTTGCTTTATCGGCAAATTTGCCTTGATTTTAATTCTATCGGCCTCATCCACCTCCTGCTTAACTCGGATCGAGGAGTTAATCACGGATGCCTCGTCATCTGAATCATCGTCATCTTCGTCTTCAGAGGCCGCATAATTATCCGGTTGGTCATTTTCAACATTCTCCAAGTTATCAGACGAGAGATTAGACATCAGCGTTCGACCGCCCGGAGGCAATTTGACGTTTCGAAGGAACCTTTGTTCGATGGATTCTAATTCAGTCTTAAGGTCCTCTTGCTTTTTCTCAATAACTTCTGTAAAAAATACAAGAAATCAAAATGAATATTCCATCATTCAATACACACACAGTAAAAATTGAGATGATAAACTATACCCCATGCACATTTTCCGTGCTATGCGCATTGCAATGCTTATTATGAATCGGCCATAACTACATTTTGCCACATTATGCAAAGGCAGGTTGCAGGAGACCTTCTCAAACAATTTAACAAGCAAATTTGAATTGTTGAAACTTTGTGATTCACCTTTCGGCACCTTAAGGCATTCTATCACACGATACAACAGAACTTTATGAGATATCCAAGTTGTTAGTGACAAACTCGTGGAATCATACAAAGTTTCAACAATTTAAATATGATATTGAAATTCCATCATGCAACTATATCATAAATTTAACAATTAAAGTACTGCCAAATGACAAGAAAAAACATCAATGCGTCTATGTTTTATTTATACTGATTTTCCTTGCTCGTTTATCGGTAAATCTTCTAAAGCTGTTTATCCTAAAGTAGCCTATTAGTAAATAACATGCACTATCAACTTACTTTCTAGTTTTTTCCTACTGGTGAGGAGTTTCTCCTGAGCCTTGTCATTCACCTTTTTGGGATACCAAAATATTTGAGGCTTGGTCTTAGTTTGAATAAAATTAAGCAAAGGTTTCTGTGAACTCTCCCACTTCTCATATTCCTGCATCCGATACATCTTCGCCTCCAAGGCTTTGATCGTGGCCTTTTTCATTTCTCTTTCAGCGAATAGATTTTGTCTCTCCTTCTTTTGATTTTCTCGTTCCTGGTTAGCTTGCTCTTCGATTTTCTTTTCCACCTGGGCCTTTTTGTCTTCTTTATTCTTAAGGACTATCTCTTCCTGTTTAAATTTCTGCAGTGTTCCAAGCAAGGAGCCAAACATTCTTCGGTTGCGGGCTTTCGATACTTCATCACCCGTCTGTGCTTTCAAGACTTGCTGTTTTGTAGGCATGTCTCGGATAACTTGAGATGATATTCGAGGCTTTTTTGAAATCTTCTCATCTTCACCGTCACTTTCGCCTCCTGGCCGTGTTGAAAGTCTAAAATACCCAAATTATCAAGAAACAACCCAAAAAACAACCTACAGCAATAATATTTACCCTTTTCTATTTCACCATCAACCGCAATTCATCCTTTCAGATCTATTTAAGTATTAATTAAGCAGTAATAAATTTATTTTTGAAATATTAACATAATTCGGTGAAGCAAATAAACAATTTATTTGTTTGACCTTCTTTACTAAATCACTTTTCTCTTTGTCTATCATTTTTTGGATAGTCCCTTGAAATTTAATAATATTGAATTTGAATTGTAGAATCTTTCTATATTTCACATGTTTTGTCACTCATAACCCAGGTTTCATCTTCTGGTATCTTCACCAAATTATCTAAGATGTGAATCATTGAAATATGAACATTCATTTTCAATATAAAAGTCACTGCAATGGCGACAAACCAAGTCGATAGTCAAGTTGATGCATTTTCACAATAATATTTTGTGATTTACACAAATTACTAGTTTTCTTGATTTCAATGTTTGATTTTTTGGTATTTTAATATTCCCAATTAATTTTCCTTACAAAATAACAAGTTTTTGCAAAGCAATTAGTAATTTTTTAAATATAAAAGGGTAGCATGTTGCAAAGTATACTCAATAAAAAAATTTCAACCATCTGGATGAACAATTAAAATTAAATTAATTCTGCTATCTCAAATATATCTACTATGAAAGTGTAGAGATAAAACGACTCAAAATGGAGTATTTAAGCCGCAAATAGGTTGACAGCTGGTTATGAATCATAACATTCACATTTCATCTTGTAAAAAGACAAAATATTTAGTCAATTCTACCTGGGATTGTAGCCATGTACGGTAGAATGTTTATGTAACCTCTGCGCTTTTTCTTAGCAATTACTTCCATCGGATTTGGCAGTATATTTTACATCTTGGTATCAAATAATTATTTCCTTTTTTCTATTTAAATTCGGTCATATTTTGTAGTGTAAGTTAAATCAGTCAATAATTACCTGCTAAATACAGTTTTGGTTTCTTGTGGCCTTTTCCTATTCTGTCTATCATCATCAAAACTTCGATTATTCGGCTGGTCCTGGTAAAAATTCTGTCTACCTATTCGCGATCCGCCTCTGATAGGATAGTTCGACGGTGAGTTCTGAGCTCCCCGATCGGGATTTCTGCAAGTTTACAATCAATTAAGGCAATCATTCAAACCTATTACACACTAACACGATTGCAAAATAGGATTGGCGATTGAATACTAACCTATCATTTTGATAACGTCCCGTTGTTTGTACAACCTTTTTTATACGTTCATCTATTTTCTGAAGGCTCACTTTTGCGTTTTCCAACTGTGTTATGAATGAGCCCACAGAAGAGCATACTTCAGTACCCATGGTTTATTTTTTTAACATTTATTTTATACAAATAACAAAACATTTGCTGTCAAACGAAGCAAGGTTGGGAAATTGCTTTTCGTACAAATTTATCGATGTTCAGTGTTGCTAGCAATAACAAAATCGTATAACCGCTGTCAGTGCGGTAGGCATAATATCAACTCGGTAAAGCAGTTTTCATTGAACTTCATTGGCATTTTATCAAAGATGGCATTGTATGAATATGAGAATAAAAATATTTTTTATTAAAATAATTATTTACATTTATGCTATTGAACAATACTATAATGAAATATAATTGAAAGAAAAACAGAATTTTATTGTTTATATTCAGATTGTCATCGGTATTTTTAAATTAAATTTACAAAAAAAAAATTCCATACATAGGGATATAGGGTGACCAGACTGAATAAATAAAATAATTGAGACATGATGACCAATAATTTTTACTATATGTAATTTATTCCAGGACCATTTTTTCAACTCTTGCCTTTTTATATACATCATATTGATTGACTTTATAAAAATAATCCAAATATTTGACATTTTCATGTTATCTGATAATAAATTACCCTATTTTCTTAGTCAAATGCACAGTCAACTAACGGACATTCGGTTATTTAATAATGCTCAAGGAAAGAAATAATTAAAATCGTAAAACTAATTTCATCATTTTGAGGGATATAAACAGCGAAGGGCATCTTTCCATTTTTACACTGGCTTACCCGATAAACGAAAAACGAAATTAAAAATCCACGATTGCTTTCTCTTTGGAAAAAAAATACAAAACTAAAATGACGTCCTCAGAAATAAGTTGCAATAACGATGGCTATAGTCAGTATATATATTATATAGTTATATCCTTAAAAACTCATATCGATTTCTATTATATTTAAAAATATTTTATTTAATAAAAAGCACATATTGGTTTTTATAGATACTTAAATTTTCGTCCTAAATATAGATACTTAAATTTTTACTCCGAAAATTAAAAAAAAACATTTTTGTGAATATTCATTTTGTAAAACCATTTTATTATTGAAATAGACCAAAAATATCACAAGAATTAAAATCAAAATACATAAAATAAAGGGAACAGCACATAACTATAGGATTGTTTTCACTGAATCCTGTAATCCCAGAATTACGGAACCACATTCTAACTAATCGGGATCTTGGAATTGTAAACCCCAACTTATTTATCTTAATAATATAATTGTGCAATTATTTCACATTGTGTTTTATGATTTGAATATAATATCTTTCAATCAAAAAGTGACAGTTTGCACATTAAAATAAATAAATGTATGTTTTTTCAAATTAAATTGAGGAAAAAGATCCTTCTCCTGTGCTTCAAATAACAAACTTGACGAAAAATTAGTAATAAACGATCGCCAATACCTTTATAGAAAATATTATTATCAATTCGATCTGTCTTAAAGAGTTTTATATTAGTAATCTATGTGGATAGAGTGACATATTGAAAAATATTGCCAGTCTAAAAGTACTGTATTTCGCAAATAAAAAAAAAAAAAAAACAATAATAAAAATTATTATTATTATCATGTTATAACTCACTGCAAGTGCACGAGTGGTGTAAAATATTGTCTGGCCGTAGGCATTTTAACATAAATAACTCACTCTTGAGTACTCCGTCGACATGAAATTGCTTAGGAGATGGCTTTTGCTCTTTGTTCTTTTTTTACGCGCGAATTTTTGTGGATTGCCGCGACATCTTGAAAGAGCCCCAGTAATTAATTAAACACGTGTGTTTTACTTCTTGTACTATTATGATATGATTCACCTTTGCCACTCGCCGGAGATTTTTCGATAAAGTATATACAGTATGCTAGAAACAAACATGATGCTTCATTTATCATTAACACTGGACATACTTTTCGAAACGGTTCAATCAAAATGTAAAAAACATTTTATCAAAATTAGTTTTTAAAAATGCACTAATTAAAAGACCAAACAATTATTTAACAATCATGTTACTGTTAAAATCGTGATGCTTTAAATTTAAAATAAACGCTTAGTATATTTAGATATTTGAGTGGAACCTCGATCTTACGTTTCCCGCATCGTTCAATTTATACAATCACGGTTGCGCACACAAAATGTTAAATTTCGCATTTATTGTTCCCTGAATTATCCGTTTTTTCGAACTATCGTCTAAATCTCGAGTTTCCAAGTTGTATCGTGATGGGTTTTTTGAGGGGTCGCCAACTTATAGAGTCAACTTATTATATATGTTTTTTTTTTCAATTGAATAGGGATCGCGGGTCACGTGGTCTTTATGAAAAGGAGTCGCCAACTAAGTTGGAACTAAAGTGTTGGAAGCCTATGGTCCAAAAATTTTGGTCCGCCATAAATATTATCGCTTTCGATCGTTTTTGTTGAATATTTCCTGTTTCGTTACAGAAGCAATATCGTTAATCGTATAATAAAAAGTTAGAGAGCTTCAACGAGCCACTTGTTAACGTATTAGCAATCCTGTCATGTACAGTCCTGCAATGCAAGAGGGTCCAACGAAAAACCGGCACCTGATTTCTACATACAACGTAAAATATATTTTTAAAGCAATATTGTTTATGTTGTATTATTGCAAATAAAACTTTTACACATTTAAAATAATCAATAAAGATTTTAATTTTAAATTGTTTTTTTACCTTTCAACCAAGAAGTGACATTAAACACTTAATAAGTAATATATGAAATTGTTATATCTATTCATTTTATATATTTTTTTAATTGTATAAAGTGGGGGGGAGCTCTGTGACATTTGCACCAAGGCCCCAAATTTCAAGCTACGCCACTGCGCTGAATGTCAGCACACGAAAGTATCAGAAAATATAAATCGTTTTGGTGACATAAAACGCGGTTTACCTATCATCCCGACGTAAATGCCGGATTTATTTGTCGTTCCTTCGTTTGCAAAAAAAGAATTAATTCATTTTGTGGACGGCGTCGTAATATCTCTACTCTAATATTTATTAATGTTTTATTTTATTTCGTTCGTTCAATCAATGCAAACTCTTTTTTTGAGAAATATTGTCTATGTGACCGATAGAAAGAAACGATTGACAATTGAAATAGACAATTCACGCGAAGAGAGGATCACAATCAAACAATAAACATTATAATTATTTCACCTCTCCTCACGACTAGACCAATGTTTTTATTATTGGGTTAGGCCAGGGTTCGGCAGTTTGTCAAGTGAGAAGAGCTAAAATGTAATGGAAACAGGATAATAAAGTTACCAGATAGCTGCAAACATGTACTATATTCATATATGTGGCACAATATACACAAGTTGTGGATTTTTAGGGGGAAAAAAGTTCGACATGTTTAATTTAAAAATTGAATTGTTAAGAGGAATTGATTTATGAACAAATGCATTGTTTTAACTCGTTCCACGCTGAGCTACATAAAGAATATTTCAACAGTGAATATTTCAAAAAGGAATTGATTAGTATTGGTGTGAACCAAACTTTTATGTTAGATAGTTGTAGAGATTTTTACGAAAAATCAGGAACAGTTAAGTCGTAGTCTTGAAAAACGAATGACTCTGTTCACTTTTTCGATTAGGCGATTTTGAAGAATATCTCAACGAAAAAGCGGATATTTATCATTCTCGTTTGCGTACCAATATAGTAGACGAAGGAGACTATTTCAACATTTAAAAGTTAATTTTGTAACGTATTGAAAAAGTAGAAAAAATAGACCGAGTCTAATTTTAATATTAAAATAGTAATACAGTGGTCTGCATAAATCATAAAAGATTCAGCATTGACAGTTTCAGTTTTTCCACCAACCCAAGTATCCATAGAGCGGTTATTTTCCGCTTAAAATCCTCAATTCTGATTTTAATAGAAAATATGCTATTTTTAAGAATAAACTCAAATAAATAATGTTTCAACCTGAAAAATTTGGTGGTTTGCCGGATTAGATAGTTGATCTTCAATTTAATGCATATAAATATGAAAGGAAGAAAGAACCTGATAAAATTAAACTTTTAGTCTTTAGAGTCGTGAGTTGGTTAATTTCGGAGTCAGAGTCATGTTTTTGGCCAAAGTCCCCCCTTTAATTAAGTAAAATCTGTGAATATGAGAGGGTTTTGTAAAAGTTATTTATTAAATATGATTTATTGAAATAATCGAATAGTGTTTTAAACTTCTTCATGAGAAATTCTTTATTAAAGAAAATCTCAAGACATTCGAGTGAACTATACATTTCATCATTAATTTATTAATATGTGAGATTTAAAGTGCTCAAATTCACAAATTATATTGGATAGATAGATTTATCTACCAAAACCGGTCAACCGTGATAATATTTGAGACGGGACCATACTATTTAGACGATACATCGAGGAAATCGATAAATCGGGAACGGTTGATGCGGGATTATTTAATATTGTTCATGAGTGTTTGACAGGAATATAAAAAATCAAAGATCCATCCGGGAAAATGTATTATGCGAGAACGGTTGATCAGAGTTCCACTGTCCATTGAAATCAGCCGTCTCAACGTTTGAGACATTAACAATCAGAAGGTTAATTAATAATATACTGGAGATCGTAATATATAATATACAAATAACGCATTTGATGGAATTAACAAATATTATTTGTATATTATACAATCGTACCTACCTATTACACTGTAATGTCTATACCACCCAAAGTCGTACCACGTCGACGTAAATAGATTGTTATGGGGCTCGGTCGATTTAAGCCAACATTTCATGGCCAACTTTATGAACGTGATTCGGCTCCTCGTTGCTCCATCCGTCCGTTTGTCTGACGCTGAAAGTCTCTTTAGGGGCTCGTGCAAATGGCTGCCACTTTATGACTCCATGATAGATGATCACTTCTTGATGCCCAGACCACACATGAGCATAATACGAAACAATCAAAACACAATAAAATTCCACGCAATTATATTCATACCGTTATATCTCATTGGTGGTTTTTTTATAATGTAAATGTACGTGATTTTATTCGATATATAACGATACAAAAGCTATTAACTTTACGATGAAAATATAATATATTATATTATATTTCTGTATTTGAGTGACATAAAAATGCAAGTTAACATAAATGTATGTTATTTTATTCGATATATAACGATACAAAAGCTATTAATTGTACGATGAAAATATAATATATTATATTTCTGTATTTGAGTGACATAACAATGCACGTTAACATAAATATACGTTATTTTATTCGATGTATAACGATACCAAATCTCTTAATTATACAATAAAAATATATTTTATTTCTGGATTTGAGTGACATACTATGATATACATATGACGTACATGCAAGAAAGAATTTAAATAAACATTATAAATTAATTTATTCGTTGAATTGGCATTTTTATTAATAGAAATCTGTTACAATAAGGTAAAAATATGACCTTTAATGAGTCAACTGTTACTGTTTGTAACACGATGAAAAAATAGCAATGTACACCCAGTCCTTTTTTACGCGATACGTTGGTTCCAGAAAAAGGCGCGTAAAAAAATGATTTCACGTAATTGCATTTTATTTCTTTACACACCCTAAAACATAAATTCGCATAATATCCGATACACTTGTTAACATTTGGCAATTGTATGTGTATTTAAAAAAATTAAATGCTTTATAAAATTAAGTTTAAAAATACACATATTTTTTTTATTTAAAAAAATAATGAAACGTACATGCCTAGCATCATATATAAATTTCTTCTTTAAAACAAATTTGGGGAAAAAATTACGTAAAAACGAGTGAAGCGCGTAAAAAAATGTAGCGGTGCCGTCCAAAAAAATCGCTTATAATCGGATTCGCGTAAAAAAATCGCGTAAAAAAGGACTGGGTGTATTTTAGTTCAATAAAATTCATAAGATATATAACAGATAGCAATTTCGGCTTACGTCTTCATCAGAAATATTTTATAAATTTTGTAAAACTTAAGTACACTGCTATTTTTTCCACCGTGTTTTAATGGAGTTCTACCAAGCAAATGCCAATTAAATCAATGAATGTCATTGTTGTGTTTGAAATGTATTATATTTAAATAATAAAAAGAATGGTTTGATCCTATTTTCACAATTGTATATTATTAATGTCATATGCTGCACACTATTCCTAGTGTGCAGCATATGACATTGATATTATAAAAAAACTTTTTCCAGTGTCCAAAATTAGTTGAATATTCAAAAAATATTTAAGTTAAAATGATATAACTAATTATTAACACATATACAACAGGAGTTCAATTGCATCCATGTGATATAATACCGAAAGGTGATATCTTGCTCGTGAGCGTCATAAAATGTAAAACGTTTCAGCAATTCATATAGGCAAACAATTTTTGCAGCTATATTTCTTTAAGCGTTTGAACAAGAGTGACAAACAGTTAGTATAGAAAAAACTCCTGTCGGAACATTTCAACAACATGTTCATATGCTCCATATTGGTAACGAGCATCGTTAAAAAATGCGATAATGATACTTTTAGTAAGAGAATGATTCTTAAGGTGAAACACGTGTTACAATTATAAGCATACCTTCCACAGTAGTCATAGAATTCATCAAAAATAGTCGGCAATAAACGTTATATAAAACATATTATATACATCAAATTACACACCTTAAACAATTCGTTATCCACTGTTTTTTTCCGTTAGCCATGTTTTTAATTGTCTCTTAAATGTAAAGCTCATTATACTTTTATATGTTTATAAGAAAAATAGCAAAAAAAAAACAATAATCGGTAAATGTTGCATTCAACTGACGTTTCGATTAGGTATGAAGCTTTCGAATTTTCTCGTTGCACTGTTTACTGGCGCTGTCGTCCATCCGCTCGCTCGAATCGTTCAAAACGAAATTTTAATTTCACGCCGGTTTGACTTTGTTACGAGTTAAGTCACAGCGGGAAAGTAATGGCGATGTTTGAAAGTAAACAGTCTCAAACGCCGATCCATTTAACTCGTTTTAATTGAATTAGCCGACTCGCCACTCTCCCAACCCGACTAATTTAATTAGACCGAGATAAAATCGCGCAAAATTGCAATGCGGCGGGATTTCTTGGGCGCCATCTTATGCCGCAATAAACCATTTCAATTTCACATAATATAATTATTGTAGAGAGACAGTATCGAAACTGATCTATGCTCATTATAGATGCCTTATCTAGATACTACAGTAAATGTATTTATCAGGGTTGTGGAGACGGAGTCATGAAAAACGAACGACTCCGATTACTTTTTCGATTAGACGATTTTGAAAAATATCTCAGCGAATAAGAAGAAGTAAATTGTCCTCGTTTGTGTCCCACTACAGTACAAAATGGCTATTTGCCTGATTGGTTGGTTGATCTGTACACAACATAAACACACACATGCATAGAATATGTGCACCTAAATAGAAAAGGAAGCAAACACCTGAAAAAATTAAACTTTTTTAATTGGAGTCGTGTTGTTTTTTTTAACGACTACACAGCCCTGGTATTAACATTAGAACCTACAATAATGTCAAATAGCTTTTTTTTAATGTAAAAATAAAAATGAATAATTAATGTTTATTAAATGAATTGTAATTTACTAGGTAGAAATCCATTATTTTAAGATAAATCTAAGAAATGAAATGAAGAAATCTATACAGTTGCCAACAGCTATTTCGGGTTCCGCCATTGTCTTATAAGCAAAGCTTTATATCAAATATAAATTATTAAAATTTTGCAAGGTTCCACATGTTTTCTTACTGACGTCTCGGGTTTCACCTTTCGAAATCTTCAGGCATTCTATCACATGCCTGCAGCTATTCTTCTATTTCACGGATGCAACAGACTATTCATATTTCCATTGTCAATTTTCAAACTAAAATTTACATGTTGTTAAAAATTGTCACGTCGTCCTATAACAGCAGTGATTTTTGTATTTTTTCGTATTTTACAATTAATATATTATATATTTATATAGTTATGTTTCCGTGACTAATGTAAAGTATTCAGCCTCCCAATGGAAATTTGTATACGAGAACTTGTTATTAATTTTTCTAAATTATTATTTTCAGAGAGAGTAAGGATAAAGTAGGATACTTCTAGTAGTTAGCTAATCGCTTTCGCTTCTCTATTTTTAGTATTAGATAGGTGAGAGAAATTGAATATTATGACATCACAAATATCTGTGGTTTCGAACAGGCGAACGTAACAGAAAATAACTGAAAATCTATCCCGTGGGACCCTCAATGGAAGCCAATGACGTTAACCATTCCACCACAGATTCGACATTATGTTATTAGTTTATGATATCGACTGAAGGTGCTTGATGGAACTTCAATATTAAATTTGAATTGTTACAACTTTTTACGATTCCATATGTCTTATCACAAACGACCCGAGTTTCGCCCTTCGGCATCTTCAGGTATTCCATCGCACGGATGCAACAGAACTGACGACTAGGTCAGATTCAAATTTAATTTTTTTATTATTATTGTTTTATTTCCATAAGACGAATCATACACCATTTTATTGAAGCTCCTTTATTGTTTGCCTATTCAAAATGATTCACTTTATCCAAAAATTGAACATAGATTGTTAAAAAATGTTGCCATTATAATAAATTATTAATATTCTCTGTGAAATGTTATTGTGTTTATAATTTAACAGTCGGTCACCTACGTATAATTCTTTGTGGTTGATAAATTATCTTATTCTTCTGTCGACAGTGACACATAATTCATTGTTAGAGCGGCAATAAAATAATTAAAACAATATGTTTACATTAGAATAATAGTAAAAAAAAACGCGTAGGCCGGTAAAAGAATTTGTCACACTTGATTTCCAGGGACGTGTGCGCTAAACTGTCAAGCTTGATTGATGAAAATGACGCTCTTTTGTGTATATAATTTCTCTATGGTCTTTGCATACTGTTCTTTTTTTAAATTAATTTGATGAAAGAGTTCCAAGATTTTTAATTGTCTAGTAATAGTTTAATCATTAGAAGAATATGTTTGCGATCTCATAAACTTCAATTAACTCGATTTAATGTTAAAATTAACATTTATGTTCATTGCCTGTATATCGTCAAACACGTCAAATTGGGTATACTATTGATTTTAACCATAAAAACTTTTAAAAAAATTTGCAGTGTAGAAATGAATGCGAGAAAAATATCAATTTATTATTGTTTTCGATGTCATAAAATTGAATTAGCTCTGTTTTGCAGGACTGCTTTATTGTTTCGCGTTAAGCGATATTATTTTACGTTTTCTTGTTAAACGTTTTCGATTGTATTAAAAAGAAAATGGAATGTATGTCTTTGATTGAATTGGCATTTACTCGGTAGAACTCCATTACTACATGGTGAAAAAATAGCTATGTATAAAATTTGATTTTACAAAATTTATAATGTATATGGTTTTTTTTTTTAAATAAAAACGCATTTTTGATTACTTATTTCCACAATAAATTTTAAGATCAGGACCGGTTTCGCTTATCGCGATCACTATAAGCTGATTAATTGATAATGCTCGCGATGAGCGAAACCGGTCCTGATCAAAAAATATATTGTGGAAATAAGTACTAAAAAAAAAATGTGTTTTTATTATTTAAAATAAATAATATGTTTTCATTATTTAAAATATCATGCCTTTCCATCGAGAAGTGACCGTTAACATCTTAAAAGTGAGGTATACGGTTGATAGCTGTTCCGGCTTACGCTCTCATCAGAACTATACGCTGTGAACTAGTTCTGATGAAGGCATAAGAGGAAAAAGTTATCAACTACAATATATACCTTACAAATTTTGCAGAGCTAAAATACATCCCTTTTTTTTCACCGTGTTGGAATGTAAATCACCTACCGGTAAAAATTTGCGTGACGGATACAAAAAATAATTATGTTACGTAATACGAGATAAAATGTTATTTTATCTAGGTGAAAATAAGTGGTTTAAAATAGTTCAACGAACCGACAAGGGGCCAAGTGCATTTGACTTGGAAGCCCACGCGCCCAAACTCCACGGCAGGTCGACGAAGTAGCAATGTCTTGGCAGTCGACTCTGAAGCGAGCCGTGCCAATTTTTTAATCTCGTTAAATTACGCATCGGCATAGATTGAATTTGCAGTTACGCTGGAGTAGCTGCAGTATCAGCGTCTGTGCGGCGAAATGCGGTGATCGCTTTCGGGCGTCTATTTTGCTGGTGCGGAGGACCGTCGTCTCGAATCAGGCGGCGTTCCTCGTCGGCGGCGGACCGTTCAAGCGAGGAATGAAAGCCAACACAATCTGACGCTGCAATACCGCAAATAGCCAGTTTTAAGACAACACAGGGCGACTAAAATAGGCACATTTACATGTTCACAACTCGTGGCCAAAATATTTACGAAAATCGATGCGTTATTCGATTTCAATTATTTTACAATTAAAGATATCAACCGAAGTTTGAGTACTTCATCGAATTTCAATGCGAAATTTGAATTTGCTTTTCCCTCCACTTACGATCTTGATTTTGCCTTTTGCCATCTTCAGGCGTTACTATAAAAGATGAACTCAATTTAATTATAATTTATGATATCGACTGAAGGAGCTTGATGAAGTTTTGTCACTCGATTTTGCCACACGATTGTGTTGTGATCCTCAATTATGTTGCATCCGTGTGATAGAATGCCTGAAGATGCTGAAATGTGAAACCCGGGTCGTTAGTGACAAAACATGTGGAATCGTTAAAAGTTGTAACAATTCAAATTTCAATTTAATTAGTTGATAATGCTCGTGATGCAAAACCGGTCATGATTAAAAAATATATTGTGGAAATAAGTAATAAAAATACGTTTTAATTTTTTTAAATATTATGCCTTTCCATCAAGAAGTGACAGTTATACCTTAAAAGTCAATTTAACAGTTAAATAATCAAGAAGCTTGATCGAATTTCAATGTCAAATTCAACTTTGAATTATAATATTTAAATCGTGTACAATTCCGCATGCTTTGTCACTCGCGATCTGGATTTCGCCTTTCGGCATCTTCAGGCACTCTGTCAGTCGGATGCGATAGAACTGGTGGACAGTAAAAAGTTTGCACCACTCATATAAAGCATCGTAATCAAATCGGCAGTTATTGAAATAATTTTAGATATGTATTTGGTTCCAGATCTAAGGGTCCATATTTTTAATTTTTTATTCACAGTATTGCTTTGAATGTCAACATATTCTATGTGAACGTGAATAAGTTCAGACGAAAGTAAAGGAGGTTTTCACAGTTGACTTCCGTGTCACTTTCCATTGATAAAAAAACATATAAATCGTTTTTGTGTTGCACATACAATAAACTCATTTTTCACAAATTTTATATATATCAAATAAATAATAATAATAAATAACACAACTGTCAATTATAATTTGAAATCAAAAAAATCTTCAAAGAATCTCCCGCCAAATTCATTAAAAATAATAGTTCATTTTCTGATATTAACGGCAACAAAAGAATACAGTCGATCCCCGTTTTATAATTTAAAAAAAGAACACATTTTTTCAGCAGGTGAATATTTTTCCGGCCTGTCAATCCAAATTTCAATTATTTACGTCAAACGCTACAAATATTATTTTTATATGCCGACTAATTTATTTTCGTATATTTTTATCCTCACAGCTCATTAAATATTACGTGGCATTACGAATTCCGCGATTTGTCCTACGATACAAGATCATCTTCTCGGATAAAAATTAACAAAACCACAGAGGTGGCATTTTCACTGGCAGAGAAAATTAACAAGTCTTGCTCTATAAAACCAAACTACGTATGACCGGGAATCGCGTGGGCTTCGTCGTGCTTATATAATCATCTTAAATTAGACACGTCTGGATTTAAATTGATTACAAAATAATCAACAAAAAAAAAAAACAATACAATAGTCAATAATTTTATTGCAAAAAAATATTCAAAGACAATTTAGAAAGTAATTTTCAAAACTTTTTATCTTCAACAGTGATTTTTTCTCAGGCAATACTATTGTAGATAATTATTTGAAAGTGATAGATATTTTTCGATTTTCAAAACTAACCATATTTAAAATACCTCCAAAAAATGTGAACTATTTTCAATAGTGCAAAAATCTTGGCGGGCTTTTTTTAAAAATATAGTCAAATTAATATGTTACAAACAAAATTAGTGAAATCAAAATATGAAATAATGATTTTTTTCCATGTAGCTTGTATTTTTAAATATTGTTTCAAACTTGAACTGTTGAAACTTTATACGATTCCATATGTTTTGTCAATAACGATCCGGGTTTCACCTTTCGGTATCATCAGGCATTTTATCCCACGGATACAAGAGAACTGACAGTTCGCACAAAGATATAGAATCATACAAAGTTTCAACAATTCAAACTTGATATTGCAATTCCATAAATTATTAAAATATAAAAATTTTAAGCCCACCAAATATGCCACCCTGAAATAATGGCACGTTTGTTTCACTGTATTTTGTTATGAGCCTGTTAAAATTGTATTTTATATGAAACTAATAACATACAAATCTATAAATTTTTGGCGACACTCAAATAAATACAATATTAAATATTAATTACACAGCAGTACGTTTCCGGCATAAATTTAGTGACGCCACTGCATGGGCATTTATTGAACACGTATCTAATATCATCCATCTAACACGAAATGTCTACCATTATTTTAAAGGATATCCAGAAGTGAGTTTATTTGATTGTATGCTTACATCCTTTTTCTGCTGTACAGAATTGTCTATGTGCTTTGGATCAGTCTCTATGGAGAAGCGGTTCGCGGAAATCAAAATTCAAAAAGAATGGAACGCTTTCCCGCCCTCGTTTGTTTTTTTTCTGACATGTCATCGTTTGACAAATATGTCTGAATGCAGCCGTCAAAAGTTTGAGTCGCCGTCTCAGCGGCCACGTGTTTTCGCTTTAATTACAAATTAGTTTCTTTATTTAAGAGACCCGCTTTGCCGTAGGTAGTTATATCTATTTCAAAAGCGATGCCGCTTTGAGACAAAGCGACTCATTTTCTTTTCCGATCAGTGATCGCAAATCGTCGGCACATGAATGATACGATTAAAAAATTTATCACTTTTTGTGACCTTGCATTAGGGTTTACTGTTATTTCTTGATGGAAAGACATGATACTTTAAATAATAAAAACACATTTATTAGTACTATTTCAAAGATATTTGATGCGTCGATTATGCTCGCAATGGGCGAAACCGATCCTGGTCATAAAATATACTGTGGAAGGTACTTTAAATAATAAAAACAAAGGTTTTAGTACTATTTCAAAAATATTATCATGCGTTGAGATTATGTTCGCGATGAGCGAAACCAGTCCTGGTCATAAAATATACTGTGGAAATAAGTACTAGAAAATTGATTTTATTATTCAAAAAATTATATTTTGTATTTCCTACAAAACCAATATTAAGTAAAATGATTAATTAATAAATCTTAAATTATAAAGCAACGCTATAGTTAACTGTTTAATTTTATCGCTAGTAAAGTAGTTATTTGTGTCATCGTTGTTGAATTCCTTTGCGGCATCTTAAACGAACTCTGTTTACTTCAATGAATCGGTATGGGTTTTTGTCATGTCAAAATGATCCCTAGTATTCCCATTCGATTCTAAAAAGCACGGGGAGATACTCGTAAGTCCAATTCCTTGTATCATTGATCTTTTTGTCTAAACAGGGACGTCATTTCAGTTATTGTAAATTTGTTCATGGAGGGGAGGGGAAACCATATTTTTGTATATATAAACATGTCAGTGAACTAAGTAACAAAGGACTCCCAACAACTAATTAACAAACAACTCTCATGGACAAAATTATACATATTACGATACCTCTGTTAGGATGCCATACGGTCCACACTGAGAGCGGATAAGAATAAAAAAGAAGAGACTAGGCATGAGAACCGAGTCACTTCAAATCGATTGAACATTTCAATTTGTAAATTTGGGTATATTCAACACTTTTATATTCTAAATAAAAATTATTAACACGTTAAAATCTGCCGTTTCAACATATGAGATGTTCTTATTTGAAATTCGGAACACATATTTAAAATTCCATTATGTTTTTCCAGTATGGTAAATTGTTTCGCATTTCTGTACTATATTCTGGTATCCAAGTAAAATGCACATCTAATTACCTTTATGGCTGACAATTCCGCGTCGTTTTTGAGGGAACGAACAATATTTCCATATGGTTCAAAGATATCGCTGTCAATTTTTGAATTTAGAAGAGCCAAGAGTTATTTTTTCATTCACTTTGCTTCCGATGGTGTTGTCGCCTTCGTTAAGTCACAATATTAATGATTGATTACCTTTTTGAATACCTTAATTAATTATTTTTAAGCACTAGCATATTTCCAAAGGTATATAAAAAGCGAAGATTTAAGTGATGGCACTTGTAAAAAACAAATATATTTTATTTCCTTGAATTAATTACATAAAAAACGGATTTGTATCTGTAGTGAATGATTTTTTGAGGCAAAATAGGTAGCGCTAGGTAACGAAAATAAACTATTATATAAAAATAGAATCTATTTTTTGTACTATTCCTAAAATTTTATAGTACAACTAGCGAGTACCCGGTATGTGTTTTAGTGTCACTCAAACACAGTGAATTTAGTTTACGAAAAATCGATGGTTTGCAAAATGTCATTAAAAATTAATTACCTCAAAGAGTAACAGTTTTGCGAAGGTGGTACATAGGTAAATATTTAAAATACCAATAGTTCTTGATCTGATTCAAAGTAAGTAATCGAATTTGGTGAATACTTTTTAAAAAGTTTTCATTCTTCGAAAAGTTCATTCCAAAATCAATAAACTTTATGAACAATCGACAGTGTGCAAAATTTCATTCTCAAAGTGTGAGATGGTTGTCAGTTTCGTAAAATTTTCATCCTATCAAACGGGTGCAATAGAAATGACACACGGTAAACAGTTGGCATCGGTTATATACAAGCAGAATTACACAGGAAAAAATATAGACCCAATAGATTTATGCATTATTATAATCAAATCTTCAATTATTATATTATATTTTGTTAAAATATTTATCTATTTTAATTTTAGGCGTCAATTATTTGTGAAAAGTCTAAAAAGAAGTTACATTTTAAAAAATAAATACCAACACTTTTACTTAATTTATTGATTGAATCGGCATTCACTTGGTAGAACTCCATTATAGCACGGTGAAAAAATAGCAATGTATTTTAGTTCTACAAAATTATTTTTAACACTCCTCACTTTTACTTTAACATCAATGTTTAATAAAATAATGATCAGAACTGTGTCGCTCGTTGCGAACGTTTTTAACCGACGTCATATTAATCTCACTAAGCAAGGTTATTTTTTTTCATCCATTAGCCAGATACTCACAACCAATTTGACAGAAGGGTACATTTTTCCATTTTCCAGCTGAACACAAGCCGTAATGAATACATGAATGATATTGACCAATTGATAATGCTCGTGATGAGCGAAACCGATAATCATAATAAAACATATTGTAGAAATAGTATGAAAAATGTGTTCTTATTATTTAAATTATCAAACAGTTTCAAACAATTCATGATATTGACTAAAGGTGCTTCATGGAATTTCAAAATCAAATTTGAATTGTTACAACTTTGTACGATTCCACATGTTTTGTCACTTATGAACCGGGTTTCGCGTTTCGGCATTTTCAGGCATTCCATCACACGGATGCAACATAACTGACGAAATGATGAATCACGAACTGACGCAACAGACTGTCAGTTATGTTGCATCCGTGTATGCCAGTACAGCCTGAAGATGCCGAAAGGCGAACCCCGGGTCGTTAGTGACAAAACATGTGGAATCGTACAAAGTTGTAAAAATTCAAATTTTAGTGTATGATTATGTTATATCACGGTGAAAAAATAGCAATGTATTTTAGTTCTACAAAATTCGTAGAATTTAGTATGAAGATTTTTAAGTATGAAGATTTTTAAGAAGAATTTAGTATGAGTATTAGAATGAAGTAGAATTTTGTAGAACTAAAATACATTGCTATTTTTCACCGTGTTATAATGGAGTTCTACCAAGTGAATGCCAATTCAATCAATACAATTATGTTATATCTTCTGAGATAAGATAATCTTTAGATCATAATAACATTTATTATATGTAACAGCAAATGTAAATTTCAAATGAGAATGCATTATATATCTTCGTGTTAAAATATGTGTGCCAATTTAATTCAGCGAAAATTGATCGAAGAACGAAACCGGTCTTGATTATTGTATTACATTTATTGTGTTAAGTTTATTTTAAAAATATTGAACAAGAGGCTTAGCGGTTTGCGTTAACAGTAAACACTCTGAAAAGGTCTCAAATGACAACATATTTTAAACCTTTCACCCATTAGAAAAAAAAACATTCAAAAAATATTTTGAAATACGCCGCGATACGAATCTTTGATAATGCTTGTATGCAGAGATTAAAACGATTCCTTCGACTCTCTAATGAATGTGATAAATGATAAAAAAAAGCAATTAATCAAAACCATCGGTGACGTGTATTTATTTTGAGCTTTTCATTACTCTTAATTTTTATTTTTAGAAGTTTAAAAAAAGGTTACCTACGCACAATATTTCAATGATTTTTACTAAATGTTTTTTATTATATTCGCCACTATAATATTTTGTTTTAAATTGACACCTTATAGAATTATCGCAATCGCAATTTTCTTCATGCGACAAAAGTTCATCATACAATTTTTCAATCTATTTTTTTTTTGAAGTAGTATAGATAGAAAGCGGTGCCAAAGGCGATAACAATTTCGGAGAGGGAATAAAGCATGTATTGTATTTTTTATCGCATTTTAAATAATGATAAAACATTTTTTAGTATTTGGTTCATAATATATATTATGATCAGGAACGATTGCGCTCATCGCGAGCATTATCATCTAATGAGCGAAACCGGTCCTGATCATAAAATATAAGTGGAAATAGTGGTGCGTTTAACAGGGCAAATATTTTTATCTTATATACGCTCAAATTAGCTGTTTTTCAAAACTAAACTGACGCAGTATGGATGGTGCAACATATTATATATTCATCACAATATTGGGTATATCGACTCCAACTTCTTTATTGATTAAACGACTTTTGAAAAATATGTCAATGAACAATTTGCCGGATTGGTTGGTTGGTCTGTTATTTAATGCACGTAAATAGGAAAGATAAGAAACAAACATGACAAAATAAACTTTTTTAATCGAAATCGCGTTGTTGGACAGTCCTGGTGTTAATTACTTTTTATATATCATGCTTTTCCATCAATAAGTGACAGTGAGCAGATTTTTAGAGGAACAAAAGTGTGTCATTTGATATACAGTCGATAATAGTTAACTTAAAATAGATGGTATCAAAATATATTTTTTGTATTAATCTAATTTTACGTTAAGCAATTCGTACAACAACAAAAAACGTCGTCATTTTCGATCGCATAAAATTGAATCGACTCATTGATTGAATTGGCATTCTCTTGGTAGAACTCCATTATAACACGGTGAAAAAAAATGTATTTTAGTTGTACAAAATACTTCGCTATAAAAAAATAGTTGATAGCTATTTTAAAAAAAATATTTTGAAGAAATAAAATACATTGCTATTTTTTTCACCGTGTTGAATTAACTCAATTTTCTGTTAAAATTTACTTTTACAAGTGTATCGATAGTGGGTATATTTTCAAATATATCACATTTGGTACATTATTAATTTAAACAACAAAAAAAAATGTGAAAATGTAGTGTAGTGATGAATCGAACTCTCCGAAGTTTTTCCGGTGCATCTTTTAACTCGGAAAATAAATCCAGCGATTACTATCGATAAACGTAAAAATGAACCATCAAGAAATAATTGGGAAATGATACCATTGAAATAAAATTTATTTCCATCGCTGGAAAACTAATTTATAACAGTGGACGAATTACCGATCGCAAGTTTTCCCACCGTAGCTTTCCGCGCCGTCTACGAGATGTCTACGTATGATGGTTTATGTCACGCCCCACCGCAATATGGCCACCCCGATTTGGCGCGCCACGCTTCAATGGGCGTGGCTTTTATTTCAAATCAAGACCATTCCACTACATTAATTTTATAAACAGGGCCAGATTGAGTGAACAATAAAGGCAACACAAACAAACAAAAAAAAAAAAATACGATTGCATTGAATAACATTGAATTATTAAATACTGCGTTGTACTATCGTTATTTGTATACCATATGCGCCAGTCTTTTTCATAGACTAGCGTCATACAACTCAGCTTTTACTTTCATACTTTTACGGTAATGTTTGGAAAATAAGGATTAGCTTTGCTTCGCTTAGGGTAAGAAAACGAATAATTCAGTCACACAATTAAATGAATGAATTATATATATATAATCTAATATAGCTAGCTATAATAACTTAGATGATGTAAAGAGTAAGAAGGCTTTATGAATTAAACTAAGAGCATTCAGATGTTTAAAACATAAGGTTGGATTCAATTATGGAGTCTAAAATACTTCAAAAAATTAGTTGACCGATGAGTGAAACCGGTCTTGACCATAAAACGTATTGTTTCAACAGTACTTAAAAACGAGATTTTACGTTTTAAATTATCGTGCCTTTAAAATAAAATAGTGATAGTTTATATTTTAAAAGTACCTCAAAAAAGAAATTTAGAGAAAGGGTGCAATGCGCTAATTGTCGTCTTTCAATTCACTACTGTTTGCCCACCCCTGGTATAGATAAAAGTTAAAATTATTTATATGAGATGAAATATTTGAACGGTTGTCAACCTAGTATATTGAATCTAAAGTTGCAAAAATTTTATAAATTTCCGGTTTGAATTCTAATATACATTTTATGAATATTAAAAAAACAAGTTTTTTTCATTTAAAAATAAAATCCCTATTCCACCCCTGCTAATAAGAAAAGTTTAACGACTATTTTTACAGCGCTACCAAAACCAGAATTCGATTTAATAACGCATGCTTTGTTTTCTTTCTTATCTATTGGTTATTTAATGAAATATGTATTAAACGCGTTTAAACGTCCCAGATAGTGCGATTTAATATTCTAGTCGTTCTGGAAAACAAAGAAATTCATTGACACATAAATTCTCTTAAAAAGCACGTAATTATTGTATAATGTTTCTGTACAGAAATTATAGTATACATGCAATAATATATAAATATGACATATACCCAAAAGATGTCACGACAGCTGTTTATATGTAAATTATATTTATAAAGTTATTGTCTATTGTATTTGTTAATTAACCCGTTTACTGCTGGACCGCACAAAAGATATCGCCAAATCGAATATTTAAATAATTAACTCAGCAGTGAATGTATTCAACAAACTTAAGGAGATTACCAGGACAAATCAAACGGTATTTAAACCCGGTGAAAAAAAATAGCAATGTATTTTAGTTCAACAATTTTTTTTTTTAAATATAGTTGATAGCTATATCGGCTCACGCCATCGTCAGAACTATTATTAAGCTAACATTTGCTTATCCATATATAGCTGTGCAGAAAAGGTACACAATACATCTTCTCTCCTGTTTTTACGACCTAGCTTGTTTCTTGCTCGCAATAAAACTAAAAATTGTAAATGAAACTAAAAAGGCGGCTATATCAATAAGTTTACATATTGCAAGGAAATGATCTATTACATAAACAATGAAGCGCCCCGCAGCGTGTTAAGCAATGGCGATAGACATATCTTAGTTTGTTCGTTACGAATCCTTTGTGATAGTTGATGTCTATTGATTTCCAGCTGTTCCAAAGCCGTCATCCTGCGACCCTTACTACAAAGATGCAGACACTTATGCGCTGAGTTTGAATTTATATTATGTGATTCCTTTATAACGTGATTGGTATTTTAACCCTTCGAGTCTGTTTTTTCACTGATTACATACCAATATATTTATTTAAAAGATCTATCTAGCATATTTTTTGAGTTAAAGCCAGGTATCGCAGCCCTGATTTGAATAACAAAAACGCAATGTTCTGCGGTTTTTGCTTTCTTTGATTACCAACATCCGAGACTTTGGCTGTCGAATGATTGAATTTGGGAGCATCCATCTTCAGTCGTCATCATCAAAGCCAATTTGACAATATAATAGAGCTGGCCATTCAAATATTCAATAATATCAAATATCAAAGTGTCGCCGCGTGCTTCTGCGCGTTTTAAATTGTTTCCGTTTAACGCCGTTTTTACTGCCATTCCCGGCATTTCTATGCGCCCATTTCGCCCCCACAGAAAGCGATAAAATGGCCGCTGAATTGGTTAGCTCGCAACTTGAAGTCGATCGGAAATAATGTTCGAGAAATCATGTCGATATTGCGATGCTCGACCACTTCAATTTTGCAAAACGGTATTTACGATACGCGATAAGATTGTTTCAACTGTTTACTTGTGTTTGATAAGTACATGTGTTTCTTAACAATGTTTTTTATTGATGCTTTGCAAAATTAATGAATGTAAATTTTGCCATCGGCGTATCCTGCCCCCTCATCGTGTTCATCGAGATATTCTTCAAAATTGTCCAATCGAAAAAGTATTAGGAATCACTTGTTTTCACGACTTCAACTTTGATATTTTCTCTATATCTTTTATAATCAGGACCGGTTTCGCTCTTTGCGAGCATTATCAATTTTAATAGTATAAACAAGTATAATACATTGTGTAAATAAGTACTAAAAATATGTTTTTATTATTTAAAAAACATTTTTATATTTTTTCTCTAACTAGCTAATTTTCTAATTTATAAAAACTTTATTGTGAAATTATCTTTTTAATTGCTTAATTTACTATGATAGCAGTTATGGAAGTTTATTTCCTCTAAAGACAACTCCCTTCACTTACAAGATACCTGACCGGTGGACGAGTGTATTGTATTCAGTTGAAGGAAGAAGAAGACGACTACACGATTCCGAAGAGAGAACTTCACTACCATCTAGGGATTTGACCGTTTGACCTCCAATTAACAACCATTGTATCAGTTGATGATGCCTACGTTGAACGAAACCGGCTCTGACCTTAATAATATAAAATTATTGAAATAATACTTGATATAATATTTAATTATAAAAATATAATGTCTCTCCAATACAATTGGCAACTAAAAAGTGATCATATATATTGTTGATATACGTATAAATAAATCGACAAGAGTAATTGAGAAAGAGGATAGCGCTATCAAAAATAATAAAATATTTATAAATTTGATTTCTATACTATAGAATATAATCATTAAAAACTTTTCCGATATTAAATAAAATTTGTTTGCTTATTTTTTATTATTATTTATTTATGGCTAATGTGTTATTCTGTAATCTATGGCCCATTTAATGATCCTTTTCCTATGTGTACCGATAAATCATTGCGCGAATTCTTTTTTTTTTTTTTTGAATTATGGCAACACACTTATCAAACTATAATCTAGAATCTAGATCATCTAAATATAATATATTGTTGCATAAAAAGCGTTTTAATTTATTTAATCAGGAAATAATGAATATATTTTTGTATACAGTATAATGAAAACATTTTGGAAGAGCGCCAATGAGCAAAATTTAAATCTCAACTCAAACGCACAAACAGACTACTATAAATTAAAATTAACATAGTTATGATTTATTTGCAAAAAACATTTTCCCCAGTTTATTTAATAACAGTTTTTTTTTTATAATTTAAAACAAACCAAATAGACCAAAGTTGCTTAACGGAAATTGAATTTTAAATTTGAATCGTTCACTTCTACATAAATGTGAAACACTAATTCTGATCTTTCACTTTGCGGAAATTCCACCAAACACATTCAGTTGATGTCATAAATTACACACTATTTATTTTCGTTCATTTTAAGTGTAGATATGCATTGAAATGATTGAAAATTCTGAAAGGCGAAACCCGGATCGTTAGAAAAATTATATATTTAGCTGTGCAAAGTTTCAACCATTCAAATTTGACGACTAAAAATATCAGGGATGTGTAGCTGTTAAAAAAAAACACGACTCTGAAATTAACCAAAACTCGACTCATAATAAAAAAATGTTCAATTTTGTTAGGTTTTTCCTACATTTTCCATTTATGTGTATTAAACTAAAGATCAACCAACCAATTCGAAAAATTAATCATTGAGATATTCTTCAAAATCGTCTAATTGAAAAAGGAATTGGAGTCATTTGTTTTTCACACCCCGAATCCGTATAAATCAAATATTCAGTATTCCGATGGAATATACCCAATATTGTGATTAGGCATTCAAATGCCGATTAAAAAAAGGATTTATTTAAACAGGCAATAAACGTTCGAAGATATAAAAAAATTTTGGAGGCATTTATTTTTATAGTGTAACAAAATTTGATAAATAAATGAAGCCAAAATAATATCTATTGATTGAAATGGCATTTACTTGGTCAAGCTCCATTATAACACAGTGAAAAAAATAGCAATGTATTTAGTTCTACAAAATTCTACAAAGTTATACAAAATATTGTTAAACACATTGCTACAATTTTATTGTATTTACATTCCTATTTTTTTTACCATGTCAAAATGATATCTGTGTTTTCACTTATACAGTGTTAACTGTCACTTCTTGATGAGAAGGCACGATATTTTAAATAATAAAAACACATTTTTAGTGCTTATTTTCACAATATATTGTCTAATCAGTGATGTGCTGTGGCAACTCTAATATTGTTTTACGAAATGTTACAATTTTAAATCACAATCATGGAAAACATACTATAGTTTATGAATCGTATTTGTAAAAATTGCTGATAACGATGATTTACCTCTTACGAATCATTTATTTGCGTGGAAGAATCAAAGAATTAAGAATGCATTGAGTCTGTAGTAACGCCACTGTAAAATCGGTATCCATCATTTTAAACGATAGTTACGTCATATGTGTGATATTGTTTATGTAACCGGCTTTAACGATAGCGCCATATATTTTCGTTAGGAAAACATCATTAATTATTTGTTTTACCTGTGAAACGTGGTCGGATTTTGACAGGAAGTCCAAAACGTTAATATTTTTAAATATAAGACCATTAGACAGAACATAAATCGATGACACGTCAACGCAGATGTGGACTTTTAAACTTTTTTAGATCATTAAACTTTCATCGCCGGTGCCAGAAGAAAATCCATCGTATTAAATTGTTCATTTCCATGCGTTTCAAAACAAAATACTTTATCTCAGCGAAAAATCAGCTCCTTCTTCGAACACGACGGCGCAAAAGAAAATTCTTTAGAATTAATTTGAAATAGGACATTGTGATTGGTCGGAGGGCAGGAATTGGGTGTTCGCAGATGAAACGCAAGATAGCACCGGCTCCGTCTTTTGCGGTCACTCGACTGTTTCGGCAGCCAATGAGACAGAACCGTTTCGGGCGGAATTGATATGGAAAAGGAAAAAAGCGCAACGTATTTGAAGCGTGGAGCGGATATCGCCAGTCGTTCCCCTGCTGCGGTCGGGAGTAAACAAATTAGAAGGGGCTAAATGCCATTTTCCCACTTCTATAACATCGATTACGAAAAAGTCAATGGACTCGAATGAAAACGTACAATACAAATTTTAAAGAGTGCTATTATTAAAACACCATTAGAAACTATCTAACTAAATTTTGACGTGCCTTACTATTGCTTTATACCTAAAAAGTTAAAAAAAAAAAAACAATTAAACAACGTATTATAAATATATTAACTAAAGTGATATTTTATTGTGAATATATTGATAAATATATTTTTAATAAATTGTGATTAAATTTGAATTATTAAAAAACAAATTTTATGCATCAAAATGCCTGAACGAATGAAAATCCGTAAAAAAGTGTTTAATTGTTGTTGATGTTTTCAGTGCTTTTACAATAATCAATTGCGCTGGATTTCATGGAGTCGTATAGGATGGACACAGGTAAAATAATTGATAATATTTTACGGAGACCTTCATCGTGTTTTTATTGTATTACGAAAAAAAGATTGTTAAGTTTTTTCAGCAATAATTTTACACACTAATCTTTCGAAAACAAATATAACATACCAATAAAGAAAACAATATATTAATGACACGGTGAAAAAATAGCAATGTATTTTAGTTTTACAAAATTTATTAGAAATATTGTTGATAGCTATTTCGAGCTGTTACCGAAATACCTATCAATTATCATAGATATCTTATAAATTTTGTATAACTAAAATACTTGGCTATAAGTCTACCAAGTAAATGCAAATTCAATCAACAATATATTTATTAGTGTACACACGAAATAAACGTTAAACGGAGATAGAACACTGTAACTTATAACAGGAGAATAATTAATACAGACAGAAAAGCTGTTCACCACGGTTAAGTTAGTTTTATAGACAATTTAAATATTAAAAGCATTAAATGTAAATTGTATGTAAAAAGTATGTAAGTGGTAGTGTAAAAAGTAGATCTCCGAACTTCCGTTTCCACATTCATCTTTTTCCTTCGTGTCTCGTACATTTTATATAGACCCAGTCGAGCACAAATTAAAACAATATTTTGGTCCCGCTATAAATATTATCGATTTAATAGAACATCATTCTTGTGACAGTTTTAATACCGAAATTAGATAAATTTTAACACTGTATAAGTAGGTCTTGACTCTAATCAAAATTTTTCGTAGTCACTCGTTCGGGTACAGACTTAAAAAAGGGCGTTATTTTCAATCTATGTATCGGTTCTCTTCGCAGACGTGAGCTTTTAAATCCTGGAAACCCCCGCTCACCAATCGGATATTAATTTATTACTACATTAAAATCAGGTAATCCAACCGGTATGCCATGACCATTATTCAAGGAATAGCATCTTTCTCAACCGTTTAATAATTCCATTGTAACTATGAAAATATCAACAACACCAAAAAATGAAAATTGAAAATATTCTAATACAGTGAAACCTCGATTCTATGCTTTTAAAAGTTCCTAAAAGAAGAATCCGGAAAAGCTTTCCAACAATGGGGTTTTACAAAAATGTGGTATATATGAGAGAAAATTTGCAAAAGTTGTATTAATTCAATATTATTTATTGAAATAATCGAATAGTTCTAAATCGAAATTCTTTATTAAAGAAAATCTCAAGACATTTGAGCGAACTATAAACTTCATCATTAATTTCTTTGGTTAATATATATGATTTAATGTGCTCAAACTCACAAATTGTATTGGATAGAAAAATTTCAGGATCTGATATGACAGAATTTTCGGAAGATGAAGCACTGTTAATATTTAAAGCATCTTCTATATACTTCGACATTACATTATCTACGATGTTCGAGATTTATTATTTTAGACTTCCTCTGAAAATACATGGTTATGACTAATATCAAAGCTTAAAACCTTTTGTTCTTCCATTCTGTCAGTTAAAAACAGATTTTCCATAATTTGTTCAAAAGAAACTATTTTATCATTTATTACACCAACTTCATCAACATTACAATTGTTGATGTTGTTATAATGAAATACACTTTTCTAGCAGCAGAGAAATATTCACCAAAAACGGGCAATCGGATGATATTTGACAAGACCATAAATATTTAGACGATAGATCGAGGAAATCGATAAATCGGGAAACGATTAATACGGGATTATTTAACATTGACCTTATGATTGTATGAAAAATGAGCGGTCCATCCAGAAAAACGTATTATGCGAGAAAGGTTGATCGGGGTTCCATTGTATTTAATTTACATCTGTTAAAATCGCCGACATCTTCTTTATATAGTATTAATACATATGCTGATTTTCATTGTTTTTTTTGTGTTTTTCACACGGCTTACATGTTCATCATGAATATATTATTTTGTTTACCAAAGTTACATAAATATGAAAGTATTGCATTAAACGAAAATGAACCTTTTGAGATATTTCAAAACATTCGAATATTTAATTTACACATACAACAATTCTCGACATCTTTTTTCGCGAAAAGCCACACGACAATGTTAACACGTGTACTGAGTTTCACTGTTTTTTTTTTGTGCCAGCACATATTCTACGTGGATTATAATATTTTAAAGGTGTTCACTGTCACTCTTTGATGGAAAGGAATTATATTTAAATAAATAAAACGCATTGCTTTGTAAGTTGACAATGCGCGCGTAAAAAATAAAGTTTAAAATTATGGAAATGTTGCTAAATTATAGGTTGTTTCTTTGCAGAAATTTAATAATACTTTAATTCAAAAAAATAACGTTAAAAACTCTCTCTACATTCTAACAACAAACTCATCCATAACTATGGAATAATAAAAGAAAAACGTAATGCCAACAACGCCTCTGTAAATAACGGGACAGAAAAAAATCATCAAGTGCAAATCGAAACCACATGACAAAAGAACTGGGATAAGTACAGGATTGTTTAAAATTGTTTTTGTGTGTGTACGGTCGGGACAACATTTAAAATGAGCGGGACGCGCGGGAACGTTTAATCGGGACTGCACTGTTGTTAACACAATTACTTTAGTATAGCTAAACTCTACCAAATTAAACATTTAGTAAAGAAAAAATTTGTTGACGTCGAAAGAATAATGAAAATATATATTTTACATGGAATATAGCGTCGTTCAAATATACACCGACGCTTTGCTTGGTGGCGCTTATTTGGAAGGTCCAATTTTCAATGACTATCACATAAATCTAACTGAATTTGTTGGATGACTTTTGTGACGTTGACTTTGAGGGCTTCAATTGTTTACGATTTATTTGCAAAAACTTGCGATTTAAGATAGCTCCAAAGGAAAATGTCTATAGACGTTAAATTGCATTATCTCGGTGGCCAGTCACGTCACCGCCATGCCAACGCATTTTCATCCAAAAATATTCCTTCTATTAAAATGATTCTTTGACAGGACACACATTGATATCTATAAGAAAGGTTTAAAAACATTTTGCCATAGCTGTAAATGATTTCTACACCGATTTTTCGCGATTTATTCAAGTGGTTGAACTTGACGAATGTCAATAGTTTCAGGGAAATCAAAATCAATTTTCTTCAAAATTCTCCAAGAAAACCTACCTTTTTATGATGTAACAATAAACAATTGGTGAGTTTATTAATTATTTCTGTATATGAAATTAAAAAAAAAAAAAAAACAACGAAAACTCACTTTTTTTTACAAATTATAGTTGGCGTGCTGGGTACATACGTATATATTTTTCTGGCAGCCAAAGGATTAGCAATTGGAAATATATTCGACAGATATCACTTAAACGAAATGGCTGTTATAAGTTAATAAATTTTGAGGGTTCCTATCGAATGACCTTTTACAAACGCTTGGTCATTCATTGGTTATAACGATATGTTACGAATAAATATTAAATAAAATGTCTCTTTGTAATAGGATTCTGTTCGTAGCCATACAAAAGTCATCTTTCATCACGTAAATAATAAATGTCAAAAAGCTTCCGTTTTTCTCCGCCGCTGCGCAAGTGTCGCGCTGTCACTCTCCCTTCGTTGGCCTTCTCGTATTTCCAAGACATTTTTTCAAGAACAGTTTTTTTTCGTTTTAAATTTATGAGCGCGGTATATTTTCTTTACAAATCGTATTAAATCATGTTTAAAAGGTCACGTTACCGCTCTCACTGCGATGTGAAATAAGGGCGGATCAAAATAAAAAATATTACCCAGTCTATTTGTATATTATTTTTATTACGTTCGGCTCTCGACTTACGACGGGGTCCCATCGCTCCTTGATTGTAAGTCGAGACTGACTTCATGTAACTAATCGGCGTGCTTCTGTTCCTTTAATATCCTAAAATTTTGAGCCTTGTTGTCGAACTATGTAAATAACATATTAACAATTGATATACAAAGAATATTAAAACTTTGTATGGTCTTATTTTTCTATTGAAATATAGCTTGATTTGCTCTAATAATCAGCATACATTTCAATTGTTGAAACCGTGTATATTTCTACATGTTTTGCAATTCACGACCAGGGTTTTACCTTTCGGCATCGTCAAGCATTCTATCGCACGAGTATAATTGAAATACCGGTGTTAAAGTTTAAAGTCTTAGTCTAAGTCGAATTTATCACAATTGAGTCCAGATGTCGTTGTTTTGTCAACAGTCAATAATGCAAAAAACAATATTTTGTTTAGGATTTCAATTCAATTTGTTTAACTTTTTGCGAAGGAGATAATATATATTTAACCCTTTGACCGTTAACATCTCAAATGTTGGACAAAATGATTATATTGTGTTACACTCAATAATATACGGCATATAATGTATTTCATTAAGTAACAGCTAAATAGACTAATGATTTAACACTACTGTAACTTTTGTGGTAGAAACACTGTCCTTTCTACCGCTACGTCTCAACGTTTGAGACAAATGATCGCAGTGTGTTGACAGTTAACAATAAAAAATATAAACCAAATTACAGTGTCAACTCTTCGATTAATAAATTTTGTTTTGATATAGGGCCAACTTTGTACCGATGATAATTTTTATATGTTATCACGAACAATATTGAACTACAGTGCGTGATCGGTTAACGAACATAATCTGTTCCAAGACTATGTTCGCCATCCGAATTTTTCGCTATCCAAATTGTTCCTTAACCGATCTTCAATATGTCAATCTTTACCTAGAATCGACACCACGGACCGAGTCAAAAGCGCGCCGTTTTCAAAAGTCAAAATTTACTTTTTCAAATACAATAAGTGCATTAGAAAGATCGTTTAGTTCGTTATTCGAATAAATTTTCATTGTCCGATCACAAAAATCTTTCATGACAGTATTCGTTCTCCGAACTGTTCGTTATACGATCATCCACTTCGTTTGTTGCTTGTAATAAATATACTTAACATGTAACTCAGTAGTGAACGGGTTAATAAGTTAGATCTCTGGATTTTTTTTACTTATCAGGATTTATTTTACGCCACAAGGTAAGACAAATCTACAAGTGTACGAAGTAAGAAATTACCTTTTCACAGATGGTTTTGTGTGCAGTCGACGTTTTGAAATGTTTATCGAGCCTATCCTAAAATCAATGTTCACATATTATTATTTGTAAAGTTTTAAAAGCCCAGTGAGTTTTTTGTCCCCGTTCGCATGTGAACACTGACTTGTTAGCATAATTTCACATTATTTGTGCTGGCAATGTTTGCACGGGGGCCAGTTTAGTGTTTGGGGACACAAAATATGCAGCTACCGTCAAAGGTTCTTGCGCCTCGGTACTGATTTACCCAAATAAGGGCTTTTCAACTCGGCGTCGCATCGCACGTACCGTATTTAGCGGTTTACATATTGCTTTCGACGAACACAAGTTCGAAGTTTATATTTCAATGGTGTTTATTTACATATAGATAAAAACGAAGTCGTAAAAAATGATACACAAAGCTTAACAAAAAAATATCGGAAAGAAATACATATAAAATGTATTGATTGAATTGACATTCACTTGGTAAAACTCCATTATAACACGGTGAAAAAATAGCAATGTATTTTAGTTCTATAATTTTTTATAAGATACAGTTGATAGCTATTTCGGCTCACGACATCGTCAGAACTATGACGAGGTTCTAACGATCTATTTTTCACCGTGACATATAAAATATGTTTAAAAATAAAAGAATGCATTTTTAAGTAATATCACCAGATGATAATGCTGCCGAAGAGCGAAACCGATCCTGATGATGAACATTTTAAATAATGGAAATAGTATAACTTATTTCCACCGTGACACACCTTAAATTTGAATACATTTTAATGAAAGTGATTTTAATCGCACAGAACATTGTAGGGAATTCAATATTAACACCGTGAAAAAATTACTATGTATTTTAGTTCTACAAAATTTATAAGGTATAAAGCGTTCTATAGTTCCGACGAGGGCATAAGCCGAAATAGCTGTCAACTAGATACCTTATAAATTTTGCAGAAATGAAATACATTGCTATTTTTTCACCATGTTATAATGGAGTTCTACGAAGTAAATGCCAATTTAATCAATACGTTTTCTACTCGTTTGCAATAATTGACAAGATTTTATTATTTTAAGTAGTCATTTTAACTGTAATTACGTTCATTTTATAAAGTGTAAATCTGTACAGAAAGTGAAAAAGATTTTTTTTTGTATCGAATCGTTTTATAAAAAAATATTGTATGTTTTGGACCCCTCAGTTTCCTGTTAATTATTTTTGAATATAAATAAACGATGTAAACTCTTCACATGAAGATGCCGAAAGGCGAAACCCTAACCGCGGGTGACTAAACATGTAGAAGTGTGCAGAATTTGAAATTATCGAATTATATACATACAAAAAAAAAACATATACGAGCTTATAATAAAATATGTCAATAAATTAAATACACTCACATTTAAAAAATACACCAGCAATTTAATTGCCACACATAACTTACAATGTTCAAAATCAGCACTATTTTTATCGCAATGAATAAATACGATTTATTGATTTTTGCGCGAGAGCTTTGACAGGTCTGTCAAAAAGCTGAAGGCTGTATTTAAACAAAATTTGTTTTAGCTGCAACGTCAAACAATGCTCCTGTTCAAAACCTTCAGTCAATGAGAGAAAGAGCTTTAAGCTTTTAACGACGGAAAGGCCTTGTTAAGTTTAAACTCAATACATGCACTTACCGAGAGTGTCGTTACTACAACTTGGATCTTTAAATCCCTTGCAGACAGCCTCGTAAATTGTTTTTAACCAGGGTTTTGGAGTCGGAGTTGGAGTCGTAAAAATGGAGTGACTCCGACTACTTTTTCGATTTAGTGTATACTAAGCCATTTTCCTACTAAATTCGCATACATACGCTACGCGGGCCACAATTGATATGTATTATATTTAGTTTGCATCTTTGTAGTAAGGGTCGCAGAACAGCTGGAAATCAATAGACATCAATTATCACAAAGGATTCTTAACGAACAAACCAATATAATAGTGTCCCCATTAGTCCAACCTATTCCTGGGGGGTGGTCTGATTTGCTTCCGTAATGACCACTTCCGTCACATATGTAAACTTATTGTCATAGCTTCTTTTTGTTTCATTTACAATTTTTGAAAATTTAGTTTTATTGTGAGAAAGTAACAAGCTAGGCCGTTAAAACAGGAGAGAAGATGTATTGTGTATCTTTTCTACACAGCTATATATATATAAGCAAATGTTTGTTTAAGCATAGTTCTGACGATGGCGTGAGCCGAAATAGCTATCAACTATATTTTTTAAAAATAATTTTGTAGAACTAAAATAAATTGCTATTTTTTTCACCGTGTGATATATATTTAGGTATTAAAAACACACTACATAGTACTTACTACTGATACAATTTTATATTTTTATGATCATAAAAATGTTCTATTGTTTAAATCAGGACTAGTTGATAATGCTCGTGATGACCGAAAACGGACTTGATCTTAACAAAATGTTTATATTTATTATAATATATCGATGGTGCAAGCCGAAACAGCAATTAACAACCATATATATATAGATATATTTAAAAAGTTAAACGCAATTCTGTATGATTTTTACTCTATTAAAAAATAGACTGCAATCTGGATGTTCTTTAAAACACTGTTTTCTTAAAAACATATCTATTATCGAATTATAATATTAAATTGATTCTACTTTAAAAGAAATACGTAACATTGAAAATCTTCAGTAAATATTCTCACCGGTATTATCGAAATATCGGGAAACCGTTCTCTGTGTTACCGATATTTTAACTCTTTCACTCAGGGTCGCTTTCTGTGGGCATAAGTCCACAATTTAATAAGCAGACATATATTTTAAATGCAGGTGACGCCAAATCCCCTTACAAATATGAACACGACAATGAACAAATAAAAATAAACAAACATTACTCTAATGCTTCCGATTGAAACATTAGGTTTACAGGGTGACAGGGTGAAAACGAAGAAACTCAATAACGTAAAAAAATTGTTGAGAATGAATTTATTTTTGTATTTAATGGTATCGACTGAAGGCGCTTGATAGGATTTCAATATCAAATTTGAATTGTTGAAATTTTTTACGATTCCACATATTTTGTCACTAACGATGAGGGTTTTGCCTTTCGACATCTTCAGGCATTCTATCACAAGGATGCAACAGAACTGACATAAAAAATTTGTATCTCATTCACAATAATGGGAGACAAAGGGTGTGTTGCCCTCATTTCTCATTCATCTTAGGTCATAGATTATATCCCAAAGAAGTTAATTATAAAGGAAAAATACAGACCTACGATCCAAATGATCAACTGAAATAACTTTCAATATTATTGATTTAATAATAATAACACTCAATTGCCTGTGATACGTTTTATTAATGTTAAATACTGTCAATGAGTCTTTTATGAAAGGATCCTAGTTACGTAAAGGATTACACAATTGCACTTTAAGGATAGCTGATTATTATTTGTTGTAGAATCCTTTAATTATAATTTCCAATAAAAAAGAAAATAATATCAAAATCCAGTTCATAAGTGATGAGAATTGCTGACTATGATTAGATATTCTACACTACCGGTATTACTGAAATATCGGGATACCGTTTTCTTCCGATCAGCTTCGCTCGTCGCGAGAATCATCAAAACTGGACCTGATATTGATAATGTAAAATTATGGAGATAGCACAGATATAACGGAACTGACAGTTTTCTGATTGACACTCTTTACAAATAAAGTACATATTTATATAATATGTATTTTAACACGGTGAAAAAATAGCAATGTATTTTAGTTTTACAAAATCATTTTTTTAAATATTATATATGGCGTGAGCCGAAATAGCTATCAACTATATTTAAAAAAAAATGTAGAACTAAAATACATTGCTATTTTTTCACCATGTTATAATGGAGCTCTACCATGTGAATGCCAATTCAATCAATGAATATGTATTTTATTTTTTCAATTAAACAAATTTACATATTACTTAAAAGAAACTATAATACCAGTTGTCAGTTCTGTCGCATTCGTGTGATAGAATGCCTGAAGATGCTGAAAGGCGAAACCCGGGTCGTTAGTGAAAAAATATGTGGAATCGTACAAAGTTGTAACAATTCAAAATCGATATTGAAATTCCATCAAGAACCTTCAGGCAATATCATAAATTAAATTAGAATCATTTTTAAATTAAAAAAAAATCACCTCGCGATACTGTTGGTCAGACGATGTTTCTCAAATATGCGAAACACGTGTCACATTTAGTAACTAACAAACCTAGCGGAATAAAAACTTTATCGGTTTTAGTTATGATGTTGGTTTCAACTCTTGCTTACGGCATCTTTATGGTATCAAGACTTTACAAGAGGCCTTCCGCAAATATTGACGAGAGTCGCCTCGTCTTCCCTGTTGCTGTAGGGCCGAGTGCCCAACCGGGCCCCGCCAAACACCTGCTAATGGATTCTGCTTTATCGAATTACCAACGAGTGTTTGAGAAGCACTTCTGTATACCAAAGCTTACTTCATTCTGTTTGCCCAGTTCCTATATTCAGAAATGCCGCATATTTCTTGGTGCAATAGACATTTTGTATGTACCCTACTGCAGTGGAATGAATATTGAATTCGTGCATTTTAATTTATCTATATACAGTGGAACTCTGCTCTATAATTCTCACATAATACGTGTTCGCAGATGTATCGATCATTTTTTTATAGTCCCGTCGAACATCCATCCAAAAGAATAATGTTTAATAATCCTGCATTAAAAGTTCCCCGATATATCGATTTCCTTGGTCTGTCATGTAAATAATATGGTCCCTCAAATCTCAAATATTATCGCGGTTGACCGGTTTTCTTAGATAAATCGTTCTATCCAATACAATTTGTGAGTTTGAGAACATAAAATTTTATATATATTATCCAAAGAAACTAATGATGAAATACATAGTTCGCTCAAATATCTTGAGTTTTTTTTAAAAAACTAATTTCACATGAAGACGTTAAAACCCTATTCGATTATTTCAATAAATAAGATTTAATTAGTATACCTTTTACAAAACCCTCTCATAGAACCCTTTGTAGAACTAAATTACATTGCTATTTTTTCACCGTGCTATAATGGAGTTCTACCAAGTGAATGCCAATTCAATCAATAAACTAAAATGCGTCGCTATTTTTTCACCGTGCTATGATGGAGTTCTACTAAGTGAATGCCGATTCAATCGATAAACTAAAATGCATCGCTATTTTTTTCACCGTGCTATAATGGAGTTCTACCAAGTGAATGCCAATTCAATCAATAAACTAAAATGCGTCGCTATTTTTTCACCGTGCTATAATGGGGTTCTACTAAGTGAATGCCGATTCAATCGATAAACTAAAATGCATCGCTATTTTTTTCACCGTGCTATAATGGAGTTCTACCAAGTGAATGCCGATTCAATCAATAGAATAAATACGACGCTCGTTCTCGAGTTATTGAATTAGATTATGATGTTGTATCGACATTTCCTAGTACGGGTCTTATCTCACGGCGTGCCTCGTGTGAAGAAAGCTGAACGGAGACCGCCAATTATTAATTGCGACTCGGTTCATGCCGGGGCCTGGGGTCGACGACGATAGCCTAATGCCCCCCTCTCGCTACGTCCCTCTGCCATTCTCCAATACCCCGACTGTCAGCTGCGTGACCCTGTGTACCCGTGGAAGTGCGTCATAAACAGTCAAGAATGATCCGAAAATCTACTGTCATAAAGCCAAGGAAATCGACTTTCATAAAAAAAAACATCAATGATCCAATTTATGATATCGACTGAACGTGCTCGATGGAATTTCAACATCAAATTTGAATTGTTACAACTTTGTACGATTGCACATGTTTTGTCACTAACAACCATAGTTTCGCCTTTAAAAAACTCTTTCAAGAATGACCCATTAACGAGATCGTTAATGAACATTATCACAGGCAGTTGTGTTAATTATTATTATTAAATTTGGTGAAAAAATAGCAATGTATTTTTAGCTACAATTTTTTTTTTTTTTTTAGATATATTTGATAGCTATTTCGGTTCACATCATCGTCTGAACTATACCTAATCGAACATTGGCTTATCTATATATATAGCTGTGTAGAAAAGGTACACAATACATCTTCTATCCTGTTTTAACGACCTAACTTATTTCTTGTTAGCTCAACAGTTCGTCAGTTTTGTTGCATCCGTGTGATAGAATGCCTGAAGATGCCGAAAGGCGAAACCCGGGTCGCTAGTGACAAAAAATGTGGAGTCGTACAAACTTGTAACAAATCAAATCACTGATACATAATTCGAATGTTCAACTATATTGGCGATACAAATTACAATAAATTTCGAGTAAAAAAGTTTAATTTAGTAAGGTTTTTTCTGACAAATCGTTCATTGAAATATTTTTCAAAATCATGTAATACAGCCACATTCAAACTTTTTTTCTCAGGGACGCGTTCCGAATTTTTTCCTTTTCCTCGTGGGCCGCAACATATTTATAGTAAACTGTAAATGTAACAGACTATACATAGTGCGTACATATATATTATGATGTCAAAATAAAACATTTTTTTGTGAATATTTGTTTATTTATTAAGGAAGACTTACTAGCATAACAACAACATATAAAATAATTCGGCAATACCATCGCTCATACCGACCGATTGCAACCCAATATTGAAAACATATTAAAAAACAACACCGAAAAATATTTGGTGACTTATTAATAATTATTTTGGGCCGAACATAAGAGCCTTTTGGGCCGCAGTTTGAGTATCGCTGGTCTAGTCGATAAAATAGTCAGAGTCGCTCGTTTTTCATGTATTAATGTTTGAAAATGCCGAAAGGCGATACCCGGGTCACAAGTAACAAAATATGAGGAATCGTACGGCGTTTCAACAATTCAAATGAACCTTGTTTTAATTTGCATTGATAATTTTCGCGATCAGCAAAATCGGCTTTCATCTAAATAATATTTATAAAATTATGGAAAGTACTAAACTAATTAAGTGCTTTTTTCTATAATATTTAAAAAATTAACGATTATTCTTTTATTCGGAAAATGTAACATGGGACAACATTGTTTTCACGCATCGTTGACTGTCGTCTTGTTTTTTTCCTTGTACCAATAATTTCTACTTTCTAAAACTCGATTGATAAACGAATTCGAGTATTTTATTGCATTACTCTTATCATCATGCAACAATTATTGTTGGTGATAAATTTTTCTTATCGAAGTCCAATATAAGAGAGAAATTTTCAGACAAAATAATGATCTTTGTCCACTTCACTATAAATTTGGAAAGTGCGAAAATCGAAAAGAATGTTGTAATTAACCATCATTAAACTTGTCAATTTCTTTCGATTTCTGAAAAAAATCTATTAATCGATTAGTACGGGCGCTACCGCAACAGTCATAGAGCATTAAACATTCTCGCCTCGACAACCATCCAAACTCAAATGCAAATTTTTCTAAAATATTTTTTAAGAAACAATTACTCTTATTTTTGAATTATTGAATCTTTGTACGATTCTATATGTATTGTCACTAACGACCAGGGTTTTGGCTTTCGGTATCTGCAGGAATTCTATCACACGAATGCGACATTACTTAGTCAATTAGCTTAGTAAAACACTTTCATCAAACACTCATTAACAGTGTTCAGTGTTTATAATTTTTTATATACAATTTATGATATCGACTAAAGGTGCTTGGTGAAATTTCAATATCAAATTTGGGTTGCTACAACTTCTGACAGGTCAGCTCTGTTGCATCCGTGTGATAGAATGCCTGAAGACGCCGAAAAGCGAAACTTGTTGAATCGTACAAAGTTGTAAGAATTTAATTTTTTTTATATACTTTATTGATTGTCATTATCATCAAATTAACAATGGAATTTCAATATCATATTTGAATGCTTAAAAAAATATTTTACGATTCCACATGTTTTATATGAATATATGTTGCAATGTAAAACTCACGTATTTTTATTTTTACTCGCGGAACCTTGCAGAACCATGGGGTTCTGCGGAACACATTTTGAAGATAACTGAATTAGACGAAGCACAGGGTAATGCCGTTTTGGAACGCATTTTGGGTTGTGCATTGCTGATTTATTGTAGCATTTGAATATGACGCGAATATGGCCATTGATTTTGCATAATTTGTTTGAAGCGATATGAATGTATCCGATATTTGTGAATGATCGATAAATGAATGCATAAAATTATTGGCCGAGTATTTCATTACATCAATAATATTGCATATCGCACGTGAAGCTGTGTCTCTATGAATTTATTTACATTATCGCCACATTATAATGACATGCACCGCAGGAGCATGGATCAACAAACAAATAAATAATAATTTATTTTTTGCCAGGTGCGGATCGAGGCATTTTGCGGCCCAATGATTTTTTGAAAAATTTTACCGCAAACCCGAAAAAGTGTGCTGAAATTACTATTGTATAACTACATATCTTAAAATAATAAAACCAATTCTTTAAGAACTATTTCCATTGTGTATCTTATAGTCAGAACGGTATCATGTCATTTGATAATGCGAACGAAACCGGTATTGCTCATGAAATATATTGAAGAAATAGTACTAAAAATGTGTTTTTGTCATTTAAAATACCATGTCTTTCCCCGTTAGAAGTGGCAGTCAACACCCTTAAGTATAATTACATACCAGGTTTCGCATTTCTGCTTCTTCAGGCATTCTGCCGTGGGGATACAGCACTGGGTAAACGATATATTATACAAGACGACTAACAAAAAAATATAGATCCTTAGACTATGAGCTTTATAAACAAATGAAATTGAAATTTAGAATAAATACATACAATCTGGTTTTTTGTAATGAGAACATTAAAAAAATAGCTTGAATTATTTGCGCATTTAGTTGACTTTTCGATAAACACAAAAAAACAATGTATTAAATGATTAATCGAGAATTTATTATCGTTTTTTTTATATGTCTCTTTTAAGTACAATAGTGAATAGCTTAAAGGTCGGTCCGGGTATCGGGTCAAGAAAATTACTAGTAGAATAGATTCTTTTTTTTATTAGTATTGCGTTATAGAAGGCGGCCGTGTAACAGCGGATCAACAAATGTAAGTGTAACACCAAACTTTTTTGTTTTATATTCGTAAAATAATAAGAGTTAAAAATGGTGATGACGTGGAGAGGGCGAGCCCCAGGCGAAAGGAGTCTGCGGCCTTTTGGCTATTCTAGAGCGGCCTTTTGACTGATGCAAATTTGAATGATTCCTTTAAATATATACATATGTATAACATTTTTTTAATAATATACAATATAATGAATTAGATTTGTAAATGTTTATTTCTTCTTAAAAGAATTTTTCAAATTGCATTTTGACTAATTAATATTGTAAATTAAAATAAATAGTTTATAGGGGGGGGGGGTTTCAACGGCTTCTTTAATGCTGCCTTATGTTGAATCAGATAACTGAATGTGGCCTTTTGAAATGAAAAGGTTCCCCACCCCTGGTTAAGATTGTCTACTTATAATGGCTGGGGTATAGTAGGATTAAATATCAATTGATAATTAAATTATTCACTTGTCAAGATATCTCGCGATATTGTAAATTATTTATAATGATTGCTGTGTCAAAATTCTTTTTTTTTTTTTGATGCGGCACTGCAATATCGATTATACGCAATAAACATTACACGGTGTGATAACGGTATAATAAAACTAATTAGCGGTGCACAATGTTGCACGGAGTTGTGATTTTTTCACTTCGTTAATTGATGTGGCGATATGACCCAATAAAAACGATAATAAATGACAAATATGAATACGAATCAAAATGGTACAACTTCATAAAACAGCTTCTCTCTCTATTCACCAACGCATCCGAGATTGTTTATTTATAAATTTATTTCGGCGGTCGGCGAATTTTTTTTTAACCACTGCCCCAAAATATTCTTGCGTAAGTCGATATTACCCCCTCATTTTGAAAAGGAGACAAAATTTAAGATTTTTTTATTGAATTAATTTACACGGAAAATAATGATTCCTTATTACCCAGAAAAAAATCATTTTTACCCCATTTGGGGTAATTTACTGCGGTTCCACGACCGCTGATTTATTTGGTAGACACGCGTTAAAGAAAATTCAAATAATAAGTTTACTAGCTATCCCGTCGCGTGTTACTGCAATCTCTGAGGAAAGGAATTTCAAGGAAACTTGTTTTGATAATAACCAATTTAACTAATTTATGATATTGACTGAAGGTGCTCGATGGAATTTCAATATTAAATTTTAATTGTTAAAACTTTGGACGATAACATATGTTTTGCCACTCACGACCCGGGCTTCGTCTTTCGGCATCTTCTGGTGTTCTATTACACAGATGCAACAGAACTGACGAAAATGGTCTCATGGTCTGACGGAAAATTGGCGGTCATAATATAGCGATAAATTGCTTGAAGATGCCGAAAGGCGAAACCCGGGTCGTTAGTGAAAAAATATGTGGAATCGTAAAGGTTTTAGTAAGTTAATGGATAATAGTCTCTTTTTAATTCTAATTATTTACTATGATTGGACGAATGGTTTAGTAATCTATGAAAGACAAACACACACACATACATTGATTAGTAAAAAATATAACATTGGAATTTAAAGACATAAATAACAACACAAACAAGGATTATAAAGAAGTCAACCAAGCAAACTCATATAAAATCTACTTTAATACATTAAAAATAGTATTCACCTGAACTCATTCTCGCCCATTGGAATATGTCGATAGCCGAAGTACTACTGTTGAATATTGTTCATGTTGTTATCATTGGCATCACCATTGATAGGCTGGTTGTACACTTTGGAAAAACAAACAATTCATGTCGTCAATTTCTCAAAAAGTTTTCGGGAATATACGATTTGATATTATCAAGGATGGTAAAATTCTCCTTTTGGCCTCTGAATATTGACCAGCCTACAAATTAAAAATAATTACAACTATTCGTTTAAAATGAATATTTGTAAGTTTTCGGTTCACCTTTCGCTCATGGTAGTAAAGAACCACAAAGAAACATAAATATATATCTCAGAGAGGCAAATGTCAATAATTATTATACCGATAACATATAATATATTGATAATCTATTTATAGGTTCGCAAGCATGTGGTAAATGACACGTGTCCTGCCCACGTGACGCGCATCCTTCATCTCGTTTCAGTTGACTTAATTAATAAATACTTTGTCTCAGTAAATATTTCAACTTTAGGCCTAAACTTTCACCCCAAATTAGCTCATCTGTTGGCTTCGGAACGGCGGGAATTTGCGCTTTAATTTACAGGAATCATTAAAATTCGTGCGGCAGTATGTTGATCGCTAAGATGGGAGGGTAGGCGCAATGCAGCGATCGCCAACCCATCGGACGCCAAAGACCATTAAACTTACAACAGCCATTAGTGAGTATCTACAATCGGATAGATGGGAAGGAATAATAGACAATTGTTGGCTGTCTCATGACTTCGAACAAAAATCAATAAATCCATTTAAAAATCAAATTATTTAACTGTCTGTACTGAATACTGGTTGAAATGAACCAATGTGATATGTAACCCAAGCCAGCGACGCTAACCATTTCACAGGGAAAATGAAGCACTACATTTAATCTAATAAATTTCGATGCTCGGTGAAAAATTGTAATGTGCTTTAGTTCTACAAAATTTATAAGTTATAGAGTCGGTGGCTATTTCAGCACATTGCTATTTTTAACCGTGATATAATGTAGTTCTGCCAAGTAAATACCAAATCAATCAATAAATTTCAATGCATATAACATTTTTTAATATTATTAGTTGAGTATATTAATTTCTTAGAAAAAATTTTAGCACAATAAAAATAATTTAAGATATTGACTGAGGTTGTTTGATGGAGTTTCAATATCAAATTAAAATTATTTAAGCTTTGTACAATTCCACTAGTTTTGTCACGCATGGTCTGGAATTCGCCTTTCGGCATATTCATTCAGTCTATCGCACAAACTTGTCGTTAACCTTTATTTTTTATAAGATTATCTATTCCAAAATATAATACCATTATAATGAAATCGATATTTATGAAATTTCAGACGTATTTAGTTGTCCACTTTTAATGTGTTTACCGACACTTCTTGATGGAAAGGCATGCTATTTTAAATATAAAAAAACAAAGGTTCAGTACTTATTTCCACAATATATTTTATGATCAGGAGTATCAAGACCGATTGATGAGTGAAACCGGTCCGGATCATAAAATTCATTGTGGAATAAGTACTAAAAAAATGTGTTTTATTATTTTAAAAATATACACAGCTCCTTGATGACAAATTTTTCAGGAGTTATTCTGATTATATATATATATATTAGCGATGCAAACTATTTTCTGTCTGTCAATTCAATTGTATCCATGAGATAGATTCGATCAAAATCACGACATTTATCAACAACACAAATGCGATTAAGTAAAGTTTATTTTGTCAGGTTTTTTCCTACCTTTCATTATTATCAGCATTAAATTAAAGATTAACCAACCAATTCACCGATAGTACAATGAAATATTCTTCAAAATCGTCTTCAATCGAAAAAGTTCGTTTTTCCTGAAATGCATGCAGGATGCCTGAAAGTGTCAAAGACGTATCCTGTGCCGTGAATAATAAAACGCAATGTGAAAATATACACCCAGTCCTCTTTTTACGCGATTTTTTTGGACGGCACCGTTACATTTTTTACGCGCTTCACTCGTTTTTACGCGATTTCCCCAAATTTATTTTAAAGAAGAATTTTATATATGATGCTAGGCTGCACTTTGATGTACTTTTCATTATTTTTTTAAATTAAAAAAAAATGTGTATTTTTAAAACTTAATTTTGTATAGCATTCCATTTTTTTAAATATACATACAATTGCCAAATAAAAAAAAAAAAGTCTATCAGATATTACGCGAATTTATGTTTTAGGGTGTGTGCACAACACAATGCATTTATTAAATTCGTTGAATAGCACTTTTCTCGGCCTTTAATAATTCATATAAGTGTATATAAGATCATAAAATATATAAATTTTTTTTGCACGAACTTCAAAGAGCAAATTTTGGTTTTTCATACGTTTCTGATACTTTTTACGCGATATTTTAATTTTTGGAACCAATTTATCAAATTATATGAAAGCTATGATTTTTTACGCGATTTTTTTTACGCGCCTTTTTCTAGAACCAATGTATCGCGTAAAAAAAGGACTGGATGTACGCATATTAACAATTAAAAAAAATAAACATTTCAACAACTATAAAAGATATTTGGTATAAGAATCATTTGTGTACACAAAATTGACCATTGATCTTTCTTTTCAAGGATCCTGTTTGCGCGTGTAACAAAACCTTTCATTGATACGACATGAAAACATTTTTGGTCAATTTATTATATATGTAGGAAGCGACGAACGCTAAAAATAAATGATAATAAATAATATGTTTTTTTCTCGTTATCAATTTTCGTAACCAGTATATTTGGTTCGGTTCGTTAATTACAAAGAAACCAAAAAATATAACGCGATAAGAAATCGACTATTCGGTTCAATAGCTAGGAATCTGCGCGTAAAATAAATTGTATAGTTAAGAACGTTTCATAACAATTCATTGATAGTTTCATGAATAACGCAGATTAACTAGAATATTTTTTTCTATCTCTATTACAATGAAGTTTAAATTGTTGAAGCATTACTTTTACACATATTTTGTCACTAGCAACCTTGGTTTCGCCTCTCATCATTTTCATCTATCTTCTCACACGGAAACACCAAAAATGTGCTTTTTTTTAATTTTAAATATATTTACTAACTGTTGGTTCAAAAATTCTTGAATAAAGTTTATCAACCTATGGTCAACAGATATATTTGGATAATCATAAATAATCGAATTTCATGTTATTTTAAATGATCTATTTTTTGTTACTGTCTGTTTTAATACACTTAGATATTGTTGTATCAGCATACGGTGCTACAAAATATTTTTGTTAGACGAAAAAATCAATTCTATACATATTTATTATTTTATTCCAATTCTGATGGTCCGCAAAACATTTTTGGATTTCTAGGTGGTGCACGGGTGTAAAAAGGTTGAGAAACTATGCTCTAACAATAGTTTCTCAACCGGTGGTCCGAGGAGATTTTTGGGCGAGCGTAGCAATCGAATTTTATATTGAATATTGATAGAATTTCAATATTAAATTTGAACCGGTCCAAGTACAATTTCGTAAGTTTTTTCACAAGCCGGCTTACGGTTCTATCGCGTCCGTGTGATATCATGCCTAATTATGGCGAAAGACGAAATTCGGGCGTGATTATCAAGTCTTGTAGAATTTTACTCAAATTGACCAATTCAAATTTAATATACCGTATTTGAGAATAACAACCCTACCACAATGATCATATTAACGACTTTCTTATTTATGTATTAATATACTTAAATATTTATTTAAAAAAAAAATATGTATAAACAATAAAAATATGTTTGGTAAATTTATTTACTATAAAAATTTAAACCCTTTACGTAAACTTATATATTATATAATATTATTTATGACTCTATTGAACCAAAACGAAAGACAGGAGCAAAAATATATTTTTGAAGAATGGCAATATATTAAATTTAATTGCTATTAATGATGTTATCTGACATAAAAGCTGCAGAGATCCCCTTTGACTCTGACACGGCGAGGGTCGGGCCCCCGTCTTCATTTCTTGGCGACTTTTGGAAACAAGCGTGAAAACCAATACACATAATTAGATAAATCAACTAGAGAACATATTTTAGAAATACTTAAAGAACCCCTATTTTAACCCCCCGGGCTTGTGGTGGACATGTAGTCTATTTTCTATTTTTTATATAAAAAAACCTCTTCGTAAACGAAAGGTTGAGCACCTTTCAAATGACCACAAAAAAAAACAATGATGCGGGGTAATTTTAATTTAACACTGTTGTCAGGACTAAAGTTTATCGCCTGGAATTTACCGCAAGCAGTTTACCGTCGCGTCAATTTATCGCATAAACGTTTTTTAGCCTACATATAATAACGCAAGCATATTTTAATATTAAAAGTTTAAAATGATTAGCAAAATATTATTTTTTTTATTTTATTTAATACAGATACACGTGTTCTGTATTAAAACCGTCAGCTTTCGGTTTGAAGTGTCGATGTCTTCTTTTTTCCCCCAAAAATCGTCCTGTTGTTGATTTCTCGGAAAATACCGCACGGTCGCCGTCGGGAGGAAACAGTGAAGCTAAAAAATGAATAAAATCGGATTACGCCCCGCTGTTCTGGGAAAGCGCATAACATCGCATCCGTCGCGAAACTGTCAGCGTATAGCGCGGGGAGAAAAAACACAATAAAACTGTATGTTGATTAATTTTGTGTGTAAAAAGTGACTGTTTCTAAAACGTCGTTTTTACACACCGTGCTGTTACTAGGGTGTGCTATTACAAACATCTTAGACCGTTTGACTGCCACGAAAATGAATGATCAATTCGTCCCAGATACCGCGTGTCGCTGGGGACCAAAAAAAAAATAATATAACAAGTCAATTATTAAATTAGAATTGTTTCGAACTTTGTACGATTTGTGTCAACTCTGTTGCATACGTGTGATAGAAGGCCTGAAGATGCCTAAAGGCGAAACCTTCAGTCGATATTATAAATTAAAAAATAAGATATTGGCCAACAACACGACATTTAATAACAAAACGTTTTTTTTTGTAAAAACATTTCCTACCTTTCCTATAAGATAAACCAACCAATCCGGCATTGTTCATTAAGATATTCTTAAAAATCGTCTAATCGGAAAAAGTAGTCGGATTCGCTCGTTTTTCACGTCTCCCACTCCGGTTAAAACACCGCAAATCCACGACTCCGACTTCGAATAAACAGACCTGATTAAAATCAATTCGGATAACAATTTAGTTTCATGTTTTAGGGTCTATCGCTCTTCTAAATTCGTGTTGTATATAAACGATTCAAACTGTTCACTGACTATTTTCATTCTCGTAAGAGAGTTTTTTCTTAAACGTTTTATTCCACGCATACAGCTTTAAGCTGACAGAATTTTTAGTTAAGCGTCTGTATTTGTATCTTATCATTCGTTGATAATGCTCGCGATGAGGGAAACCGGTCCCGACTATCAAATAGATTGTGGAAATAATTCTAATAAGCCATCCCCATCCAATAAACCATCTCCGTTCAATATGTAAACTCATTGAAATTGCCGCCTGTTTAGTTTCATTTACAATTTAACTTTTTTTAAATTTTATTGCTAGCAGGAAATAAGCTAGGTCGTTAAAACGGGAGAGAAAATTTATTGTGTACCTTTTCTGCACATCTATATATAGATAAGCAAATGTTCGTTTATACATAGTTCTGACGATGGCGAGAGCCGAAATAGCTATCAACCACACATTATAAAAAATTTGTAGAGTTAAAATACGTCGCTATTTTTTGACCTTTGTGTTGTAATGGAGTTCTACCAAGTAAATGCCAATTTAATCAATAAACTAAAAAAATGTGTTATTAGTGTTTAAAATATCATGAATTTCCACCAAGAAGTGGGAGTTAACACCTTAAAAATAAGTTTGTTGTTACGTGTTGGCAAATTTTGTATAATTTTAAAATATATTGCAATGTTTCCCAAATATTTTGATGTAGATACGGTAACTGCGTTTAACGTAGCGGAATTATCAATTAAGCGTCTAGGAAGACGCCGATGTAATAATGAGGCAGCTAATTACGCGATTATTTCAACCAGTTGAACTTTGGCTGGCTGATAAATCTGGCAAGAGATTGGCGAAATCTTGATGGTTCCGGCAAAATGTCAAATTGCGCGCAGCCGAAACTCGTGGCCAGCACGCCCAATTTGCGACTACCGGCTTCATTTCCGACGCCACTGTCCGTTGCAGAGGTATTTTTTCGGACATCCCCGTCGATAATGTCCTGGTAATCGCTTGAAAAGTGGCCAATTTCTTTTGGGGTCGACAGTTTGTCAAGTGAGAAGAGCCAACTTGTCATGGAAATAGGGTAATAAAGGTACCAGATAGCCGCATAAATGTAATATACACCTGGGCCTCGTATAACACGGTTATATTGTTCATATATATATTAGAAAAATATATTATATTGTTATATCGTGTAATACAAATCTGTGTTATACAAGATTTGAAGTTCATACAAAATTAAAGTTTGCGTTCTAAAAAAAAATCGAAGATAAGTATTAATTAAAGGAAATTTGATAACATAATATACCATTCATTCATCATCGCTATCACTTAGAATCCTATATTTTTTTACTATTTTTCGAGATCGGTTGTGAGTTTCTATCACTTGAAGATATTTGGTTTTTTTGTGGTTTTGGCCATAAAAAAATCGTGCCGGGTTTCACCTTTCGGCATCTTCAGGCATTCAATCACACGGATGCAATACCCCGATCCGGAGAAATCAACTGAGGAGGAGAGACTTTATAAACACCCATATCGAAAAAAAGCGCATTTATTGACGGCTCGTTTAATGCCTGATATTGATAAAAATAAATATCCGGAATTTCTACTGTATTTGGACGAATTGCCAAATATTTTATTTGCAAAGAATATGTAGGTAATTCAAATGAAATAAAAAAATAGTATTTTTTTTAATTTTACTCTTTCTTACGAACTGCTTGTTTCGAAAAAAATAGCCAGGAGCAATATGCCAAACCAGTGATAAACTTTTGTTACAAACACAAAGTTGATAGGCTATCGCAGACGTTTAAAGATAACGGACTGGTTTGTACGAATCAATGAACAATAACTGAAATAGTGACTTGTCGCACAATTGTTTCTCTCTGCCTATTTGTGTGACTGTCTCTCGGAAATAATAAGCCATGAAATGGGCATAATAGTTCCTCGTCATCATCTGCAGAAAATCTCGTATAAAACAAAGAATGTAGGTTAAATGAAAAAGAAAAAAACATAACTAAATAACCCCTTCCCTACTGGCGGAAACATATTTTTCGTGGGCTGGTAAAAAAGGTTTATCCACAGTTATGTTATTTTTCTCTGGGTCGGCATTGACTCAATATTGCCGTACAGTGACGTACCACCCAATGCGATGCATTTAAAAGAGAGGCTCAATTTTCTACCTATTCAAAATAAAACAATAGTTTACCAATATATATATATATATCTCGTTATTTGTGCATAGAATATTATTTCGCATTACAAAAACTTGCTGTTAGTTACATCAGTGATCCGCAACTGGTATGCCGCCAGACAATGCTAGGTGTGCCCCGGCTCATTTTTACATTACAATAATTACAAGGAAACAAACATAATTATTAACACATATAATCTATAATATAATAAATAATTTGAATTTATATAGAAACAAATATAAACGAAGAAAACAATAAAGAAAGAATGCATCATAATATAAATATTGAAGTGTGGTGTGCCGCGGAATACAACAGGTTGCGGAGCACTGAGTTCCATCACCTTGGCCAATTACCATGAAGGATGAAACCATAGTTTACATAACATATTTTAAATTTGAATTGTTAAAACTTTGTAGGTTTCCACATGTTTTGTTTCTAACGACCCGGGTTTCGCCTTTCGGCATTCACATATCACATGGATACAATCGAACTGACATATGAGGCCGTTCGATAGATTTCGTTGAAATTTCATTTTGAAATTCCATCATGCACCTTCAGTCAATATCATTAATTATAACATATGTTATCCCATGTTTTTATCTACGTCTTGGCGTCGGTTAGGGAAATGGTGAAAAAACGGGCGAATACTTTTTGGATTAGACGATTTTTAAAAATATCTCAATGAACAATTTGCCGCATTGGTTGGTTCATCTTTTATTTAATGCACACAAAAACCTGACGAAATTAATCTTTTTTGGTCGGGTGTTGTTGGTCAATGTTAGAGTCAGAGTCGAGTTTTTCGTTATTGCCATGTTTGCTTAACGACCCCATGGCCCTGGTTATAATTGTTTCATCTTGCATTTTTATTTATATATATTATATATAAAGAGTGTGGTCTTCGTTTATTGCGTGCATTTCTATGAGGATCTCATATTTCCAGTTACTTCACTGGTTGGCAACCTTAAATAAAACAGCACAGTACTTTTCAAAATGAGCTCATTTTCTCGTTAAAAACAAGTGCAGCGTTAGTATTCCTCGAGAAGCTGTAATGAACTGATAATGGTTTTCCATTTGAATTGTTCCAACAGGCCAGACGACGTTAAATGGCAATAAATGCCGCACATGCAAGAGTGACAAACTGTTTATTATTATTGCGAGCACAACATTGTCGACATGTTGAGTTTTTGCACCGTATTAAAATGAATGACGTTTTGTAGCGAGGTCACAACAATGAGAATTATACATTTGTTTAAAAAGCTTACCGCAGCAGTTGTGATTCGTGTTAGGATGGATTATAATAAGACCAGGGATGTCATTTAGGCCTTCAGAGGGGGGCACATGCCCGTCGTGAATTTACAAAAATAATACTAAGATTTTTTAAACTAGCACGCCTATGTAGACGAAATAAACTTTTGGACATGTTCGTGCATTCACACAGATGCAATAGAACTGACACTAAACTGAGGTCGGCTCTATTGCACAGTGTTATAAAATTGCATGAAGATGCTAAAAGGGGAAACCGGATACGTCATTTTTGAGTTTTTGTAGATTAAATATTTATCCGTTTTTGCTCAGGCTTTCCCATATAGACGGAACAAAAAAATCAACGTTTGAAAAAAACTGAAATGACATCCCAGGGCGAAACTGGTTTTGGAAAGTTTCAAAAAATTTATCCGTTTTTGCTTTGGCTTCCCTATATTGTCGGAACAAATGAATCAACGTTTGTCCTCCCCACCAAAAAAATAACAAAACCCAAATGACGTCCTCGGGCGAAACCCGAGTCAAAGTTTAAAAAAATCTAATTTGATATTGTAGTTCCATCAAGCACATTCAGTCAATAATTATATAAAAGTACTTCACAGTGTTGTAAAACCCTTTCAAGAATGACTCATTAACACGATTCATCGTTAATGAAAATTATTACAGGCAATTGTGTTATTATTAGACCAATATTATTAAATTTGTTTTAGCTGCCATTTAGTTCTTGCCTTGGGGTTTGTGCTTTCCTTTAATCAATACCTTTAGTATATAAACGATGCTAACCGTTAGAATGCCTGAAGATACCGAAAGGCGAAACCCAGTTCGTTTGTGGCAAAACATGTGGAATCGTACAAAGTTTCAACAATTCAAGCTAAACATTGTGTTTTGGTTTTATTTAAAAATTTTATGATATTAAAAAAAATACTAAAAATACTGAAGCAGCTGACAGCTACGCCCTTCTGTCTTTATAATGTCGGTATGGTTTTGAGGATACTAATGCCCGCTCGCCATTTAAATATAGATCGATGCATTTTTTTTGTCAATAAAGTTCGTCTTGAGTTGTAAATAGACGAAAATGAAAGGAAAGGAGAGTCTCGGGTTCGCATCCCGACCGTGACGCTCCGCGCACATGTTGTCACGCTTCGGTGCCGTTCAAAGCAAGACCGCGGCGTTTCTATCTACGCAGAGCGACCGAGTTAACATAGCTAAAATATTCACAAGTCTTCCATACTATTCCCGTGACAAAAATTCATCTAATATCGAAATAATTATGGCCTCAAACCGAGCGATGAACGTCGTGATAATCGAATCTAATATTCACAGGTTTGAATCTCATTCTATCGATTGATTGAATTAACATTTATTTTATAGGATTCATTTGAACAAATTAAAAAATATCAAAACGTCCGATGCAATCAAAATATATAAGTATTCAGTTCTCAATTTTTTAAATAAATATATATGGTTGTTTGAATTGCTACAACTTTGTATGATTCCACATGTTTTCTCACTAGCGAACCGGGTTTCGCCTTTCAGCATCTTCAGGCATTCTATCAAACGGATGTAACTCAGTTCTGTTGAACAAAACATGTGGAATCGTAAAAAGTTTAACAATTCAAATTTGATATTGAAATTCCATCAAGCACCTTCAGTTGATCTCACAGCGTATATGGTTATTGAAGTTCAGAGAGAACTTAATGGATCAACTTCGAATTCTGTTATTTAACCCTCTGACTGCTAACGTCTCAACTATTGAGACGGCTGATTTTACTGTGTTGATTGTTGATACCGGAAAATATATGAATTAACAGTGGTTAAAACCTTCTTGTACTCGCTAATTTTTAAGTTAATGCATTATTTAATTTGTCCTGACTCAATGATTGTTTCAAACCAATATTATTCAATAAATTTTTGAAGTCTAGGTGTTGGAATATCCTTTAAACGGCTCAGCAGGGAATTAATTAAAAATATGTGTGATGTTTGATGTATATGAAAACTAGCATAGAAAAATCAATATTATAATGGTTATTTTGAGAGAATTACTTGGAAAAACTCTATTATAATATGACTTCTAAGGTGCTAACTGTCACTTCTTAATGGAAAGGCACGATATTTATATTAATAAAAACATATTTTTAGTATCAATTTATTATCAGGACCGGTTTCATTCATCGCAAGCATTATCAACTCATCCACTATAATAAGGTAAAAATTGTAATGAATTTAACACTATATTATATAATCTATGATATCGACTGAAGGTGCTTGGTGGAATTTCAATATCAAATTTGGATTGTTAAAACTTTGTACGATTCCAAAGTGACTGTCAGTTCTGTTGCATCCGTGTGATAGAATAGGCATTTTGGCGAATATACCGAAAGGTAAAATCTGGTTCACTAGTGACTAAACATGTAGAATCTTACAAGTTTTAACAATTCAAATTTAGCACTAGATTTTTAGCAGCTTTTTATATTGTAATTAAAAAAAAAGTTTTATGCTGGAAAAAAATACAGAAAAATTGTGGCTTAAATTATTGTATGCATGAGTTTAATTGATAGAACACCAAACCATTAACAAAAGTAGTCCCATTGAAATATATTATGAACTGTTTTATCGCATTAACCAAGGCTATGAAGTTGGACTCGTGAAAAACGAACGACTTCGACTCCTTTTTCGATTAGACGATTTTGAAAAATATCTCAATAAACAAGTAGAAATAAATCGTCCTCGTCCCAATATAGCAAAATTTTACAATTTGAAGAATAGTTTGGTTGATCTTTGTATTGATGCATGTAAATAAAAAAGGCACGAAAATAACATGACAAAAGTATATATTTTTTTTAATCGGAGTCTTGTTTTTTTATTTTATTTTAACGATTCCACACCCCTTGTGATAACAATTTCATATCTTTCGTGTTTGAGCTAATTAAAGATTGCATTAAATTGTATTCTGATGTTTCCTGACAATCGTCATACGCTTAGAAAAAACCAGCTACCATTACAATAAATTTTTGAAATATTTAACGTTGGAGTATTATATGTGTCACAGAAGCGAATCGGTCAATAGTTTTTCGAATTAGTTTTGCGATCATAACGATGTATGATTTTTACCTTCAGCCCACTGTTGGTGATTTTACGCATGTTGTATGGCGTGCCATATCTTTTTTTTTCAGCCAAATGCAGAGCTAATAAAGGTCACATTATTTTCTGAACCTAAAGTTTGAAAAAATGCGAAAATTACCCAAAAGCGGCAACTCAAACGGAATATAATCGCATCCTCTTTACACGCCCCTTTTTGAGTATACGGAATTCATAAAACACACGATTCTCGTGTCATATGTCATCGGGAATACAAAGACGAGACATTTTGTTTGCTAATGATATCGGATAGCATAAGTTTATTTTTTTTGTACTACGTCCTGACCAAATGTGCTTTATTTAATGAACACGTGATTGTGACTTGCGGTGATTTATGGTATTGTTAACCTTCAGCAATACACGACACGAATTACTATGTTGAAACATTGTACGATTCCATATGTTTTGTCGCTAACGACTTTTGTTTCGCTTTTCGGCATCTTCAAGCATTCTATCACACGGATGCAACAGTTCAAATTTGATTTTGACATTTCACCAAAAGCCTTCAGTTGATATCATAAATTATCAATATGTTTACTTTTTTATTACAACATTATAAAAAATGAAGTGAATTAATTAGTGATTTTTTAATTTTATCCGTTTTTTTGGACGGCACCGTGCGTTTTCTTATGCGATTTACTCGTTGTATCCCGATTTTTTTTATATAGGAAAGAGTGAATTAGATAAATATTTTTTTTAATTATGATTAAGGGAAAACACCATTTAATCAAATTAGTCCAAGCAAAATTCAATCATGATGAATAATGAGGCTAATTTCCATTTAAATCACTACGCTAATAAACAAAAATAGTCGGTTATTGGCAACTTTACACTTCACTTCATCACGTCACTTTATTTATTTACTTTATATATAAAAATAGCATCGTATTTTAGTTCTACAATTTTTTTAGAAGATATAGTTGATAGCTATTTCGGCTCACGTCATCGTCAGAACTATTTATTTATTGTCCATAAAAAATGACAATATGGTGTGCTATGCGGTCTGCATGAATCATTGACAATTTGTTGGTGATGAAATACTTTACTAACTGTTAATGGATTACTTTATTGGAACATAATTGATAACTTGGGTTTGATTTACATGTTGTTCCAACAAGACAGCCAATGTTACAATGGAATTACTGAGTAGTGAACATTTCCGGCGAACACCCTGTATTTGGTATATTATTATATTTAAATAATAAAACACAATTTTTACTATTTCCACATTTTAATGTTATTTAAACCATGATTGGGTTTCTTTATCGTGAGCATTATCAAATAATGACTATTAATTAAAAATGTAATATTATATATACACATAAAAAGTGTTAAGGCACGTTTAATAGTGTGGCTTTATTGTGGCCCACATAATGTAGCACATAAATTTGTGCGGCCCGAGTAAGAAAAAGGTTGAGTTGGCTTGTTAAAGTAGTTCAACAATATTTCACATTGGTAACTCAATGCTCAAAAAATTGGTTATTCGAATATAAAATTTTAATCTCAAATACACACATAAAAGTTCGACTATTAAAAACAAATCCTCAATATTTGTGTTCTTGTTACAGCTCCGGTGCTTAAAATAGGGGACATTTTTTAGCGTCCTTTTTTCTACGAGGAAACATATAAATTTCGTAGTTATTCTTTAGATGTTAGACCGCAGATACAGCGCTGCAGTTAATTAAATTTAAATGTTTATTTTTTTCGTTTTCTTTTTATGGCAACACAACGTCTGGTGGGATTTGTTGTACTGAGAAGTATCAAATACGAAATTTAAAAAAATAATAATTTTTTGATAATGACAAAAGAACATCTCGAAATTCAAATATAGAAGGAAATTCTTCCGCAGCAAACGTGAAAACCAAATTACTACATTACACAAACAATAGTTTAATTTTCCTTTTTAAAACAATTATTTTAGTAAACATATTTAAATAAACGTGCCTAAGTATTATAGACACAATTTAAATTTAGTTCAACATAGTTCTGACAAAGACATAAAACCAAAATAACTATCAGCAAGCTAAAAAAAGCAAATATTTTAAAACTTATTATTTTTACAATTTAATGGAGTTTGATAATGCTACTTAAATCAACAAGGTTTAATATACATATTGTCTACCATATAGCATATGTAATTACGTTATAAACGTTGTTTTGTATTTCATTATAATATGTTTTTAAACATTTCCACTCCTGATGTAGAATATTTGGCCATTATTACGTAGATATCTCCACAGAAATTAACATTCTTGTTTTTATTGATAGAATTAGCATTTACTTGGTAGAAATTCATCATATCACGGTTAAAAAATTGCAATGTATTTTAGTTCTACAAAATTTATAAGATATATAGTTGGTAGCTATTTCGGCTTACCTTCATCAGAACTAACATTCTTGTTACTTAATCGATTAAGCTCACTTTTAAAAGAAAGGGATAAGGTTAAAAGACCTGACTACTTGACGTTAATTGTTTTGACACAGCCTTTCTTAAAGATAACAGGAAAAGAATTTTCATATATTATAAATATCCTTAATAAGATGTTTGGCGGGTTATTATTTATTGATATCATTTTATTGTTATTTTATTTATCATGTCGAAAACTAAAGTGACACCGGACACCTTATTATAGGTAAACATTCGTTCTGTTAATAAAATGAGTCCTGTAAACGATGGTCGGTATTTAAGTCCGGAGAAATTTTCGAACACGCAAACAAATTAGCTGATTTCTTCTCTTCATTTGTTAATCGCGACGTGTCTTGTAATTCTCGCGAAGATGAAATAGTTCGACAAATCACCGTTGTCGCTTTTCCCGCCATCATTTTGACAGACGTCCAGCTTTCTGCAGGGCTACCAACACACCAATAAAACTAATAAAAAAAACTATAACATTTTTATGAACAATAAAATGTTTAGTATTGATGCCATATAATTCCGTGCTACGATCAAGATTCGAATATCCCAATTGATATTTGTGAATCCATATTCATCAGTCAACAATATTAATCAATATATGATGTGCATGCCTGAAGATGCCGAAAGGCGAAACCACGATCATTAGTGTTAAAAACATCTGGAGTCGTACACAGTTTCAACAATAAAAATTCTATGAAGCACCTTCAGTCGATATTATAAATTATATGATTTGTAGTTAAACATTTTCCCACTGAGCTTCGTAAAAGATAATTTAGCGATGATCAATAAAGTTATATATATTTCCAGGTCTATATTTTAAAATAAAATTATACTGTACGCGGATGATTTAATTTTGCTAAATTTCTTATTTTTTTTTAAATATTCAGTCACTACACTATAATCAGCCGTCTCAACAGTTAAGACGTTAGCAATTAGGGGTTTAAGGGTTGAAATTGCAATTGACTAAGTTTTATGCATATTTTCAACCCTAGCGTACATAGCTATGAGGTGTATCGAGATTTGCTTTCAACTTATCTTCTCTAATCATATTAATTGAATTGGCATTTATATATCAGAACTCCATTATCACATAGTGAAAAAATAGCAACGTAGTATAATTCTAACGAGGACGTAAGCCGAAATAGCTATTAACAAAATATCTTCTAAATTTTGTACAACTAACATACATTACTATTTTTCATCTTGTTCATTAATCCTTGTAAAATGTCAGTATGAAATAGATTACCGCCAAACATGGTATGAAACGTTTTCATAATTAATATTAATGAAATTCTATTGTAATAATTGACTCCACTTTCATACAACAGATTTTTTGGGCGTTATGTTATAGCGCCACAAAATAATTATTTTATTTTTGTTTTTCATTTTGGTAACCCTTAAATGTTCGTTTTATAAAATTATCTCGCAGAGAAAACGGCACGACTTATTTTCAAATGGTATACAAATCGTTTTTCCTAACATGCAGACGTCCGTTTGAAATACTTCAGAATGTTTTAATATGTCACTTTTTGAATTAAGAACCATTATGTACAAAAGCGACATAACATTGCTATAAAGTTGATTTAGCTGTCAAACGGCGGGGTTTTATTTAACGAATGGCATCGTAATCTTATTAAAAATGCTTATTAATCACAATGATCATTTAAAAATGAGCTGCGAGATTTTTTTAATGCGAAATTAAAATTGTCTCAGCTCGTATGTATAATTTACTTATTTAATACCATGATTTTAATATTAAAGCGATATTCTTGATTATTTTTGTTTATATATACAAATAATTGCTTCTGTAACATATTCCAACTTTATAAATAATAATTATATCGTATTTTATGATATCGACTAAAGGTGCTTGATAGAACTTCAATATTAAATTTGAATTGTTACAACTTTGTACGATTCCATATGTCTTATCACAAACGACACGGGTTTCGCCCTTCGGCATTTTCAGGTATTCCATCGCACGGATGCAACACTACTACTGCATTGATAATTTTATATTATTAATATCAGGACCGATTTTACTCATCGATAGCATGATCATTAAAAACAATACAAAATATTGTATTAATTATTACCAAGTATACAAAGCAAATGGTTCAAAAGCTAAGAAATAATTTATTGATCAGTTGATAATGTTCGCTATGTACAAAACCGGTCCTGAAATTGATGGTAAAAAGTGTGAAATAGTACTAAACATTTTGTTTTATTTTTTAAATGAAATATTTTTCACATAACTGGGTAGACATTTCAGTTTGACAGGCTATAAAAAGTGCTACTTTCGTGCAATTAGTAGTATATGGAAATCGAGATATTTTTTTCTTTTGTGTAGTATTATACTCGAGCTACTAATGATAAAAATTAAGCTGTTTATTGTCACCGGCAATTCATTCTTATTTTTTTTTTATATATTCAAGGAGTAACTCCCAGTGTGTCGGACACGGCTCTCGTGTCCATACAAATACTGCAACCACACGTAGGGGGCAATACGTCGCCAATTCCATGCATTTTGGGAAAGTGAATTTGTTTGATAGTAAATTTGATTCTTAACTCGTTCACTGCTGAGCCTCATAAATCGATAAAAAAACGTCAGTTATGTTGCAGCCGTGTGATTCCAGAAGAAGCCGAAAGGCGAAACCCGAATCGTCAGTGACAAAGCATGTGGAGTCGTTCAAAGTTTCTACAATGTAAATTTGATATTGAAATTTCATTAAACGCCTTTAGTAGAAATCATAAATTAATTTAGTGGTGCTCAGTGCGAGCAAGTCATGCTGTTATATCGCAAAAATATGCTTTTACACGAAAGTTTCGACAATGATGGCTTTCTTTATTGATTGAATTGGCATTTACTTGGTACAACTCAATCATAACACGGTGAAAATATAGCAATGTGACATAGTTCTACAACATTTATATTTTATATATATCAAAAAGGTACTATTATAGTTCTGACGAGGGCGTAAGCCGATAACTATAGCCATCAAATATGTTCCTTATAGAATATTTGTAGAACTAAAATACATTGCTATTTTTTCACCGTTCTATAAAAGTATTTATTTTTGAGTGTTACTCAATCACTTTGTTGAAATCTGGCGTCTCAACAATCGAAACGTTAGCAGTCAAAGAGCTTAGTTATAAAAAATCGCGAATTTTAGTTTCTTTGTATCACATGACATATTTTGACGCAGTGATCGTGTATAACAAAAGTAAAATGTCTGAATATATTTTATCTTATTGTAACACTGGCCCAGATATATATATATATTCAAAAACAGAACCCAATTTAAAACGGCCGAAACATATGCCTGACATTTCGGAACAATTTTTTAATAGGCTACAATGGCGTTGATCAAATAATTAAAACTTTTAAATATCAAAGGACTTTGGTTGTAAAGCATCTCATAAAGTGTTTACCCAAAGGGACAGGCGTTACTTTGAAAACAACCCATCCATCTTTTTCCTGTCACTAAATTAATTCCCCTCTCGCAAACACAACTCTGCCGCCGCGATGCATCATTCTGAAGCATTTACATTTCGCTTTGAGATTGTTTTTATACCACTTGAAAATAGTTCATCGGCTTGTGTTGTCGTCTTTTGATCGTATGGTTGCACTATATTTAATCTCATCTTACTTCCATAGACAATAAACCAGGATTTTATAACCCATTTGATAGAAGGTCCAAATCAACTATTTGCATGGACACAGGCCGTAACGAATACAAGTTTTCAGATTTAAATAATTATATAATATCTCCGGAGTCTCCAATCTGCGGCCCACGGGCCAAAACTGGTCCTCAAGTACCATCAATTAACCCCGTCATAGTTACAAAAAAAAATGCATAATTCAAAATCATTTTGGCTCCATAAAATTTTGTTTACTAAATATTCATATTATACAAGGTTTGATATAAAAGTATATGTTCTCATAAATATTGACATATTTATTTAAAATGCAAATTAATAAGAACAATTATGAGAAATTCGATATTTGCTTTTTTTCTATAACTTATGTGCTACACAAGAATATTTCACAATTCATCAATCGTGTAAATTTTAAAACGTGTTGTAAACGTACAGTGTTTGAAGATAACAAGGTGTAAAAATCTTCATTTTATATCGATTTAAAATTGAAAAAAACTTATTATAAATTTCGAGGATGTAAAGCGTTTATATTTACTAAGCAAAAAAAAAATGTCATGATAAACATTTAAATATTGCACCATGTAACACAAGTTCGGAGTCCTCAAGCGCATTCTATTGAGGATTCTATGAATCTCTCCGTCTATGGTCATTTTCTGAAAATTCAATATCAAATTTATCCGGCAGATGTCGTGTATTTATATAGTTGTTTCAACTAGCGGTCCCTTTGTATAGTATTAATTAGCCCCAGAGAGAGACGACGACCCTCGGTGTGGATAACAATCTTACAGAATAGAAAGAGACAAATGTATGTCTTGCTTGAAAGAATTTGGTCGATAGCTTCAAGTGTTTATTTTGTGAGGCCTCTGAAATTAATCGCGAAAATTTATCACCCAGTCCAGTGGTGTGCCGATACTTTCATTATGAAACATTTAAAAATGTAACATATGTTTTTTTATGAATCTACTAAATACTAATACTAGAGAATGAAGAGCTCGTATTCAAAGTCAAATTAAAAAATTAATATAAATAAAATACAATATATGGTATTGAAATAATAATTTATTTTAATAGAACGACACCTACAAATAATCTTCAAATTAGAATAATTAAGAAACTAATAAAAATAAACAAACGCAAATATCGCCAAGAATTTTTACATGCTCTCCATAGGGAGTGGATATGATCCAAGAAGCTTTTTAAGCTGTCCTAAACATAAAAATACTTTAATTGACATAACATTTATATATATATATATGACTCGAATTTCACTCTGACGCTAACTCATTCAGATGTAATTTATGATGTACTTTTTTCATCATCAATTATAATTGGAGGGCTTAATTTTTAACCCTTTGTATTTGAGAGTGACACTTCTAGATTTTTCATCGATTATTGAAGTGACAACTTTTATTGTTTGCCATTGTTTGTCGATTGCAAAAGATTAACTAACATTGATTTTGTTCCTGTGATAGCTCCTTTGGCATATTGATTTCTTAATGTTCCATAAAAACTTTTTCCCACAAAGGAAGTTTCCAGCGAATGGGTTTATTTCATATTGAGCAAACCGTCTATTGATTGCTTTTTTTATATTATATTAAGAAGAAAAAAAACTGTGAAAGTAAACATTTTTTAAATTATTTAACTTCTTTTTTGATAAAATATAGAAATTATATTCAAAATAAACATATCATTTACATGGAGTGAACGTGAATTTTGTTTTAATTTAAAACTGTTTTTAATGTTTTAATGTATATATTATTTTTGTTTTTAATGTATATATTATAGCTAGGGAATTTATAGATCAACAAGATTTCGTTGACATATTAACACTTTTAAAACACTATGAAAACAGACTGTACATGTTGCTTAACAGACATTTTAAGAAATGGACTGAATATTTTTATTGATAACTGTTTTTTTTTTAAGAATTATTTGATACATTTCTATACTATCTTCATTAATAATGCGTGTAATTAATGTAAGTATTAAATGTGATATTTTATCAATTATTCTCAAAAAGATAATCATACATTACCAACTGTTTTACAATATCCGCCCGCCACTGCTTCGATCTATATATGTTCTGCCCGTCAATAGATGTGGGGAGCTGTTCCTTCATGAGGGATTGATGTTTTCAACTCGTTTGTTGGACATCATCAAGTCTGCGCTCCAATAAAAAATATCCTGCCTAATTAATCATTATGGGGTTAGCCCTCTAACGGAAAGGCGGAAAGCACGTCATACGTCACTTCGAGACTAAATGAAGCGTTCCGAATTTGAAAATGAGGAAAATTACGAGCAGGATGGTGTGATTACTTTCGTGGCTACTGATACATTGAATTTAAGAGCTGTCTTTTATCATTGGGTATACTTTATTTCATTCTACTTTTTTATCATGGATTGTTCAATCACCTTTATTTTACCTTACATAATAATCTTATTGAATATATATATTCAATAATTTTTGATATCGACTGAAGGTGTTTGATAGAATTTCAATATCAAATTTGGATTGCTGAAACTTTGCACGATTCTATAAGTTATGTCACTACCTCCGACCCGGGTTTCGCTTTTTGACATCTTTAGGCATTTTATAACATGTATGCTACGTAACTGACATTTATAATATCTAGATGGAATATTTAACGTCGGCAGTTATGTGATTAATTGTGCATTTATGGTTATTTTATTATTTGTTTTATTTTTCTTTCAGAAGGCCAGGTGCAGCAGTATGGCGAGGTGAACCAACTGGGCGGCGTTTTCGTGAACGGCCGCCCACTCCCCAACGGTGTTCGCCTCCGCATAGTCGAGCTGGCCCAGCTCGGCATCCGTCCCTGTGATATCTCCAGACAGCTGCGCGTATCCCACGGGTGCGTCTCCAAGATTCTGGCGCGCTACCACGAAACCGGGAGCATCCTCCCGGGCGCCATCGGCGGCTCCAAGCCCAGAGTGACAACACCAAAAGTAGTGTCATACATCAAAGAACTGAAGCAAAAAGACCCAGGAATTTTCGCGTGGGAAATCCGCGATAGACTTTTGTCGGACGGAGTTTGCGACAAATATAACGTGCCGTCAGTGAGTTCCATATCACGAATACTGCGAAATAAGATCGGGGGTATCGGTGCACCGCCACCTCACGCTCATCTCTACACACCTTTGTATCCTGGACCGTTGTATTATGGTCCTCAGGGAGGGAAGGCGCCCCCTTCACCGCCTAGGGCTCCCTGTTGGCCACCACCGCCTCGACCGGCGCCCCCACCGCATCCCCCGTACAACTATTACATGTACCTACAAGGAGCGCCGCCCCCGCCCGGGACTCTATGATATAGGTGAACGCTTTGATTGGCGACTCTCGGGCTGTACAATTATTGTGAAACAAAATGATAATTGATAAAAGTGTAAAAACCTTAACTGGACAGAAATCAGTGCAATTAAATAATAAGTTAGATAAAAGATAATTTCTAAGTCTTCAGCGATGACTATCACTTTGTTAAATAACGAAATCGTTCTCCCATTTTGACTTTATCTTAAATATATAATTTAATAATGCTAATAAAATTTCATACTCGCAATAATCTGAAACGAAAGTTTTTTTTATACATATTGTCGAAAAAAAACATTTTGTGGCCAGTTATGTCGCAAATAAATATTAAAGAAAAAAAGTCACGAACACATTTATCATAAATCAATACTTTTTTTTGCTGGCAACATTTAACAACGAAATATACACTCATTTTTGTAAAGATAGCCGACTCGAATTTATAAGTCGCGTATAAATGTTTAAGCTGAGATGTAGTATTTTTTACACACGAATAAAAATATTATTATTTATTGAAAAATATTAATATTTAGAATAAAATATTTAAATGAAGATGCGTAGAGATAAATAAAATCTAAGTAATTTTTTTTTTGCTGTAATATGAAAGAATTAAATATTTTTCCTTGTGATCTGGCAAATCTCCCATCGTGGTACAAACAATTTTACGGTCATAATTCTTTAAGGGTTAGCCATCAGATTGAACAATCTTAAGATTGTATTGCCGAATTTTGCTCTTGAGAGGCTACTGACCCATTATGAAGAACTTATTTTTCATATAGCAAAAAAAGCGTCGCAAAATTGATTAAGGGTTTTCATATAACGTACATAAAATTTTCTGGCTTGAATCTCTCATCAATCAAATTTTACATTATTAGTTTAGAAGACGATCCATTAAAAGCATGAGCTGAAAAACATTGCTTTTTTATTCTTCCTGTAAACGAAATTGTTGCCATATTAAATAATAATACAAATACAATGTACTGTTTCCATAATATATTTAATCAGCAGGATCGGCTTCGCTCATCTCTATTTTGACAAAAATTAAGGTTAACACTCAGCAGGTATACAAAACCAAAGGTTTAAGGACTTAAATATAAACATCAACTAATCTGTAATCAAAATTCAAATAAAAAATTATTGAACTATAAAGTAATATTATGAAATACTCATTTACAGAAATAACAAATGAAAAAAATAATGTCAAGTCATGAGCGAAACTAGCCCTGATTATTGTATATTCAACCCCCTAAAGCGTTAATATAGGGACAACACTATTGAAAACGATGTTATAGGGTTCTGGCATCCATTCAAAATTTGAGGTTAGGTTCTTTCAAGTGTATTTTGTGAATTCTCTGAAATCAGCAAATCGAACATTTTAATTTATCGAATGACCTTTTATTTGTCAATAATAACATAATATGTCTAGCAAACTCAAAAGACAGTCAGCTACTTAGAAATGTTTTTTCAACGCCTATATAAAAAATACATATTTATAATATATTTATGAAAATTTCAATTTGACCTTGAAATTTTTTCGTTTAGTTATAAACATCTCTATAACGCTATAAGGGATTTATTGTATTATAAAATTGTGGAGATAGTACTAAAACATTGTGTCTTATTTATTTTAATATAATGCAATTCTGTTAAGAATTGACAGTTAGCATCTTAAAAATGATGTTTGTATTGTAATTTTATGTTTGTTCAGTAAGATTGTACATAAATTAATAGTTCATAAGAAAACTCTAATATATGAATGTGAAATGCCATTATTAAGTGTCTAACAAGAATATCTTAAAAAAACAATAAATCATGCCTTTTGCGTGCCTTTAATAATTTTCAAATAATATTTTAGCAAATTAAAAATATATCTGTTTTATAAAACAATATATTAAAAAAGTAAACTTCGTAAATAAATTTTTCTAAACGTATGTTCTCAATGTTAACTTTTCTAGGAGCAACTAATAAATTTTAACCATGCTGTGAGGAGTGAGTTATCTTTACATGTTTTTTTTTTAATCAAACCATTGTAAATAAAATACAACTCACGTTTTTAAGGTTTTATGGTAATAAAATCAGTTGAATAATTCAGGGATCACAAACTATTGATACATAGCACTTGAATGTCACTATAATTGTTGACATATACAAGTACGTCCATACTCCTAGAAAGGTTAAAGGCTGTATATGTATTCTTGTTTATTAGTTGCTTGACACTATATAATACTAGCAGTGATACTTGAAGTGTTTGAACTGATTGTTTATACAATATTTTAAATCGAATATGTTGGTATTTAATTTTTTTGAAATGCGGTGCTAATTGCGTCTATATTCACTGCTGTTATTAGACGATCTGTCAAAGTTTGTTGTTATATAAAAGTGTAAGAGAGATATTACTTGGTTGAAATTCAATATAAAGATGTGTATTTTACCAACTTCAGAAATTAAATTTCAATTATTTGGTGTTGCAATATCCTTTATACGTCTTAGCAGAGGATGCGTCAAAATTTAATTTCCTGTCAAGAATCCATCTTTTTTTAATATTTATAAGAAATTCAATTGATATCTTGAAATTTTCTTTCCCAAGTCAAGTTTTTTAATTATGATGCTGTCAAATAACATTCATAATTTTGTTTTCGAAAACTAAGAAAAGGTCACATGGAATATCTTATCTAAAGAAAATCAATCAAAAGAAACACTGTACAATATTTTAGAGTAATAAATTTACTACTGACATCTGTTGTAAGTTATGTTAAGCCCTAAATAAGTAAATGAATAATTCATTTATTTTTAATTTTAAATTGTTAGTGATATTTTAGTAATACATAAGATGATTTTTGTTTAAGATATAAATGTATATTTATTATTTTTTATTTTATTAATTATTCTAAATGTTTGTAAATAGTTTCCCACCCAAATATTTGTGTTTATAAATAAAAAAATATTTTGTGTACTTACCATGATATGCAGTGTTTTATTTTGGCTCCTGTTGTAAAATTTTATGACATATTTAAAATCTACCTCAAAAATTTGCTGCAAGGAATATTTGGGCTGATATCTATCTAGGTATGATAATGCTCGAAATGAGAGAAACTGGCCCAACTTCATAACACAACAAATTAAAACAAAAAAGTGACAGTCAACACGTTAAAAGTGATAACATAATCAAAAAAAATTTATTGCAAGAAATCCACACCCATTATTTCATAAATTCAAACACTACTTTCAGAGCGTCCAGTATTCATGTCGACTCATTCCAGGTATTTTTTTTTTGACAACCTTCTCCCCCTGGCAACAACTGTCAAACTTTTAATGACACCTGTAATAAAAATATCAAATAAAAATCTTTATTACAAGTTTTACATGTTCACTTCGATAAAATATATCATATAGTACTGTGTATCTAAAAATCTTACTTAATGCATTACATAAAACATTACATAGTTTTTTATTCCCCTTTCTCAAAACACATAGTGTTGGCAATTTATTCTAGCCTAGGAGAATGCCTGCAATATTTATGTGGATGCAGAAGTCATGCGAGATGCACTGAATATTTTAACAGATTTCAAACTGAAGTTGACATTTTTGGGAAATATTCTAGCTTCTACAATCATCTCATTCAGAAGTCAAATGTTTCAGTATTCTAAAAATAATGGGCTAAGTACCTAATTCATCACATTCTTATGGAATCAATACAATCAACAAGTTAACGCCATCTTTATTTGGTGTAATATTTCACTATGAGCGATAATAACCGTTGGCTTTTTATCTATTTTACAAGCTGCGAGTGTTCTTGGCAGTTGAGGAGTATGTGGTAATCGCCATGGTGGCGAAATTGTATTGTCAGTTCCACTGAACATGCTTCATGGTTTCTGCATCAAAAATGACTGATGATGAAATGATTTTATAAATGACTTTGAAATTATATTTAATTTCAAATATAACAAGGTGAACAAAATAGCAATGTATTTTAGTTCCACGAAATTATTTTTTTAAAATATAGTTGATGGCTATTTCAGCTCACGCCATCGTCAGAACGTTTGCTTATCTATATATAGCTGTGTAGAAAAGAAACACAATACATCTTCTCTCCTGTTTTAACAGCCTAGCTTGTTTCTTTCTCAAATGAAACTAAAAAGGCGGCTATTACAATAAGTTTACATGTGGCACGGAAATGGTCTATTACGGAAGCAAATTAGACAGTGGAGAGGGTTAATTAATAGGGAAGACAAAATATTAGTTTGTTAATTAAGAATCCTTTGTGATAATTGATGTCTATTGATTTCCAGCTGTTCCAAAGCCATCATCCTGCGACCCTTACTACAATGATGCAAACGCTTAGGCGCTAAAATCAAATATAATAGTTTTGCAACAGAGCACAGCCAAACAATCTACCTTATTTGAATCAACAAAATATGTGAGCGAAACCGGTCCTGATCTAATAGCTGTTATAATTTCAAAACTTTCACGGGCATGTTCAAAACAACCCATTAATGTTTCATCTTAATCAGATGAATTGTATAAGAATGTACGCAGGATATAGATACAAACAAACCATCATTCATTTATACATATATAAATTTATGTGTATTATGACTTAACTGAAAAATTCAAGTGGCTTAATTGAAATTATCAAATGTGTCACTAACTGACTGGCTGATATTTTCAAATAAAAATCACACAAGTACACATTGTAACTTAGTAAATATTTTATTTAAATCTAGAATTAACAAAACATACTTTAATACTATATTACATGTATTTTATTTAAAATAACAAATTTTTCTGTACAGGCAACTCTTAGTTTATAATGGTGGTTCTATTTCATACATACTTTTTTGTCACAGCAAAGATATTGTTGCAACACTGATTCAATTAAATCTGTAAGCAAATATATATAGATATAAATTAATAGTTAATAGCTTAGTTAATGTTATGTTTTAGAAGACATATATACTATCAAAATATCTACAAGTGTAAATTTGAGCAGAAAATTGAATTTTACAACTTGAATCAGTTGCTTAACATGATATTCGTTTCACACAAACAAAATGTTTTGGTCCCTTCAATTTCATTAGCTGTATGTATATATAGTATTTTTTTATATTATTGAAACGATAAAAACATAGTCTACAATATATTTTAGGATCAAGACTGATTTCGCACATAAAATATGTTGTGGAAATAGTACTAAAGAATGTGTTTTTATTAATTAAAATATCATGCCTTTCCATCAAAAAGTGACAGTTAGCACATTAAAAATAACTTCAATTAAGCAATGCTTAGAAAGTTAATAATTAAAAAAAGTAGATCTATAGTTCATACAAAATAAATTCATTGAATACTAGTGTATTTTAGAATACATAATGGAACAATTTTTGTTTAATATTGAAAACTTTAATGACGGAATGATTTGGTTAACAGTCACTAAAAATCAGTCCTTCTTAACAAGTGATTTGAAACTTCAGTGTTGCTGATGAGAATCTACCGTTGAACAGATAAAAACAAGAGAAATGGAGATGGAAGTAATTATAAGAAAAATTCTACCGATCAATCGTTTTTTTTATATATTATAATATCAATTCTGGCATTTTATAAAACTAATTAACTGCTATGATTCTAAATAGTATGATAAATGGAAGATGAATACTTTTTACCTTGATAATACTAACATTGTGAAACTGTTAGTCTCAAGATGCTTCACAAATAGATGAAACACATATCACATTAACCCTCAACAAAGCTAGGGAAAATATTCTTCCGACGAGTATTTTGTTTCATTTTATCAGTTTTATCAAGTATGTTTTATGTTATCTCTTTTAAGTCTTGTTTTCTATAAAATTCAGGGCTGTAGAGTCATTAAAAAAACAAATAGTTTATTTTTGTTTGATTCTTTTCTATTTATGAGCATTAAATAAAAGATCAACCAACCAATCTGGAAAATTGTTCATTGAGATATTCTTCAAATTTTTCAGATCGAAAAAGTAATCGGAGTCACTCATTTTTTACAACTCCGACTCTACTCCACAGCCTTGACAAAATTTCAGAATCTTTTTAAAGATTAATTACTTGTTTAATCATTTGTCGTTTACCTCGGCCTTGTTAAGGGTTAAGTAACACAAGAAGCATCATAATGAAATTATCATTTTTAATTTTATATTGAAAAGAAATTTCATTCAAATAAATACCATGCCATTGAAAATTAAGTGTCATTATTGCATATTTTGAATAAAAATAAGATGTCAACCATATTAAAAATCCTGTATGATTAATAAAATACATTGATTTATTTTTTATGTATATATTTACAATAAATTTAACCTATCTATCTTGACAATTTATAAATACGAAACTATTTACAAGCTTTATCACCATAAACGATTATATTGAGTTGCTGCAAAGCAATAGTGAACAATGATGGATAAGTCATATTATAAAAATATTGCCAAGGGAACCAAATGTGTTGACACATTCCTTAGGTCTACTTTTCATGTTTAACATAATTTTTTTAGTTTAAATTTACGAACAGATGTGTATGAAGCACAAAAAATATTGGCAATGACACAATTTCCATGGGGCAGTGAAAATAGTCACTGATAATAGCTTCCTTCACAAAAAGCAAAAACAATATACTTTTTTAAAATGTATACAACAAAATTTATCCCATTTTTATTGTTGATTGAAACTACAATAAATTCGTCCATTAATTGTGTTAGAAAGAAACATTAAAAGCACCCTTATCCCTCAAATAATCAATATTTTACATTTTTTTACCAAGTTCTACCAAGTGAATGCCAATTCAATCAATAATATTTTACATGACTGCCTTTTAATCTGAAAATTTATTAAAAATTAAGGTAAATGTATGCCATACCAATTCACACATGAATTTTATATTTATTGGATTATTAGCAAAACCTTTCTTAATGTTAATTTATCATGAGCCCCCCCCCCTTCATCAATATCAAGAATGAAAAAATTTCCTCAATTCCCTCCCTCCAATTTTATTGACATAATTAATGGACAGTTTCAGTTATTTTAAAATTTCCGGAATAATTTTGAATTTAAAATTAATGCTTTTGACTATGTTTGAATTGCAGCCACTCAAATGTCAAATATATCAACAGTGTTAGGATTATTTCAGTAGGAATATTTATGTAAATTTGAAAAGATGATAACCATTTCGTCTATGGCTATTTTAGTCTATGGTGTTGTACGGAATGGTCATCTAGTTGTAACAATATATTATTATATAAAAAATCTATGGTCTAGGCTTAATATTAATGGCAATATAAAAAGGAATACTCTTTCAATCATCTATAACATAGAAGGCCAACCATTAAAGACATGTGTTTTAATTTTAATTTTTAAGTTAAATACTATTACTATATAAAGCAACAGTTTTTTCTCAAGTGATATATTTAAATGGTTCTTTTGGAAGACAAGAACACTTACAATATTACAAGCTCAACTCATTTTTCAGAAAGAATATTCAATTTAAATTTGTTGGTTAGTCAAAAATACTATCAACTATAACTTTTGATTCTTGTAGAAATAAATACAATATATCAGATTTCGACAAAGGAAAAAAGTAATTGAATTGAGAGCAATCTTTTTCTATAAATATAACAGTTTCAAATTGTTTTAGAAAAATGTGTGAAACCTCTAACGAATAAGTGAGTAATTTTTCTAATAAAAATGGTAATCACAAACAAAATTGGCTTCCCCGATTTATATATTCTATTATAAAAAAATCTTCACTTTGAATTGACATTGAGCAAAAAGGTTCTTCAAAAATTGTAGAAGCTTATTTTTATAATGACATCAGGATTATATTTTTTTAAAGATGTTTTCATATTAATCATTACATAATCACAATATCAAACTAAGTATTAAATAATTATTTAAAATTTAAGATTGAATCTTTACTTTTATGGACAAAACGAATTTACCTCTTTAAGTCTTAGCAATATAGAATCAAATTGTAAACTCTTAAATTCTACAAATCAGTTAAATAATGTATTTCAAAGAGGTATAATGCATGATGTGTACACTTCTATGCATTGTTAACATCTTTTGTGTTGATTATAAGGGTAAGCTAAGGCAAAATGGTAAATACATAGCTGTCAAAATGTATTATAAAAGATTTGCTTTTATAACTGACAAATTATCTTCATATTTATTCATCCAAATAACAAAAAATGAACAGAATAAAATCAAAACAAATTTAATAATCGAAATTCCAGTCAATAATCTGCGCTGACTATATGACTGAAATAGTACTAAAAAATGTATTCTTACTATCTAAAATAGCATACCTTTCCACCAAGAAGTGACAATAAACAGTATTTGAATATTAATCACGCAACTTAACAAGGAACGTGTTACATTTCAGAGTCCTTAAAAAAATGAATTTTATTATTTGTATTTAAATTTGTTTTAATTATATTCTTGTGTCATTCTTACATTTAGTAATGATTATAAAATATAAGAAGCTACAGAGAAGGTTTGCTTATAGCTGTACATTGTTTACGATAGCTCGACTATTGACAATGTTCACTGGTGTCCAACACGGAGTGTTTTCGCCACGCAAAAAGGAAATATCCTAAACCTGTTCCTAAGATGAGCGCCAAGCACAGCCAGACATTGTAAGTCATCACAACCAACATGAGAAGATAGGAGAAAAAGATTTGTACCATGTGCAAAAGTGTCTGAATTGAGTGCATTCCGGAAAGCATGGGATATCTGAAACAAACAAATTAATTTATGATGTTGAATGAAGGTGCTTGATGGAATTTCAATATCAAATTTGAATTGTTACAACTTTTTATGATTCAAAATTATCTGTGACTAATGACTGGGTTTCGCCTTTCGGCATCTTCAGACATTCTATCACACGGGTGCAACAGAACTGACATACAATAAACAATTAGCATCCTCTATATACCAAAGGTACTAATTACAGGAAAACGCAGACCCTAAGGCAAGAACTATATGGCAGCTAAAACAAATTTAATAATACTGATCTAATAATAATTAACACAATTGCCTATGATAATTTTCATTTATGATTAATATTGTTAATGAGTTTTTTAACAATTTTTTTTTTTTAAACATGTTTATCCTTACTTGCCAAAATGTAATGAGTAGGTCCAAAGTTGTAAGAATTTAAATTTAATCAAATTAACTTATTGACTTCTCCTAAGGATGGTGTATAAATAATTTTACAAGGAAAGATAATGGTTTACAAAAAGAATCTGTGCTGAGAGATTATTGACAGGTCTGAGAAATGTGAAAATCTGATGGTAGTACTGAGATAAGAGAATTCATTTTCATCAAAAACAAACTCTGATTACCTGACGATCTTTTGTCCACTGCAATTTGCATCTGGGCCACACTCTTGCTTGGTGATGTTAACTTGACTGGAAGCAGGAGAGGATGGTGCTCCGGATCGGAACAAAGTTTCCCTGAAACTCTTGAGCCCTTCGTATAGAATGCCAGCAAGGAACATGACCACACAGGCACCAACCATTTCTCCAGCATTTGTACTTTCCCATCCCGGGAACAAAATTTCTTGCTGAACACTTGTATGGAACTGAAAAATAAAATGACAGTACAATTAATTGTCTATATTTCAGAATTAAAAATCAGTTAACTTGCATGTTTCACATTTTAAGCTTTTTATCCTTCTAGAATTGCATATGCTCCCAATGCGGAGCATATGGCTATTATCTGATAGTTACAGGATTCACTGTTCCCTGCTGATCACTTTGCTTTCTCTTGTCATGAGAACATCTTTTAGTTCGGTCAAGTATGTTCTATGAATAAGTAAGTACCTGACGGTAATAAAAAATGCCAGAATCTGATAAGTTGGATGAAGAGACAAATGGAATTGACTTGGAGCTATCCGCAATATGTGATCCAGACAGTGAGAGTGTCTCTCCAAAACCACTGACGTACTTCTTTTCTGTCTGTTCCATATGATCCACAAGGGGAAAATATAGTGAAAGTAGGTGCTCAAAATAATTATGTCATACAATTGCCACAAAAAAAGCTCACTCCTCTAATGGTTAAGTTCGTCAAATCCATGAAGTATACCGCAGAGCCTCACATCAAAGGTAGAAAAAATGGTAAACTTACCACCATGTGCATCATATGGCCACCACCATCACCACCACCATCACCACCACCGTGAATATGCTCTTTCTCCATCATGTGATGTGAATGGGCTGAGTGATCCATCTTTGTTTGATAGTTATCTGTAACCAAAATAAACCAACTTTTTACATATTGAAAATAGTAACAAATATACACTTAAATAAGATTTTTTGAATATTATTTTCGACTTGATATTTAATTATTAATTATGTTAATAACAGTGTTATTAACCACTAATGAATTATTATTTTCACCGATAATATTTACATATTACTGTCTGTCATCTATGAAATACAATTATAAGCTTCATAGTAGAAATCTTCTTTTGAAGCATTCAAGTCGCGTTAAAAATCCGCAAGGTGTTACTGCTGTATCAATAAATGTTTATCAGTATATTTCATACGTCAGTGTGAAAAACTGACACTGTAATATTTCGTCAACATTTGATTTAAAAACTTGCTTTCTGTACCATTTTCTGAATTATCTTGGCGTTTCTTAAGTGAATATTCATATAATATATACACTCCGCAAATGCACACTAGCCAATAAAGTAGACGTCTGTATTTTTTGCGTGATATCATGTTATTGAATATTATCCCGCTTCACCGTTTTACAAATATTTTAACTTATATTCACAACATTTAGTGACGCCACTACTAGCCGATGTGTTTATTCATTCTGTTCAATACAGATTCTTAAAAATCATACTATCTAATATTTGCACGTAAACACAACGTCCGATTGAGTTGAAACTATAATTAAATTTATGAAATACGCGACAACTTTCACCGAACACTACTTCAACATTATACCGCCCACAAACAAGATGAAGTTTGTTAACCCTCTAACCGCTATTTCTCAACTTTGAGATTGATGATTACGGTTGCTTTAAGAATTAAATCTCAAAACTATAGGATAAAATATAGTTTTTAAATATTAACTGTCATTTTTAAGCGGAAAGATATTTTATTTTTAATAACAAAAACACCTCGTTTAGTACTTGCTAAGTAAGTTCTTCTATAGTTTAATATTTTTCTGATCAGGACCGGTTCCGCACATCGCGAGCTCATTCATCAATAGATTATACTTTCGGTAGGCAGATATGTTTTTATTATTAAAATTAGACACTTTAAGTGTTAAGTGTCACTTCTTGATAAAAAAGCATGATATTTTAAATAATAAAAACACATATTTTATACTTATTTCCACAATATAATTTACGATCACGATCGGTTTCGCTCATTGTGAACATTAACAACCGATTTTAATTAGAAGTCAATATGTTCTAAAACTGAGGTGTAAGAGTTAATGTTTAAATCGAATTGTAGCCTGATTTTTTATAATCACCTACAAAATTTCGATTAGCAATTTCATTAGTCATTTTTTATATATATATATATACGGTTTCAACAACTTAACGTGGCACAGCAGACAGCGGTTTAAATCAACGTAAGACATGTTCTTCTGGTACAATACACAATTTCATTAAAATAAGAATATTATATAAAGAAAATCTTTATGAATTATAAGTTATATGATTTTTTTTTAAAATAGAACTCTTTGTTTACTTTAAATGCTAAATACATTATGTTTGCGCTATTTTTTATTTACACAGATGGCATTAGACAATTTGAAGCATGTACTTGTTTTGGATTCATGTTTTTTCTTTATTCAAATTTATTTTTACGTCTTCAAATCATCTTTTCTTATCTCCATTAAATAAAATGGCGCAAGTCTGAAAAAATTATATTTAAATCATAAGGAAATATTTTCTTCAATATTAAATAGAATAATAATTTCCTATTCCACAATATTTAATACCTGTTATGTGTTGTACCAAAAATGAGGGTATTGTTGTGCCTATGACATATGCAGCTCATAGTTACGCCGTTGTAAAATATTTTTTAAAATAACCGCTTTATTCACTGACCAATAATTCTTTTATAACAAATAAAATAAAATGCAATCAATTAATAAGAAATTATTTTTGATTGGTATATTAAAAAAATAGCAGATGAAAAAAGATACACTAAATTATTTTTCACGATTTTATTGTTTTTTTAAGGTAGTCGCTTACAACCTTTTTATTATTTGGGCCGCACGCGTGTAATTGCTACGTTATGCGGGCCATGAAATAGTAAACTATGCCATAAGTAAATAAAACTACATTAAATAAATATAAACAAAATTCAATTGTTCAAACTATGTACAATTCCACAAGTTTTGTTATTCGCAACCTGGGTTGCGCATTTCGGTGTTTTCATGAATTCTTGTATTGATTCAAGTTTGATATTGAAATTCCTTCCAACACCATCACTCGATATTTAAAATAATGAAACACCAACGTAATATGTTTAATATTTATGGAAACTCTTTTTAAAATATGTGGTCCGCGGACCGTAGTTTACGCATGACTGTTCCATGTTGCATTAAGATTTTTTATGACATATTTTTCAGAACTCCTCTACTCTTTTCTCATAAAAAATCAAACTTCCTCCCCGCTCAGTAAAGATGAACAATATTCAAAAATATACATTTAAAGGTTGGTAACAAAGAAGACCCGATTTTATTTTTGAATATTATATTAACGAGCTTGATATTTTATTTAGTAGTTGGCAATAAAAAATACTTCGATTTTTAAATATAAAGTTAACACTTTAACATCAGGGAACGTGGATTCCACGTCATTCGACATATAATAGTTGACATTAATCGCTCATAACTCTTTGAATGTTTTTTTTAAATTTATTTTAATGCACTTAGTGCTCTCACGACATGCAATAATGATGCTCTTATTTATTTATGGCTGGCAATCACGACAATTATGAAATAAAGCCATGTAAGTATGTAGCTTATCCTAAACACTGAATGATTACAAAATAAAACACTTTGATGTGGAAAACAATCGACCGCTCAATCATGCAGTCCTAAAGTGATTGTTTTAATAGTAAACAGAAATTATAAAACGTATGGCGATAAATCTCGAAGTAATTAAAAAAATATTCTATCACAATAGACAAATAATTTTACCAATTTTCAACAAATATTTCTAAAAAAAAGAAAATATTATAATAATTTTGAACTTGCACTTTTGAAGACCTTACAATTTTATTAACTAACAATTTATTCTTACTTTGGGCTTATTTACCCCGTCGGGAATGTGTTTACGTAAATGTTTGTTAACCAGTTCAGTGCCTCACCCACACCGGTGCGACAAGTATTTTTTTCACAAACATTTAGCGCAATCTTAACTCCACTTAAATGATCATTTTTTTAAATAAAAATATATATGGTATTATTGTTGTTTTGAAAATATGCAATTTATTGTCATTGAAATATTTTTACGATCTAGGTACTGAAAGAGTTAAATTCTCCATTTCAATCTTGGTAGGTACACCACGAGTGTGTTTAACATAAACACGTATTTACCTACCAGAGACAAAATAGTTGTGAATATAAATTGATAGACAATGTAATGCGAGTAACCGCAACGAATTATCACGATTACAAATAGTGTTACGAAAATCTTACGAGATTGCATCCGCGTTTAAATTTTTCGAGGCGTAACAAATTCTTTTTGCAAAGTCTTGTACAACCGTTCGACTTTCTATTTTTTTTTCATTCATCATTAAATCGATTACCGAAATATTATTTGAAACTTCCAAACTAAAATGGTTGATATTAATTACTTTTGTGTTCGGTGACCATCACTATTTTGTCTTTTATCGCAAGGATGCAACGAGAACATTTCTTATGGAACTGGCGTAGTTAAATATGTTCCATAAAGTGTCACTTTTAAATTTTTTAAATCGAACGCGCCAAATTTACGTTCTAAGAAAAGATTAATGCTGATTTTAAAGCATTTGCTTTTTGCACTCAATTGTTTTTACAATGCTTTGATAAAACAGATTATTATGTGGGTATTAATAACAGCTACACAATGTGTTTTCCAGCATAGACGTAGATAACACATTCGTGTATTGTTTCAAACTGGCTTTTATTGTTTATGTAAATGACGAATGACTGTTTTTAATACTTGAGTTATCATTAAAAAAACAATTAATAAAACGTACGACGTGAAACCAAAACGCATTAAAATAGTTATCAATGTTGTAATGCAATTCTACAACCGGTTCAGTATTTCTATACCTAAAACAATAATACCCAAAAATATTACATTATGATTATTGTTTACATCAGGGGTTACCAAAATACAGACCGCGGGCCAGTATACTACAATATACTACCAATTCGACCCTCCGAGTCGCCGCAAAAGTTGCACGTAAATAACTACAGTCTGTTGAGCTATCTAGGTCTTGGCCATTGGGAGTCAATACAGGAGCTGGTGTGAATCTTAGGCTAAAAAGTTTGAAGACCCCTGATTCACAACAACATTTGACTTTAGTTTATTACTCTCAAATTCTCACACTGCACGGATTGAGCAAATTGAGAAATTCTTTGTCATGATGGCACTTATTTTTTTCTATGGCAAGGTAAAATTATTTAAAATTATATTTCATTGTAACGTCAATATATATATATATATATATCCTTAATAAGGCTATGGACATGTAACACGAATATTGTATGATTTTAAATGTTAAAAGATACAAAAATATCCACTACGTTTAATTTTGAAAATAATGATAATTGATAATTTTTTGGAAAACTTTTTTATAAGTAAAAAATCATTAGTGAATATTATAACTTGGTTATTGTTATAATAATGCATAAGTATTCATCCATTATTTTTTACTATCGTGACCTGGTTAATGGTTAAATTATAAGGTAACACCAGTACTGTCCTTACAAGGGCCACCAAGTGATACATTATGTAATTATCGATGGTATAACCGAATTGACGATAGGCGGAAAACCTGTTTTTAAAAATACTCATCGCGATGCTGAAAGACACTTCCGGTTGTCGAAGGCCACAGCTGTCAAAATACTTCTCATATTTGCAATTCGACGCCATTAAAGCAGAATTTTAATATCGGAAATTAATGAATGGGCGGCGTATAATGTCTGATGCAATTTCCCTGCTTATTAATGTATATGATAAAAGTTGATAGATTTCCAGCGGGTTTTCCACAAGGTCATTGAACATATTAGGAATGTTGCACTGTACAATGGATATGATTTATCATGACGTAAGTACTGATAGCCACGTCCCATAGATTAATGTAAGATGAACACATAACAGTGTTATGTTAAGCCTTGATAAAACAAAATATAACTGAAACGGTGAAAAAATAGCAATGTATTTTAATCATACAAAATTTACAAGATATACAGTTGATGACTATTTCGGCTTACGCCCTCATCAGAACTGTGTTTAAACGTACATTTACTTTTCTATGTATATATATATATATATCGATAGCGGCGTAGAAAATATACACAGTGTTCAAAAAAAAGTTTATTTTTTTTAGTGATCTATTCCTAAATTTAAGATCAATTAACGATTCTGGCAAATTATTTATTGAAATATTTTTCAGAATCGTCGAGTCAAAAAGAGTCGCTCGTTTTTCACGGCTCCGACTCCACAGCCCTGATTATTTTATATCATATAAAAGAAGAAGAGAGGTCTTGTGGCCTTTTAGTGAAACGTACTTACGCCACTCGATAAGCAGTGGGACAACGAATGTCAATAAGTTTTATTCGAAATGAATTTCCATGACGTTACCGTCAAATCCATCAAAATGCATATTGAAGCAAATATTAATTAACTGCAAAACAAATTTATGATAGAAAAACGCACTCTTTTTCAATGCGTTGGAGCTAAACAAATCTTCAATTAGACGCAATTTACTCCATCAATATTGAATCACATGACGTCTCAAAACAACTTTCTTTAATGGCAATATTTGTTTATTATTTAATAATTAAACAATTCTATGTTGTTAATTTATATATTTACAAAACATTCATAAGACTTTTGTTTTTTTTCTATTCACGTGCAACGCGTGGTGTGAATGATCTGTAGAACGTTTGGGAGACATAATCGATACAGTTGTGTTAGAATTTGACAACTACCCCAAAATTCAAACGTCATAATTGGAGCAATGTAATTCAAAAGTTTTCATGCAAACTTCGAACACGATTTATATAATTTTCAACAAGATGGCGTCGTTATACAATTTATGTATGTATAATAAAAATCATAATCATTAATTTAACAGTTTATAGATGTCAAAATTTAATTGATTCGAAAAATTTCCGAAAAAGGATTATATTTATATTCAAAAAAATAAAAATAGAAAACATTACCGCGTGTGACCTTCAATGTATTTTAAACGCATCTTGGAATGCGTTTTCGATTTCATGGAAGAGGTTTCTCAGATATTAATCATATAAGTGTAGAAATTAGAGCTGTGGAGTCGAAGTTGTGAAACTACGTTTTCGATTAGACGATTTTGAAGAAAGTTTAATGCACAAAAATATTATATCATGAAATGCATAAAAACCTGACAAAAATAAACTTTTTTTTTAATCGGAGTCGTATTGTTAACCAATTTCGGAATCGGAGTCATGTTTATTTTAACGACTCAATAACCCTGGTAAATATACCAATGATCCTAATAAGGGTAATGAAAAAAAATATTGTTTTTTATTGACCGCGTAAAATGAACCTCACGCAAATAAACAGATCAGTGTACCGCAGTTCTATTTTTGTCCGTTCTAATAGATAATTATATACGACAATAGAGAATAAAATTATCTCAGTATTCTAATAAGAAAATGATACGTAAAGCTATAGACAATTTACCATTATTGTCGATGACATAAAATTGAATGAAATGTTGATGCATTCACCATCCTTATGCAGAGTTGTCATCACAAACGTGATCGCCATATTTATAACGCTATAACAGTTAGTATGTCATGTTTAGTTTTCGATCGTCACGCAATATCTTATTGTAAAATGAATTCACAATAATATTATTATGCCAACGAATTACAACACGTGGTATGATATAATATTAATTTTTAATTTAAAAGTAGCACGCCACCTAATTTTTTACTTATCAGCACTAGTAAATTGTGATCTTTAAACCAATAATTAAACATTGATCTGCTTATCGAAATGTTTTTTCCGATAAATTATCCAATATTGTCTATTGTTTACAATCATCTATTAAATATAATAAAATGGGTTTTTTTTTTGTGTAAGAAAGCCACATTCAGTTAAATACAACCCAGCAATATTGTAACCAGGTTTGGGGAGTCGATTCCGACATTTACCAACAACACGACTCCGACTCCGAAAAAAAGTTTATTTTTATCAGCTTTTTTTCTGCCTTTCCAATTTATGTGAATTGAATTAAAGATCAACCAACCAATTCGACAAATTATTCTGTGTCGAAAATATGTACTGTGGTCATACAAAGTGTATAGCTTTTCAAAGTGGAGTCAATTAAGGCACCTGATAACGAATTTTCACAGAAGGAAAAATATTCTTAAATCCATTTTACTTCAAAATGTTAAAAATAGTGGTCAGAAACTTCCAAAGACAATTATCCATTTGAAATGTACGTCCAACGGAAATGAAGATAATTTATAATAGAAGTTAGTTTTCTAAATTAAAAAAAATCCGAAATGTAGTCTTTGGAATTAAAAGCTATATTTGGCGCCACATATCATACCATATCGTTCTCTTCGAAATTTAAAATAGTAAATAAAAAGTGTTGCAATACGCTAGACAATAAAAAGATAACAGATTGTTCCATTGAATCACTTCATGCGGTCATATTATTAAATTTATTGGGAAATGTCACTAATATTACAAGAGTTTGGGAGATAATGCTGAATGAATACTTTTACGTCAGTTTATTACTTTATGCGCTCATTTTGGCTATAACCCGTTGATTGCTAAACAACGGTTTAACCACAGAGTCATACAATAGAAAAAAAGCCCAACGAAAGGGGAGTTCAAATGTCAACATAATTAATACAAACAAATTTATAGTATAGAGTATAGACAATGGGTGCTTTATGGAATTTCAATACCATAACATGAATAACAGAAATTTTGTATATTTCCACATGTTATGTCACGTCGCGATCTGGGTTTCGCCTGGACTGACAGTTCTATTAAATGCACGTAGAAATATATTAAACAAAAGTTTAAGCAATTCGAATAAAATGAAAAAAAAATATACGCATAAAAAGAAAATGTAAAATAACCTACTAGCGGCTATAATTATTTTATCTTATATTTTTTAAAATCATATAAACAGGGGGGACTTGAATGAGGGTCCCAAATTTCCAGCTATGCAATTGCTGCTTACGTAACGACTGTTAAGACAGCTGATTACAAAAATATAACGATTGTTGACATTATTAAGTCTTGAAAATTTCCATGATTTTTTATTTCTATGTAAAATGTTTAATGTTTACGGGTTTCCGCAGACAACAGGTTAAGTTACCGGGAGTAGTGTCATATTAAATGCTGTTAAGATAGTTTCAGTTGGCGTTAATGTCTAATCATATCCTGAGTTTGTAACGTCTGTGATTGAATTTCATGACTTAAATGGTTCCGCTTTGAACGCCTCCGATTTCTACAATAAAATCGCAATAATTTATTTAGACGCTGTAATTATTTCATAATTCATCCAACGTTGGTGTATTGCGTAGATTCGATTTTAATTTATAAAATATTGCCATGTTATCTTGACCGTTTACTGCCTTTTAATTGTGTTATTGTGTACTGGAAAACAATAAACATTGGAAACTGAACATATATCCGAATTAAAATTCTCTATTGGGTCAAATATGCTGTGATGCTGAATACTGCTTTTTTTAAAAATTTGAATTTAACATGTAATATAATTACAAGAAATTATTTTTTTATTCACTCTTGAAACATTGGTTTCATATAGCTAATAATTATTAACACAACATTTTTAATGAATACGCTTGATATAATTTGTATTGTTAATGTAACATAATGTGAAAGTTGAGGTCATCATTTTACGTACGATTTAATCTCTCAGAAAGTGTCTCTTTAGAGAGGCTAATACTCTCAAGTTTCCCCATAAGAATATGGTTGTGTAGTGTGGATGCAAGAAAAAGCCTTTGTTTGAAACTCTATTTATGTGATCATTCTCCTGTAGTATGACAGCAATTTCCCAAGAATCCGGGGCTTTCACTTTCAAATTGCTCATTGCCTTATATATATATATATAATATAATATATAAAAATCAATGTTTATGTGTGTTTGTCCTTTATGCATAACTACACTATACATCCTATCGATATAAGACTTTACAAATTTCATGAGTACACTCCCGCAAATGTTTCTAGCATACTGCCTTCTTAAATAGTAAATAAATATAATAAAAACGACACTATTAACAATTAAATTGTTTCTTATCATAACGAGTTTTCTTACTCTGAGATCAGAGCAACGTACGACTGGTCAGCTAGTATTAATATAAAAATGCGGGAACAGTAGTAAACAATATATTTTTACTATTTAAAAATGATGCCATTCACGAAGAAGCGACAGCTAATACCTGAAAAAGTATAAATGTATTTTTTTAATGCAAGGGAGGAAAATGAGCATCCCTCTGGACCCCGAACGAGGTTCTTAATAAAAAATTGATTATACACAATCAACAATAGTTTTTATTGCTAATATCATGATCAATTCTATCTGTCTGTCTGTTGACACTTGTTAGCATGGCGGAACGTCGGGTGCGGAAGATATATTGGAAAAATACTGATTATGCGTCTATCGCATCAAGAGTTACTTAGAGTTTGTATAGTGCCGAATATTGCAAAGTGATTGCTACAAGCCATCTTAGAAAAGTGTGGCAGCAATGCGTGCTTATGCGGTATACGTTTTTTTTCCCGCAGTCAACATGTTAAAAGCGATATTATTATTTATTCAAGCTATCGACTGAAGGCATTTGATGGAATTTCAATATTGAATTTGAATCGTTGAAACTTTGTACGCTTCCACATTTTTTGTCATTAACGACCCGGGTTTCGTCTTTCGGTAGTCAATTCTGTCGAATGAGCTCGTACTCATATATATTAAATATGTAATATTTACATTTAAATTTATTCATTAAAAATATATATAAATTTTAATATTTAATTTATTATATCGACGTGCTTGATGGAATTTCAATGTCAAAGTTGAATCGTTAAAAATTTGTACGATTCCACATGTTTTGCCACTAACGGAACCAGATTTCGCCTTTTGTCAGTTCTGTTGCAACCGCGTGGTAAAATGCAAGGCGCTGAAAGGCGAAACCCGGGTCGTAAATAACAAAATTCGTTAAGCAATTCAAAGTAAAATTTTTCACTAAAATAAATTATTTGATAAAAAAAAACAGTTTAAAATTGCGTTTTGAGCGCAGACACTGTCAGGTGAAAATGAAATGAATTGTAAATTGATATAATTTCCTAATCAAAGTAAAACCTACTTGCAATCGAAGTGCTTGTTTGTTCACACAATCTCTTGGAGCATTGAACTGATACAAGTTAATCCCAATGTACACCCGCGGATAACAAATGCACTCTAAAAAAATTATTTTAATTTAAAAAAATACACAGACAGTAATTGCATTCGCGATATAGATTCGATAATTTGACAAGCCGCGACTGTGGAACGGTACACACTGAGCGAATGTCCGATCTGAACCGAACAGGTTGGATTTTGACCGTGGCTGTAGTAATCAGACGTCGTCAACATAACGCTAATTAATTCGATATTAATTTACGATTTAAATAAAAGATCGCACGTCAGAAACAATAGTTGTCCTATCACACGTATGCAATATAACTTCACATTGAAATGATGACTGATTATTGTGACATTTTCTAGCACTCTTTTCTACAATATATTTTATGGTCGCAACCGGTTTCGCTCAACGCGAGAATTATCAACTGATAAGATACAAATTACAAGCACGTCTATTTATAAAAATTTGGAGTTTAAGTTAGAAGGTATAAAAACACAAATAAAGTAAATTAATTTTAAATTTAAATATTAACAATCTCTTAATAATAATTTCCAAACAAAATAATATAATATTAAATGAAAGATCAACCAACCAATCCGGAAATTGTTCATGGAGATAGTTTTCAAAATTGTCTAATCGAAAAAATAATGGGAGCCGCTCGTTTTTCACAACACTACATACAGCCTTGGTAAAACTTTCATCAAAAACTCAGTATCTCTATGTATCTATCTATCTATATGGAAGAATGTTTGTTTGTTTGCTCGTACGTATGTCCTGTGTGCGTTTCTATACCATTCACCCGGTTTCGATAAAACTTTAGTGGGTAAGATCAGAACCGGTTTCCCTCATCGCAAAGATTATCTACTGGCACACTGGACATTTTTATGTGACCTGCTAATATATATTGCGGAAAATAGACTATAAAGTGTTTTTTTTTTATTATTTAAAATATCATGCCTTTCCATCAAGAAGTGACAATTAACGCCTTAACAGTGTATAGCGTATGTGTTGATTTAAAACTTAACCTATTAAATTCGTGGCAAAAATCATAAGTCACAGTTGAGATCCCCTGTCTAGCATGGTATTACAAATTCACAAGTCTCGCTGGAGAAACCTAGGTTAGGTATATAATCATAAACGCAACAGCAGCCGTTTACTCTGAATATGGTGATGACGAAAGAATAAGAAGTAAAAGCGAATTCCGCTTCACTCAATCACTTTCAACTTGTAAGAGCGAACACGTACGTATATGTCACGTACCGTTTTCAGATATACTGTCCCGTTGTCCCCGAGAACCGCCTGGGGACACCAATATATCCCGTTTTCATAAAAAGAGTAACCCAATGTGATAATCAGAAAAAAGCGCTAACGGAAATATAAGACTATTTGATTATAAAAAAACAGATTCTCAATTTGCATCTCACAAAGTAGTGTTCCGAAACCTTTTGACTTCCAGGGCACACAAACCCTTTTTTCCAAAATTTCGCGACACACTACAAATCAATATTAAAAAAAATGAAATATGCAACATTGACGCATTTGTTAAAATTATTTCTCTCTGCATTTTTTACTTTATTTACGTACAATTTTGTTTCATTTACAGTTACGTTTTGTAATATAGATCTTGTGTATAATATAATATTTATTTATTTATGACGAATAATTCAGACAAAAAAATAATATTTTCTTCTTCCATGTGATTAAATTTTCACAAAATATTCTATGGTGTAGACGAATTGTATGATTTTTCTTCTGTTATAAAAATGTGCTGCGGCACACCAAGGAGGCAGTCTGTCTGGTGGCAGATCTACAAAAAATGTTTCTGACTATTACAGTCTCAACTGTTGAGGCGGCTGACAGCTATCTGTTAATAGTCGACACTTAAAGTGACATGTCAAATAAAAATTTAAATCTTTCGTATAAGAGCCAATTTTTTAATTCAAATATAGCCTGATTTTTTTAATGATAGTAAATCTATTTTATTTGTTTGGTGTGGTATATACACGTTACAAAAATAATAAAATATAATTTTATTGCTTTTATAACGACAAAACTATTTAAAAAAATATTATATATGCCAACATAGAAAATAAGAATAAACGTAAACAAAAAAAAATAAATAACATAGATGTCTTTTATCAGCAAAATTAAACCGTCGATGAAAATTTAAAATTTATTGTTTGATTTATTTTCGTATTGAAAGCGTTATATATGTTACATTGAACTTTTTCGCAAAATTTCATGTTTAATGTGACCATTTATTTTTCCTACCGGGACACCTAAAAAGATGGTAGATTTCCGTTTTCGACGCCTTACAATTTTTATACATACAATACAATTAAAAATATGGTACTGTTTTATTCATGTCATATTAGGTTACCTTTTTTATTTATTTTAAGATTGTCGGTATGTTTTTAGGTGCATAAAACAAACAATTATTTCATAGCATATACTATTCTATTCACGCCATCGCCATTTATCTATAAGTACTTGATTCTACAGCCGGGATTCTGGTTTTGTGCACTTTTCTCCAAATTGTTTCTTTCTTTTCAAAAACAGAAAATTTTGGCGTCCAGGGATACTGGCATAGGCCGCCATAAAACTTGACTTTACGAGTAAAAACGGGACATCTGGTCACATTAGTTATGCTGCGATTGCATATAACTTTATAATAAGTAGATAGCTCTAAGTACAAAATTTTCCAATTACATTTTAATAGTTGTTTGATGTGAAAATCATTAGGTGTTTGTCTATCGTTTACGCGTTAATTGTAACAGTTTAAAACGCGAATAACATTTGGCATTTTTGCGGCTTCAATTATTTACGAAGACAATGAACAAATATCCTTTGTTTAGATACTACGAAATAGTCGTTCAGTGCTAACTGTTGCAAAAAAAGTTGACAATCACACTTGGGCACGGACATAAAATTGTATCGCAAATTTCGGAGAAAAGATTTTCTAAGACAATGCGAAGATTTAGCGCGTGTCCATTTATGAAAGATGTTGTTGATACGTTTTAATAATGCATTTCAAGCACGGTGAGTTGTTTTTTAAAGGCAAATGATCCACAGTCAATGTGTCATGTTTGGAAGTGTCCAAATTGGCAGACGAATGAAATCGAAGAAACAGATCTGCTATTTTCACATTATTTTGTTTACTTCATAGATTGATTTTTATTCAAAACAATTAATTGCAACGCCATATGCTGATATAACAATATTTAAGTATATTTAAATAAACAGCTACAATGAAATATTATTTAAACCCCATTAAATACAACACAAAATTCAACTGTTTCGGCTCATCCAAAAATCTTCGCGGACCACCGGTTGAGAAACTTTGCTTAACACTTTCCATTCGAATGCCGCCATAGAGGCGGCATTGTAAGTTTATCGTATCACTCGGATGCCGCCGCAGTGGCGGCATGTTTATAAAGTCATTTTTTGTATACTTTTAACATTTTTTATTGGTCGTTTTCAACTAGATCACAATAATAGATCATTGGGGAGTCATTTTCTAATAAAAAATCATAGCCAAAGATAGACGGCTCTCGTAATATCATTAGTGTTGTCATCGAAATGCATGGTGGATTCCGAGTGCGTACTTCAACTGTTCCTACAGAAGACCGTCTTGCAGATAAATTACATATATTACGTTCAGGGCCTAAGAAGGATTGTGCAGTATGTTCAAATAGAAAAATTTCTGGCGGGAGATCGGAAACACGGCTGTTTTGCGAGACCTGCGTAAATAAGCCAGGATTACATGTTGGCGATTGCCTTGTGAAATACCACAAAATGAAGAATTACAAATAAAATAAAAATATGTACATTATATTCACTATATGTCTATTTTAGAGAAAAAAATTAAAAAAATATATTTTTAAAATTTTATACATATTTTTTTTATTAGTTTGATTCATTTAGCGAATGCGATTTTCGCAAAAAAAAAAAATGCGTCGAGTTGCTGGTAGGCACATACGAAAAAGTGCTCGAGTGCAAAAGGTTAATACGGTATTAGAAAATTTGTGTTTTAATTATTTTAAATAATGGCGTTACACCAAGAAATGACAGTCAATACAATAAAAGAGTGTAAAATATCATATCTAATGATTTATTTCAAACCCGTGCAATAAGAGAATCCAGCATACTTTGTTCCTTTCACGTTGTTACCATTGCAATGTTATGGACCGACCGGAAATACGGCGGATGATGGAATTAAATTTGAGACCCCTGGATAAAGCGAATGAACAGACCGCAGAAATGACAAGTAAGAAGCCAAGGTATTTATGAACATTGAAACCTATTGAAGATAAATATTTTTATGTAAAAGTATTTATGAAATAGTCGGGTAAATTTTCGAACTCTACCAACTTTTGTGTCAGACCGGAAATGCACACAGCGCTACGTTTCCACGCGCATAAGTAACTTGGTCGATCTACAAACATGATCTTTAATTCCTGACAGTTTACAGAGCGATTAAAAACGCATCAAGTATTCTACAAAGTGTTGTCCATTACATAAACAAACAGCTTCCGACAATTTGGCCATGGTGAAATTTTAAAACATTTCGACAGAGGTCTGCTAAGAATAACGAACGACCCGTCCAGAGAGGGCAGAGTGTGTCAGCCTCGCTCGGGATTCCCGTCACGTCTTTCCTGAATCGGTGATTATCTCATCTTGCGAAACGAAACGGCGGTTGACGAGACAATAGTCCAGGACCGTATTCACGAAGATGCTTGGTGTGGCGTCTTCTCCATTTTCATGCGGTAACCAAACCGTGGCCTTATTGTACGCTTCGTCTTAAAGTTTTTGATGCATGTATGGTTTTTCGTGGGGTCCTTAGTGCATAGAGATCTCTCGACGGTGGTGACATTAAACATTGATACATTAGCTTCAAGCTGTGAGTTTTATGTTGGCAAAATGTGAATAACCTAAAAATAACGATATGTCTACACCCAATAAATAATATAAATTGTTTTTGGTAGCTGTTTGGGTTTCCACCACTATTAGAACAATGACTTAACAAAACTCACCCTAGCTTTACATATTAAAAAATAAAAAAATGTTTAACACTATTTACACAGTTTTATATTATTAATATCAAGGGCGGTTACACTCATTGCGAGCATTATCAACAGACCAATGTTATAATATATATATATATATAAATAACCCAAAAATTTAAAAATTTACAAATACAATTTTTATATACGGTTGTTGGCATCTATTTCTACCTCTTCCATCACCAAAATTGTATTTAAACTGAGAGTAGCTAAGCTTTATATATTTGAATAATACCACACATTTTTTATTAGTAAGATCAGGACCGGTTTCACTCAGCGCGAATATTGAAGCTAAAACCGGTCTTTACTAAATAAATTTGTTTTTTTTTTATTATAATTATAACGATTTATCACTTAGAAGTGACAGTTAACACATTTAAAGTAACATTATTATCAATTCATTTTTTTTTTTTTGAATAAAAACTTTTTGTAAAGATTCGAGAATTCAAATATGATATTTTAATTCCATCAAACACCCTCAGTCAATATTATAAATTATACATTTCTTAAGTTAGTATTTTCAAAAATAGGCACACAGGCGGCACTTACAATAAGCTTAAATACTATCCGGAGATGATTTTTAATTTTACTTTAGTTAATTTTTTGCTAGTATGATATAAGCCAGGTTGTCAAAACAGAAGAGAAGATGCATTGCATACCTCCTCCACACGACTATACATAGATAAGCAAATGTACATTCAAACACAGTTCTCATCAACTATATCTTCAAAATTCTGCAGAACCAAAATACATTGCTATTCTTTCACTGTGTTATAATCGAGTTCTACCAAGTTAATGCCAATCAATAAATCCAAAATAAACTATGATGTGGTAATATATCGGATAAGAAAACGTTAAATGATGTTTATAGTGTTTTACCAATTCGAAGAATTATTGTTCTCGGCGGCACTCTGCCTTACTAGGAGACGTGACGCATAAACAAGGTTAGGAACCAGCTTAACTTCCAGATAAACCCTTAATATTGCGCTAGAAGTCGAATATGTTTTTTTTTCTATTACGGGTAATTCAAAATGTTGTTGTAGGCAATTTAATTACCCGCTCGTATTAGGCCGCTGACCACGGTTCTGACTCGATACGCCCCTGATTAAAGTTGTGCATCAATGCGTATTAACCCATAATTGATATATTGCACATGATTTGGCGTTTTTCCAAAGTGAAAACGGTTGTCCCAAAAAAGTCCATCGTTTTTCAACCGTTTTTTGACTTTACAAACAAAGCTGTACTTTTATCGTATTGCCAAATTGTTCGTCCATTTGTTGCGTTGGCAGCTGTGACAAAGCGACGAGGTGTGTATTCTTCAACACGTTAGCAAATTTACAACCGCGTATATTTATAACAGGAAACAGACGTAGTTAAATGTACAATATTGTAAAAAAAAACTGACGTAGTAATCGATACTGGGAATGCTAATGTGGAAATAATTGCCATTATTCTGCCGCCTACGTGTGAGCGATTTCATTTATTTTCATGATGGTAAAGATTAGTATATCCATAAAATTAATTTATCTATAAAATTAGTCTACACACCATCATCATTCTGCGGATGGTATTTTCCAAAGACTAATATGCAAAAAATGTTTCGGGCATAATTGCTTATTCCTTCACCCCTCAAATTTGATATTGAAATTCCATTAAGCATCTCCATTTTATATACACCCAATCTTTTTTCTGCACGATAAATTAATGCCGAAAATGCCAAAAGGCGAAACACGGGTCGTTAGTGACAAAACATGTGGAGTCCTACAATGTTTCTACAATTCAAATTTGTTATTGAAAGTCCATCAAACACAACACGGTGAAAAAATGATGATGACGTAAGCCGAAATAGCTATCAACTATATATCTCAGAACTGTTTTTTACCGTGTTATAAAGGAGTTCTACCAAGTAAATGCCAATTCAATCAATACAACCTTTAGTCGATATCATAAATAGTGTCACTTCTGTTGCATCCGTGTGATAAAATGCGTGAAGATGTCGAAAGACGAAGTCCGGGTCGTTAGTGACAAAATATGTGGAATGGTATAAAGTTTCAAAAATTAGAATTTGATATTAAAACTTCATAATTATGTCATTTCTGTTGCATCTGTGTGATAAAGTGTCTGGAGATTCCAAAATGTGAAACCCGGGACGTTAGTGACAAAATATGTGGAATGGTATAAAGTTTCAACAATTCATATTTGATATTGAAATTCCGTCAAACACCTTCAGCCATATCATAAATTATGTCAGTTCAGTTGCATCCGTGTGATAAAATGTGTGAAGATGTCGAAGACGAAACCCGGGTCGTTAGTGACAGAATATGTGGAATGGTATAAAGTTTCAATAGTTCAAATTTGATATTGAAATTCCATTAACAACCTTCAGTCGATATTATAAAGTCTTATATAAACTCACTCTATTTTTCAAAAACTTTGGTTAATTGCTTTTTTTAAATTTATGTGGAAAAATGTTTTAAGGCTTATATCATTAACGAAATCAAGCCTTTGACAGCGCAACCAAGTATAACGAAAGTCCTCGGAGTGGAAAATTATGTATTTTATAACATAAAAACATGTGCTTATTCGTTATAAGCCGTCTCATTAAAAGTCATTTACATTATGATGGAATGTCGGAGATAAAATATTCGTCTATTCTGCTTACCGGTTTCGCAATGTTTGTATCTGAAATGACTTCGTGCAAAAGCATTACCACAAGGTCGTTTTGATTAAAATTCAAAGTTGAGAGGGAGCCTTGAAATATTTAGAAACAATGGCCGATGATATTATGGTCGAATATATTTGCATTTTACAGTCGAAGATCATCCGGTTGATCCGATGGAATTACAATTTCGGGACACGCCCCAAATACCGTAAGAATCAGGGCTCCGGAGTAGGAGTCAAAGTCGGGAAAATCGAGCGACTAATTTTTCGATCAGACGAATGAACGATTTAAGAGTATCTTCTAGAGCCGTGGTTCTCATGTGAAATTTCACTGTGACCGCATTATAAACATCAGTTGTCCTATGGAAATGTCTCGTGGCCGCACCAAATGTGCACCAGGTGTAATAGTTTCGATATTTATTTTGTATATAGTGCATTACACTGAATGATCTTTCACAATATACAGTTGTAGGTAAAATCGACAAAATTAATAAAGCGATTGTTGTTGATTCTTTATATTGAATAGATGCATGGTCAACGTATAACTTCGAGCAAAATTTTTGAACAGTTTTATTATTAAAGCGGTCCTTTATATAAACTCGATTAAATGCTGGATAAGTCAAGTTTATTCAATCAAATTTAAAATTAAAATAATTACACAAATTCATTTGTAAAAACACAATTATTTTTAATATCAATATTTACTATAAAACTGTTGGTGGCCGCACGTGAGAACCACTGTTCTAGAGGATTGCGTGTGTTATTCTTCAGCTATTCAATGAGTGGCCGAACTCTCTTGCGAGTTTCGTCAGTTAAGGATCGTGAACTTCAATTATGAGTATTTAGGCATTCTATCGCACCGATGCAACAAAACTGACAAAAGATGAAATCTATGTCGTAAACAACAATACATGTGGATTCGTACAAACTTTCGACAATTCGATTTTGAAGCTTTGTGTGATTCCAGATGTTTTGTCACTAATGACCCAGGTTTTGTCTTTACGCATCTTCAGGTACTCCATCACACAGGTGCAGTAGAACGGACTAATGACGAAACGTGTTGAGTCGTACAAAGTTTCTTTTGATATTGTTTTTTTTCGAATTTGTTGACATAACTGCATAACAACCGAAAAATGATATTGACCATTTCCTGTTTGAGCGAATTATTTTTAAAATTACTCTTGGAAAAAATTATCCACAGACGAAAACAATTTTGAATGCGACAATTTTTATAAAGCCGTACCGTTGGATACAAAAAGACGCGTATTAAACAAACAAAGGAATGTAGGGTAACCAGAATAAAGCTTAAATATTAACAACTTGATGGAAATATATTTTAATTGACATTGACAAGTATATTATGGCTAAAATATTAGTAAAAAGAAAAATTCGACGTGATTATAAATAACGTCTTAACTGTTGGGACGATTCATTATAGTATGTAGATAGTGACACCATTATTTATTTATTTGGTAAATATACGTAAAAAAAATTACAAACTATACATTTATTACATTTGCACCGCTTAAAAGATTTATTTTAGATTTAAGGGAAAAAAGGCAAAGACGGCAATCAAACAAGCTTAGGCAAAATCTACTTTGATACATTAAACATTTTATTCGTCTGAATTCACTCTCGTCCACGTGGAATATTTCAACATCTATTGAACATTGTTAATGCTGTACTAGAGGCATCCCCATTGGCAAGCTATTTCTACACTTAAGAAAAACAAACAATACATGTTCACGGCTTAAATATTATAAAATTATCGTGAGAATAAAATTTTATATTATCAATGATGGAAGAATTCTCATTTTGGATTCATATAAGTGGAAAGAAATATGTGACTAAGTACATATTTCTCGTCGACAATTCAATATGTCGAAATCCAAAGCAATACTGTTGAGTATTCTTAATGCTCTTGTCATTGTAATCCCCACTGGCAGACTGTTTCTAGACTTTAAAAGAACAAACAATAGCCTACAAAACTGTCACACTTTGAGTGAATTAATTTCTAATGGCATATTGCAAACCATCGATTGTAGCGATAAGCACAATTTTATTATTTCACTTTTTTTGAGTGACGTATGCTCGTCTATATATATATATTTGTACATTTTTCCCATAACTGATTAATTACAGTGTTGATCAAAGAGATAATCAGAATAAATTAGACTGTATTTTAGTATCAAAATTAACTAGTATACGACAGTTTTAAAACTGACAAGAATTGTGTTTTTCAGTATCACCTATGTATTTTAAAACTATAGTTTTGACGATGGCGTTCGCCGAAATAGCTTTCAACTAAATATCTCATAATTTTTGTAGAACTAAAATACATTGCTATTTTTTCACCGTGTTGAGTTCTTTCAATTAAATTCTTATTTAATTAATGTCGTCTATCAGCACACTGTAATCAGCCTTCTCACAAGTTGAGACGTCAGTAGGGGTTTATATCTTGTTGGTTGTTAGAATTTCGTTTGCATACTGTCACCCTACCAACGTACATATCGCAATAATTATTACGTTAGTTTGCAAGGTAAACCGGTTTTTCGTAAACAACACCTCTCGTTTCTTGTACATTCGGTTGTATAACAACAGGTCTCTGCTACAAGCGCAATTGCAAGCACGCCATAATAGTGTTAACATTATATTATGGATAATATATTCATATTTAAAATGTCATAATGGTCAGGCTTGCCATCTTGAGAGGTTGATAACACTCATAAATAAATTAAAGATTTATTTGAGCATTCCTACCAATCATTTTTTTTAAATTCTATATTGGCCTGTCCTACTCAAACTTATCTGGTTGACAGGCCGATCGATATTTTCAGTGTTGCCATTAGAACGAACATTTTGTGTAATTAAAACCTGTAGAATAGTTTCAAATTTTTATTTGAATTGTTGAAACTTTGTTCGATTACAAAATTCCATCAAACACCTTCAGTCGATATCATAAATTATAAAGTTAAAATTTTATCTTTGGTTAAATAATAATTGTTGAAACTTTGTATGATTTCACATTTTTTATCACTAACGACACGGGATTTCACCTTTCGGCATCTTCATGCATTATTTGGGAAGCATCTTCAGACTTACTGAAAGTGACCGCTGAATCCATTCTTATTCTGCATTTTTCTATATGGTAGTTGATAGCTATTTCGGGTTGCACCATCGTCCGACGTCATAGTCATGAAGATGGTGAAGGCAAAAACCAAACATTTTTACCTCTACCTTTAGTTTCTTCCTAGTATTGTCTCATCTACTCTTACTATCTTCGTAAAAAGACAGGTTTAGCAATTTGGTAATAAACATTTGTCATATAAAGATATCAGATTAAAAGGCAAAATGCTCCATATTGGGAGTGGGTATGGATTAAATAATAAATAATAGTCCACACACTTATAGGATGTTTTTTGAATAAGATTTTTTAAATTAAATTATCCGTCATACGTAATGAATAATGCTTAACAATATTATTGCGAGATATTGTTTCAATTATACCCATAGACAAGACATATTTACTATTGCCTCTTTCGAACTCAACTGGGCCCATTAGTGGTCTACGAACCAGCATTTGAGAAGCACTATCATATGTGACAAAAACCTGCTATGAATATAATATATATTAAAACAGCCGGCGGCAAAATTTCCAAACATTCAGATTGAATGATTTCAAAATCTTTTTTTTTTCACGAAATGTCATTCGTTTCTCTAATTAAAAATATTTTCGGTACTAAAATTAAGTAACGTTTTTAAATCACTAATAATATTTAAAAAAAAAAAAAAACGTAAAGGAAGCAGTGCCGGTACTACGTCCAATAAAAATACAATATTTTCGATTTTGAATATTATATTTAACTAAAGCGGAAAAAAAATAATCGTGCCTGTTGCGGCTAAAATATCCAACGCCGGTTTTAAGAGAAAACATAAAAATTATCGCTTAGTTTGACGGAATCGAGCGTAACTGTCCGGGTACTAGACTTCGTATCTAGACACTTATAAGTACGGGAATAAGACCGCAGCTTAAATAAAATCATTTTTTTGTTGAAAACAACATTGTATCTAAGAGTTTACATGATTTGAAATCAGATAATAAATTGCGGTCAAGCTATGGCGTGAAAAATATCGTGATAACATAAAAGATTACAACAGCGCTCCCTTGTGGTTTTATGAAGAACTGTCATCACAAAAACACGTAAACACAATAATAAAACGTTTATTCTAGAATGATCAGTTTATCAATACCCAAAACAAATTTTACTGTATATTTCAATCGTCAAAGACATCGTCGTGAAAGACTGGTCAAAATATGTTCTTTTGAACGTCTTATCACAGCATCCTAACTTAGGATTAATATATATACACGTGTAACTCAAACGATAATTCCAATTTTTCGTGTATTTTTCTTGTGTGACAGATCAAAAACAGCCATTTTAGAACAGTATATCAGTTCTCAAACAAAATGGCCGCTTACAAAACGTCAGTTTTTTTGTAAAATTGAGTTATATATAAGTATACACTGTGATGTTTATCACTATGCTAAATAAAATTCATATATTTCAGAATGAATATTCTATTCTTACTATTAAATAAAGTGTCAGCTGTCAATTCTTGGTGGGAAAACATTATATTTAAATAATCAAACACAATATTACGTTCTATTTCTACTAGTTTCTAGAAATTTATGTCTTTACTGTTCAGGTCCGGTTTCAACTTATAATCGCGCGCATTATAAACTGATAGAATACATATTAAAATAAGGCTATTTATAAAAAATAGTGTGCATTAAATAAAAATCAACCAACCAATTGTTCATTGAGATATTTCTTAAAGTCGGAGTTGCTCGTTTTTCACGACTCCGACTCCGCAACCCTGAATAGATTAGTAATAATCATTGTGTTTTATTATTAAATAATTACTATAATCCACAAAAAGAGTTCCACACTTAAAAAAATAGATGTCGTTTTTAGATGTTTATGTGGTCATGAAAAAAATTATATTTAAATTCAAAACTGATATTTTTGAGTTGTTGCTTTTTTCTTGCGGAGAGCGTTGTATATAATTTATATAATATTAATCATTATTGAAAAAAGACTATGCATATTAATTTTATCACACAATAGACAGTCATATACATTGTTATATTTTTGCCAGCTAATAATGTCGAATATGTCATCGCGTGCATCATTATAATTATAGATGCCGATTAGCATTAATGTTGTCAGTGCCGCCTTAAGAAGCTTGACCGCCCGCGCAATAAATTTCAAAAAAAAACCTCTCAACTCGATGTGACTGAAAAAAGAACTGAAAAAAATGTTTTTGGTTCAATTGTAACGATAAATCATATCGTGGCAAGTATTCAACGACAATAACTTCTGTGACGTATCTCACTGGTCCTACTTCATGTACGAATAGTGTTTTTTTTCAATCGATTTTCTTCAAAGGCACAGGTGCTTGTGATTTCAAATGCAGGACTATAAAGACGGAGTTTTAAAAATATCTCAAATGAACAAAAGCAAATAAATCGTCATTGTTTGAGTCCCAATATAGTAGACAAGGGAAACTCAGTTTCAAAATTTGAAAATTAATTTTACGATACTTTGAAAATAATTGACCGAGCCTACAATTTAAATCTTCAAACGGTAATACTGTGGTCTTCAGAAATCTTAAAAGATTCAGCATTGACCGTTACAGTATTGCCGCCAACCTAAATATCCGAAGAGCGATTATTTTACGCCCTTAAAACCCTTAATTCTGATTTGAATAACAGCAATGCTATTTTCAAAAATAATAAATTTTGAACTCGTTTTATTTTTATTTATTCATATTACATGTGTAGATGAGAAATTTGGCCATCTTCTACGAATGCAGATTTAATAGAAGCGAAACTAATTTTAAGAATTAATTCAAATGAACTTGCTTCATTTTTATGGATGCATTCTACATGTATACTATGAAAAAATGGCTATTTGCTGGATTGGTTGTTGGATTTTGGTGATCAGCTGTCAGTTGAGACATCTTGATCAGACTTAAATTAATAACTGTTTTAATACATATAATATGATTTTTGCCACCCAGCTAACTGACTAGCACGTGTAATATATATTATTGACAAAAGCAGTGTATTTATTTTGTATGTTGAGATACGGCCCTGTTGATTTTGTTCATTGTATTGTAAAATACGACTCAGTTTACGCGGAAACTGTAAAATTAAATCATTATTTAAAGTACATCAATATGTAAAAAAATGTATTTGTAAATAACAGGTAAAAACACTTGTGTCAATATAGAACTATTTTTTGTGTATGAATAAATGTTGCTTTGCATATGAATAACTGTGTTTAAAGTACTAAAATGATGCATTTCGTATTAATGGATTGTTTTGAAAAAAAAATGCATTTAATATACAGAAAATTTAAATGAATAAATGTGCTATTTAGCAATTGTAACACGTGTTTTGTTGTTTCCAGAAACATTCTTCGCCTAACTAATTATATGTACAAATTAATTATTTGTATGCCATATTTAAATAATTAAATAACACAATATTTATTACTATTTAAACAGTTAAATATTATTGGCATCATGATCGGATTTGCTCATCAAGAGCATAACCACTTCATACAATATCAATTCAAACAAATTCAAATTATACAAAATATTAAGTTCATATAATTTTTGATTGTATTGGCATATACTTGGAAAAACTCCATTATAACACCGTAAAAAAAATAGCAATGTGTTTGGGTTTTACAAAATTTATAAAGTATGTAGTTGATAGCTACAATATTTCGGCTTACGCCCTCATCAGAACTGTGTTTAAACGTACATTTACTTATCTATATATAGCTGCATAGAAAAGGTTCACAATACATCTTCTCTATTGGGGCATACAATGTTTCACATATATTTAAACATTACCATTTAATCAATTGTATTGTCATAATAATGGGTGTGATGCGGTCAAAACAGATGAGCTCCTACTTTCACTTTTAAGGTGTTAACTGTCACTTCTTGATGGAAAGGCATGGTATGTTAAATGGTTAAAACGCATTTTCTAGTACTTATTTCAACAATATATTTAAAATAAAGTTCTAACTTTCTTTAAATGTCCCGTTTTATTGGGAAAAATAACTAATGACTATATGTCTACATCAGGGATTCCCAACCCTGTGCCCGCGGAACGATTCGTGTGGGCCCGCCACTATTCGACCGTGACAGAATTTTTTCATAAACACTAATTAAAAATATATTTTTTTTGTGTTTTTGTTAGAGTTAAAACTTTTTTGAGTACATGTATTTATTATATTCGTTCGTATATTTAATATATTATATGTACGAGTCATTTTTTATTTATTTACTCATGTCCAATTACAAATATCCTTAGAAAAAATAGGTGGTGCCCGCCACCCTACCGATATTTCAGAATGCGCTATACAGTACAAAAAGATTGGTAATCCCTGGTCTACATCGACATTTTTGAATAAATGTTTGCAACACTATAGTTAAATGGTCAAATTCGCTTAAAACACGCTGAGGTTTTTTCATACCGGGTGGTAATCGTCAATAATTTGTGACAATCAAACAGTTTCCATAAAAGCACAATTAACTAAGTAATTAGACGAATTTATCTCAATTGGCTATTAGCTATTTTTGTAATAAGCATTTTATCACAATTGAGCAGAGATTGTGGTAAAATACAGTGTCTAATATTCTGCAATTAAGAATATCTTCACACAGTTAATAATTCTAGTAATGAACTTAGATTATGGAATTTTCAACTGTCATACAATGATTGTAGTTGCATAACGATATGCTTTGTCAACTGGTTAGGTTTTTCTGTCTACTGAAACGATTAACGAAAAATGGTGTGTTTTTTTATGTGTGATGTGTTTTATACAAACAATGTGAACAATTAAAATTTAACTACAAAGAGTTTATTCGAAAATTGAATTTAGTTTAAGAACAATTGACGGTTTGCAAAACATGTTTATAAAACCAAAAGTTTAAAAAATAGAGTGAAAATTAAAAAAAAGAAAATTTTAATATTTAAAATAGTTGGTGAAAATGATAACTCAATTCAAATAACGCAAAAAAAATACAATAAAATTTTAACCTTGTCACAATGCCGGATTTATGATAAAATTTACCCGATATTGAATTGTATGTAAGACATTGTGAGCGTGCGAATGAAATTTTTTAGTTTGAGTTGGCTACCTGTAATAAAGATAACAATTGTTTTTATTTTATTATCTAACAATATAAGGAAAATGTGGCAAGCATTATTTACATATCGTCATGTTGAGAATTCGTGGCTCATTTTTAATCAATGGCTTAAGAAGGCATTGGCGGACCGCAAGATCCGTGAGGTGAAACGAGATACGCCAAATATGACCTGTGCAAAAAAATATTTTTCCCAACTGTTCAACACAAAATAAAATTTATTTTTTACCGGCTACAAAGCAAGCCTGAAGGATCATTAATTACATGAAACAGGGAGACAAGCAAGTCGGTTAGACCTTCTATTGGATCGAACGGCCTCGTCAACTTTGTGTCGAATAAACCAAATTAGAAGTGACATACGAAGACCAAGTGGATCAAAACTTTTTATTTACAGAAAGTGATTTTTTTGCACACTTTTTATAAATGCATGCGACATTTTTTGAGTAATTGCTCCAAAGACGCTCTTATTTGAAAAATATATTTTTATATACACTTTTTCACATTTTATACGACCTAGAATATCCATTATCACAAAGCGGAGAGCGGATAAAATCAGATCGACCTTCCATTGGACCGGTCGGTCTAGTTAATATGGTGATGATTAAGCGAAATTATCAGAAATTAGAAAATTGGAACGTCTCACGGAGAGCGAATAGAACTTATCTTTTAAAAGTTTTTTCTGCAAATTTATTTGAAAACCAGTAATATTTCATCTAGATCAGCCATACTCAAACTGCGGCCAGCGGAACACTTACGATCCACCAAACTCGTCTGCATGTTCAAAAAAAAAAAAAAAAATTGGCAATGCGCTTGCTTGATTTATCAAAAAAATTTTCGCCTTTTTAAAAATGTGTATATTTCCTGTAACATGTATTTCTTTTGACTTCAGCAATTCTGCCATCCTTGATTATGCCTTGGCCATAAATGTTTTGTTTTTCTTAAGTGTAGAAGCAGCCTGCCAATGGGAATGCTATTAGTGATAGCATTATTTTTCAACATATTAACATATTTAACGTAAACGAAAGTTATTTCAGATGAATCCTTTATGATGAATTTTTGTATTGTATTAAAGTATATTCCTAAGCTTGTTCGACTGAGTTCCTCATAAATTTTAAAATTACCTCTTGTAAATCGTATCTCCTTAGCAAAAGCAATAAACATATAATAAAATAAATAAATAATTTATTTTATAGTCTTATTTTTGTAAATATTGTGACCCACATACGTAACTATGCATTTGTATACGTCACTGATAAAAAAGGTGTAGTATTACTGCTCTTAGCCATTTATTAATGTATAGATTTATATTTCTGTTAACATAGTTGAAAGTAAAACGATTGCCTGTATGGGCATTTTTAATCGTTGCACAAGACGATACAGTAAACATATTCTCAGCACGCCCATGAATGATTAAAAGTTCAACCGGACATATGTTGAGTTATTCAAAAAGCGCCAATAATTTAAAATTTACCTTGTCTACATACAGTTGATCTTTTCCATTTTAATGTATTTTTTCTTGAAATTATCATACTTCCTAATGTTGTTTTGATAAAAAAAAATGATTAACGTTGGTTGACATAAATCTACTGACGTGTGCATTATGACATATTCATTTTAATATTTGTTTTCATTTCAATTCCGTCCCAACACTTTTAGATCTCCAACGTGTTAACTGTCACTTATTGACGGAAAGAGATGATGTTTTAAATAATAAAAACAATTTTTAGTATTTTTTTCGCATTATATTGTATTTTATAACAATTTTGTTACTGTATCGGAAAGAGGTCACAACAGAATTTCTAAATATGTTAAAGATATTAGCAAACGAATTGATCAAAATCATTTTAGTAAATTGAAATCCATGAAGACGGGTTCAAACTACAAAATTGTCTGTCTGGTGATTAACCCACAAGTATTGAATTTCTTCGCCGGAGATAAAAATAGATACATGTGTTTTGTTCATACAATTTTGAAAGTTGAATATTTGTTTATCGAGTAAATGAAATTCGCGCAAACTGGTTTTTTTAAATGTTTCGTGGATTAGAAACGGTAAATTATATATTGCACACGTTTTTCCATGGAATATACCATTATTTGGAATAGACTAAATATATTTTTCTATGCTTCTAACACTATATATATATATATATTGTTACGTTTATTCCTTAAAGGACTACAGCCGAAAATATACTTGATTCCATTTTCAAATAATTTAAGAAAGTGTTGTCTACGTTGTTGCTGGACAATATTAACAATCGTTTCGTAGACCAGAAATTTGGCGCGGTCGATTTACAAATTTGAAAGTGACATTTAGTGAAACGTTACTAAATGTTTACACATTTAACAGCAAATTCAGACAATTGTATTATATGCAAGTTCATTTATAACCAGTTAACGGTCGAGGATGTTTAACAACTATCATATAATAAATACATAAATTCTTGTCAATAATTTCTAGAGCAAAGAGAGGAGAGCGTTTGTCCCTCCCCGATTTTGCACTGGCTTCCCATATAAAGAAAACAAAAAACAATAATATCTGAAGCACCTCCAGAAAAAAAGAACAATGGAATTGGCGTCTCCGGGTTAAAAGTAAAATAATGAAGTTCAAATCGAAATTCTACAAATCCATCGAAAACACCAAATCAACTTTTCTACCTTCTTATTAGATAAATAATGTTTGGCTAATGATAAAAACCACATACACCCACGTCCTCTTTTTACGCGATTTTTTTTTACGCGAATTCGATTATACGTGATTTTTTTAGACGACACCGTTACATTTTTTTACGCGCTTCACTCGTTTTTACGCGATTTTTTCCCCAAATTTGTTTTCAAGAAGAAATTTATATATGATGCTAGGCATGTACATTTCATTACTTTTTTAAATAAAAAAAATATATGTATATTTTTAAAACTTAATTTTGTAAAGCATTCCATTTTTTTTAAATACACATACAATTGCCAAATGCTGACAAGTGTATCGGAACACGGTGAAAAAATAGCTACGTATTTTAGTTCTACAAAATTATTTTTAACAAATATAGTTGATAGCTATTTCGGCCTACGCATCGTCAGAACTAATAGGATAGTTCTGACGATGGCGTGAGCCGAAATAGCTATCAACTATATATGTTAAAAATAATTTTGTAGAACTAAAATACATTGCTATTTTTTCACCGTGTTATAATGGAGTTCTACCAAGTGAATGCCAATTCAATCAATCAATTAAGTGTATCGGATATTATGCAAATTTATGTTTCAGGGTGTGTAAAGAAATATAATGCAATCGGGTAAAATCATGGGATGTATGTCCGCTCGTAAACTTGTTTAAATACAATGCATTTATTAAATTCGTTTAATAGCACTATTCTCGGCCTTTAATAATTCATGTAAGTGTATATAAGATCATAAAATATATTTAAAAAAAATTGCACGAATTTCAAAGAGCAAATTTTGGTTTTTAATACGTTTCTGGTACTTTTTTATGCGATATTTTAATTTTTGAAACCAATTTATCAAATTATATGAAAGCTATGATTTTTTTACGCGCCCTTTTCTGGAACCAATGTATCGCGTAAAAAAAGGACTGGGTGTAGTATTAACTAACCTAACCGCGATGTTTTTTTAGATATTTATGAATAAAATCTTAAATAATATTTATTTCCTTCTTCACCTGAAAAATTTATATATATTTTAAATTAATATCCACTCCAAATTTCGAGCATATGGTAAAAATCCTAAGTTAGGCGTATCAACGTATGTTTTTTATGAGCCTTTCTTGTTACTCAGTAACTGAAAGTAATAGTGATAGAAAGGATAATACAAGAGAAGAACTAGTGATTAGCTAATCGTTCTTCGAAACAAAATACTTATATCGACTGAAAAGATCTAGTTGTATTGAGACTCGAGCTTCTTGAGGTGCGAAACAAAAACCAATGACGTTAACCACTGCACCGCAAAGTCGACACAGTATATAAATATTAAAAAATACAATGTAAAATTTTTAATGAGTGGAATGGCCGTATATTTTTTTTTTGTGAATAAGTCGCGACGCGAGTTTCACCTTTTGGCAACTTCAGGCATTCTTTAAGACGGATGCAATAGCCGATATCGTAAATTGAGAAATGAAATTAAGATTTAAAAAACTATACAAATTATTTGAAAATATCCCACATTTTACGTTGTATGGTAAATTAAAAACCTAGAATCTTGGTTTTACAATGTAGAAATATTTCTCGTAATTTCGATTATTGAACATTTCATTTGAATCATTTCTGCAGTTAACGCTTTACGATAATCAAAAAAAACGTAGAATCTGGTAGATGTAATAGGCTTAGAGTGTAATCATATTTATCGTGGTTTCGAGCATAAAATGTATTATTTAAATTTTTTCCGCATTTTACGTTTTAGTGTATAATTAAAAACGTTGAATCCGGGTTTAAATATATAATATTATTTCTAGTAGTTTTAATATTAAAATATAAGCCTAAAAACACGTCTTTATTCCTGGGTTTTGATTTTTTATTTGAAAGGCCCATTCGTGTTAAAATTATCTATGTAGCCGGCAAACCGAAAGTAAACAAAATCAAATAGACATTCATAAAACACTTGCAAGCAAAAAACCGACTCACCTTCAAAGAACAGCTCTCTTTTCCTGTATTAACTATCCGATCAAATTCGACTCGAATCACAACACTTTAATTCAGCAAAGAAAAATTGACAAAACAATTATATCTTTGACAATCAAAAACAGTTAATTACAATATTTCCGATGGGTATAACACTGTGTCCGGATTAATTGTTCGTTTATCGACTCGATCCAGGTTACTTGTCGAGCAAAGTTCGCGACTCGAATGACAGCAAGCGTGAGAAGCGACTGTGATATAAGTTAACCGATTGTAATTGACCAGTGGCGGTGATTGGAAGTAGATTTATTTTTATCTCCCGATAAAATAAAAGATAACAAAAAAAACATCGGAAATTATAAAAAGACATTCTTTGTCTTTCGCTGTTATCTTCAACGCTGATTAACTTTGCGTTGGTTCTCAACATTTTTGGCATAAAAATGTCTAAGTCAGACTTAAGAAATACTTTTTCGATTAGAAAATTTGAAAAATATCTCACGGAACAATTTGCCGGATTGGTTAGTTGATTTTTAATTTAATGCACATAAATAGGAAAGGTAGGAATAAATCTGACAAAATTAAACTTTTTTAGTCGGGTTTCTTATTTTTTTAACGTTTCCACCATCCTGCATAAAACAATATGTTATTCAAAAAAAAAAAAATCCAACACTGCATTTCAAAATATAATTCAGTAGTGTTAATCAACCTAATGGAGATCATCAGTAACAATCAGAACTGGATCTGTGATCTTATAAATTTAAAATTGTGAAAAAAGTATTTTTTATTTTAATTAATTATTCATTAATAATTTTAATGTGATATCTGTCACATCTTGGCGAAAACGCATTATATTAAAAAAAACATTTTTTAGTACCGTTAACACAATATTTTTATGATCAATACCGATTTCGCTCATCGCGAGCCTTATCAACTGATAGAATACGAATAAAAAGAAGCTTTTTTATACAACATTTTATGTTAATAATTGACAATATATATTATTATGTATCTACACAAAGTAAAATTAATTTACAAATAAAATATAAAGTACATATAACAAATAATTTGTAACAACTAAAAAGTTTTTGTAATGAGAAATATTCACAAAAATTAAATACCCTTAAACCTTTCCCAGCTGAACCGCTAAAAGGATATTGATTGAACAAACTTGTGGTGATTATTGAGACAAATCAGGCTATAGCTAAACACAAAATATTCTTGCACACAAAGGTTATTCTATCATGATTGTCACCTGTCACTTTAAACAGTCGTCTTAACAGTTGAAACATTAGCAGTCAGAAAAGGTGAAATCAGGAATTGTATATCTCATTAACTGATTTTAAAATTGGTGCCAGTGTGAATACAGGAGGTTAATTTGTTTAACCAGAATTGGCAGTCAAATGAGTTAATAATCTTAATTATTTCATCAAAAATATTTATGTTTTTTTAATGCCTCTCCGGCACTGGCCTAAGGAGTCCAAGAGGCCAATTTATTGACCGCATCCCAACTTGTTATCAACTCTATTGTCAGCGATTTTTGAAAGTATGTATTGATAATACGGCTTTCCAAATGCAACAAAGTTGTTATCACAAATGTACTGTTGACATCTTTGTTTCGTAGCAAAAATATATTTACTATCTTGCAAATAAACATGGCCCGTGTAAATAATAGACGCGTAGTACGTACGAAAATATTATTTGAGTCGGAGACTATGTTGACACGGTTACACAATTAAATGAACTTGACCCAAAAGTAAATAAACAAATATCCAATAATAACGTAAAATATTAAAAAAAAAATATGATTATTGTTTTGGCTTTTAGCACAATAAAATTTTGTAGAATAGGTACAACAAGACAGGGGTTGGCAGTTTGTTATGTGAGAAGAGCCAAATTGTCATTGAAACAGAATAGTAAAGGTAGATTTCATTATGTTGTTTTGGTTTTAAAATTAACTTTTCCAAATTTGAATGCCATTATAATCAATTCAGTTTATATATCTAGTTAGCTGTATTTTTAAAGTCCTTATATTTTTAATCGTCAACACACTGTAATCAGCCGTCTCACCAAAAGGTTGAGAATCAATGAAATTAAATTTGAATTGTTGAAATGTTGCATGATTCCATATGTTCACCGACAATGAAGAGTCAATCAACTTATCACGTGCAATTGAGTGTTATTAACATTAAAAAATATTACTGAAATTTATTTTAGTTTTATGTTTTTCATTTAATTAACCTCTTTAGTATATGAACGATATAAACTGTTTATTGTATTTCCCTTATCCTCGGTCAGGCAGCCGTCTACGGTTCTGGGCAGCAGAAGAAAAGAAGCAAAAAACATCACGACAGCAAGAAATGTATTTTGGTTCTACAAAAATATAGTTGATAGCTATTTCGGCTCACGCCATCGTCAGAACTATGCTTTAACTAACATTTGCTTATCTATTATATATATAGCTGTGTAGAAAAGGTACACAATGCATCTTCTTTCCTGTTTTAACGACTTAGCTTGTTTCCTGCTCGCAATAAAACTAACAATTGTAAATGAAACTAAAAAGGCGGCTATATCAATAAGTTCACATATGACACGGAAATGGTCCATTACAGAAACAAAGAAACACCCCCCAGAGGGTTCAATAATGGCATATGACTGGCATATATTAGTTTGTTCGTTAAGAATCCTTTGTGATAGATGATATCTATTGATTTCCAGCTGTTCCAAAGCCGTTATCCTGCGAACCTTACTACAAAGATTACACTTAGGCGCTGAGTTTGAATTTATATGATGTGATTCCTTTATAACAGATTCACAATTCGCTAATCACGTTTACATTTGTTAGTTTTATTGCGAGAAGGAAACAAGCTAGGTCGTTAAAACAGGAGAGAAGATGTATTGTGTACCTTTTGTACACAGCTTTATATAGATAAGCAAATGCTTAGCAGAAATAGAAAAGCAGTTTAAGCATAATTCTGACGATGGCGTAAGCCGAAATAGCTATCAACTATTTTTAACAAAATAATTTTGCAGAACTAAATAAAATACATTGCTATTTTTTTCACCGTGTTATAATGCAGTTCTACCAAGTGAATGCCAATTCAATCAATAAGTTACAATTCAAGTTTAATATTGAAATTCCATCAAGCACCTTCAGTCGATATCATAAATTATATCTATGGGATTGTTGTGCAAACGATGTAGGAATGTTCGGGAAGTCCCCGTAATGTGACGACATTATACCATGGGATTTTCCCTGTACCTTCCTGTTGATGGAAAAAATCTTTGCAAGTTCCGCTTAGGATGCACGTTTGAAATTTTTATTATTGATACCGTCCCTCCGTGACGCAGTCCAGGCTATCACAGGGGGCATTGTGTGGCTTATACTCCGGTCCAGTTAAATGAAAATTTAACGTCAAAAAAGCCATGTTTGGCTATCCTCACAGCCGGCCGTGCGCAATAATCAATTGACATTTGTCAAGTTGTTATCTGTTTTGAGAAGTGTTATTACGTATTCAAATTTTGCGAAAGATACGCCAAAAACCTGTTTACAATCTGAAATTAACCGGGTATTTTGAAAATATCCGAGATGCATTTTAGATCCATTTATATCCCTGTTTCAGAAAATACTGATTTAAAAATCGTACCAATTCTAGTCGCCACGGTAATAAAAAACACGAAGGTATTTATTATTGAGGCAGAAGGATGCAAAATGATTTCAGTAATTGATGCTGAAAAAGGTGATTTTTTACAACATCCGCTGCCAATCTAAGACACAAAGATTTTTGATTTCTAAGTGTGTAAAACAATATCAAATATAAGCCCAACAATTTTTATACACGAACCATAGACAACAAAAGATAGAATAAATACTGTCTGTCTTTTCTTTAATGGTATATAAAGCTAAGCTTGATTTACTATGATAGTTTTGACGACTAACAAGCATGTTTAAAATGTTGCAGAGCTAAATATTTTAATATTTTTACTGTATTGTAATGGAGTCTAATTTACTGCCAATCTGAAACATGCGGACTCTGAAGATAACATTAATTAAAATTGAAAGTTAAAGGTAAAAAATCAAAATATTTATCTGAACAAATTTTACATAAATATAAACCATAGACAATAAAAAATAGAATATGCATTATCTATTTTTTTATATATCCGATCGTTGAGATTTTTAAAGTGTCTCTTCAAGTGTCCTTCATCTCTTATGTATTGACATATTTTTTGTATAATTTTTGTGTCATTATTGACAGACGCAAGTCGTTGCAGAGGTCAGCAATTCACAGTGAATCCGATTCACGTGGACGTATATAAAGCTACGCTTAAATTAAGAAAATAAAAAACATATCTGTAATAAATGTTTCAAAGTTAAATATTTCATATTTTCAAATAATTATTATGAAAAAATTTTTACCAAGTAGATTCCAATATTATATTTTTATTTAAATTTGTAGTTTTTTTAATCAACTCGATGTGTCACAACATGTGAAACGTGTTTTGTTTCTTTTATAAGTATCGTCAGACTAACTGTATCTTAAGGTTACTTGTTATTAACACATTTTTGTCGGGAAAAGGCAGATGACGTTTTCGTAGACCGTCGGTTGAATAGGAGACCCAGCAAATTCCGTTTTTGTGTATTGTTGGTGGTTTGCTGAACACAACAAATCTCGGGCTTGTTTATCGGCGGGAAAGAAATTTTGATTAATAAATGAACAGTCAGTTGGGGCTATCTTTTTTCACTGGACGTGGAGACGGGGACAGAATCAAACATTAATTGGAAAATTAACATAATACTGCTAATAAGAAATACTAATCAATTACTCAATGAAAATCCCAAGGAAAATAAATCTAGTAGTGGTGAATCATCTGTTATTTTTTAAGTGCCATTTATTGATAATTGGTCGCTGTTAGTTGTTTTTTAATTGGTGAGAATTTTAACGTATTTATTGTAATTCGTGAATTATTTACGGAATGGATCATTTGTACATTTTTATACTTCTTTAAATAATGATAATTTTTGATAAAACCACACTTTCTCAATTCAAATGGAAATAACAAAACAATTAATTTTAATTTGCGTGTAAAAAACGAACTTCCACGAAGTTACTACCGAATCCAACATAAATAAAATGTAAGTCGATCGTTTTATCTATTACTTCACATACGGTAAAGACAGAAGGATATGAGAATTTAATAATTAAATAATAAATATCCTGCTTGTATAATATTATATATATAATGATTTTTTTAATTATTTATTATTGATCACAACAGGCAAATATTTTTGCCCTAATTTATTAATAACAGTGGATAATTTTCTTTTACAGATCACTAATCCAGTACTCCGCAACTGATGTTCCACGGAACGGTGATGCTGACTATAAGATGACAAGGAGACTGAAGGTGCTTGATGATGTTTTTGATCATGCATCTTCAGTTGATATCATAAATTCTATCAACATGACAAGATTGGCTGAAATTTATAGTTTATTAGTATCAAATAATGTTCACATTATGATTATATTAAAAAGGTTAAAATTACACACGAAAAGATTGCTAAGTAACTAAATACATTATAAATTTTGTAGGATTAAAATTTATTACTATTTTCTCACTATGTTATAATGGATTTCTAACCAGTAAAAAACAATTCAATCAATAGATTATAATTGTATTGTAAATTTTTAGCCTTTGCATATTTTGACACTTCTTTTTTCTTTATCTGTTATCTTAGTGATAACTTTATGATTGTGTGTCATCGTTGTTCGAGCGCAAATGGTTAAAATATTGGAATTAAATGGAACATCATCGGTATCATCGTTTGCAATATAACAATAATAAGTATGCAATAGTAATGCTCAATAAACAATCTTAATGTATAAATTAAACATTTGCCGGCTTTAGACTGTTTAAGTATATAGTAGGACTATATGTGACAGCTCGCTAAAGAAAGAAAATGTATAGCACACCCTTTCTCGATTGAAAGCATAAAAACCTCTTGATAGCGCGTGGAGTCGTGGTTAATATTGCCTACATCACGAAACATCTGTGTTAAAAAAAATATATAATTTCCATCTAAAAAATCACTTTCTAGCACTTCGTTAAGTCAAATTTTTAAATTTACCTGCAATTTTTAAATATATTTTTTTCAATCTTCTTGACGATAAATGTTTAGAACCTCATTGATTGGTTTCTTCAAAAATAACATATAAGTTGCTATTTTAAATTCATCAAATCAAAAAACAAAAGAATAAAAGCACGTTTTCTTAGCGAAATTTACATATATTTGCCGTGCCGTGCCATGTTATTTTAATGAGTATTAAGGTTTGCTGTGGGCGAGAAAAGGTTTCGGAGCACTGCACTACTCGATCACGAACATGTCCTTTCGTGACGAACGATTGGAATCCCATAATCTCAACCAAATTCAACAATTAAGAATGCTTATTCAAATAAAGGTTTTTGATATATTTTCATTTTATCTATAATATATATAAATAATCTATGTATGTGTGTCTGTCGTGCATTTCCATCAAGAAATGACCGCTAACACCTTAAAAGTGAAACTGAACAAAATAATGTGGGCGATCTACAATCGATTAGTAAATATTTGTTCTGTTGTCTCTAAGAGGTATCCACCTTTCTTGTGAAGATTGTCAATCATTTTATATAGGACAAGCAGATATAAATAAAAAAAAACAATTCTCAATAGAAACAATTTTTCACATTTTAATATATGCTTCTAACTTCTAGTTTCTAATCAATAAAATATATTAAGGAAACAATTACTAAAAGAAATGTTTCTATTATTTAAAATATAATGCTTTTCTGTCAAGAAGTGATAGTCAACACATTAAAAAAAGTATTTAAATTTGAATTCTTACAACTTTGTATGATTCCACAAGTTTTGTCACTAACGCCCGGGTTGCGCCTTTCGACATCTTCAGGTATTCTATCATTAACGATCTTGTTAATGAGTCATTCTCAAAAGGGTTTTTCAGAAAAAAAAAACATTTATATTTTAATGCTAGTTGATTGATATTCCTTACATACACGGCAATTGTGTTAATTATTATTAGATGACTATTGTTAGATTTGTTTTAGTTGTATTTTTCTTCTTGCCTTGGGGTAAGTGTTTTCCTGTAATTAATTAACTTTAGTATATAGACGATGTTAACTGTTTATTTTACGTCAGTTCTATTGCATCCGTATGATAGAATGCCTGAAGATGTTGAAAGTCGTTGGTGACAAAACATGTGGAATCATAAAATGTTGTAACAATTCAAATTTGATATTGAAATTCCATCAAGCACCAACCCGATATCATAAATTATAAAAAAATATTTATCAGTACATTGGCATTAACGTGAAAAATCACTATTTTATTAAAAATGAGTGATTATTCCAATATACTGCTGCAAGCTTTGCATAAAAATTCAAAACAAAAATACATTTTTTGCGAACCCTTGATTTAACCGCACGAAAACGAAACAAAAATCATATCTCTCCTCACTATGTCACTGTTGATAATAACACCGACTTTTTTAATCGTAACACTGCTGTGACAGTTCACGCATTTTCTCAATTTTATGTACAGTTTTATCTTTATCGCCGCTGTTTTTCAATCAGGATTTTTCAGTCTAGATTATATACGAAAATAACAATATATTATTCGATAAAGAATTTGCAGAGTCAACGTCGATACAATATCCCCATTTCAATGTATCCCAAGTAATGTTACTTATCACGGATTTCGTTATCTTTTTATTTCTATGTAAGAATTGTTTCACACGGCGACGTATTCATTACCCGTTTGAGACGTGTGCAAATTTAAGATAATTTTTGATTACATATGTATCAATATATATCGAAGATAGGTTCTGCTAGATCGCCGTGTTAAGCGAGACTAACAAATGTATGAAATAGAGGCGATAAGTTATTTTAGAGATATTGAGAAAAAACAGGTAGGTGAAACTTACGAAAATTTATTGATGTATAGTATAATGGTACGGATAAATATGTTATTCAGTGTCACTATCACCAGAGGATTGCAAAATTAACATTTTTTGATCCGAAATTTGTATTTTTGTCTCCAGAGAAATTATTTTTCTACAAAATTTCGGTTTTGACATTATGGGTCTAAAATTTTATGTCATTATATTATTTAAACTTCATTATACAAATAACAAAAATATGTATTAGAAATAAGAAAAATATACTTTATGATATCGACTGAAGGTGCTTGATGGAATTTCAATATGAAATTTGAATTGTTAAAACCTTGTACGATTCCACATGTTCGTCAGTTCTGTTGCATCCGTGTGATCCTGAAGATGCCGAAAGGCGAAACCCGGATCGTTAGTGACTAAGCATGTGGAATCGTACAAAGTTTTAATTAAAATTTTAGAATTTCGCACAGCTGTGTGCACATCTACGAAACGTCGAAACATTTTTTTTTTCACCAAAACTGAAACCGTGTTAAGCGAGTATTGTGTTAAGCGAGGGATGGGTGTACATGTAATCATACATTGTAACATACATCTACTTAATTGAAATTTAAATCAATTAAATTGTATACAATTGCTGTCACTTATGTCAAGGGTTTCGCCCTCTAGCATCTTCTGGCATTCTATTACACGGACTCGATAGATCTGATAGAAATTAAATTTGCGATCTATCGAAGCAAAATTTATTTAGATAATATCAGTTAACCTATTAACGAAATGAAAAATACAGATCTATGTTGAATAACTTTATATATAAAAAAAATCGCCGATTCTACATAGATTTTAGTCCGCCCCTGTACTTTTTAAATCAAATCATTTGCACGCGACACTAAATAGATGAATTTGACTGATTGAAATATTCGATAAATAAGGCTCTAGCGTGTTATATTTATAAGCGATAGTGATTTGACAATTTTTAATCGATTATTTCAACAGCTCTATTCTACCATGCATTATTTTTGCACACGTCTATATTTTAATATACACCTGTGACAGGCTAACGAACAGTTCGAACTGCGAACAAATCGGGTAACGAACAGTTCGAACTGCGAACAAATCGGGCAACGAACACTATCGCGATCGATTTTTGTGCTCGGATAACGAACACGTATTGCAAAACGAATTAAAACAATCTTATTGATTGAATAAGCATTTATTCCATAGACTCCATTATAACAACGAAAGAAATGGTAATGTATTTTTCTTCTGCAAAATTTATAAGGTATTTAGTTGAAAGCTATTTCGGCTTAGCCATTGTTAGAATTAAAGTTCTAAAATAGATAGGTGATACTCAAAAATATTATTCTAACTACTACTAACAAACGGATAGTTTTGGTAAGGGCGAATGCCGAAATAGCTATCAACTATATACATTGACCAATAATACGACTCTGACTAAAACAAGTTCAATTTTATTAGGTTTCTTCGAGGACGAAGTGAGACATGAAAATTGTATAATCGGTTAATGTACGTAGTCTTAGATCAGATTATGTTCGTTTTCCGATCACCCACTGCAAATACATACAATCGAACCCCAACTTAATGTTCCCGCATTTTTCGTTAATTTTATATAATCCCGGCTACGAATAATGTTAAAAAAATCCACAATTTACCAATTTCCTCGATCTATCGTTTATATTTTTTGATCCATACATTTAATCGCTTAATTATAAATGAAAATATTCCATTGTAGATATTGTATTATACAAAAAATGTGTTTATTATTATTTAATATACAATGCTTTTCCACCAAGAAGTAACAGTGAAAACCTTGTCAGTCATATTCCTACATAACTAAATTGTTGCTAGATGCATTTTGTAATCCTTCTTGTAGAAAAAGAGTAGCATATTCATCTTTTTTATACGTGCACAATGTTCGTTGAATATACAATAGATACGTTATTGTAAAACAACATTCGATGTTTAAAATAATGATACACATTTCCAATATCTTATCAGTGTGAAATAGTTTATTTTTGCACACGACACAACATTAAAATTATAAATTGATCGGCATTGATAAGATAACTTAATTATTGTTGGTTTTTTACACATTCAATTATCGATTGTCTTCATTATTTTATAAACTCTGTGAGACATGAAATATTATTTTAAAATATATATTTTTTAACAGTACGACAATTTGTAGCGAAGTGTTTTATTTTTAACTTCTGACATATTTTGCGGCATGAAACAAAAAAATTAAAGATTCGCGTTGAGTTGTCTATTGCATATAAGGTGACATCTCATAGTGAAAATATAAATTAGGCCAGTCATATTCAACTCGTGGCCCATGAAATATTTTTTGAGTGTAGCAATTCAATCAGGGCTTTGAAGTAAGAGTCGGAATCGTGAAAAACGACCGACTTCGATTACTTTTTCGAAAAGACGATTTTGAAAAAATATCTTTGATAAGAAAAAATTAAAAGATTGGTTGATTGATTTTTATTTAATACACATAAATAGGAAAGGTAGGGAAAATACTGACAATTAAGAAAAACGGAGTCGTGTTGTTGGTCAATATTGAGAGTCAATGAGTATGAGTGAAGTTTTTTTAAATAGTTCCACAAAGCTGAAATCAACATTAAAAAACATTTTTTTTTCCAAAAAGGGTAGTGAATAATTTTGTTAATTTTTTTAATGTGTTAACCGTCACTTCTTGGTGAAAAGGCATGCAATTTTAAATAATAAAAAGACATTTTTATTTTTTACACCAATTTTTGCCACCACCCAATTATATTTCCCGATATAAATGCATGGCATATCCCCATTTAAATCTGGGCATGCTTGAAGGACATAGTGTGAGTTAGTTAGTCACTAATGGCGCTAATCCGGTCCCAGTCCTGTCTGATGAACAGATTTGCAACAAATAACAATCAATTTCAATTAAAATGCGATTGGGTTATTTCAATCTACGAACTATCTAATTATTTCAAATTGGTGGGTAACAGTGGGATTAAACATCAGGTGAATCTCCCCGTCACTCAACGATTTGAAATAATTAGAGATTCTAAGTTTAAAATTATCCAATCCCATTTTAATGGGAGTTTACTATCACATTTAATGGGAGAGAAAACTTATCATATGCAAGTTGAGTATCATTATAATCAAATAGATAATATAAGTAATTAGATAACAAGTAATTTCAGATGTATATTTGGATCCAAGCCTTCAGACAGCGGTCGGGGAACCGGAGTAAATTACTCCAAATGAGGTAACAATGAAATTTTTGGGGATAATAAGGAAATATTTCTAATTTGTTATTTTATAAACATCTTAGTATTTTTACGGACCATTCTTTAAACTTAAACAATTCATCGAGGTATACGGGCCGGGCCATCTCACTCCCCACCACTGCTAAAACTTTACAGAGGGCGGAGTTTGGACCATCGAAATAAATTTACATTAATTGTCTCCTTTTCAAAATGAGAGGATAAAAGAGGGTAATGGTTAAAAAAGTTCCCCGACCACTGCCTTAGGGTCTGTGTTATTCATTTGTAATTAACTCCTCTTGTATATAACCGATGCAAATTGTGGGTCAATTATATTGCATCCGTATGATAGAATGCCTGAAGGTACCGAAAGCCAAAACCCGGGTCATTTGGTTAAAACATCTAGAGTCGTTTGTTATTGAAATTTCAGTCCATATGATTAACTGAACAAATCAATAATTTTCTTATCTTTATTAAGTACCAAGTACATATTTTCTTATTAATTAATATATAATTATATATCTAATGTGATGTAATAAACAATACTCAGGTCATTAATATGCCTGTAATCGTAAATTTGACAAGAAAATCGAAGTTTACCGAAATCGAAAAGATTAGTGTTTTTTTTTTGTATAAATTACTTAACGCAATATTCATCAAATACAGAAATAAAAAAATAATTCGGCCCCTTCAATCTCGTGCTAACTGTTTTCTTCGGTATTTATTATCCAAATTGCGTGTTATAATATGTATATATTAATGTAGAGGCAAGCTATTTTCACTTCTTCGATTCAATTATTAATTTGACAGATGTCATTTGTAATAATCTCTAGCTTGTAATTTGACCAGATAGATGTCACTGAATAAAGTCATAGATATTTTAACCATTTAAATTGTCATCGGAATTGAAATTGACAGCAAAACATTTAATGTGTTATTTAATGTTTTTGCGTTCAATTTTTACAGCTGTACATGTTATGTTTCCTCGTTTTTCAGTGACTTTCAAATATGGATGCCATATTAAAGATTGTTTATCATGCTTGTAATATTATTGCACTTATTATGCAGCTTGGTGTACAATTCGAGAGCAAACTAGCATTCAATAGCCGCATTAAGATTACCTGCAACAAAGCATTGTAAATGTTGGACTTTATCCTACATACCACCAGAGCCTTTTCAAGTGACAAAATTTTGATTTCATTTGTGGGTCTATTATTTGGGCACCAAGAAATTTATATACCCTCTTGGTGGAAAAAATTTATACAATAATTTTTTAGACTGATTTACTTGAAGGCATATGGATACTACCCATGGCATTATCCAACTGACTTTCTATTAGACATACTCACTTTGAATAATTTAAAAATTCTAAGTGAAATGTACCTCACCAAATATTTATTTCGAATTAGACGAGGCCAAAATGAGAATTCCGCCATCCTTGGTGATATCAAATTGAATGCTCTTAATATTCTTTCGCCGTGGATATGAATTTTGAGTTCAGATGGATACTATTTTTCAATGTATTAAACTAGATTTTGCCTGGCCTCGTTCAGTTGACTTTCTTGTATTTTTTCCTATTTTTCAAAATGATCTTTTATAAATATTTTCTGTGTTGCAAAAGAAATAATTTTTAATTATGATAATGTATGTGTTTCAAATAAATATATAATGCCATTAATAAACAAATAAATGGCTGAGCAAGTGAAATTTTTTTTTTCTCTCGCTATATCTTCTTTTTTACGCACAATAACACAATTAGCTTAGATAGTCATGAGTCAATTGGTTTCTTTTTATAAGTATTGCATTATGAAATGCAGTTGTGTAATAGAGGCCGCATACATATAACAGGGGAAGATGGAACAACTGACTAGTAATCATCTCAGCAAAACAAAAAGCCTGTAGAATGCGAGCCTTTGAAGCTCTTCAGTTAAAATGCTTAAGCGACAAGAAAGACATAAACCAATAAGCAAAATATTCATCATCAAAATCTGTGAATTTGCTGAGTTAATTAATAACAATTACAATTTTCTGCAATAGGCGGTATCGAGAAAAAGGGATGCAAAACGTTTACTGACTGTCGGTTCTATTATTTGTGTGATATAATACCTAAAGGAGCTGAAAAGGAAATCTGCATCATGAGAAGTATTCACACGACTTGCCGAGTGCATGCACATAGATAAGTTACACTAGTAATAGCATAAGTTCCTCACACTCAAGTTACACTGGTAACACCTATGTATTGCATTAAATAGAATTGATTATTCAATGAACCAATTATAATTAATTGAAACTATATACTGTTGTTCATTACTGCCATTATTCAAAATAAACCATTCCGTTTGGTAGGTGTAAATACTGTAATGTGGTGCACAAAAATTATAATATCCTTTAAAGAAAATATTTCCTATCATCACGAATAGCAAAAATTATGGATTTGTACAAAGTTACAATTCAATTTAATAATATTTTTCATATGCCATATGTCAGGTATATTTTTAAACTAATATTCTGCCATTATATTATGGAAGCACTGATGTTATAATATATATATGTGACCTTTGAGGACATTTAATGATATTAATATAACACGTAATTTAATACATATTTTCTGAAAGAAATTTTCCAAGACATGTTAATGTGCTTATAATTTAAACCATTTGATGGTAAGATATATAAATACAAGGTAATATTTCAATTGTGCTCAATCCGAAATGTGAGAGATTTATGAAGTTGTTGTTGTCTAGGCTGATAATCAATCAAGTTAGATATCGCAGAACACGACATCGCGTTCAAAGATGGAATCCACGTCTCAAAAATTAATCAACTTCTTCGACATCTTCACACCAAAAATACCCATTCATGAATATAAATTGACACGTTTCCGGGAAACCTACACGAAAACCTGCATGGGTTTGCTATTAAATGGCGTATATCCAGGATGTCCGAATGTACTATACTCGATCTGGCTGGTCCTCAATTTCATGATTCAAGGCATGGGTATATATATCCTGGGGTATACTGCAGGGATAGATTTAAAAAATAGCCAATTCTCAGATGCAACCAGGCAACTGTCAATATTATTCCTGCTGATCATCGTGCTGATTAAAATAAGTAACCTGTGGTACCACAGGAAACTGTTGGGTACCCTTGTTGACCGGTTTAATTACGATTATAAAAATGCCGATGAAAATTTCGATGAAACAGAGCTTAATATAGTTAAAAGTTATACATACACTGGATTGTTTCTCCAAAATATCTGGGGGCTTATAGTTGTGGTAGTGGGGAGTGTTTTTCCGGTTTCTGGAGTCGTTTTAATGCTATATTCAGCATTTACTGAAACCACTGTCACTAAAAAAATGGCATTTTACTGTATACTTCCGTGGTTTGACGAATATAAGTATGAGACACCATTGTTTGAGTTGGTTTTTATCTATGAAATTTTCTTGTGTATTGTGTCATCGTTTCTTTTCTTGGGTTTTGACTCAATTATTCCTATCTTCACATTACATATTTGTGGACAGCTGGAGTTGGTGAAGGTGAGGCTGATGAATGTTTTTGGTGAAGGTGTGTCTGCTTTAGAGACTCGTCAACGAATTTCGGCTATTGTCAAACATCTTCAAGACGTATATAAGTGAGTTTGAAGATATTCCATAAGTACTAATTCAAATCAACTGAACGTGGTCGATGGAATTACAGTATAAAATTGAATTGTTGAAACTTTTTTCGATTACGATTTTACAATATTAAGATTATATTGCAAATACATTGTAAAAGTGACATATTTATACACCATATATATCAAATTTGAATCGTTGAAACACCACAAGTTTTATCACTAACGACCCAAATTTCGTCTTTCGGCGTCTTCAGGCATTCGATCAGACTAAACTGTCAGTTCTATTGAATGAACTCGTTAGGGAATAAGATTATATTCCAAATACATTGTAATGAGATATTTATATTCAATACAACAACATCTAGTTTGTACAAAATGAACTACTACAGTTGTTATTATGGTTTTCCTATTTAAACATCCAAGCATACATTAAATTTTGAATAAGAATACCAGTGACATCTAGTTTATGATAAAAAAAATATAGTGAAGAAAACTGTATTCTGCATTACTAATTTTTTTAATAATAGTTGAAACTAGATAATTCAAGTGTAGAATCATCACTTAGTAAAAGCTGTATTGTTGATCAGGTACTCTGAAGACGTCAACACGGTGTCCAGCTCTGTTTATGAGACGATATTTTCAGCAACGCCACTTCTGTCGACAGCAGCTGCTTTCCAAACGTATAGTGTAAGTCTTCTATTAAGAATTCCACATTATGTCTTATCCAATTTTTATCACTCTCAGAACAGCACTTAACACAATTCCATAAGGAATAATATAAGGATTTAAATAAATAAATTATAAATTTAAAAAAACATGCTAGAATTAGTGAGACAATACTATGATAAAAAAAGTTCCACAAAGTTACAACCGAATTGATAAAATTGATTAACAGCTTTCAATCCATATTTAAAAATAAATTTTATCAACAAACCACTGCTTTGGGTAAAAATGGTTCTGTCAAAAAAAATAAAACAGTTTAGTAAGAGCAATTAGTGATTTCTTGAACTGTAGTTGTCGAAACATAATTTCAGATTGAAAATAAATTATTTCAAGACGTTATGAAAATCAAAAGAATATGTATTACTTAGAAATTATTTTTTAAATAGTTTTAATTATACTGCCATATTTACAAAAAGCAAAAGATGCAGATAGAATTTCTATGCTCTTAAATGTTTCTGAAGGTTACAAATTTTTTAACATACAGGATTACATAACAATTTCTGTAATGAATCAACGAAAACATTGAAAAGATATTTCTGAAGAATTTATAGGCAATAACATGACTATATTATGAATCATTCACTGCCACTAAATTTATTCTATCAAAATTTGTCATTATTACAATCTTACAAACAATATGTATGATGATTGATTGAATGCAATGTCCCAATATACTGTCTCCCTCTTTCATATACACGATGTGACATCTGTTTCATTCGCAAAAGATAAATGTATGAAATACACTGATGCACCCACATGTGCAAATGAAAGAGATAGCCGCTTATGGGACTAGAATTCCTCACTCACAGAGTTTCTAATGTTGCAAGCAGTCGGAACTTTGATGTACTGTATATAAATTCAGATACAATTTTTTTAAATTGACTATCACTGAATTAATTAACAATTTTAATATTTTTTAAATGCTATACGACAAATTTTAAATCACTTAAATATGTCGACTGTCGCTTGTTTATGGAAAGGCATGGTATTTTAAATAATAAAAACATATTTTCTTCACCTCTGCATATAGATAAGTGAATGTAATTTTAAGCAAAGTTTTGATGATACAGCGTCATTCTAATGACGGAGTAAGCCAAAATAGCTATCAACTAAATACATTATAAATTTTGTAGAACTAAAATAAATTGCTATTATTTCACCATGCTGTAATGAAACTTTAGCAAATTTATGCCATTTCAATCAATAAATATTTTTTAGTACTTATTTTCATAATATATTTAAATACAATGAATATAAAAAATAATAAATTAAGTAAGCTTCTTCAATTATCACAATTGGTAAAAATAAATCTATATTTGAATAATTAAATATATTCAATGCCTAAAATCAATTGCAATCATTTCTATCTGTCTCAGAATAGTCAATGATTCTCAGTGAATCATTAAATTTTTTTGTTAATACTTTGATTAGTGATTCTTTGAACTTCTCAATGGGTTTGCTGGCTTCTATTTGCTTCTTATTATTATAACTGTCATAGTCGAGGAACTGCATATAAATCCCTTCTTCTCAGAATCTGTGATGAATAATGTAATATTGAACATACAAACAAGAGTATCAGCTTGTCTGTGAAAAAGAAAACATAAAACTCATTCATAAGCAGTACACAAAATGTACAAAATTAACCCTTTCCACTCGTAAGTCCCCTTGGGAACCAAACAAGAAAAGCGTTCTACTCGTATGTCCCCGCTGGGGAACCAAAACTTTAAGCTTGAATATTTTCTATGTACCACATTTTATTGATTTTTATTGCTGTTTATCATATTATATATATCGTGCAGATAATATTTTATCTAATATATGATTAAAAATCATAATCATATTGAATAAAATTCATATGAAAAAGTTTAATTTGAATAGATATTTTAGAACAAAAGTAGACGTTCGATTTTCGTTTCGCATTCGAACACTGAAAGCGTATGCGCATGCGCGTGTCCGTTTTCAGTTTTAAGTGAAAACACACTAATAAATATTTTTCAAAAACTCTTTATCTATAATGTTTTTAAAGCTTTTAAAAATATCATGTTTAAAATTCATATACTCAGATTAAAACTTTCGTATAATAGAAATTAAAAACTTTTTATGATTTTATTTCTATAAAAATACTAAAAAACAGTCTTATGCACACTGTATAAGTTGTTTGTTGAACAAAAGTCCGTTGAAAATACGATTTATTTCCATTTTAAGTTTTGATTATGAATCCTGGAAAATGCATGAAATTTATTACGAGTTGAGACTACCCTCACCCAAAAAAAAATACGAGTGCAAAGGGTTAACTTTTTCACTTAAAAGAAAGGCATGTTATTTTGAATGTGAGTAAAACTAAAGTTTTGCGAGTAGATTGAAAATGATTTTATAAAATAATAGCAAATATAACCATGTTTACCATCAGTTTTTGCTTTTTAACATGTCATAAATAAGGAATAATCATTTATATTTTTATTTTTAGTGTCTGAAAAATGGCGAGTTGCCATATGAGTTCGCTTTATTTTTTATATCAACCATTGTCCATATCTTCATACCAAGCTATTACGGGGATTTGATGATAGAACAGGTTGTATGACTGATTGAATTTTTCTAATATATATTATTTTTTTGACCAGCTAGCTAACGAATGAAAAAGTAAAATATCATTTGTGATGTAATTTAAACATTTTACCTTAGTTGCCAAATAATGTGTGCTCAGGGGATGTTATTCATGCAAGTACAGTGTAATGACGGCCAGCAATTATATGTGGGGAAAACCACATCTGCTCTAGACCAGTGGTCTGCAAACAACCATTTTAATTACAATAAGATACCTGATATTTAATCCCATCCATTCAAATTTGATATTGAAATACTATCGATCATACAGTAAATTAAATCTTCAATCAGTCCTTTTTATGTTAACAATCAAAAGAAAGGCTTTTTGAATCATCAATAGAAATAAAAGTGTGTAAAAATAATTTTAACAAAATTTTCAGAGTTTATCAGTATTCAAAACTGCATATGCATGCAAATGGGAGAACCAGTATGACAAGAGCGCTTGTAGTACTCTTATCGTAATTATGCTCCGTGCACAGCGGCCATTACAGCTGTCCACCATGTTTAAGCCAGTCAGTCTGATGCTGTTTTCAGAGGTTTATTTTTTAATTTTTCTTTAGTTGGTAAATCGCATGTCTGGTAGTGATTTCCTTTTGGAAATATAAGCATGAAATTCGTAGCCAAAGAATTATTCAAATTCAGTGGTTGGCGGCACCTTTTGAGAGACTTAGTAAAAAAAAAGCAATTTGAAAATTTCCTTTGGTTAGGTTACGTTAGGTTACTCGCCAAAAGCATATGATTTTTTTTTTAATAAAATATGTTTTAATATATTTGCAAATTAACTTTATAAAAAACATATTGTACAATATTTTTATAAATGTCCTTGTATTTTGATATGATTTTATTGAGAGATTTTTTCAATATTTGACAAATACAAAGTTGGATTAAGTCAAACACAGAATAATGATTTTCTAGTTTTGTCAATTTTATAAAGTATTCTAAACGCAATTCATTGAAAAAAATGTTAGCTAACAAAAATATATTACAATAGAACAAATGCACTTCTTAATCCCTTACGTTCCTAAGTACTGACTCAGTGTGCCGTTGAAATAAAACTAGTATATCTGTTGTCTATCAAGACAACTTTATCTGATTATAATATTACATAAAAACATGACAAAAAAATTACTATAATTAAATATTAGTGAATTCCTTGACGTTCAGCTTTTGAAGCCAACACCTTAATATTTGGTTTTAATAAATTGTCAATTTTAAGGTGTGCCACCAGTCACCTAGTCAGTTATCTAGAATATTAATTTTCTCTATGATAGGTCAATCAAAAAATTAAACATTTTTTTCAATTATGATAAAAAAATGGATTAAATATATTAAAATATAAATGAGTAAATCTATAGTATGTACGATAATTAGCCTTTGCCACTCAATTTTTATTTATTAAAGATGGGCACGCAAGAGTCTAATCAAATTCATAAGTATACTTATTATTGTCAAATAATAGGTTTTGGACTGTATTTTTGTTGCATTGATTATTTGATTATGGTTAAGTTGATTTTTTTTTATTTCAGGCCTGTCAGCAGTCATGGACAATATTCAATTTACTCAGGGCTGTTTTTGAATAAATTATTGATTTATCACTGAGTCTACAATAAAAATTTCACTATCTGCTAATCTATGAACTATAGACAATTTATAATAATAAACACTCTCTTTGACTTAATGTATTTAAATTTATGCAACAATAATGACAAACTTTTAAAGCAAGTATGTTTCTGTATTTTATTATTAAAACCCATTCCCTGCTGAACCTTGTGAAGAATATTCCAAAACCAATTAAATAACCACACAAGAATTATTTTATCACTTTTAACCAGTTGTATAATCGAATATGAACTATCTGTATTCTGCAATCTATTGTCTTGAAAACAAAAACCCAGTTTGTGCAGGGTTCAACCCTATATAGAGATCTTTAAATCGATCCCATCCTAGACTGTGTAGTGGAGCTGTCAAAGAAATTCTACAGTGACATGAAGGAACTTTCTAACAGAACAATAAACCCACTCCTTCATAACATTGAAGAGAGCATCCACTCAGACTTCAGACATAGGACAGTTTAACATTAAAACCTCCATAGCTCTCTCCACAACCCATAAAGATCTTCTCCCCTTATTTTTAGTATTATTCCTCTCAAGAGTTAACAATAAAAAAAAGAATGTCAAAAAAATCTCATGTCAGTCACACTGTATAGCTTAGCTAATAATCATTTTTTTTAATACACAAATAGCTAATAATCAAATTTAATATAATATTTCAGATAGTTGGTGAGAAATTCTAGAATTAGTATCAGGGATATCATTTCAATTTTGCTCAGTATTCTTCAGGGGAGGCAAGCCGTTGCAAAAAGAGATAAATATTTGTTTCTTCAAAATCAGGGATAGGGCAAATGTCACCCCCTCAGCATCCCAAATGACGTCCCCGAATAGAATGTCTGGAACATAAATCTAGGAGACAAGTGTGAGCTCACCACTATCATTCAGAGCAGTAATAGATAAGGATAGATTTTAATAATAATTACATATGTTACAAAAAATATTAATTGCATCATAATAAAACACATTCATCAATAAATCTTCATTTTATTATAAAATGGTACTATTTTACAATTAAAGTTAACTAAAAGTATATATAATGCAATATGCAAGAACTAAATATAAGCATTCAACAATGTTACATATTGATGAGCTCTACTACTTAGCTTTCAGGTAGGGAATTTTTCAAAATGAACAAATTATTACATCGATCAAAATGCACAAAATGATCTTTCAAATATTATTACTAACCTTAAAGCTTACCGTTTTCACCTGATATTCCAAGGAATAATGTAATGTTTATACATTTATTTATTTATATGCGGTGTATTTCCATTAATAAGTTAAATTAGCACAAAATATTATTGGATTAATTTATTTTTGCTAACAAAAATCAGGGTAAGATATAATTGAAACCAACATACTTGGAATCAGTTGAATGCCGCCTAACATTGAAAGCATACCGAAAAAAAACATTTTACTAGTAAAACTGACCTCGCATGAGCTGATGATTTGTAAAAATCATTACACAATTATACACAGCATTCAATCTATCAATATCAAGAAACTGTAGTTAATATACCTCTACTAAATCAAAATGATTTGTGACACTGCACGAATTAAGTTTATTCTGCAACTAAAACTAATTTTGAAGTTGATTTTTCTACTGGACTGCATTCGATATTGTTCTTTTTTCTACAAATTCATTTTCAAAATTTATATTACTTGAATAAATCGATAGTCATCAAGTGATACATTGTTTGCTTTTTAATCATTTCCAAAAGACTTGATTATGCTATACAACTAAGATTCAAATAGGGTTCAAAAACATACAAACACCTACATAAAAATTACTAAGGTAACATTTTCAAGGTTGAATTAAAATAGTTACTAAGTCATTGCTTAAATGAAGTTTTTGTATCCAGACCAATAAAATATATTTTAAAGCAATATAAAGTATTGTCGAGTTTGGTACATTGTGCAATCCAAATAAGAATACTTATATTGATTTAAATTTTGCTAAAATATAGTTTCACAGATACGTCTTCTGCAATCGATATAACCTTTTGATATTGAAATTCCATCAAGCACCGTCAGTCGATATCATAAACTTTTGATAATCATTACATTTTTATACACATGCTGGTATAACAAAAAAAGTTTATGACACACTATTTACAAACAGCACTTATTACGTTTTCATATTACAGTAAAAATAAATAAATAAATTTTGAAATTGAAAAAACACACATTATGGTCGCAAGTACTGAAAAACCAGCTACAAAATGAATTTTTTTTTTGATCTCAACAACACATCAGCACTTGAAGGTTTAACTATGAGAGTTGTTATGTTATAATCAATATATGTATTTATCACATTTATTTCATTGAATATTTAACAAGAAGATTCATTGTGTCCATGTTAACACTGGACGATTAAAGCTGGTAGATCTTAACCTTTTGACTTTTTACACCTCAACAATTGAGACGGCTGATTGAAGTAGGTTGTCAGTTAATTAAAATTATAAGAGGATTGAAATAGTCATAATTTCATGTAACAGCCAATTTTTGTATTACCTAATAACCTCCACAAATTATGGAATATCCTTTAATTGTTTAGCAGAGTATGCATTAATAATGCAAATAGTTATATTGCTGTTTGTCCAATCTGGACATGCATGAACATGTGTTATTTAATTAAAACACTTAATTGATTTGTGATTGGACAGGTAAAAGATCTGGAAGGGTCGTTAAACTCTTGTTGAATATGCAGTATCCTGAGTAACATCCTCTGATTTTTTCCTAATAAACCATGAAAGTAGGGTTAACATCAAAATTACTTGATTAATTAATTTATTTATTTAATAAATTTGAACAGGCTGACGCCACCAACCTAATATTAAATGTGACAACTTGTTCATAATGTCACTTCCAATTGATAGTGGGTGATTTTAAATCATCTCTGAAGTGATACACAAGAAATTGCTTTTGGTCAGCAAAATCTTTTAATGATTATTCATTATTCCATCAAACTATAGTAAAACTCGCAATAATATTAAAATAACCATGACCTCATAAACTCATCAAGTCCTCTGATAGATATAAAATACATATTTGTAAAAGCCATGGTAATAAATAAATATTTTGAATTATTATCAATAACGTGTGAAATTATATAATTTTTTATAAAGTAATATGCTATTTAGATCAATATAGACAGGATTGATTACCGACCATCTGTTACCAATTGTATTATTTATACAGTTATCCTTTTGCTCAATTTACATAAACCCATTCCTTGAAAAGCCACATAAAGAATATTCCAACACTGAATTTTTCAATAACTAATTCATTGGTTAAAATTTTACAATAGAAAAAAAAATACAGAACTATTTCATATGCTACGTAAATCATGACCGGGATTTGCATTCCATTACATTTCACATGTTAATAATCATAATAAAAGAAACTTACGTAATGTAGATGTCAGTCATTTTCCCTTCTTCAATTCAATTATTAATTTGACAAATATCAAATGTAATAATCTCCAGCTTGTAATTTGACCAAATAGATGTCACTGAATAAAGCCATAGATATTTTACTATTTAAATTGTCATCAGAATTAAAATTGACAGCATAACATCTAATGTATTATTTAAAGTTTTTGCGTTCAATTTTTACAGCTGTAAAATTACATGTTATGTTTCCAACCTTTATCATGAAAATTATATTATCCTCTCCTTTCAGTGGCTTTCAAATATGAATGTGATATCAAGCATTGTATATCATGCTTGTAATAATATTGCAGTTATAATGTAGCGTTGGAGTACAATTCGAGAGCAAACTAACATTCAATAGTCGCATTACGATTACCTGTGACAAAACAAGAGTGCACGCACATACATAAATTACACTAGCAATAGGATGAGTTCCTTACACTCAACACCTATATGTATTACATTAAATAGAATGGATTATTCAATGAATTAATTATGCTGTTAATTATTGCCATTATTAAAAATTAACCATTCCATTTAGTAGGTACAAATACTGTAATGTGGTTTTTTAACAATTTTAATGTCTTTTAAAGAAAATGTTCCCTATCATCATGAATAGCCAACATTTTGGAATTGTACAAAGTTTCACAATTCAATTTAATAATATTTTGAATACGCCTTTCAGGTATTTTTTTCAACTGATATTTCGCCATTATATTATAGAAGCACTGATGTAATAAGATATAATATATGTGACATTTGAGGACATTTACGATATTAAAAGAACACATAATCTAATATATTCTGAGAAAAATTTTCCAAGACATGTAATTGTATTTATAATTTGAGCCATTTTATGCTAAGATATATAAATACAAGGCAATATTCCTAATGTGCTCAATCTGAATTGTGTAAGATTTACAAAGCTGTGTTTTTGTCTAAGATATTGTGTTCAAAGATGAAATTAATAGTTCAAATTTTTTTTTCATTTATCAAATACTTTGACATCTTCACACCAAAAACATCCATTCGTGAATTTAAACTGACATGTTTTCGGGAAACCTACACGAAAACCTGCATAGGTCTGCTGCTAAATGGCGTATATCCAGAATTTTCAAGCGTAATATACTCAATCTGGCTAGTCATCAATTACATTCTTCAAGTCATGGGTATATACATCTTGGGGTATACTACTGGGATTGATTTAAAAAATCGCCATTTCTTCGATGCAACCAGGCAACTGTCGATATTATTCCTGCTGATCATCATGCTGTTTAAAATAAGTAACCTATGGTATCACAGGAAACTGGCAGCTTCTCTTCTTGACCGGATAAATTACGATTATAAAAATGCCGATGAAAATTTCAATGAAACAGAGCTTAACATAGTTAAAAAATATGCACTCGCTGGATTGTTTCTCCAAAATATCTGGGGATTTTTAGTAGTGGCAGTGGGAAGTATTTTTCCGGTTTCTGGAATCATTTTTATGTTATATTCAGCATTTACTGAAACCACTGTCACTAAAAAAATGGCATTTTATTGCATACTTCCGTGGTTTGACGAATATAAGTATGAGACACCATTGTTTGAACTTTTTTTTATCTATGAAATATTCTTGAGTATTTCTTCATCGTTTCTTTATATGGGTTTTGACTCACTCATCATTATCTTTGCATTGCATATTTGTGGACAGCTGGATTTGGTCAATGAGAGGCTGATGAATGTTTTTGGTGAAGGTGTGTCTGCTTCAGAGACTCGGCAACGTATTTCGGGTATTGTCAGACATCTCCAAGATGTATATAAGTGAGTTTCAAAATATTCCATTCATATTAATTCATATCGACTGAAGGCGCTTGATGGAATCACTGTATTGAATTTGAATTGTTGAAACATTGTACGATTCCACGTGTTTTGTCACTAATGACCCGGGTTTCGTCTTTCGGTGTCTTAAGGCATTCTATCAGACTAATGCAACAATCAGTTCTAATTAACTAATACAGGTGTTCTTATGGTTTTCCAATTTTATCGTCCATGCATGTATTTAATTATGAATAAGAATACCAGTGACATCTGGTTTATGATAAAAGTAACACTGTGAAGAAAACTGTATTCTGCATTACTATTTTTTTTAATAATAGTTGAAACTAGGTAATCCAGGTGTAGAATCATCACTTAGTAAAAGCTGTATTGTTGATCAGGTACTCTGAAGACGTCAACACGGTGTCCAGCTCTGTTTATGAGACGATATTTTCAGCAACGCCACTTCTGTCGACAGCAGCTGCTTTCCAAACGTATAGTGTAAGTCTTCTATTAAAAATTCCACATTGTGTCTTATCCAATATTTTATCACTGTCAGAACAGCACTTAACACAATTCCTTATTTAAATTATGAATTTAAAAAATATGCTAGAATAAGTGAGACTAAGCTATGGTAAAAAGAACTTCTACAAAGTTATAACCAAATCAATAAAACTAAAAAAGCACAATTGATTAACAGCTTTCAATCTATATATAAAATAATTTAAATCAACAAATCACAGCTTTGGGTAAACACGGTTCTATCTGAAAAAAAAAACAAATCTGTTTAGTAAGAGCAATTCAAAATTTCTTGAACTGTAACTGTCGAAACATAATTTCAGATTAAAAATAAATTATATCGAGGCGTTATCAAAACCAAACTAATATGTGTTTTTTTAAATTATAAAAACACATTTTCAGTACTTATCTCCTCAATATATTTTAATGATGTGAAACTTCTTCAACTCATAAATTCATTACAGATAAACCTATTCTTGAATAACGATACAATGCCTAAAATTAATTCCAATCACCTCTATTTTTTTAATTTTTTTTTTATATCTTTCTTAGAATAGTCAATGATTCTCTCTTAATCGTTAAAAATTTTTGTGAATATTTTGGAGGAGGAGCTGCATAATGGTCGCTTCTTCTCTGAATACGAAACTATCAATGTAATATTGAATAGTTGACAAAGTAATTTCATGTGATTGTACAGATGCATCGGCTTGTCTGTGAAATATTTCTATTATTATTTCTAGTGTCTGAAAACTGGCGAGGTGCCGTATGAGTTCGCTTTCTTTTTTATAGCAACCATTGTCCATATCTTCATACCAAGTTATTACGGGGACTTGCTGTTGGAAAAGGTTGTATCACTATTGAATTTTTCTAATATATATCATTTAATTGAACAACTAGCAAATGAATAAGTACAATATGATTAGTGATGTAATTTAAAAATCTTGGTTCAGTTACCAAATATTTTTTTCTTATGAGATGTTATTCATGCATTGTACAATGCAAAGACTGCTAGCAATTTTATGTGGTGAAAATCACATATGCCTAGTCCAGTGGTCAACAAACTACTACCTGTGGGTAATTGAATTGTCCACTACAACATTTTGAGTTAACTGTCAAAGAAATGTGATATTTTTATATCAAATTTTAACTTTGTGTAATTTAATTATTTACCAAACAAGTAACTAGAGGCTAATTTACGTTTACTTATCTATTATATTCATATAAAAATAAATGAGGCAGAGTAAATTTGTAATTCGCAATTCTTCCTTGCTATATCCCTAACGTGAGATTAATTCAGCGAGTTGACAATCTGAAGTCCTACAATAAGACACCTGATATTAAATCCCATCGATTCAAATTTAATATTGAAATTCAATCAATCATATACTGCATTAAATCTTCAATCAGAGCTTTAAATCCTTTTCTTGTTAGCAATCAAGGGAAAGACTTTTTGAATCATCAATAGATGTAATAGCGTGAAAAAATAATTTTAATAAAATTTTCAGAGCTTATCAGTATTTAAAACTGTATACGCATGCAAATGGGAGACCCAGTTGGACAAGAGCGCTTGTAATACTCTTATTGTAATTATGCTCCGTGCACAGCGGCCATTACAGTTGTCCACCATGTTTAAACCAGTCAGTCTGATGCTGTTTTCGGAGGTACATTTTTTAATTTTTCTTTTGTTGGTAAATCTCATGTCTGGTAATGATTTCCTTTTGGAAATATAAACATGAAATATATGGCCAAGAAAACAATTTTATTTTTTAGATTCATTCAAATTCAGTGGTGAATTCATTTGGTGACTGCTAAAAATTTATTTTATGAAGAAGAAACATATTGTATTGTATAATATCTTTATAAATGCCTTTGGCTTTATTAAAGACTTATTTTAGAGAGATTTTTTTAATATTCACCTAAAACAATTGACAATTCATGATTTTCTTATGTTGTCTATTTTGCAAAGTTTTCTGAACGCATTTCTTTTAAGAAAATGTTTGTTCACAAAAATATGTTGCATTAAAACAAATGCAATTTCTCAAGCCCTTTACACGCTACCATTTTCACTTGGTGTTTCACTGAAATAAAGCTAGTTTATCAATCATGCATTGAAACAATTTTATCTGAGTATAATAACACAAGCATTAGTAAATTTCTTCACATTCAACTTTTTAAGCTAACACCTCAATATTTGGTTTTATCAAATAAATTTTAAAGATAACTTGGTTGATAAGCAAATAATCTAGAATATTAATTTTCTTTTCAATAGATCAATAAAAAAGTGAGCATTGTAATTTTATCTGTATTGTTTGGGACTTATTACGATCTATTATGATAAAAAAATTGGATTAAAATCTATGAAAATATAAGTAAATCTTCAGTAATTAGCCTTTCCTGTCAGACTTTTATTTACTAAAGATGGTTGTATGCCCATCTTAAATAAATAAAAGTTGACTTGATTGAAAATTCACAAGAAACATACAATTTGTATTTTATTTAAATTATCCAATCTTGTTGGATGACAACAATGAATATGTATTTAAGTATATTTGTTATTTTTAAATTATAGTTTTTGGCAACCTATATTATTGTTAATATTATTATTTATCTATGGTTAAAAAGATTATTTTTTGTTTCAGGCATGTCAGCAGTCATGGACAATGTTCAATTTACTCAGAGCTGTTTTTGAATAAATAATTAATTTACCATTGAGGCTACAATACAAATTTCACTATCTGTTAATCTATGAACTATAGACAATTTAAGATAATAAACACTCTTTGATTTAATGTATTTAAATTTATGCAACAATAATAATATACTTTTAAAGCAAGAGTGTTGCTGTATTTTCTTACTAAAATTAAGTTATTTTAATCTGTTTCTTTCTGAGCCTTATAAAGAATATTCCAACACCAATTAACTCAATAATGAGTACAGTAGTTTTGGTGTTATTAAAACAGTTATGAAGATTATCTGAAGAAATTGGGATTTGTTTTTAAAAAAAAATGTGCTGATTTTTGCGACTAATGGTATTGTTACACAAAGGGACGTTTGAAAGCAGTTTCTCCGTCGACTCGCTTATCATAATGTTCACTAAATCTAAAGCATCCGGTAGAATCAGTTGCTCTGCGATGGCATGGGGCTTTTTACAACTTTATATGCAACTTTGTATGATGCTAGCAAAGCATTATTTGGTATTGACATATGTTTTTACATCAACATAAAATGATGGTCCAATTTATGTTGAGTCACTCGTTTTTCTGGCCATAATGCCATGACTTCACGACTCCATCTCTGCAGCTTTGCATTTGATAGACTTTTGAAACTGGTGCGCTTTTGACTCAGTCTGTGATGTCATTTCTAGAACGAAATGAGACGAGCAATCGTATAATCAATTAACGAACAATCCGGATAACGAACACAGACTTAGAAAAGACTATGTTTGTGTACTGATCACCCATTACACATATATATATATATATATATAGTGTGACCCCTACTTAATGTTCCTGTACGTCTAGTTCATTTAAAATAGTCCCTATGTGCCCATACGAAAAACATTGAACAATCCTCAATCTATTATCAAAATTTTTTGATCCATACATATAACCGCTTTTAACCGTTTTTGTTGAATATTTCCCTTTTTGTCATTCACAGAGACGTTATAAGCCTTTGAAAAAATAAAATATTTATATTATTCCATGATGCAGCGCTCCATAGCCTTGTGTCTTTCAAAAGTGAGGATCATCACATTTTAAGTTTGCATGTCCTGTTGTTCTACGTTCTGCCTCGAGACGCAAAAATGCCACATTTTCAGAAAAAGAGAGACCCACAGTGAGAATTTCAAAAACTGTATACAAAAAATGTAATATTAATTAAATTATTCAATATTCATATTCACTAGTTCCATCTTTATATTTTTAGTTCTTCCTTTGCTATAGTTTTGTTTTTAAATTAGAGGCTCTTATTTTTAAAAATACCATATACTGGAGGTATATCAATATCAAATATGCGTTGTTGAAATTTTGTAAAATTCCACATGTGCTGTTGACCCGGGTTTCGCCTTTCAACATCCTCAGACATTTTATAAATCAATTTAAATAATTTTATTATTATAATGAATGTGTATTTTTTTATATTGCTCTTAGAATACATTTATACATATGTTATGTCACACAAACTATGAATAAATATGCATTTTTTATTCTTACATAATATTAAAAGATGTCTCGTATTGGGTTAAAACATAAATAGCCTCGCGGCACACCAGTTGCGAATATAGATAAATCTGATTTTGGAATTAATGAGATTCAACATTCCTTATTATGATACAAAATTTACCTTAATTTCCCTTCATTGCTACTTTTCACATGTTAATATTCATTATAAAAAAGATTTATTTTATATAGACAAGTCGTTTTCACTTCTTCAATTCAATTATTGATTTGACAAATGTGATTTGTAATAGTCTCTAGCTTGTAATTTGACTAAATTGATGTCAGTGAACAAAGCCACAGACACTTTATTATTTAAATTGTAATTGGAATTGAAATTTTCAGCAAAACATCTAATGTGTTATTTAATGTTTTTGCGTTCAATTTTTACAGCTGTAAAATTATATGCTATGATTCCAACCTTAATCTTGAAAATTATATTATCCTCGTCTTTCAGTAACTTTCAAATATGGATGCCATATTAAAGATTGTTTATTATCCTTGTAATTTATATACTTGGTTTACAATTCGAGAGTAAACTAACATTCAATAATTGCATTAAGATTACCTACAACAAAGCATTGCAATTGTTGAGCTTTATCCTATGTGCCACCGTACCCTTCTCATTGATATCATTGTGCAAAAGTCTTAGTGCGAAATAGGCTTGAGAGTGAGTCTATTATTATTTGGGCACAAAGAAATTTTAAGTATGCCCTCATGGTGGACAAAGTTCATATGAAATTTTTGAGACTTATTAACTTGAGGGCATATGGATACTACCCATGATTTTATCCAACTGACTTTTTATTAGACGTGCACGCTTTGAATACTTTGAAAATTTGAAGATAAATATATCTCGCCACATATTTCTATTGACTAATATGAGATCAAAATGAGAAATGCGCCATCCTTGGTAATATCAAATTGAATGTTCCTGATATTTTCTAAGAAGTCGTGGACATGAATTGTTCTTCTAATGTGTAGAACCAGTCTGCCAATGGTAATAGCATTAACGATATTCAACAGTATTGCTTTGAATGTCAACATATTCAATGTAAATAACAGTTAGTGAATTATTGCCATTATTCAAAATTAACCATTCCGTTTAGTAGGTACAAATACTGAAATGTGGTGCACAACAATTTTAGTGTATTTTAAAGAAAATGTTCTCTATCATCTAAAATAGCAAAAATTTAAGAATTATGGAGAGTTTAACAATTCGATTCAATAATATTTTCAATATACCTTACAGGTATTTTTTTCAATTGATATTCCGCCATTACATTATAGAAGCACTGATGTAATAATATATTCTGAAAGAAATTTTCCAAGACATTTTAATGTGCTTACAATTTAAACCATTTGATGGTAAGATACATAAATACAAGGCAATAATTCTATTGTGCTCAATCTGAAATGTGTAAGATTTACGAAGCTGTTTTTGTCTAGACTGATAATCAATTCAGTTACTTACTGTAGCACACAATATCGTGTTCAAAGATGAACTCAACGGTTCAAAAATTTTTTTCATTTATCAAATACTTTGACATCTTCACGCCAAAAATACCCATTCATGAATTTAAACTGACATGTTTCCGGAAAACTAACACGAAAACTTGCATGGGCTTGATGTTTAATGGCATTTATCCGACATGTCCGAATGTATTTTACACAATGTGGCTGGTCTTAAATTGCACTATTCAAGGCTTGGCCATATACATCTTGGTGTATACCACAGGGATTGATTTAAAAAATCGCCATTTCTCCGATGCGACCAGGCAACTGTCCATTATATTCCTTCTGATCATCATGTTGATTAAAATAAGCAACCTGCGATATCACGGGAAATTGGTGGCTTCTCTTATTGACCGGTTTAATTACGATTACAAAAAAGCCAATGAAAATTTCGATGAAACAGAGCTTAACATAGTAAAAAAATATGCACTCACTGGATTGTTTCTCCAGAATATCTGGGGATTTTTAGTTGTGGCAGTGGGGAGTATTTTTCCGGTTTCTGGAATCATTTTTATGTTATATTCAGCATTTACTGAAACCACTGTTACTAGAAGAATGGCATTTTACTGTATACTTCCATGGGGTGATGAATTAAAGTATGAGACGCCATGGTTTGAACTGGTTTACATGTATGAAATTTTCTTGAGTATTTCGTCATCGTTTCTTTATATGGGTTTTGACTCACTCATAATTATCTTCGCATTGCATATTTGTGGACAACTGGATTTGGTCAATGAGAGGCTGATGAATGTTTTTGGTGAAGGTGTGTCTGCTTCAGAGACTCGACAACGAATTTCGGGTATTGTCAGACATCTCCAAGAAATATATAAGTGAGCTTAAAGATATTCCATTCATATTAATTTATATCGACTGAAGGTGGTTGATGAAATTACATTATCAAATTTGAATTGTTGAAATTCTTTTCAATTACGATATTAAGATTATATATATACAAATAAATTGTAAATGTGGCATATACAATACAACAACATCTAGTTTGTACAAAATGAACTACAAGTGTTCTTATGATTTTTCAATTTTATCATCCAAGCATATATTAAATTGTGAATAATTAAGAAAACTGTATTCTGCATTACTAAATTTTTTAATAATAGTTGAATCTAGCTTATATGATATCCGGGTGTAGAATCATCCCATAGTAAAAGCTGTATTATTGATCAGGTACTCTGAAGACCTCAACACGGTGTCCAGCTCTGTTTATGAGACAATGTTTTCAGCAACCCCACTTCTGTCGACAGCAGCTGCTTTCCAAACATATAGCGTAAGTTTTCTATTAAGAATTGCACATTCTGTCTTATCCAACATTTTTATCACTGTCAGAATAGCACTTAACACAATTGCTTATATGTGCGACATCTGTTTCATAAACAAGGGATGAATGTATAAAATACATTGATGCATCCAAATGTTCAAATGAAAGGGATACCCTTTATTATTTGAATTAGTGAGTTTCCAATTTGCGAATAGTCGGAATTTTGATGTACTGTGTATAAAATTCAGATATGACTTTTTAAAATTTTGTATCACCGAGTTGATTAACAATTTTAAGATTTTTTAAATACTATCTGACATTAGTAATATACAAAATGCACATGATATTTATGGCACCCTTACACTTTACATTGAGATGATTAACTCACACTCATCAAGCTAAAAGGAATCTTAAAAGAAAGGGAGGTTATTTAAATGCAAATAAAACTGAATTCAAAAGTTATTTTATGAAAAAAAAGCAGATGTAACCATGTTTACCCAATGCATATATGGACTTGTCAGTTCTTGCTTTTCAATGCATCATTAGTAATGAATAAACAATTCTATTTTTATTTCTAGTGTCTGAAAACTGGCGAGCTGCCATATGAATTTGCTTTCTTTTTTATAGCAACCATTGTCCATATCTTCATACCAAGTTATTACGGGGACTTGATGCTAGAAAAGGTTGTATTACTGATTGATTTTTTTAAATATATATAATTTTATTGACCAACTAGCAAATGAATAAGTACAATATGATTAGTGATGTAATTTAAAAATTTTGGTTCAGTTACCAAATAATTTTTGCTAAGGAGATGTTATTCAAGCAACATACAGTGTAATAACTGCTCGCAATTATATGTGGGGAAAACCACAGATGCTCTAGACCAGTGGTCAACAAACTACTACCGGTGGGTAATTGAATTGCCCACTAAAACATTTTGAGTTAACCGTCAAAAAAATGTGATATTTCTTATCAAATTATACATTCATACTTATTTATTGAAAATACCTGAAAATGAAAAATGAATAATGATTTATATCATTTTTAAGCAAGTAAGTGGAGGTCAATTTTTATGTTCTTATGTGTAATATTCATATAAATATAAATCAGTGAAAATACATGTGTAATTCTTAAATCTTCCTTGCCCCCAACGTGAGATTAATTCAGTGAGTTGACAATCTGAAGTCCTACAATAATACACCTGATATTTATTCCCATTGATTCAAATTTGATATTGAAATTCAATCAATCATACACTAAATTAAATCTTCAATCATAGTCCTTTCCATGTTAACAATCAGGAGATAGGCTTTTCAGATCATTAACACAAATAAAAGTGTGCAAAAATTATTTTAACAAAATTTTCAGAGTTTATCAGTATTCAAAACTGCATATGCATGCAAATGGGAGAACCAGTATGATAAGAGCGCTTGTAATACTCTTATCGTAGTTATGCTCCGTGCACAACGGCCATTACAGCTGTCCACCATGTTTAAACCAGTCAGTCTGATGTTATTTTCAGAGGTTCGTTTTTTAATTTTTCTTTAGAGCACACAAGACTCACAAGAAAATTACAATGAATATGTATTTAAGTATTTTTGTTATTTTAAAATAGTAGTGCTGGTAACCTATATTTTAGTTGCGATGATTATTTGTCTATAGACATTTATACTTAAATACAATTATAATTAAAGATTCTTTTTGTTTCAGGCATGTCAGCAGTCATGGACAATATTCAATTTACTCAGGGCTGTTTTTGAATAAATTATTGATTTACCACTGAGCCCACAACAAAAATTTCACTATCTGCTAATCTTTGAACTATAGACAATTTAAGATACGAAACACTCTCTTTGTCTTAATGTATTTAAATTTATGAAACAATAATGACAAACTTTTAAAGCAAGTATGTTTCTGTATTTTCTTATTAAAATAATTTCTTTTAACCCATTCCCTGCTGAGCCTTGTGAAGAATATTCCAATACCTATTAAATAACCATACAAGAATTATTTAATCACTTTTAACCAGTTGTATAATTGAATACAACATCCCAACATACAATTCCTTTCCAAAAATGATATTACCAAACTTACCCTAACAATCTTAGATGATGCCGGAACTCAGATGGTTAATATCAAATAAAATATAATATTTCAGATAGTTGGTGAGAAATTCTAGAATAAGAATCAGGGCCATCATTTCAATTTTCTTCAGAGTTCTTCAGGGGGAGGCAAGCTGTTGCAAAAAGAGATAAATATTTGTTTCTTCAAAATCAGGGATAGGGCAAATGTCACCCCCTTAGAACCCCAAATGACATCCCCGAATAGAATGTCTGGAACATAAATCTAGGAGACAAGTGTGAGCTCACCACTATCATTCAGAGCAGTAATAGATAAGGATAGATTTTAATAATAATTACATATGTTCCAAAAAATGTTAGTTGCATCATAATGAAAACACATTTATCAAAAAATCTTCATTTTATTATACAATGATACTATTTCATAATTATAGTAAACTATACATAGTGGAATATGCAAGAACTAAATATAAACATTTGACAATGTTACACATTGATGAGCTCTACTACTTGGCTTTCAGAAAGGATTCTTTTCAAAATGAACAAATTACTATACCAATCAAAATGTACAACAAGATGGTCTTTCAAATATTATTACTGACCTTAAGGCTCACCAGTTACACTTGATACACCCAGAAGTAAAGTAATACATGAGCAGTGTAAAAAAGTTAAATTACCCCAAATTATCAATATTATAGCAAATGACAAAAAACCATGGCTGCGAAGTCGTTAAAAATACAATTTTAACATTGACTCCGACAAAAAAAAGTTTAACTTTGTCAGGTTATTTCCCTGCCTTTTATATTCCTACCAACACACCAATCAGACTAATCATTTAATCGAACAAAGTAGCCAGAGTCATTCGTTTTTTACAACTTTGACTTAGGTCATAACACAAATACCGTTGTACAAATAGATTCCGACTCGAACTTCACAGCCTTGCAAACACCATTGACAGCCTTGATGTAATATATATTGTTTTGTTATTTTGTTACAAATACGTGCTATGCAAGTTGATTTTTCTACTGAATTGCATCCGATATGGTTCTTTTTTCTACAAATTAATTTTTTAAATTCCATCATGAATTGAAATATTTTTACATATATGATCAAATACACCCCTCATATATTACAATACTTGAATAAATCGATAGTCATCAAGGAACACACTGTTTGCTTTTTAATCATATGCAAAAGACTCAATTATGCTACACAACTGAGATTCAAATGGCGTTCAATAACGTACAAACACCTACATAAAAATTACTAAGATAACATTTTCAAGGGTGAAACAACATGATTATTAAGCCATTGCTTTTGTATCCAGACCAATAAAATATATTTTAAAGCAATATAAAGTATTGTCGAGTTTGGTACATTGTGCAGTCCATATAAGAATACTTATATTGATTTAAATTTTGCTAAAATATAGTTTCACAGGTACATCTCCTACAATCGATATAACCTTTTGATAGACATTGTATTTTTGTACAAATGCTGGTATAAAAAAAAACTTGCGACAGACAACTCGCAAGCAGCACTCACGTCTTCACATAACAGTAAAAAAAAATTGTTTTGAGATACAGAAAAACTCGTGATATTGACTAAAGGTGTTTAATAAAATTTTAATATCGAATTTGAATTGTTCTTTATACATTTTCACATGTCATGTCACTTATAACCGGGTTTCAATTTTAGCATCTTCAGGCATTCTATCACACGGATGAAATAAAACTTACCATCATCCTTCTATATATCAGTTCAGTCATCTAACATTTCAGTTCTATTATTTACGTTTGATATAATGCCTGAAGATGGCGAAAGAAGATACCCTGCTGAGTCACTTGAGTTTATTGCATGACCAAATATTTCAAAATTAATTTAAATACAATTGTATTGAGACTTTGGAGGTATAAAAACAAATTGATTTTGTTCTTGCAAATATAAAAAGGAAATGTAATGATTTTGGGTCAGCATGTACACAACGGATGATGGAAACTATGAATAAAAAAAAATATAACAGAGAACAATTATTACATAAAATTAGCCTTACTTTATATTTAGTATTTTATAACATACTGCGAAATGTGTTTTTCTAATGAAAACACTTAAAACTGTATAGTAACCTAAGAAATCAGTTGTTTGGTATATTCAACCAATAAATCATACACTATACATTTATCAAAATTTGTTATTTGAGTTGGCGGGGAAAAACATGTCCATTTATTGATGCTGTATATTCTTTATAACAGCTATCTCTGCTTTACGGTGGAAACAAAAATTCATAGTCTCATTAAAGATATGTCAAAAAGAATATTCCTCGCCAATCTTTAATCATAGGTCTTTCAAATTCATTCGATGGTGATGGACGTGTTAAATCTGTGCTGACTTATTTAGTATATATTTATCTAATATACAAAAATCAAACTTGCTTGATAAACATGTGACTCATGTTTAATACATCAACAAATATAACATGATGCCGATCTAATAAAATTGTTCTTTTTAATTTAAAATAAAAACATTTTATGTTAATAAAGTGTTGCCGCAAATAATGAGGGATTACTTTAACAACAAAGTTATAATTTTGTGAAAAAATAAAATAAGTGGTTATTTAAAAATATTGCTAACTGATGAAGTATTTGACAATGCATTATATTATTTTTTTATAACATATAACAGCTATCAGTGGCATATAAATAGAATATCACGTCTGTAATTGTTTTTACAATAATAAGCTCTCAACGAATATATCTTTATTTGATGTTTTATTTTGAATTATGTTTTAAGCCATTTATATTCTTTACTGACTTTCAGTTCATAGAAAGACACAATACAACTTGACAAATATAATGTATTCGCTCAATGCGATAAGGTATGTAGACATAATGAAATCAGGAAACAGGTCCTGTTGCATAATGCCCAGTTTTTATAGTTCATCATATATACAACATACTTTCTACAAGGTTGAAAAATCAATTTATAAATCATATTCTCAGCTTCTTTTCTTTGCAATCGTATGACTTTTCACCTATCGATAATATAAATATACCTTGAAGTATTTCATATGCTACTGATAGCTTTAGTTTTAAACTATGTTAGTTAATCTTCATTTACAGTTGACTAAATGGCTTTTGTCTAAACATGAACTTAAAACAAAAAGCAGTTCAATATTTACATTACTAAATATTTTAAATACATATATATTTATACATAGATTTTTTATTTAGGTTAGTGAGAATGCGGCACGCCTGAGTATTGCCGTGATTTCGAACATCAAAAGTGCGACCGGGCGTAACGCGAGCGCTAAAATGTAAGCCTATTCCAAGGAATTCAACATTAACAACTGTTTTAAAACTTTGGTCTGGGATGTCTCTCTGATTTCGCCAGCCAAAAACATTTCGTCGACGACTGTGTACACTTTGTAGAAATTAAATACGAGGTCCAGTTCGCACACGTTGTGGAAATATTCGTTGAGTACTTCCACGAAATTGTGTATCGCTTCCAAATAGCAGAGATTATTGTCGTTGACGTCTACGCAGATGCAGAAGTAGAGGCCAGCGTACCGCCTGTAAACTATTTTGAAGTTTCGGAACTAAAACAAAAGATAAAAATCCAACATAAATTAAATTAATCACGAACACGACGCAAACTGTTTGCATGTCAGTTGTATTACATCCATGTGAAGACGCCGAAAGGTATAATTTGATCAAGGTGGACAAAACACAGTTTCAACAATTCCAGTTTGATGAACTAATCTAATCGTTCACGTAGTTTAATGGTTTATTTGATTAAAATCTATGATTTTTTGTCAATTTCCAACCAATAATGTACTAAAAGAAAATATTTTTTGGCTTCAAAATTTTACTTTTTACGATTAAAAATTATAGCATACTGTAAAGGATATTTACCGAAGGATTTAATAATTTGATCGATTTTTCAACCTAAAATAATTGATTATATAGATAAAATATAATAGGTGTACAAGAAAACAATAACCTTGTTCTAGAATATTAATCAAGGTTGAAAAATTTGTTTTTTTGATGTATATAGCCCCAATAATATGATTAACAAATAAATTATCTAAAAAATGCCCTAATTTAAAAATTCTTTTAAGTTTGATGCATTAAATACTTAAGAACACAAATTAGTTGTTGCACTCACTTCCACAAAGTTGGTGTGTTTAGCATCTCTGACTGTCACCACAGCGTGGACCTCTTCGATGAGCTTTTGCTTTTCGTCGTCGTCAAAATTCATATACCATTTCGCCAGTCGTGTTTTACCAGCTCGATTCTGGATAAGGATAAACCGAATCTAGAAAAAAAAATGTCAACCAAAATAGTTTCAAGACTGAAATACAATAATAATCGCATACATCCATTGACAAAAAATGACTCTCTTTGAGTGGAAATTTGTGATTGGTAGAATAATTCATTTATGATTTTTATCGAATATAAAATAAAACAAAATTACCATTTTGATCGATCTGACAGTTCTCTTCGCCGCTGACGTACGCAATAGAACAAAGTTGGTAACGATTGCCCGCAGAAACTCCCTATAGCTGCTACCAATCGTAATTATAAAAATACGTTGGTATTACAAATCATTTGGAATACTTGTTTCAACGTCTTATGTTTATTACAGAAAAAGAATCATAAATATAATTGAAATTATTAGAAAATTCTGCAGCACTATTTTCAAAGATTCATAAAAGTCATATTTTTTGTCACTTAGAATTTATTACCGATTTTTTCATGACTTTTTACTTGCTGCAACATTTAAAATAAATTCAAATTGTTCAAAATTCGAACGTTTTATTGTAAACGTTTGATGTGTGATTGTTTGTCTTGGGTAGCAAATGTTTGGCACATAACGTTTTATTATTATTATCGATAGACATAACTGTATAAATATTGTTGAACGATGCCAACCAGATCCAGCAAAAGTATGTATTTAGATTTACAACAGTGTCGTATTGCAGTGTATTTTTATTGTATTGTCTAATTTCATTTTCGGTTTTAGGAGGCAAAGTGACATCGTTGAATAATGCTAGTTCAGACTTTTTAGCCTCACTCAAATCGTCTCCAATGATGACAATTACGATAGAAAAAGATATGAAACGGACCAGGAGGAATCGAAGGGGCGATTCCGTCAAAGATTCCTTCAATAAAGAAAACGAATTCCTCGAACCGTCACTTTTACAACAAAAGGTGCTTGTCAATGTGAAGGATGAAAAACAACCCGATGTCATTACAACTTCTGCCGAAAAACCTCGGAGGTTTACACGCTCTCTCAAAGTTGTCACTGAAGATGGCGCTTCATGTGATACCGCGACTGAAATTGGCGGAAAACGGAAAAAGAAATTGACAAAAATCGAGGAGTCGTCTACTGAGATGCCTTCGAATTCGCTGCCGACCCGAAAGTTGACCAGGAGAAACAAAGAAACTAATCCCTTATGCGAGACTATCGATAACGAAGACATCACACCTTATTCGGAGAACGGCAAATCTCAAAAGGCATCTAAATTACCTATCATCATTGATCATGAAGCAACAAAAACCAGAAAAGTGAGAAAAAAAAATCAGAAAACGATTATCGATGATGTCACAAAATTAGAGCAGATTGATGTGAATTTGCCCTCGAAGCGAGGGTCCACTGCGTCTTCAGGTGTAATCAACGCTAGCAATCCTCGGACACGTAGTAAAATTGTGCACAGTCATATTTGTGTGATAGATGCTTTGAGCGGTGAAGCCGAGCCAGATAAAAAATCAAAGAAAACGTCCAGGAAACAAAAAAGCCCAAAAATCAGTGAAACTAATCTCAGTACGATGTCAGATAAAAATTTATCAGTCGCATCAGATGAAACATCGTACCACAGTGCCAACAGCAGTCTCGAATTAGTCGGTAACATTGACAAAGAAGATTGCAGCTTCAGCTCAGTGACCGAATCTCTGATTGACCTCAACAAGAAAAACTCTTCACTCACTGACAGTTTAATGTCCATTAATGACAAAAATAATATGAAAAACGTATCTCAAAATACCTCGAAACAAAAAAAATCAGACCAATTCAATGAGACATATCCTATTTTACCTCTCGATTCATCCAATTCTGAAAGTGAATTACTTAACAAACCTTCGAAGGTTATTTTGAAGTCTTTACAGTCTAAGAAGTCAATAAGAATATCAGGAATCGAAGAATTCGAGCAGCCAATTGTACCTGTCCCAGTAATGCAAAGGCAAGGCACTTACGTGAAAGAAAACAGTTTCAATATATCAAATGGAGGTGTTATTAACATCTCAGACAGTTCTCAGAACCTGATCATTGATCGCAGCACGACAAGAAAAGTCCTGTCTGCGTCGAGTCCATGTAAAGTGTTCGGCAACGGGAGCACAATACATTTGGACAGTATTGCGGCAGTCAAGACTCCGCTGAAACCGATCTGCCAAGCTGTGTCGGTAGGATCTGCCGGTCAGACGCCTATGCCATCGAGAAAATTGTCTTCTGCGAATGAAATGAAGCCCTCTGATAATCTTACGCCATCGAAAGGCCCCAAAGCTCTTAACAGAACCCATTCAATAGAAAAGCCATCCGTGCAAAATTCAACATTTAATGGAAAATTGGCTGACACATCTGTTTCAAAGAATCGAGGACGAGTAGTCTTCTGTAGTCCTAAACGGCGACAGGTATCATTCGCCGCACAATCCGGCAAAATCATCAAGTCCAGCATGAAAGGATCAAATAAAAGCTTCCTTCTGAGCAATACTTGTAAGTGCTTTTAATTTTTTTTAATCATGGCTAATGGCATGGTCATAGCTAAGAGCTACGTATTATCTTTGAGAACTAATACCTTCATTCCGATTGTCTTGTTTTTGGATGCGTTTGAGGGATTGAATAAATATTTCACAAGACTATGTAAATATGCAAAGATTAATTTTTGTAAGCTAGCTCTTCATTTGACAAGATTGTTGTATCTGAAATATTCCAATTGTACTTCTTTTAACTGTTTTCTTTCAACTTTCAGTAAGACAGGGTTCCAGGAAACGTTCAATAACTCAAGACTCCGACAGTAGAGAAAATAAAATTAGAAAAATGACAATAAAAGATTTAAACCTCAGCGCAAGCCGGTTATCAAAACCAAAGACACCGATCAGTGAAGGTGAGTTTCATCGTTATATTTATATTTATGGTTCTACGAAAAATAATAAACTGTTATCCTACTCTTATTCGGTTCGCTCGGTCCGAGAGTTTCCCATCGCCATCCTCACTGTTTAAGTAAAAATATTGCATAATATGCTAAATTTATCAGCGTGCATTAGAGGATTTTATTTAATCTTAAACATTTTTCATCCGCAGTAAAATCAAGATACAGTTCCAAAGTTAATAACTCAACATGCGGATCAACTCCGGCCAAGCTTCCACTCGCAAAACCGGCAGCTCCTCTTTCACGCAGCAAGATGCCCGATTTCGCATCACTGCACAAGAAGCAGTTTGAACAGATGGAGTCACTCGTCCAGAACAAAGTCAGGAAGGAGGAGAGAGCCAAGCAGCTTCTGTTCCCGGCCATACCTGTTAACTCGCCCAAAGGTAATCTATACTTTCTTGACTTGCTGACTTAATAATCGCTCACATCAATCTGCTGCAAATGGTGAAAAAAATGTTACAACATGAAAGAAAAAGAACCAATTAATTTTTTTTAAATATATTTATTTTACAAATAAAAATATGGATGCAGCTAATTGGCTCGATGTCCCTACATTACAATATTTATGTTTGTTAGTGTGAGACTAGTTATCCTTACGTTGATTCTCTTTTTTTCTTCAAAAAATACTCTTCACATGAGACCCTTTCACATTCAATACACAGAGATCCATAAATCTCATCGAAACGCTGACAACTTCAACGAGCCTGTCGCACTATTTTGAATTCACCCTCGTGCTGACGCCTTATACATTAATCATTATTAAAAATATAGTTATTAAATTTGCCATAACCACGAATGCTGAAATTCTTCATATCCAAATTGATATTAGATAACCGTTATCACAACATTCGAACAATATTTTCGATGACAAACGGTTACTATATAATCACTTTATTTACCCATCTCAATTTAGCAGTACTGCAACATTCTCAATGGATTTTTGTAACCCGCGAGTCTGTCGAAGATACCTAGCCAATTTTTTCATGCCCCGCAAATACAATAAATATACCGCTTTCTTTATAGTATTATTTTTAATATATACAAAACCATAGTTTCCGACACCATGTTACGTTCAAAGAGTTTAAAAAATACCCGCCTCGAAATTCTCCCACAAACATTCGTTTGTTATTTTTCATCATTGCAAAAATGCAATCGCATTTTAAATTAAATATAAAAATCAAGTGTTCACACTAACAACATTATTATTAAAAAATTAGTTACATTATTTAAAAAAAACTGGCTAAAAAAATATACAAGAGTGAAATAAATAAACATTCAGTGCTCTCCGTTTGCATTTGCATATTTGCACTGCTAGTGAATTACAAAAATTGTAACACTCACATAAAGAAACGTCAACATGTTTATCTTTGCTATGTGTATGCATTTTCATTCAAAAAAAAAAAAAACATGCCTCTTCAAATCATTTCTATGTTATTTGACAAACAATCCCAAGGAAATCAAAAATTTACCCATTGTAAAATCCACTCTCAAATCCTCCTTTTTTTAATTAATAGAAAGCAATGGATACTAATAATATAATTCTAGAATAATTTAGTTAATAAACTTTGGTACATTTCAACAAACCATGCAGCATGTCACACTATTTTTAATAACACTAAAAAGCTTACGTACTATAACTATAGGAAAAATGGTGGGATAATTTTTTTTTTCCATTCACAAACAAGGCGTTTGTGTAAGTATGAAGCATAAAATTTAATGTGACATGGCTGAATTCATTTATATACAAAAATACATATGATATAATCAGTTGATTAATCACTCAATAAACACAGACACAGTTTTAAATGGCCCGTTTACACACAGCAAATGACTTGTCTTCATACAGCCGAATCCTAAATGTACCCATCAGTGAAACACTCCATTACTTAACACACAATGCTAGCCTGATATATATTCTTCAAAAGCAGACGTTTTATCAGGCCAATCTTAGTTTTTTAGTATACATATGTACTTCTTTATTTTTATATTTGATTTGAACTGATAATGTTTATCTGCAAGCATTATTGAATTCATCTATAATTTACTAAAGTGTCGACAATTGGTCTTGCCGCACGTCAGTTAATATATTAAACAAAGCTCAGTTATCATAATACATTAAGCCTTCGATAACTGTGTTATGGATTGACAACTGAAATATTTGACTCGATGATTCACACTACTTTTTTACACGTTTGATTAAATCACTAACTGTGTGCAAAGGGGTCAAAAACAGTTGCAATTATATTAAAGATACAGTTATTACATTGAAAATTTTCCATTGCAAAAATTATATTAGAATCTTAGACTAACATGAAGTAAATAGTTAAGAAAGCGTAACATCCATTTGCAATATTGAATCGTCCATAAAAATAATTATCGTGCAAATGTCCGTGCTACGCTTCCTCGTACAATCATTTCTTGTATGGCTTACGGCGTTTTGATCGCAGAAAACACTCGAGTGATTATGCAAGTATACCGAAGAGTGTACACAATATAATATCCTTTGAAAAATCATTCTATTCTCAAAACGCCTCAATCTACAATATATAAATAAGCGTACACTATTTTGGATAAGAAGGCTAAAAAGTTTTTTTTTTTTATTTACAAAAATAAATAAGTCAAAAAATAATAATTTTGTATCCTAAAAGCAGGCAAATTGACATACCCCGATATATCCATGCCGGCACCACGCTAGTTTTATCAAAGACAAACTATCGTAATGTAGTATTTACAGTATTAGTTAAGTTTAGCTTTAAATCTATCAGAGGTGTGTCACTAATTTGCGTCGCACGATAGATTTGAATCAATTTTTAAAATGCAATCCGTACTCTTTCTCAACATAAAGTAATTCATCGAACTCCAGTCTTTGCGGTCATTTTTTATTTCTTACTATCCTTTGCACCGCTCACTAATTTCCATATTGAACTCTTTCAACTAGTAAATTTCACGCTGATATTTCAATTAAAATGTATTATATTACGTAATAAACTCAGGGGAAGATACATATTCATTTAAACCTTAAAATTTACGTCTTAAATTAAGAAGGTTTTATTTAGCAGTATGTTTTTACATATTAGTTATTATTTCCATTACTTATTTTTTACACACTTATATGAAATACTGTATATATTTTTGATTTGAAACAATACGTCGGTATAAATGACAATTTTCGCATACTTGTTACGTTTACTTGAGAAGAGTTTATGAGAGTCTTTTTGATATTTTCTCTTGTCAATCGATCAGTTAAACATCTACACGTGTTCCAAACGGCAAAAAACAATAAATAGAAAATAGAATTATCACAAAATGAATGCCTTTCCGTAAATGTAAATTAATATTAGATAAAAGAAAATAAAATGACTTGAAGTTTTAACGATACCTTACTTGATCCTTAATATTTTTAAATACAAAAAAGCCAATATAAATAAGAACACAATATTGACTAATCTTCTAGATTATATTGTCATCAATTAAGAAATACTTACTTGTTGCACATATTAAAATATTATATGAACCACATTATTAGTCTCACAAATTAAAATTAAAATGCTTTTAATATTAAAATTTTCCGTGCAAAAGATTAAATAGACATGGGTGTTTCAGTGTTTCTAAAACGTCACTGTTTACTACTGTGATTGTTTATTATAAAATATTTAATTTCATCAATAAATGATACTTTCGTTACAAGTCAATGAGAAAGTTAAAACTGTGAAAATATTATCTAAATGCCCGAAATGGCGTGAAATATGTTTTGATTGTTTTTGTATTTTTGCAGCCAAACAAGAGCTAAAAGGAATTTTTAAAGATTTGCCCATTATCCGAAACCAGACTTATACAAGATTTGGATATAAAGTTGCACAAAACAGCACAGAGCTGATCAATAATGCCTCGATGATGGGCAGTGTAAGCGAAAGCAAGAAGGTAACCCAGCCGCTGAGTGCCGCTAAAACCAGAATGACCAAGTCACAAGTCAGGGACATCGTGATGAGGGAAGAAGGCGTTTCTTTGGTCGAGAAAAAGAGAAATGAAAATCGAGCGTACGTAAAAGGCATACGGACCAATCGACGGTTTGAACTGCAGATGAAATCCAGAAATCTTGCAGTTTAATATTTATAGATATTCAATAAGGTTTTTCTTTCGTTTGTTTAAATCTCCATAACGATTTATATTAATTTAGGGGTTTAATTACTGTAAAATAATCATCATATTCATTGAAAATAAATTTAAATTTTGCACGTGTTGAATTGTTTCATATAATAAAATTTTAAGATTAAGCAATAATTTTCAACAAACTGCATACTAGCTTAACTAGATATGTTCAAAGGTAATTTTAAATAATAACAAAGTAGTATTAATGTAAATTCTCATTGACTAACAAACAATTCTTAATATAAAACTGAGTGCATTGTAAAATGGTCGTGATGATGGTGATATGACATAATCAATATTGACATGATCGAGAGGTGGTCAAACACGGGTAGACACAATGACACGGTGTAAAAAAGTGCTTTTCATGGAGTGAAATCACTTTTTAAATCAAAAGCGTTTACTTGTTATTTTTTATTTGATATTTATTTAGTTTTAATTTAATATTGAGATTTATGTCTTATGTCTGCATTGTATTATTTTTAACAAATTAAATGCTTTAAAAATTGTGAAGTATTGTTAGATGTATTTGTTTTCATTTTTAAGTTTTTAACATTTATGTAATTATAAATATAAAACCCATTTGTATCAATAAATTGACAAAAAAAAATGAATGCTAACTTTGCATACTTGCATCATATTTCAAAACCTAAATATTACATATATTGATAACGAAATATTAACCGCATGTGTCTTTGTATCATCCTTTTTTTTAAAACATATCTTTACAACAGTCAAAATTAAATGTTTTATATGTATTTTATTTAAATAGAACACATTTTTTTATTACACTCCACAATTTTACAACATGACCAATTTTTGTTCGCCGCAAGCGGTTTGATAACATTGCTCTCGCTTAGCGAAACTGATTCTTATCGCAATATTATAAATGCCTTCCCACGGGCGAGTGGCAAGTTAACACCTTAAAAATGATTAATAATATTTACAAATCCCCAAAACTATAAACATATTGTTGACAAATTAACCCGGATAGTTCTCCACATGATGCTTGCCACAGAATACCACAAAATGTTTCAAAATAATATATTATTATTTTAATTGTTTTCATTTTTTTAACGTGACTCATATTTTTATACAAACAAATCGTAGAGATGAATAGATTTTAATCTTTTCCAACAAAGAATAAGTTGAGATTGGGTTCGAAGGCTTTGCAATCACTAAATCAATGCATTAGAGTCAAGCTATAAAGAAGATAGTGAAACATCGTCGGAATAGACTGCATCAAAGCAAATTGTCTGCCTTTTAGAAGACATATGAATAATACATTTTCAGTACTAATATTTAAAAAATCCACATGTCTTTGAACGCTATCGGTTTATGTTTACCGAAGGTCATGAACACAATTTTTTGGTGTTTTTTTTTTTATCTGCCTAAATGTTTGTTATCGACAAAGAAATTACACAAAATAATAGCTGGCTGTAGGTGTAATGCCCATGGGGAAATCATGACATTGCCAATGAAGACTAAAGGATACTTGTTTAAATTTATATTTTGATACGGAGGGGACCATTTGCGGTGCAATTAAATTATATCAAATGAAAATGTTACATAACATAACCCTAACCTATCCTAGACCCATTTCGTTAAAATACACATCACTAAAGTCGCCTTGTCTATCCATCGCAGAGGTTCTAAACCTTTTATTTAAAACCCAAATGAAGGTTTGTACTTATTTGCTTTTCATGGTAAGGATTATCAGAATTACTATTTAAATGTCTTTCGTTTCGATTATGGATGCCATCCTTACGGTGTTATCAGTCCTGAAGGTATTTCCAGTCTGAAAAAGTAAATTTCAGTTCATTTGAACAGATGAAGAATCCTGTAAAACTTCCTTGTAGCTGAATCATAAGAATCATAATCTGAAGATAAGTGCTGCGGCACAACCATGAAACGTGCATTCACAGCAAATAAATCAAATATATCAGTGACAACATCTATTTACTCCTTTGTTGAAGAAATACTTTCCGACAGTGAATATAATAAATTGCTATTCAGTTAAATAAATTTATGGCTGATATTCTTTAAGTATTACATAAGCACAGAAAGTTCAATATGAAAAGTCAATACTTACAGTGAAAGGTATATAATAAAGAAATGCTTCAAGCTTAATATGGATGCTACTCAACATAAATCACTTTGAAAAAAGGTTAAAAACAACACCTCCGGAATGTTATCATGTCAATTGTTCATTGCAGTAAGCACTTTATCAAACCGGTTCGAAGATAACTGAAAAAATGTGTTTTTTTTTGGTGGACAACTACAATGAACAAAGCGATATTGACAAGCATCTTTCAATGCCATTCATTTTAATTATATTTTCCCGAGTAAAAAAAGAATTTATCAACCGAAATAGCCATCTGATGAATAATACTGACAGCATCAAACACTCCAGAGTAAACAGGGGACAGGACTTCCGATACACATGTGGACAGCAGTACTTGAACAAATACCATCTATTTTAAACCTACTTTTTCATGGTGCTTTTAACGGCAGAAAAGATCACAAAAGGCAATAAATAGCTTATGATAATAAACAGAACCTAAACAATAGATTCAGTTTATACTCTGAGAAGTGACAGACAAACCAAGCCATTTTGTAAATATTATACCTAAACAAATTGTAGTTGGGAGCATGGGTAACAACACTCCGGAGGAATGTTATTCTCAAGTCACGGCTTATCCGGACCATACGCTAATATTGAAACCAGCAATTATTCTTCAAACCAACAAGATTCTAGTTTCCTAGAAGGCAACTAGATACCATTTAATGGTGTATTCTGCAGAACTGCATGTTCCTGGTATAACTTGTGAATTAACAATATGACAAGCAAGGAATGTCGATCCTCAGAAATACAACACAGAAGACATTGATGAATAAAATAAATCATTGTATTAACCCATTACTGAACCACATAAAGGATATTCCATCACTAATTATTTCACAAAATAATTCAGTAGTGTTGGTGTAGATCAGGTTAAAATATGACATATTTCATTAAAAAAATTGCTATTAAGCGATAGTTTCAACACGTTTATCTTCTTAATGTTTTGAATTATCAACTGCCAATACACTACAATAAACCGCCTCAACAGTTGAGATATGTTAACAGTCAGGGGTTTTATATTCTGTGTGCTTATAATTAATTTATCATAAAAAAAAGTTCAGCGTTACTTTATTCCTTACGTCAGGTCTTTTTGTTTGTTGTTGTGTTACATAAATGAAGCATTAATTGATAAATAGTTCTGAAGAATTCAAGGTCTACGTGGTCTGAGGTAGATTACGAACGTACAATATGGTAAGACAAAAACAAATATAAATAAAAAATATTATCGTAAATAAACATCTCCATATAAATTAGATTTTATTATAATAAGATATTGTATATTTATTTAATAGTCGTAATCAACAAAAAGAAAAAACATCTCACAGCGTTCATCTCTTTAAAAGAAAATGGTTATCACATTCAGCAGGAAAAAAGTAACAAAACAAATCTATGAATTATTCGTAAAATATTACAAAAGATACATTTATACTGTGGAGGTAAAATTTGATGTTTACCCGTCAGTGGCATTTTCAAAACTATATTAATATTCAATCATTACCAACGTAAACCATTTCCAATTACATACAAAGTTAAAATCACTTATTAATACTCGTCTGTCAAGCTGTATGCATTTTGGCCATTGAAATTAACCAAAGTTCATTGCGATATGTACACACCAAAGATAGTACAGTAAATTACGATAGCTAATCGAAGAGACAATTTTAGATATGAGCTAGTTGAAAATATGCATTTCACTTGACAGACAAATATCAATATATAAATTATATAAGAAAAAGAATTGAACTTTCAGTTAAAAAATAATAAAATAGTGGATTTTTTAATTGAATATCGTTTTTTCACTTTACAATAGAGAGGATTAATTATAATGATTATCAATATTATATAGTGAGTTGAAACTTTAGCTAAAACGGGAATAATATCTATACTTATCAGTTCAAAAAGACATCATCAATATGCGGTACTATTCCCGTATTTATTAGTGACTATAGGCACCAATAAAACCCGGACAGTTAATGCTCGACATCCTTATTGATTCAAAAAACAAACAGGACACTGCTGATATCAGTGACACATTTGTTTTAATTTTTTATTTATTTTATTATGTTATAACAAAAAGACATGAACTTGGCGGAGTATGAGTGATATGGTATATGACTTGGTTATACAGATTTGATTGTCAATATTGATTGAATGGAGAATTTTTCGATTACCTTTCGTTATTTTAGTTAAAAGCAGTAATGGTTTTCTCGTCATTTTGTGATTTAAATATTTTGTTTGTATATCCTTGTATATGGTAATACATCAATTACTGTAAGTAGATAATTAAAAATGGTAAAAAAATCAGCGACGTTCATGCTAGTCATTACGATTCACGCACGGGCAGCTGGTTAAATATCGCGCCGAAGCAAGGAAAGTGTCGCAACTAAAAAAGGTTTGTTTTGAGTAATTAATGATTTGGAGAAATCAATTTCAGAGTAACAGGTATGAAAAACGACACAACACATATTGAAATATTTTTTCAGTATTATGCTCACATACGACGCTCGCAAAAAACTGACAGTACAAAATATAACAATAATGTTGTTTTTGCTTTCTAGCGTTAATTGACGGGCTGTAGAAATATAATTAATGACACCGACTGAAGTTGCTGGATGGAATTTCAATATCAAATTTGAATTGTTGCCAGTTTTGTTGCATCCGTGTGATACAAAGGCTGATGATGCCGAAAGCCGAAATCCGGGACATAAGTGACAAAACATGTGGAATCTAAAAATTCAAATTTGATACATAAATGATGTTTTTAGAAGATAAATTTTGATTTTTGAATTGTGATTCGTTTCTTGCAGAGGTGGGACAAATAGCACAGTAAAATTTTCAATAGTGTATACATCATCAGATAAATTGTGGTAAAACACGATGCTTTACTCATCACAAGTTGCCATTGTTTTGTCAATAAACACCTATCTTCCGCACCCCTCACAACATCCAGACAAATAGATGTTACATGTCCATAAATATAAAATAAAGCATGTTTTATCAATAATAAATAAAATAAGCTTTGGGCGATTTATTAAAAATTTTCAAATACCAAAAGAAGCTTATCAATAAATTAAACTGTATAAGTAATTCGCAGAAGGCTCTTTCAAGCATGTAAAAGCAGCGAATAAAAAAAAAATTACTGAATGAAGTTATGTAAAACAGTTTCGGAAAAATATTCGTTCAAAGCATATTCTATTTTGAATTGACACAATTTACGTATAGCATTTTTAGGAAAAAACAGGTTGAAAGTGATCGTAAAAGTCAACCAGTTTTCGATTTCTGTTTTACATAAATGCAAATGAAAGCAAAATCAGTATTAACTTGATGGCCTAAAGACTTCATAGAAGATTTTAGAAAAAATTCATGTTTCAACTGTTGAAACCAAGTGCATTTCCACACATTTTATCACCCGGATTTCGCCTTTCGACATCTTCAGGCCTTCGTCAATTAGTTCAATGAGTTTACAATCTGAAAAACTTAGGTCTTCTTTAACTTCATCTGATATTTAATCCCTCCGAAACCCAATTACATTTTGATGGTAGTTGATAATTGTAAAAACATTACATCATACTATCATTAATTAACTGTATTGTGTACAAAATAATCACATCCAAATTTGAATTTTATTACAATCAAATCAGTAGTTACAAAGTATCAATAATTCAAATTTGAAGTTGAAATTTTATCAATATTCATATCCTTGTAAAAATTTGTTAACCTCTCCAAACCTGAGCACAAATCAACCGGCAATATGCCTCGGATTATCAGTATTTAGGAGAGTGCCGAAATGATTCATTTCCAACATGATTTTGTTACGATTGTATAATGTTCGAGTGTCTAACCACATGCATCCGTCGACACCTGTGATCTAGATAAGGAAACAGTAATCACACTCAAAAAATAATCAACTTCCTATGAATGCAATTAAATAATAATGATTGAAGTACACTGTTATCAATTTATTCAATCAATTTGACTATGCAGAAAAAAACAAACAATAACTAAATCGTGTTCCTTCATGAATTGAAAATTTTAACAAAACTCTTTCAATAATGAACATACTGCTCCAAATAAAGGTAGATAAAGAATTAAGGTTAACGTATTGCAACAACTTAATAATACCTCAGTTGAACAAAAATATATGTACCATTTTCAATTAATTTATGTACTATAGACGTGTGTGCTAAATGTTTTTAGCCCTTTCCCACTGAGCCTCATTAAGGTCATTCCAACTCTGAATATTTCAAAAATTAATTGAGTAGTTTTGATATTAAGCAAACTTATGGAGGTTATCTGAACAAAGGACAAAAATAAGGTTGACAATGTTAACACCTTAATATTTTTGTGTAACAACTATGAACACACTGCATTCAGACATTAACAGTCAGCGGGTAGAATCCTATTGATATTTGAAAAATGGGGTGTAAAAATAAAAGATTGATCACTGGTATCTGTAAATAACTTCAACTGGCTTTGAAATGAGGGTTTAAGAATTCATTTAATCAGGAATGCATTAACCCTAACGCTAACGTCTCAACTGTTTGCACTAATTGATAGTTAAGACTTATATATAAAAGTTAAAACTGTCAAAATGTTGATATAAAAGCTAATTTTTGGATTGAAATATTGTCTGATATATCTTGACCCTCTGTAAATTTGGTAACCACCAACACTTCTGAATTAATTTTTGAAATGTTCTGTGTTAAATAATCTTAACAGCAGTGAACAGGTTAAAAATAAGCTATTCATCTACTTTAAGTAAAGGAGAAATTCAAAGAAATCCTTAGACATCATTATTAGAAGAACGATACCTAAAGCCAAATGTCCCAAAAAATAAGTTAAAAATTATAGTAGTGTCTCCTGACGTTGGAATTAAATAAATAAATACCCTTGACAAACAAAACGATTGGGAGTACACACATATTAAATACAGCAATGACTACACCAAGCAATTACCAGATGGGGAGATTTGTCGATGCGCATTATGCGATTAGTGTCGTCCGATGCGCACGGTTAGACGCTCAATGTAAAAATAATTACCCAGCGATCGCATATGAGAATCTGTTACTAATATATCAAAAAAAATAATACTGTTTACTTTTCACATAGAACTGTGTATTTATTTAATCCGTCATTAAATGTTTACTCAACTAAAACTCTGTAATGCCAACAGCTGTGAATAAAAATGAAAAATTACAGAAAAGAAATGAGTCAACAGAAACAAATGTTTGGCGGACATTTTGCATCAAGATAACATTCATTCTTACACCTGCGTATAAATTTAAACGGAATAGATAATATTTTTTCGCTTGACTTCGAACTCGAAATATTTAAACACAGAAAATTGGACACCGCACGGCGACTTGTATAATAAAATATTTAAGAGTAAAAAAAATCCTAAACCAATCGTAGAATGCAAACATTTTTATCTTCAATTAAGTATTCGTAGAACGTCGCATAATTGTATATTCATGACTTCAAAATATAATGTAGACAATAAACAAATAATTATTAAATCTCGAATATTTGAATTTATCTAAACATAGAAATTTCCTTCAAAGTGACAGCATATTTTCTATTCTCTCTGATAACAATTCGATCTGAAGATTTATATTAATATATTGAATACATTCAACTGCAGATAGCTCAGATTGATTCCCATAGATACAGTACCGCTTAAAGGATATCGCAATGCTATATATATATATTTATAAACATGGTATAAAACAAAGTTTGTACTTGAGTCTTATTATATTTGTAATGCCCGCACTTATCAAAAAAGTGTAGAGAGATCGGATAGCAAAAATATTAGACAAAGAAAAATCGTGCAAAAAAAACAACTTAACAAAAAAGTTGCAACAAAAGTAATTAATCTTTCATAACCCTGGTGAATAAATTCAGGGCTCAGAAATGATAAGGAAACATCTTTAAATGGATACTTATCAGGTAGTTCGAAAGAATACAATATTATTTATATATATTTACATACAATAGATAAAAAACTGCACAAATTGCACAGACTTAAAAACTGAACGTTTTTGTGCCGTTATCTTGCATCTCTGATTAAAAAATGGTTTACAATAAAACAATTACAACATGTGGATTTGATTCACGATATAATTTACGCACACCTGCTAATAATTCATATGTCCAAAGATTTAGAGTAATTTTTTTTTGTTATACACTACAAAAGTGAGCCATTCCAACAAACTTTGGATTCGTACTATCACGAGCCATTTAAAAATGGGGCAGTATTGGTTATTTTAGGGCACAAAAATGAATCATTAAAATAATTTTCAATGATTTGGGGTATTTAAAACATACTTGCCACAAGCTTTTATCAGATATTGAGTTTGGAAATTAGATCTATTCATCACAATACCGTCCATGAATGAAATATAGACTTGAATATAACACAAAAAACATGTTTCAGGAAAAAAGCAATGGAGTTGAAATCATAACACAGTGTGTGTTGTTCAGTAATCTTCAGAAAAGTCCAATGAATTTTGGATTAGACAGAAAATCATAAATTTAACGAAGTTAAAAACATTGAAGGGGTTAGTTGATTTACGTGAATCGAACTCGTAAGGCAGAATGATATTCAGTTTACTGTATAGCAAATTATGGTGTCAATGTGAAAAAAATTTGCAGATTTTTATCAATGGTATGAAGCATTTAGAAACATATTCATATTGGTAGCAGTAATGTGTGCAATTTCGAGGAATGTATGAACAAATTGGAAATGTTTTGCGACAAGTTAATCAACGGCAGATGAACAGTTAAGTACACACATTAGCAAAGAGGAATATTTAGCTTTCTGCCAACACTACGGAATGATTTGATCGAGCACCGGTCACTACGTTCAGTTATGATAGATATATGATGCAAGATAATTATGAATGTCACTATTGCAGAGGAACAAAAAAAAAGCGTATGATGAATGTTAAAATTACACAATCAATTATATCTTATATTCACAGCGCACACTCACTTATTCGCTAAGAGAATTCTTATTCTCAAACACCTTTAGGATTTGTCTGTAATCTCATACATAGATCAGATCGACGTCAGACGGCAAGAGGGAAGCGAAACAATAAATTTGATCTACTTAATGCGAAATTCGGCAATAGGTACCCACCCGCAGCTCGGAGATTGCTCCATATAACTATGATATTTTTATCACTACAGGGGGGAAATAAATGCATGACACGGCGGTCGACGTACAAGATGGCGACCGTCAAAGCGAATGATTGTCATTGTACATCCGAAGGACCGTCTTTAATCGATCAGATCGCAGCTCCGCACGTCCCCACTCAGATCGATCAGCACCGCCGATTGAACTCTTCCTTAGTTTAGTTTGAATATCTCACATCACGCCGGCTTCGGATAGTCACTCTGCATAAGGAGGTATCTGAGACACTTCACACGTCGAAAGCTTCGATGGATGCAGAATCAGCATCGGAAGCGGTATTCGGGAGCGAGCGAGAAGCGGAGGGCGGGGGAGAAGGAGAAGACGAGAGCGAGCACTAGAGGGCGGCGGAGTCGGCGGCCATGAGCGGCGACAGCGGGCCGGCCACGCGTCTCCCTCTCTCCACCTCGTAATGGAGCTCGGTGCTCGGACGGCGCGGGAGTTCTTCCGGGATGAATGCGGCGACGAGGAGGGCGCAGATCACCAACAGGGCGCCGAATACGAAGGGCGGGCCGGGAACCAGCCGGATGTACTGGGCTTCCGCCTCGGTGTAGTTGCGGTGAATCTTGTTTCCCAGATGATCTTCGTTCAAATCCACGTGGAAGAAGTAGAATATCACGCCGAACATGGCCGGTCCGAGGCCGTTACACAGACCTCGCATGCCTGTGACCATTCCCTGAACGACGCCCTGCTGATCGACGTTGCTGTTCATGGAGACAAAAGCGCTGATGGCCGGATAGGTGATGGACGAAATGGACGCCAGAACGCCGGCGGCCCACATCATCCACGTCTGACTTCCGAAACCGTACCACATGAGTTGAAGCATTTCGAAAAGGAGTCCAATCATTATTGTGTGCTTCGCCCCGAGGGTTCTCATCAGGAAGCCGAGAATGATCTGCGCGGCGATGCTCAGGATTCCAACGGTGGCGATGAATACCGCCACCTGGACCACCCCGAAGCCCATCACGAGCTTCAAGTACACAAAGATGCAGGAGTACTGCCCGGCCTCCGGCAGGTAAGACAGGAATACGGTAACGCACAGCATCAGGACGGTCTGGTCTTTTCCGACTTTGCGCAAAGCCGCGAACGGATCCGCTTGCTCCCAACTTATTGGAGCGCCCCACGAGCTCGGTCTCACTTTCTCCGGCAGACTCTCCGGCACGGCGACTAGGATGAAGAACACGTCTAGGATCGCGATGGCCGTCGCCAAGGCGACCACCAGCGTCTCGTTATACGCGTCCATTAGATAAGCCCCCAACGCCGGAGAGATCACCATACTGGCCGCGAAGGTCGCGGACACGAGTCCGTAAGCTCGGGAACGATCAGCCTCCGACGTCACGTCCGCGACATACGCAAACACGATCGAAAAAGTTACGGCGAACACTCCACTGAGACTTATCATAGCAAAAAACCACCAAGTGTTCACAGTCATCAAGGGTATCGGGAAGCAAGTAAAGAATACGGTTATTAGAAGAAAGAACTTGCGACCCCACACGTCGGAGAGGGCTCCGATCAACGGCGCACTGAGGAACGACAGAATGCCCTTGATGCCCATGATCAGTCCGTTCATGAGAAAGGTGTGCTCGGGAAAAGTAGAGTTCAGAACCGATATTATGGGCATCGTGAGCAATCCCCACGCGAAAAACTCCAGAAATATTACCACTAGGGCATGAAAAACGCTAGGATCACCCACTCCAGACATTGTCATAACTCCGTCTTTGATGACGGTTTTGCGATTCCGAATGACCATTTCGACTTCGTGCTTTGATGTCTTCGTAGGCGTCATTTAAATGTCGCAATACACTTTTCTCCAAAAAGTATTCACTCACTCGACATTTTCGGTTTGACAACAAATTTACTCCTCAGAGAAACCAATACGCCACCTAACGATCAAATCATCTCCATTATCTGAGTCTGTACTCTATGAAAATTGTACAATAATTAGTAGACCAAAAGCAATTTAAATTTACAGTAATGAGATCGTTGTCAGTCATCTTGAATAAAACATTGTAATAATGTAAATAAATAAATATTTTTTTCGATCTGAATTGAACAATCTTCATCAGTATTTCTTACTTTAATCGCATATTATTAAATAAATATATATTTTTGCATTACCTACCCATCTGGAAAAATATTCTTTAGTGTTTTATTTTTAATTAAAAACTAATACCAATGATATTTTTACCAATATTTGAATGAATATTGATTTATATTTTATTGCAATTAAAAATATTTTTTTGAATAAGTTGAGAAAAATATATTTTTATGACATTACGTAGAATGATTTCATTGGTTACCATAAACACGACGGCATAAAATCTTGCTGGTGATATATTTTGATAACACAGGCGATTGAATATTGTATAGAAGTGAAGTGAGTTTGACAGATATAAGTCAAATATACAAGTTATCCCTTCTTTTTCCTACGCTCTTAAGATGGAAGATATAGGGAATAGGTATAATACCAAGTGTCCTGGTGTGAAACGGCTCATGCGAGAAGCAATCGAATTGGCGGAAGCGACGGAAGAATATTGCGCTAAACCATTAGAAGATAATTTGTTCGAGTGGCACTTTACAGTTCAAGGACCAAAAAGCACAGAGTTTGAAAATGGTGTCTATCACGGAAGAATAATCCTTCCGAAAGAGTACCCTATGCAGCCTCCGCATATTATCTTACTAACTCCAAACGGTAGATTTGAGGTCAACAAAAAGATATGCCTGTCGATTTCGGGTCACCATCCGGAAACTTGGCAGCCCTCATGGTCGATAAGAACAGCCCTTCTGGCGTTAATAGCGTTCATGCCTACGCCCGCGGAAGGCACAATTGGATCATTGGAGTATACCCCTGCAGAAAGGAGGTCACTCGCCAGGAAGTCTAAGTGTTGGGAGTGTCCTCAATGCGGTGTGACAGCAGCTCTTCTATCACAGACTGCCGCGAAACCTCTGACTGACGAAGAAAAAACAGTATTAAGTCAGATTGCCTTAAAGGCAGAAGAGGAAAGACCCCCCAATAACAGTACGTCGCATCATTCCGAAGCAACCGTGACAGATGATCGTGATGCATTAGACAACTTCAAAGATGTCTTAATTGTGTTTTTAGTCATCGCCATTGCTATATTTTTTTACCGAAGAATCAATATCTTTTATAGCCCTGAAAATGAAAGCTAAAAAACAAAAAATATTCCACATTATATTTTTTTTCATACAGTTGGTACAGCTCTTTAAATATGTCTGCCATTTAATTAATAAGTGAGCATGCACAACTTCAAAAATGCGATGTCAAGTGTTCATTCACCTCCATCTTGCGAGAGTGTCCTCTTCACTTTCAACCAACATGCATTTATTACTCTATCGCATCAACAGTGAACTTAGGTATTCGTTTTAGAGTGTTCTATTATGGAATAAATCCCTTTTTTTAATGTAATTATTCTCTTATCAGATATATTCAGTGATACCAAGGCGATGAAAATAAATTTGCAGACTGTATACTGTAACACATAGATTCAGCTATGATTTATTTGGAAATGATAGAGAAATTTAGTTTATAGATTTTTTTTCCTCGGCAACATATTTTAAAAAAAATCAGTAATCCATTTTCAATGCAAGCAGGTAGGAAATAATTATCAATTTTCATAAAACTCATGTTTCCCTACAAAAGAATTTCATTTCATTCATTTTACTAAAATTCGTCTAATAATCACTTCTTTTTTATATAGGTCAACCTTGCTTTTGAGGTCACAAATAGTTGAGTGCAGTAAATAAAAAATAAATGGCAGACCTAATCCTTTTTTATGAGAAAAATTGGTTCCAGAAAGTGGAGCATATATGAAATTCAAAAAAATATGAAAACAAAATTTGTTATTCAAATTTATGCAAAAAAGAATTTTACATATAAAATTTAATTATTTTGTTGCTTGTAAAAATATGATGACAAACAGATACATATGTATAAACCCATAATTGAATTCATTCGTTTGAGTTATTCGCAGTTCATACTGCCCGTTTGCAAATATAACACATTGAATTTTGCTTGAAATCATTGGATGAAATTCTGTTTTTTCTAGATTCTTGATCTGGGTCAATAATTTTAATTGTTTTTCGTCTGTAAAAATATAATTTGAAAAAAAATCATATAACAAAATAATTGCATAAAAGAAGTCAAGGTAATATACAAAAAATCAAAAAAAAAGGAATGAGAGTATATGTGCATTTCTATAACAACTGTCCCTAATGTCTTTTCAATTACATAAAAACAGCATGCACAGTTCAACGAAATCAAAGTATTTTTTATCATAAAATTTGGCATATTTTTGCACTTTACTGTATCCTAACATGTATATAAATAACACGGTGAAAAAATAGCAATGTATTTTAGTTCTACAAAATTATTTTTAACAAATATAGTTGATAGCTATTTCGGCTCACGCCATCGTCAGAACTATGCTTAAACTAACATTTGCTTATATATATACATATATAGATAAGCTATCTATCTATATACGTAAATAGATAAGCAAATGTTAGTTTAAGCATAGTTCTGACGATGGCGTGAACCGAAATAGCTATCAACTATATTTGTTAAAAATAATTTTGTAGAACTAAAATACATTGCTATTTTTTCACCGTGTTATAATGGAGTTCTACCAAGTGAATGCCAATTCAACCAATGTATATAAATACACACATACAGAAACAAGTGACATTTATTTGTTTGTATTTGAAGTACACGTTTACCTTTTATAAAAATAATGATATTTGTTTCTTTTGGCTTAATTTTCTTTTAGCTCACTTAATATTCTTAGTGAATTCAATCGCATGATGCATTTATTTTTATTTAACTTCAAACTGGTAATGTCTCAACCTCTGTGATTGCTGATAGCAGTGACACTAACGGTCAAAACTTGTGTCTAAAAGCTATTTTTTGTATTGAAATTCAGCGTGATTTGTCATGATTTTCTCTATTATTGCAGTCAACATCAACACAGCTGGATTCATTTTTGAAATATTCTGTGTTAGAATATTGTTAACGTGGCTCAGCTGACAACGGGTTAACCACTTAGCTGCCAGCGTGAGATAAGAGTTTGACTTAGCTCTCCGCGCCTTAAAACTTTTTGAATTCATTATAAAACACATGGAAAATCAATGCCGTATGCAGTGAATAAACACGGGATGCACTGACATGTTGCATGCGTACTAGTAGATTATAACTAGATCCATTATAATATAAACTGAAAAGACGTTAAAGTAATTCTCATAAATGTTGTTATTAGTTAAAATGTCAAACCAATCAATTCTAGCTTGATGTTTCAATCACGTTGCGGATTGCTGAAAAGTCAACTTAGAGGTGAAGTTTCCATTACTGATTATTGTGATGAGCGAAAACTAGCAGTACATTGAATAATTCTCATATTATTTGTGATAACTAATTTTTGCAGGTCGGAAATATGTTGAAACTTTTTACTAGGACAATTTCTCCTTTGGGTAAAGGACTGGATCTTGTATTCATTATCTTGATCTGATATTGATGTAATTCATTATTGATCCTATATTTTTTTATAGATAACAATACCTAATTATTAATTTTAAATAATGTAATTAATTTATACTTAGTTTATAATACATTTTAGCTCTGAAAATATTTATTTATGATTTCAAAGACATGTAAAATTTTTGCTAAGGGCTTAAATCTATAGTCCTCTAATATTTCAAAATCTTTTTTTGTCATCCATTCATTTCAAGTTAATTAACATGATAATTAAATGACAATTATCGATTTATCATGTATTATTTTACAGTCTGCAATAATTGATGACCATATCTTAAATTCATCAGCAATGCTTACTATCTATTGCTGGCTTTTCAATGTTTGTTTTAACTTTGTGGGGAGCTAAATTAGTGTTTAAGAATATAAATGTTATATTTATATATGAACTATTTTAAAGAATCCTAGAAAATTTAAAAAGGTTTTAAAAGATGGTGCTGAGGATGTTAAATACATGATAATATGCATGATCAACTGTGTCGTATAGATATTTAAAATCACCAACTGATTCATTCCTTATTGTTTTCAATTAATTCATAAATGAGTCATATGTAGAGTTTTAAATTACGGTAAATCTGTAAATTGATAGTTTGTTTCTATTTGACTTTTTTTTTCATGTAATTTTGTCAAACTTAAACTATCATTGCAATATTTTGTTTCCACTTGCATTTTGTATCTATGCTACTTTAGTATTTATTCAGAAGCCATTTAAATAATTTAAAAAAAAAATACTGGTTTCAATTTTTCTTTGAAGTAAAATTTTTTGAAAATATATTTTTTAGACTGAATTATAAAAATTAAAATCCATCTGTGGTATCATAAATAAATTGATATATTTAATTGCTATTTTAAGTATGGTATGATCAAATAAGGTTTCAGTTTTAAAAGAATGAATCTTTTATTTTATCATCTTACTAAGTATGATGTAAATGGTACGGTTGACATTATTGAACTGTGTGCTTTTTGTGCCATGCGTATTGTCAATTTGTACAAAAAGCTTTATGATAAACGTAAAGTGACAAAGAAATACATCATATTATTAGAAATAGACTTATCACCGGTGTATTTGCTCACTATTTCTTCCATTTTTTCATAATTTTTCATTAATTCTCTAGTGCAAATTTCATTTCTTATTTGATAACGCAGATCGCTAATACACTTAAAAAATCATAACTGTATCCAAGCTCATTTTAACAACACATATCTGTATGTACTATCCGCATGACACTGAATTCTAAGGCCCTTCCGCATGCATGTCCCTACAATGCACACTGGCTTTTATTACCAATATTTGCCTCGCACCACACCGTAATCTGTTCCTAGCATTCATAGCTCAATAAAGTACTCTATAAAAAAATTCATCCAGGTGAATACATACAAGAAATACTGATAGCATATGTTATCCGCATATTGCAAAATGGAAACTCTTAAAGTTGCAACTGTTTCGAACCACTACTTGCTTTTTTATCATTTATCTTGGTCATAAACCCGTATATTTTATATCAAGATTTTACTTAAAATTGACAAATTCGAATTGATATGTTATAATTTTGTATTTTCTAAAAAGAAAGATAAATTAATTGTGATTGATTAGTATAACTGAATTTTGCATAGTATGTTTTAGTTAGTGTTGAAAAACTACGAATTAATAAATGATAGCCAACTGCAGCAATGCAGATTTTGATTTTATCATAAGTGTGTTACATAACAATATTTATATTTGGTGATTGTTTATTCTAATTACATCTTTATATTAAATATTTATTATTTCTAAATAAATAACGTTATTTAAAACTACAATTGTTTCACTTATTAGTTTGTCAGTGAATGTCTAATAGTTTCGGATAAAAATCCCAGTTTTATATATTTTACGAATTCCCACGCCACAACTTCTGTACAATATTTCTAAGAAATATGTTAAGAGATCCAAACAAATAGCAAAGTGCCATTCTCATTGTAATATTGAAAAATAAATAATTGTAGATAAGTAGCAATATTATTGGGCCCAGATCTAGGGGAGGGCCAAACTTTAATGAAATAAATTTGACTAATGTGGAGTACATTACTATCAGGTATTCCAATTTATAAAAAATATACTTCTCGTTGGGGCCTTTTTTTGTCAAAAATACACAATGGAATTGACCACCACTGTAAATGAATTTCATTTTTACTAAAATAACTAGGAATACATGCTACCATTAAATCATGTTTACAAATAATAATACACAAAGGGTGGCAAAAATGGTTTTTTCTAGGTGTTGAAAAATCGGCTCAGGTGCTACTACGAAAATCGGGCTACCACCCAAAAATGTCATTTGAGGTATTTTGTAACATTTTCTTGCTTGCTTAACTTGCCTATGCAGTAATAATAAAATAACAACATTTTCTCTCCCTGAAAAAAGTCAAAAGTTAATGAAGGTTTTCATTGAATTTTTCGTGTTTAAAATTAGGTACTTAGTGGAAATTATTTCACAACTTAAAAAACGGAGTCTTGTGTATGTATACGTTTTATCCTTATCTAATTTTGTTATAGTTGTATTATTTTTTTCTTATAAAAGTATCTCAAAGGAAGTTTTCTCAAGACCTGTTTGGTTCTCAGTTGCTCAATGGGTGGGAAGAAGTTTTTATCATCACAAACCGAATTATCCTTTCGAACAGAAATTCAGAAATTGATTCATAGTGAGAACCTTCAATCAATCTTGTGAAATTGATAAACTAATCCAGTAATATTTACTTCCAAAAAAACTTCAAAATAATTTAGTTTTTTTGACAAAATATAAAATTAATGTCTCACTGAAATTATTGATTCCTGAAAATAATAATTTGAAAGATTTTATTTCAATGTTATATAAAATTTATAGGTAAAATCAATAATGTTACCTTGCCACTTTGAAAATATATTGTCTATTTATACTATGACATTTCTTTAAATTAGTCTATGAATTGAGCGTTTGTGATCGTTACCGGTCGTAAATATCAGATTATTAAAACAAACCTTATATTATTGCATTATCAACCAAAGCGTTATAGTTAATTGAACTTCCTAAAAACTATTTCTTGAGGTTATGTGTATCTTATTACCTTATTGACTCCTTGATAATCAAAATGGATGACATCAACGAAGAGGTTAGTTTTGAACATTTTTCGTAAACTAATTTAAAAAAAGCTTTTTTGTTTATTTATTTTGATTTTCATATCACCATTCATAGATTAGACATTATTTTAACAACTCTTGCTCCATATTCAGGAGCTACCGCTTGAAAAGTGAACATCCAAGCATTGTGACAGCTGTCTGGCATGGATTTTTATGTCAGTCTCAATAATATGTATAAGCGATATATTTATACACTAGTCAAGTTTACTTCATTTCGAAACATTCCTTATCTTTTAAACAAATGAGAAATAATGGATATTATAAAATTGCCATTTGAAATAACAAAATGACCCATTTTTGCGTTATATTTTCTGCTGAATGAATCGATGGTCAGTTTCCTTAATATGCTTTACAACGTGCTTCTCTCTCTCTTTTAAGGTGTTAATTGTCACTTCTTGGTGGAAGGCACAATATTTTAAATAATAAAAGCACATTTTTAGTACTTATTTCCACAATATATTTTATGATCAGGACCGGTTTGCTCATCTTTGCAAAAGTAATAAATTATTTAAAAAATCTAACATTGGAAATATGTAAGAAAATCAACCGTGAAAGCTCATGCAAAATCTACTTTAACACACGCCAAAATAGTATTTGTCTGAACTCACTCTTGTTCACGTGGAATATGTCGACATCTGAATCAATACTGTTGAATAAAAACGCTTTTACCAGTGGCATTGTCACAGCAGACAAAACATATACGAATAAATAAATCAATGAATTTTTGTATTTTTATACTTAAATATGTTAATATGTTGCGGAGCAAAAGCAATGAATTGATAATTTGTAAGTTTTGTACCGTGTAGTTGTAATAAATAAATAAATAATAAATAACATTTCTCGTCCACAAAATCTATCAGATTATCAGAAGACCGCTTTACATTATAAAGTCTTCCTACTGTTATTACATTTCAATCCATGATCATATCTTTGTCTTTTTATTATCACCATTTAGTAACATTTTAAGAACACAATGAATATTATTTTTTAAAGCATATTTACTGATATTATGTGATTATATTACAGGATGGGATGTCAGTGCGCATCGCTCAGCAGCAGGCGATGATCGAGCAACAGCGGCAAGAGGAGCTACTTCGCCGACAGCGCTCCGCCTTGCAGGAGATGGGACAGGACGGCACTATGGCTGAACACGAAATGGAAATGCAATTGCAAATGATGTCAGTGCTGCCGGGACCTCCTGGGTTTGCCGTCCCTCCGAATTTCCCTAAGAGTAGTCGTGGGGGAAATCCGCCACCTGGGCCTCCCCCTCAGGACATGCCGATGATGAGAGGAGGAGTAAACCCTCCAGGAGTTCCTGTGCCAGGAATGAGAGGAATGCCGCCTTCGACTTTTCCTCCTGGTGCGCCCACTGATAATCCTCCTCACATGGGGCCCGGACCAATGATGCCAGGTCAACCTCAGAATGGTGGAGGAGGACCAAATTCTCAAATCGGTCCTCCTGGGACAGGACCATTGGGAACTATGGGACCCGGAAATCAAATGGGTCTAGGACCACCTGGATCTGGTGGTGCAGTGCCCATGGGACCTCCTGGAACAATGGGACCCGGGCCTATGGGTCCTCCCAGTACAATGGGTCCAGGGCCTATGGGACCACCCGGTACGATGGGACCCGGTCCGATGGGCCCACCTGGAACTATGGGACCGGGTCCTATGGGTCCACCAGGCACTATGGGTCCTCCGGGCACAATGGGGCCGATGGGAGGACCTCCGGGAACAATGGGTCAAGGTTCCGGTCCCCCACCAATGGGACCTGGACCTAACCAGATGGGCCACGGAATGGGACCACCGGGAATGATGGGGCCGCCAGGAAGGGGTCCTCCTGGCTCAGGACCCCCTCGATGGGGCGGACCCATGGATGACAGCCCCCGCAACATGGATGACGGCCCTCCAAAGAATCAGAGACCTCAAAATTCCAGCAACCTGCCATCTCTGCTCTCCCTCAAAGTGGAGAAGCCTGAGGAATTAAAAAATAAAAAACCTTCAGATGTGATTCTTCCAAAGGCTTTGGAGGAAGCTCTTGCATTCAAAGATCAGAGAGCTGCAGCCGTTGGAACAGTAGACGAAGAAGGACAAAATCGTATGTTCATCTATAATATTATCACAATAGTTCATCCAACCTTTATTTATAACTAGTACAGTGAAACGTTTGTTAAGGCATCCAAAATATGAGAAAGTTTAAAATCATATTAAAAAACTAAAATCTTAAAAAAACATAAAATTCCCCTCCCCCCTTCAACTCCCAAAAATAAGGTTTTACAAAAATTAGTAAATATGAGAGGTTTTGTGAACATTATATTAATGAAACATTATTTATTAAAACTATCGAATAGTGTTTTAAACTTCTTGTGAAATTCTTTATTAAAGATAATTTCAAGACATTTGAGCCAACTATATATTTCATCCTTAATTTCGTTGTCCCAAGTCGTGAGTGAAAAAATATATGGAAATGTATCAAGTTTCAATAATTCAAATTTGTTAAGCATCCTCAGTGAAAATCATAAATTGTATGACTGAATACTTTATGTTTTCCATGAAATTATGACTGCATTTGTCAGTCAGTTTGTCTTATCAGTTTATATGTCGTATCTTGTCTAACGTTTATTATTCATTTATATAGCATCAAAAACTTATTTTCAATTTTGTTTAGCTCCAAGAACACTTTCACCACCCCCGGCTCCTGTCATAAGTTCCGAATATGATGCTGAAGAGGATGATCCTGATTCTGATGAGGAAAATGAGCCTGCAAATAAAACAAGCTCTTCTAAACAGGAGGTAAATCAACATGCCTATATTGACTTCTTGATATGTGAGCTATTTTTTCTTTTACTATTTATTTGAATATATTTATACACTCACAAATATCAGACGATTATTTCTTTAACATATTTTTATTTTCACCTTAAAAGTGGTATAATAAATATTTTTTTCTGCTCAGGGAGCTGGGAGAGCAAACAAGAACCGGCGTAAGAAGAAGCGAAAGAAGCAAGCAAAGGCCAAACGCATGGAGCACAAGAAAGAAGAAGAACTAAAGAAGTTGGATGAGAATAAAGACCAAGGAAAAGACAAAGAATCTAAAGTCGACGTTGAAGTGGAGTCAGTAGCTTTCATATTTAACAAAAGCAGTTTGTGTATTTAATCGTCAATAATTATTCATTTTAAATAATAAAAACACATTTTTTAGTACTTATTTCCACAATATATTTTTTGATCAGGACCGGTTTCGCTCATCGCGAGCATTATCAACTGATATCAGTTGATAATGCTCGCGGTCCTGATCGAAAAATATATTGTGGAAATAAGTACTTAAAAAAATGTGTTTTTATTATTTAAAATATCATGCCTTTCCATCAAGAAGTGACAGTTAACACCTTAAAAGTGAATAATTATTCATAAAAATTTTCATATCAGGTACATCCAAGAGAATCTGCAGTTCCACGAAATGCAGCCCATGTACCGCCAGTTCCATCAGATCTTTGAGATATTCAAGATGTCCGAGAAGAAACCGGACTACGAAGACACTCTGCCGGCCAAACCTGCGCCTGCTCCCCGTAAACCTGAAAAAGTCCATGATCAGTTTGAAGTAGATGAGGAAACTGAAGAGGTGATTGAGCTCATTTTTTATTAGATCCAATTTTCATACAGCGGCAGTAAGTTAGAAGGTATTTCTTTTGTTTATTTATATTCTCAATTCAAAATCTATATTCGTCTTAGATAATTGATCAACCCATCCCTGCTAAGCAACTTAAAGGATTTTCCAACACAGAATATTTAAAAAAATAATTCAATAGTGGAAAAATTTTGATGTGTATCACAATAAATATATCGAACTATAAAAATGAGCTGGCCTTTCTAGTCAAAATTGTTTCACTTACTTTCAATTTTATTTATTCAGAAAAAAGCAAATGACGAAAAAGACCGTCTCTCAAAGAGGAAACTGAAGAAACTCTCCCGTCTATCGGTAGCCGAGCTAAAGCAGCTGGTAGCCCGACCGGATGTCGTTGAAATGTATGATGTGACAGCCCGAGATCCCAGACTCCTAGTTCAACTAAAAGCCCATCGTAACACTGTGCAGGTGCCTCGACACTGGTGCTACAAACGAAAGGTATTTATATGGCAATTTACTTTTGTTTCATCGATATCCTCTCCCTACTTGACAGTAATTAATGATTCAATACTGGGGCAACTGGTGCTTTATAATTAGTTTTGTCTTATTTATCTCATTATCAGCCACATAATAGATATTCCACCACCAAGTTTCAAAAAGTGTCAGTGTTACCCAAAAGTATTGAGATAATTAGTACGAAGTAGGTCATTTTTCAATACAAAAATTAACCCTTGCGTGAAAATTTGGTTACTGTTAACTTGCCAAATTTCAAAATGATTATCAATTCACTGCAATTATTAGTTAGCTGACAGGGGGTTAACATCACTGCTGCCACCACGGATTCCTCAGAAAATCCTTGTATTTTTTTTAGTCAAACTTGCCTTCTGAAATCTGTAACTTTGATCAATATTCTAGGAACATTTCTTGAATTATAGCATATTGTAACAACTTTTTTATTTCAGTATTTACAAGGCAAAAGAGGTATTGAGAAACCAGCATTTGACCTGCCCGATTTCATTAAAAAAACAGGTATTATGGAGATGAGGGCATCTCTTCAAGACAAAGAGGAAACTAAAACACTCAAAGCCAAAATGAGAGAGAGGGCGCGACCCAAACTCGGCAAGATTGATATTGATTACCAGAAACTCCACGATGCATTCTTCAAGTGAGTAAACTTTATCAGGAATCGGTGATTATTAAAACTAAATATTAGTAGAATTAGTTCATAATTATTAAAAAATTAGATAAAGTTGAGCTGATTCAGTTCAGCATCAAAAAATTATTTTCTTTAGAAATAGCTGTTATTTTCTCCTCAAATATTTTAATACCATTGTTCTGCATTTGTAGGGAACATGAATGTGGACTCTCTTGTAGCATTTTTGTAATCATTGAATACTTTTCATTCACAGATGGCAAACAAAACCCCGCATGACAATTCACGGCGATCTTTACTACGAAGGGAAAGAATTTGAGACAAGATTGAGAGAAAAGAAACCTGGTGATTTGAGTGAAGAACTACGAACAGCCCTGGGCATGCCCGTTGGCCCTAACTGTCATAAGGCAATTGTTATAATTTAATTATTCCACACATATTATAGCATCTTTTTTTACTCAATATTATGAGCATAATTGTTGAATAAAAGGTACTGTTACATTAAATTCATGCTATGATAACCATTTCAGGTTCCACCTCCATGGCTGATCGCTCAACAGCGTTATGGCCCTCCACCGTCATACCCTAACCTTAAAATTGCTGGCCTCAACGCTTCAATTCCAGACGGGTGCGCTTTTGGTTATCATGCAGGGGGATGGGGAAAACCCCCTGTTGATGAGCACGGAAAACCGCTTTACGGAGACGTATTCGGTCATACGCAGAATCTGCAAGATGTAAGTATCCGCAATACAATATATGATATCAACTGACGGTGCTTGACAGAATTTCAATATCAAATTTGAATTGTTGACATTTTGTACATTTCCACGTGTTTTTTCACAACCTGGATTCTAATGTATTCCTACGATAGAACATCTGAAGATACCAAAAGTTGAATTCAGAAATCAGAAAACTCATTTTGGTAAATGTAGGTAGTAAAGAAGAATTATGAAAATTTAAGATAGTTCTGACGATGGCGTGAGCCGAAATAGCTATCAACTATATTTGTTAAAAATAATTTTGTAGAACTAAAATAAATTGCTATTTTTTCACTGTGTTAATAATTTTTGTCAGTTATATTTTATTTTACAGCCACCAAAATGTGATAAGAAATAACTGACTAGTAACTCCTTGAATCACAAACTCATTCAGGCTTAGTCCGGCCACTCTTTTTTGACTTTGCGATTCGTTGTCTGCTCTCATGGACTCATTGAAATATTCATTCTTGTATTTCAGGATATTGAGGAAACTGAAATTGATCGAAGTATGTGGGGAGAGCTAGAATCTGAATCGGAAGGAGAATCATCTGAAGAAGGTGAGCGTCTTACATTCTTTAATTGCGTTATATCCCATTCAATATTTGGCATATTATATGGATATTTTCTGTTCAAATTTTTAATTGGGCAACACAATTGAAATATTTATTTCATAACGCTCTCTTTGTAAAGGATATCCCAACACTGGTTAATTCAAAAAATTATTTAGTAATGTTGGTAATAAACTTATGCAAATTATTAAGATTAATCAGCCTATATATTTTAACAGAAAATTACCCCGTAAGGGATAGTTTTAACACTACTAGCCTACTTATATTTACTTATATAATACATGATCAGATGAGATATTAACAATCAGCAGGTTGTGAATAAAATTTCTGTTTACAATTACAGAGTCTGAGGGTGAAGAAGAAATAGTTGAAGGAGAATCGGGTGCAGGAGTGAGCGGCCTGGTGACTCCAGGCGAAGGATTAGCAACACCCTCAGGAATGTCTTCCGTTCCTCTCGGACTTGAAACTCCAGAAACCATTGAACTCCGAAAGAAGAAGATAGAAAATGATATGGAAGGGTATGCATTACTCACTGAAAGCTTTATTATGTACAATACTTACGTCAAAAGATGTCATGTAAATCAACTAAATTATTGATTTGATTTCAACAGAGGCGAAACTCCGGTTCTTTACCAAGTCCTGCAAGAAAGACGAGGTGTTACAGCAGGAATGATGGCCTCCACTCACGTGTACGATATGACGGGAGCTGGAGGTGCGCAACCACCAACAGTCATAGGTAAGTTTGTTTATACTTGTTCAACAAATTTCACATAGAAGTGTTCATAATTTTCAATTCTTAAAATAAGTTCGATAAATATTATGAAAGCAAAAATTATGATAAAAGAAAGCAATTATAATTGAAATGATAACCACGCGTTTGGCGCAAGGAAGACATTTTTTTGAAATTCTGGTGTTTTTAGGCATGTTCGTATAATGTATATCGAATACACCACACTGAAGGGTGTATTTTTTGACTGTCAGGCATGGATTAAAAGAAGTATAAATAATATATATAACAACAATTATACTCTATGTAAGTGATTGAATTCTTTCAACATTGTTATGTTATCAATTTGTTACTATTATTTTAGCTGCCGCTCGCAGACTGGCTGCAAATGCGGCTCCAGATAGAGGTGCAGGAGGTGTCGGTGGCGCTGTAGAATTGGCATTGGATCCCTCCGAGTTGGAACTGGATGCGGAAGCGATGGCCGCCCGCTACGAACAGCAGCTTAGAGCACAGCAGCAACAGCCCGCCAAAGAAGATCTATCCGACATGTTGGCTGAGCATGTCGCCAGACAAAAGGTAAATTATATCTTATCGATAAAGACAAAGTAGAATTATTATCGCTTTTTTTTCCCTTTTATGAGGGCTACCAAGCTTCTTAGGCAGACAGGTAGAAATTTTAACATTAGACAACATATAAAATAATATTATTATTATTATAGAATGGCGCTAGGGGCCGTTTAGGTCCATGGCCGACTGTACAACCTCTCTCCAGGCATCTCTGTCGAGCGCTCTTTCTCTCCAGCTGACTATCCCCAACCTCTCAAACATCCTTTTGAATGTTATCCGCCCATCTCCGTCGAGGGCGACCGAGAGGTCGGGTACCAGCTGGTGTTCCTTCATAAGTCTTATGAAGAGCTCTAGACTTCTCAGATCGTACAACGTGACCCGCCCATCTGAGCCTTCTCGATCTCAAGACATTAATGATTCTTGGTTTGTATCGGTCGAAGAGCTCAGCGTTCGTACGAATGCGCCACCGGTGGTTTTCATTAACGGGTCCAAGTATTCTCCGGAGGATTCTGTTTTCAAATACTTGGAGCGCCTTTTCTTGTTTTTCTGTTAAACCCCAGGTTTCACACCCATACATGACTATCGGTTTAATGATCACGTTGTACACCCGGCACTTGGTTTTGATGGACAGCATTTTGGACCTAAACTGGGTGCCAATCCTATCGAGGCTTCCGCAGCTTTGACTATACCTTCCTTTAATGTCTTCCACCTCTCATCGATATTAAAAGCTTCTCCTTCGGTGGGTTCTACCATATTTTGAATTTGACTGTTCAATTCACTTCTGTAGTTTTCTCTTCCTTTTGGAGTTTTTAGCTTTTCCAAATGGTACTTCACTCTCGTCTTCGCGTTTTGGCGGACTGTCTTTTTGAGTTTTTCCCTAAAGGTTGCTATCGATAAATTGTGGTCCGTATCACAGTCAGTGCCTCTGTAGCTTCGAATATCTTCGATAGCTTGCTGGTGTCTTCTATCAATTAGAAAATGGTCAATCTGGTTGAATGTCTTTCCGTCCCTTGAGTTCCAAGTCACTTTGTGAATGTTTTTATGAGGAAAAGTGGTACTTCTAGCGATCAAGTTTTTGGCACTGCAGAAGAGAGCCATCTTTTTACCATTTTCATTGGTATGATCATGTAAGCTCTCTTTTCCAATAAAGGGTCTGAACACAGCTTCCTTTCCTACTTTCGCGTTGAAGTCTCCCAGCACACATTTGATATCATGTCCCGGCAGTCTATCAAAGGTTGCCTCAAGGAGGTCGTAAAAATCGTCCTTTTCGGCCTCATCTGAGGCCTCTGTCGGGGCATGTACATTCACAAGTGATATATTGAACCATCTTCCTTTGATTCTGAGAACACATATGCGCTCGCTTACGGGTTCAAAGGAAAGTATAGCATCAGCTACTTCCCTAGCAACAACAAAACCTGTCCCGAATACATGTTTTCCATCTGTGTTTCCGCTGTAGTAGATAACATGTTGTCCAACTGTCATTTCTCCGCTATCCGGCCAACGGATTTCCTGGATGGCGGTGATTTGAACTTTATATTTTGACAGTTCGTCCGCAAGGTTTTGAGTTGCTCCTGCTCGTTAGAGACTGAGCACGTTCCAAAATCCGATTCGTAGTCCATTTTTCGTTCCGGGTCGTCGAGGTTTGGTTATCCTGTGTCCGAGGCGTTGTACGGTGTTCGTAACAAGTTTGTGTTTTTATGGGAGAGGGTGGTTAGCCCTTTGCCCAACCCCCAACCTGGAGGGCCAGATCTGTTGGTCCGCAGGAGATACTTAATTTCTCTCCTACCCTTCAATGCCTGAAGAGTGTTCCCCTATCCGCTACCTGGGGACACGCTCTCTAGGGGTTACAGACTCCCCCGAGAGAATATAAAATTTAAAATTACTTTAATTATTCACCGTCTGAAGATGTCTCTGAACTTAGTCTTCATTTTTGAATAAAGAATTAGGTTATTGATTGAATTGGCATTCACTTGGTAGAACACCCGTGAAAAAATAGCAATGTATTTTAGTTCTACAAAATTATTTTTAACAAATATAGTTGATGGCTATTCCGGCACACGCCATCGTTCTCGTGTGCCTTTCTGCACAGCTATATATAGATAAGCGAATGTTAGTTTAAGCATAGTTCTGACGATGGCGTGAGCCGAAATAGCTATCAACTATATTTGTTAAAAATAATTTTGTAGAACTAAAATACATTGCAATTTTTTCACCGTGTTAAGAATTAGGTTCACTGCTTAACTCAAGTAATGGATAATACATTTAGTCTGAAGATGCTTCTCAAAGAAGTGAAACATGTGTCACATCTAGTAACACGCCAAGTGAAATAACAGAGCTAATATTTTTAATTGATATTGGAAATGAACTTCCACAAAGTTAACGCCAAAGTTGACACTTTCATAAATTGTTTTATAGATTTTTGTGATGGTTTTACTTCCCTATGCTGATTCAAAACTAAAATGGAGAGAAGAGAGTAGTTAGCCAAGCATTAGTCTTTTTCTAAGCTCAAATTGTCTATCTGTACTCTCACAGAAAAAGGGAAGTTAACCAAATAACTAGTTCTCATTTGATCACTTCAAATTTGAATTGTTGAAACTTTGTACAATTTTATGTACGTTTATGCATGTTTTGTCACAACCCAGATTCTATCATATTTTCTAAACCGTTAGTATTTAATGATGATCGATATTAATTGATTATTTTATTTTCTGTTTACAGAGCAAACGCAAGAGACAACAGACAACAGATTCGAAACAGGCAAAGAAATATAAAGAATTCAAATTTTAGATTTTAACCATTAAGACTGGTATCTTGTTGAATCGTAAGTCTGTACCCAAAAGGCATAAGACATTGTGTAAAATTTACTTTTAATAGGTACAGAAAGACTAAAAAATATGATTTTTTATGATGTATTGAATAAATAAATCAAATAAATTAGTTTTATTTCACAAACAGGTATACGATTCACAATTTTTTCATTATTTTGTTTTATTTGGTGTCTAAATAAACAGACTTGATGTATACCATCTTGGTTAAAATTATATATTATATCTGTCACCTGAAACTTGTTAAGAAAAATGTAGATAAACGAATAACTAAATAAAATATGGATCTACACCGCTCTTTTTTATTTTCTCAATCAACTGAATTTTAACTTTAGTATCTCGAGGCATTCTATCACAGGGATGCAGTAAAACATGTTTTTATAAGATTTTTTTTAAATTAATGTGATGTTTAATATCTACTGAGGTGTTTGTATTTTTCTTGTACTTTTTAAAGTTAACTATGAAATCAATTACAAAGGCATTGGGAAAGTTGTCTTAATACTGAAGCATATTATTAGATTTCCAGCAATTGATGAAGTCTCGTACTCAAAGCTGTCTGATAATAAGTATATAGATTAGCAATATACGTGCAAGTGTAAGTTTTAAGATAGAATCGAGTTGAGAGTTTTTTTGTAAAATTTAATGCATTTGGAAATGCCTTATGCAAAACCTGTTTAACCGTTAGAATGCTACGCGGCGCAAAAGCGCTGCGATCGTTTGTATCGAAAATTGCGGCGCAGCGCAAAAGCGCTGCGAGTTTCAGTGTGTTTTCGGTGCTCCGCGGGAGTGCACGTACGCTAACCTCGCGCGTAATTTGTAATGAGAGTGCATTCTTATACATTTAAAAATAACTTTTATCGTTTTTTTATATTATTTTAACCGTTTTAGTGCTAAGCAATTTTGGCAAAAATAAATGAAAATTGCTATACACATATTGATTAAAAAAATAACCATGTCACGTGCTATTATTTCGAATGTTGATTCGATTCCTAGTGATTCTACGGGGAGTGAAACGACACATACAAATAGTGATGATAGCAGTATTATAACGCATCGAAGAAAAAGATTGAGGATTGAAAGTGAGTCTTCTACCTCCTCTTCATCTACAGAAACAGAAGAAACACCAAATTTTGCCAAAATTCCTCCGACAAAAGTGTTTTCTAAATCAACAAATGATTTTTTCGAGACTCCTGGACCTAGGCGGGCGCCTCCTCCCGATGGCACACCCATAACCTATTTCAACATATTCTTTACCATATCACTGCTCGAAACCATCGTAAGGGAAACAAATCGATATGCTGCACAGTTTTTGGCCTAGCACACTGTATCGGATAATTCTCGAGCAAAAAAGTGGACGCCGACAACAATATACGAAATGAAAGCCTTTATTGCTGTCATACTCGAAATGGGAATAACGAGAAGGCCAACAATTAGTAGTTATTAGTAGCTATTTGTGCGGCAAAACATAATTGTTGAGCTATTTTTTTTTGATTTTTTATTTTCTAAAAGAAATAAAATACAATAATATTGATATCACTTTATGTTTAATAAACATTAATAAACAATAAACATTTTATCTTTATAATGCAAAAATAATTAATAAAATTGATTGATATTTGTCTAAGTTAGAGTGTTTTATTTGACACCATTATTTTTTCCTCTAAATTAATCAATATGTGTATAGCAATTTTCATTTATTTTTGCCAAAATTGCTTAGCACTAAAACGGTTAAAACAAAAAAAGGTTTTTGTTGTGTCCTCAATTTTGTGTTTTCGATCATTTTCGACTGTATATATATATATATGTAAGACTTGTGTTTGGGAAGGGATACTCAGGAGAATTTCAAAAGTCCATAAATGCCAGGTATTTATCATATTTCTATTTCGTAAACTAAAAAAAAAATTCAGATTGTCAGTGACTGTAATTGACTGTGTTTCTTTTACTGAGTCATACAATGCAGTCTAGTTTGCATTTCATTCAAGTTAAAAGCAATTAACTTGAGCAATGAAATGATTTTTTTTTCTTTAATGAGTTTAACTGTCTGCTTTTTCAACAAGTAACTGTAAAGTACTATTTTCATAATTTATATTATTCAAATCAGGACCAGTTCTGCTAATTGTGACCGATCAGTTGATAATGCTTGCAATGAGTGACAACAGTTCTAATCTGAATAATATAGTATTAAACATCTTGTTTAATTATTTAATGAATGACCAGTTGTAGTCTAAAGGTCTAAAAGGTGTTTAAAGCACTCATTAGGAATCTATATGGTTGCCTTGGGTATGAATGATAGAATATTAACCACATGAATGTCGATACACATATTTTTTTATTACAAGTGTAGTAATAAAATACAAAGGTTTTGTAAAAAAGATTTATTTGAAAATATTCACTGTATTTAGTATCCAAACGAATTTCCTGCTTATTTTTTGGTTAGCTCTAACAAAATAGTTCAAGTCATATTATTTAAAACTAATGTCACAATAGAGTAGCATAAATATGAAAAAAAAAAAACAAACATTTTTCTTCAGTGAAATCTGTACACATTAACCCATCCCACCCAGGATATATTGAGTTCTTGATCAACCACAATAATAAAACAGTCAATTCTTGCATTGTATTGAAGAAATTATGTCTTTAAAACATCATCAGCTGCATCTTTTTTCATATGATACAAAATATAAATATTTGGTTGATTGAATGACATGAGTCGATCAATTGTCTGGGTATATCGATGAGTGTGTTGCACAAGCCGTAAAAAAATAACAAACATAACTAAGTGTAAAGAGATTGAAATGAATTCTTTTTTTTAAATTTTCATTTTTTAACATTCTTTAAGCTTGCCAGAAAGAAGAAAAAATACCAAAGATATTTTTTATCTACGCCTTTTTCATTATATGAAAATGCTATAAATTCTATCTTTCATAGGAATGGTTTTAGATATAGAAGAATCACAAATAGACAAAACTTTTTTACATCATTGGTAGAAGGATAAGCATTTATAAGAACTTAATAAAAACTTTGCACAGTAAGTCCAGTATTATAATGATAAATTATACATTGTTCATTTCACATTTTCAAGAACAATAACATCATTCACGCATCCACTTGCATAAAGTTTAAATTACCTAGTTAATTTAATTTGAGGTTCGACAATTTAAATCAAATCCGCAACGTTCATTGGCATCTCATCAATCTGCGTGGAGTAATATTGTTCAATATCTCTGAGAATTCTGATATCGTCAGACTTGACAAAGTTGATGGCGACACCCTTCCTGCCAAATCGACCCGATCTGCCTATCCTGTGGATGTACAGCTCACGGTTGTTCGGTAAGTCGTAGTTGATGACCAGCGACACTTGCTGGACGTCGATTCCTCTCGCCCAAACGTCTGTTGTGATTAAGACACGGCTGAAAATGATAAAAAAAAAAAAGAATTTCAAAGTAAATTTTACAGAAAAATGTAGGTTAATTCAACATTAACATTGAGCGGAGCTATTTTTGTTATTGACTTAAGGTTTTTTACATACCAAAATATTTATTTTATGGGCCAATCTGTAGAGAATATTATTCAAATTTTTAAGGCATTTAAAAACACCATAAACAATGAACATAATGTGTTTCAAACAATCAGAATCTTTTACGTCCAATTCGGACACGGATTATTATTTTCTGTGCATATCTACATGTGATTCCGATTGTCAATGATTATAGAAAAATAACTTTTACATTCAAAAATATATAGCTATTCAATTATTTTAATTAAACTTCTTATAAAATAATTTTGATCATTAAATGCACTAGTCAGCAAGTTACGACATACAGAGTAAAAAATTTCCATTTTGTAAATTTTCTTTGCATAAATAATATTTATATTAATATAATACATAAGTAAATAAATATTGAGCTTCCAGTTACAGTTAAAAGTGATAAAAATCTAGATAAAAATGTACAAAATAAATAATTCGATAAAAAAAATATTACATATCTTTGGCGGAAAACTCAAAATGTGCAGTGGGTAATTCAATTATATTCATTTGTCCATTTGAAGAACATTTCAAATATCCTCGATTGCTTTGTTAAATGTTTAAGATACCAGGTGCTAAATGTAATTCTACATATTTTACGTTACTTCGAACATATTTTTTTGTTTTTTGATAAAAAAAAATAAGCCCTCAGTAAAATTAATTTATTACCTCTGTGCTGAGCGGAACTCCTTCATAATATTGTCCCTCTCCTTCTGAGGCATGTCTCCGTGCATAGAGCTGACAGTGAAGTTGGCTTCGCGCATTTTCTCTGTGAGCCAATCAACCTTACGCTTTGTGTTGCAGAATATAACAGCCTGGGTGATAGTGAGTGTGTCGTAAAGATCACACAGCGTGTCAAACTTCCATTCCTCACGCTCTACAGCCACGAAGAACTGTTTTATGCCTTCCAGCGTCAACTCATCACTGTAATTAAATAATCAGACTTTAATGTGGAACCATTTTTCCAAAATATTGATAAATCAAGAAGAATACTTTGTTGTTTCTTTAATGCAATTATTACAAATATATGAGGCTATACTCATGCTTGGAGTTATGCAGAATCAAAACATAATTTTTTTGTCTTTCATATTTCTTTTACAAGAAGTGAGTATTTCCTTTGGTTACAACACTACACAGGAAAATAATATACTTATCAGTCTTGCAACTTTATTCATTGATTTCCTCTACTACATAATACATTATATTACTAACTGCATGCAGATACCATGTGCCAAGAGCTTTCCTCAAGATTCTTTCACTCCTTAACTCCGAGCATCTCAATAACTCACCGTTTGACCAATATTCTGATAGGATCAGTCATGAATTTGGATGTCATCTCGAGTATCTCATGGGGCAATGTAGCTGAGATGAGGACAACCTGTGTCGCTGGCGGCAAATATCGGTAAACATCATAAATCTGCTCCTTGAAACCTTTGTTTAACATCTCATCAGCCTCGTCAAGCACCAGCATCTTTATAGATCTGGTACGCAAAACTCGTCGGCGGATCATGTCTAAAAAATTAAAAACACAATATTAACCAGTCGTCTACAGAATCGTATGAAGAAAATTCAAATATAAAAAATTCTAAAACTAATTCATTAGTGTTGGTATTATACAAATTCCTGTTGATTATCATAATTCTTCAATACAAAAACTACCTTCTGCATGAAAATTTCAATATTTTAACCATTTTATATTTTTGAGTATCAACTATACTCAAATAAAATTTGAATTGTTACAATTTTGTACGATTCCACATGTTTTGTCACTAACGACACGGGTTTTGCCTTTCGGCATCTTCAGGCATTCCATCACACGGATGCAACAGAACTGACGTGTCGTTAGAAACCCGGTTCGTTAGTGACAAAACATGTGGAATCGTACAAAATTGTAACAATTCAAATTTGATATTGAAATTCCATCAAGCACCTTCAGTCGATGTCATAAATTATACTAAAATTGTTGGTTAATCTTCACGGCCCTGTTTTTTTATGTCAAAAGTTAATTAGGGAAAAATATTACTTATTATATCAAGTTACCATGTTTATAGAATTTTTGAAATTCATATTCAAAAATGTAAACAAAACAATTCACAATAACTTTCGAAAAATTATTTAGACACTTTTACTTCCTTCTAATCCGGAAGGTAGAACTTTATTTTGATCGCTTGTCAACAAATTTTTCATTATGGTCGATAATTGCAAGATATGAGTATGAGCCTTTTTTTAAATTTTTATATAGCTATCGAATTGTTTTCAAAAATCATTTTTTTCATTTGAATCAAATAACAGTCAAAAACCACTGATTGATTTGTGTACTATTCATATCTGAAGGAATTATAATATATAAAATCTGAGGATAGTAGTAGATAACGCAATATGTTGCAATACTGGAACAACCATACTCCTCCAAGGGTTATCTATTAAACTGATTCCAATTTTAAAATGTCATGTAATGCACTTCGGAAAATGTATTGAGTGATGAATAAGAATTGTATCAAAACACTGTATTATAATGTGTGAAAATACTAACCGAATACTCGTCCCGGTGTACCAGATACTACATGCTGACCATAGTCAAGCTTTCTGATGTCTTCTCCTAGATTAGTCCCTCCGATGCAAGCGTGGCATTGGACATTCATGAAATCTCCAAGAGCCAAGATAACCTTTTGAATCTGAGTCGCCAACTCTCGCGTCGGTGACAAACATAAAACTTGAGTTTCGCGTACTGTTGTATCCAATGACTGAAGAATGGATATTGAGAAGGTGGCAGTTTTGCCAGTACCAGATTGAGCTTGAGCGATGACATCTCTACCCTTTACAATCGGTTGAATACTACGCTGCTGAATGGCAGATGGCTTCTCAAATCCTGAAATAAACACGCACTACGTCATAAAAAATCGTTATAACCTCAAAATATATAGCCATCGCAAAATGACAGCTCAAGTATATAAATCGTACTGACAATTATGATGCATCAAAGTTAAGCTAAAATGCGTCCAATGGTAATGTAAAACGACTAAATAAATGATAATATTAACCGTAAGCATAAATCCCGCGAAGTAGTTCTTCGCGGAGTCCCATAGAATCGAATGTCGGAATAACTTCGACATCTTCACTGGTGTCGAATTCGACGTTTGATAGATCTTCCGTCGCCAAGGTTCTCTTGAACGAAACCTCCGACATGTTGGTATGTTACAATTAAAATTGGAGGGATGATTGACAATCTTAAATAGTGGAATAAAACCGAGATGGCCGCCACAACACGTATTTATGCGATCAGCGGAGTGCGTGAGCGCCGGTGTAGGAATGTTGCCAGCGAACTAAAACGTCCGGCCAATCGCCGCTCGGGAAATTAGACCAAATAAAGAACGAATCCATTTGAACGAACCAAAATGGATGCTGGGTGTGAATGAACTAGTAGAAAACGAACAACTAATGTCGAGTTGTGTCGTGGGTTCGATTTGTGGTGAAGAATCCGGCGTCGGAATTTCTCAATCATAGGTGTTGTGGGTGTGATAAAATGTGTAGAATAGAAGACATCTCGTCGCTAATGTTATAAGTTACCGAATTTCGTGCCTAAGTGTTCTCTAAATATGTTCGATTCAGCGTCAAGTCGAGCCGTTTTTCGCAGGTGGTAAATGAAGAATGAAGTGTTTGAAGTTTTGTGATATCTCCGTGTCAAACATTAAGCCTTCGCCCTGCGCGAGGCGGGATTCGAACGGCGAAGGGGCGATGAGAAACCGCAACGGTCCCGGGAGAACATCATGCTGACGATTCTCGATTTGTCAGAAATGAAATGCATATACAGGAAAGAAACAACACAACTCTGACAACATGTACAAAAATGACAGAGGAAGTGGACAGAAGACATGGCATGAATGGCAACAGCGGCAGTCAAGGAGTCTCCGACGAAAATTCACCGCAAGGACCCGTTCCGCACAATAATTCCACTTCCGGAGGAGGAAGACTCAAGTTCTTCAAAGGTGATACGCCACAAACTCGCGGCATCGACGTCGATGTTTTTCTCTCGTTTCTGTCATTTTAGTAATATAAACGCTCGCGATCGCTCAAAATATTTAATAATTGCCGTTATTTACATTCTATGTTCGCCAAAATCGTTACATTTTGCTATTATTCACAATGATTCTGTAATGACTAGAAAGTTTCGAGTGTTTCATGCTCTGATAAACTTACATATATTATCGTTAACATTCTTTCGACGACGTTCGTCTTTTGTTTTGAGGAGGTTTCTAGAATCGCCCGGTTGCTCGGTGACCAGAACGAAGTGCTAACGATGCGGTCATGTTTCAGATGGAAAGTTTATATTGGAATTGGCGAGGGCCCGCGAGGGGGAACGGGGAGGATGGGTGTCCGTGCCTCGCAAGACTTTCTGGCCCCCGACGCCTTCCGTTCCGGCCGCTCAGGCCGCGATGCCCCCCTCGCACAACGCTCGACAGGAGAGGGCCACCTCCCTCAGCGGTGAGTATAATAACATTATTTCTCAATAGTAATATAATAGCGACTCTTATTTTTAATTCAACAACGGCAGTAAAAGACTAGAGAAATGTCATTTTAAAATACTTCAAAACACATATACATTATTTTCTTCACCATTTTATTTACTTCCTGCTACGTGAAACAGGTTTTGGTATGTAAATAAAGACGTGTTGTCAGTGTATTATCGTTCAACAATATATATTCAGAAAAATTAATATCCCATGCATATTTGTAGTGGTTGACTTCCATTGCTGTGCCCATGGAACTCCACAGGCATTCCGAATCCAACACAAGTGTGTTCAAAATCATAGATGTCTAACACGTCATATTTCTCCATCCCATTCAATTCAAATAACGTTTATTTCTTTTTCATGATTATAAATGATAAATTGTCAAATTAGTGCTGTGTTGAAACACTCATGATCGATATCCTGTATCAAGAATTTCGTAAATTGTATTTTCAATTGATTTACATTTTCTATCACCCAGAAATAAGTAAGCAAGAAGTTTATTGCAGTTTTTATCTTGTCCTCAATTTTTTATGTCTACCCTTTTCGTTAAAGACAGGCGTAATGAAAAAATAATCCGCATTTCTTGCGCAGCAACTTGAGTTAAGATGCTCCTTGATGAATTCATATTCTGCACTCGCACTCAATTGGCAAACATTCTCTTCCGACTGATTTAATTAAGATTTCAGTTAAAAAACCTAGTACAACTATTAAAATTTATGAAAAAAATGCAACAGACCAGTTTTGTACAATCGTTAATGCTGGACTGATTCAGTGTCAATTTGTCGTTGACATACCACCTTAATTACCATCATAAAAAGTGTTTTTACCGGATCATATTATCTTGGAAAACCCAGTTGTATGTTTACATTTGGTTAATAGAAAATTTACATTGTCAAATATATTGCACAATCCATACAGTGTTATAAATGTCACATCATGAAATTTCATCTCAGAAGTACCTGTTTATTGAGAGATATTGTATGTTTCATACTTAAAGCAATGAAGTTTTTTTACCAATTGATTTATGGATTTGCCCTTGATCCAATCATAAATACAAGACACTGAGAATAATTAGCTTATCAGTAGGAACTTTTCGAGAAAGGAAGAAACACTGACAAGTTTCATTCTTTTATTGTGTTGAGATGAGCTATATACGTTGTCTTTATTGTGATCAAACATGGGGTTTTGTAAATGGATTCCGAAATGAATACTTGAATGCATGATCTAGTAAATCAGCCAAAATCTTCGAATGGATGAGGTTAGAAGAATTGGGAGTTGAAAGAATGGAATTAGCTGCTAAGTAAATCATTCCTTTTCCTTTCTACATTCTCAGGACAAGATATAAAGAATCTAGATTTGTTAGGTCAGCAATTACCAACCTTTCGAATGTCATGGATTGCCAATCTCACTATTTTAAATCTTTCGGACCTCTGACATGACTTTTTCATTAAAACCTACAAACATATAAAATGTTCATTTTTTATGTTATTGTTTAATTGTAACAAATCAATAAGAGCGAAAAAAAATCTGCATCTACCAATTCGGTTTCTACAATTAGTTAGAGGGTCACCAAGTTTTACTTAAAAACTATGTTTGTTCTGCAGAGCATCAATTTGCAATCACTATGCTTTATCACCTTGCTACGCAAGACTTACAAAAATGTCGGAAATAGCGGGACAGGTTGTTTAAAGAAAAAAGCAAATGAAAAACAGACAAATAATATATTACAAGAACATATAAAATTTAAAATATCTTTGATTATTCCACGTATTAAGTGGAATAATCAAAGTTATTTTAAATTTTATATTAAAATGAACTTCCACAAAGTTACCGCCGAAACCATCGAAAGTATTATTACAAGAACCATGGAACTGAGGAATTTTGTATATATTTACGTTGAACGATCACAGGCACAAAAATTTTGAAAAACAAACCGCGTATGTGTGATTCAAATAAAATATTATCATCTGTATATGCTCATATACCCTCAGAGCAAAAAAAGTATAGGCTCGCTCATGGAGAAAAGCTTTGGAGCTACGAAGGTTGCATATTATACAACATTGCAACTTAGTGACGCTGTAAAAAAATCTCTTTTTTTTCTTTTTCTTGTCTTATAATTTTCTCCCCTACCCATATACATATTGTTGCTAGTGGCTCTCTCCTTACAGTCACAGCATATCATAAATGCACTGATGAATATTTTTTCATTTCGATTCTTTATTAGTATCCATCTATCCAGTGACAAATAACAAAACAGTCGCAATAGATTCTTATTGCATTTTAAAAGGTTCAATGAAAATAATGAATGATTAGAAAGCAAGAACTATTAATCAATGAAAAAATCTTCGTTAATACCATTCTCTTGAATAATACTACAATTAATGTACCAATGCCTTCATTGCAAAGAGCATACGTTCACCAGTTGGCTGCTTTATGATTCTCATTTTATTCACACGCCTACTTGGTTCAATTCAAGGTGTTACTTAGCTTTATCGTACACATCCTATGGATGGTATTAACATTCTCCCATGATTGGTAAAAGAGTTGAAAGTAAAGATGAGATTCAAAACCTCTTGAATTATTGCCGATGTCAGCGACTTCCAGCCTGGGAAGGGCAAATATTGCCAAAGAAGGCACAACAACTTCATATCTCAATGTAGCAAAACCTTGTTAATATTCTGTTACTTTTAGTTTTTTTATATATTAAAGTTATCATTATTTGAATCATATTTATATTATTATGTCTTTTAAAAAATAAAAAGGTGGGAAGGCATAATAATATAAATGTTGGAAACTGGTGTGCCGCTGGGTAAAAAATTGGTTGCAATATAGTATATAATAATCCTTGCAAATTTTGTATTGGATACCGCAAGTGTTTTTGATTACTTTTCTTTTTAATATGTTTATTGAAGAAGTTATATTTTCTTTTCCGCTTAATTTTTCATAGCACAATCAAAACCTGGACATTCGATTTTCGTGAAGTCAGTACGTCAGCACAGTGTTTTGTGCTGCCGACTTATCGAGTCGTAATTAAATTTTTTCACTGCCATCTCGGATATCAGAAAGACAAGACCTATTGATACTGTTACAAATCAGCATAAAATGGTATTCATGACGCTCATTGTCAACCTGTTGACAATTAATTTGCTAAGTTGTCACTCTATTGACCAGCTTGCCTTAGCGTAAATATACTAAAGCTTTCGGCTGTAAGTAAGGGGTCATTGAGTAAGGACGCTCAAAATTCGTGTACATGTAAATAAAACATGTGTGTGAGATATCCACTCGATCTTTTTTTGTTTAAAAGTATATTTTATGGAATTTAGTGTGGAATATAACATCACATTGGGGAGATCCAATTTTCAATGACTGTCACATAAATATATCTGATTTGTCATTTGATGTCTATAAGTTTGGTTAACACTAATACTAAAGAATAAATTTTAAAATTTTCTATGATGGTAAATCATCTATGTAGCTCAGCAGGGAATGAGTTAATGTTGTGCCTACATTCATGCCTCGTATACTGCAGGGAGGATGCTTAGACAAAATAATGTATTTTAATTCAGCCGAAGAATTCTTGCTTGCGAAAACAGAATCTGTGAATTTCAAAGAAATAGAAATTGTTTGAAACATGATAATTCCTCAGGAAATGTTATAATGGTTAATTATGGTTACATTGTGAAATGTAAACTGCGATATGGTTAATCATTCATCTTTCAATGAGTTTTTTTGATACTTTGGAATAGCCGAGTTCCTTGACTGACTAGAGTTCCCCGTCCACAGTATCCGACGACAACAGTTCGGTGCAGTCATCCCCGTGGCAGCGCGACCACTGCTGGAAGCAGCCGTCGCCCCGCCGCAACGTGTCGCGGGAGCTGTGCATGCTGTACGTGCGACCCGCCTCCCTCTCCGCTTCCGTGTTCGCCTCGCCGCACGCACGCAGGAAGAGAAGGCGCCCGCACGACGTCACTCCTGTGCAGACGCACAACCACTCGCTCAATGGGTCAGTCTCAGTGTTTTTCATATTATTAGATTCATTCATACGCTGCATTATAAAATCATTCACCGTTTACATGAATTTCTAATTATTTGATACTTGTTCTTCATAAACCCTTGTGAATTGTGTGTAACGTATATGTAATCTCTCTTCTTTTTAGATATGGATCGATCCCGAGGCTCGCTAACGGATCGGCATCTCACGACGAGCACCGCTCGGAAGACACAACGGACGGGACGGCCGACATAGAGCCCGAACGTCTCCCCCGAGTCGGCAAATTCAAATACCATCGGAGGCCGTCTCCGAGGGTTTACAAGAAGACTAAAAAGAAGAGAGAGCGTCGAGACATCGATAAGATAGCCGATGCCCTCCGGGAGAGGGGTCCTGTGAAAGCGACAGTCGACTCTAAGACCCCTGTCGCCGCCGTGAAGCGAGATCACTTCACGGTGTCGCCCCGAAAGAGAATCCTCGAGAGGGTAAGCCTGGAGGACAGGGCCGGGAAGAAGAAATCTGTCAATGTGTCTCCTTCGCAGCCCGGACCGTCTCGCGCTCCCGACCGCCCGCCAGTCACCAACGGTCTGCCTCGGCGCGAACGTACTTCCAAGCCCGTATCCAGCTACAGCATTGTCTCCATACTCAGCATGCCCGAGGAACCGGAATCCAGGAGGCGGTCTCCGCCGCCACCCGTCGCCCCTCTGGGATTGGAGTCGCCGTTGGGAGCCGCCTCGCCCGATCCCGGCTCTGAACATTATCGCAGAGCGGCCAGTTGGGCTCGCTCGCCGCGTCTGCGATCGTCCCCTTCGCCCTACTGCCCGCCCGGACCTTCAGGATCCGTGTCCCCGGCCGGACATCGTCCCCCTCCGGACAGACCGGCGGCGGTCAAGTATCCATACCCGGAGATGTCCTATCGTCACCACGAAACTATTCCGAGCCCCTACCATCTGTATCCCCCGCCCATGCCCGCTTACCATCACGTGACGGCGGGACCCTACTATGCGGGCTACGCCCCGCGAAGTCAGCCCATTTGGCTTTTTCCTTCTGCCACCTGGCCCCCCACTCCCGCTCCGCATCCTCTCATCACTGACCGACCGCCTGGGGACGACGCCTCTTCAGGTTGGTATCAATGTTATACATAGCTTATTTGTAATTATTTAGCAAATTCTTAATAAACATTCAGATTGTTCTCAAGACTAATGCAAAATGAATAGCAAACAAATAATATGATGGGAATTCAAAATAAAATTTTATTCCAATAAAATTATTGCTTAAAAACAAGCCGTAAGATTGGTTCATTGACTTATCAATCGTAACAGAATCTATATTTTAGTATAGTATACTCATAAAAAATATTTATTCTTCAAAAAGACATATACTATTTTTATTTAAACTTCCTTCTGATTTATTTGTTAATCCTGCAGGCTTACTATATATAAAATAAATATTCAGTCTTAACTGCAGATAAATTTTTATTTATTTATTGAGATTGTAAATTTGATAATAAGTTATATCATTTTGAGTGAAAAACAGATTAAACTCCATCTGAATGTATAAATTAAAAGATTAATTGATCGTTTAAGCCAGTGATGTTGAAACAATGTTGAATGTATTTTTATTTCATTAATTTAAATAACACCTATCAAAACCTTTAAATAAAAAAAATATTTTCCCATTCAATATTTAAGTAGGATTCTATAAAAGGAAGATTAAAAATATTCATAATAAAAACTTTTCTCTTATCTGATTTGAATTTTAAGCAAGACGTGCTGAGGTCTTCACTGTTACGATGGCCGATTGTAGTGTGGTTGATATTCGAAATTACGAGTGTTCAAACTTTGTCTACAACCTAATTTTTGAGTATCAAACTGCAATCAGCTGTCTCAGTGGTTGAAACATGTGTAGTTTATAGGTTAACATTCATCGTTAAGATGGTAGAACAGAAGAGACGGTGTATAGTTTACTGTTTTTACACTGCTATATATCGCACAGTTCTGATGAGAGCGTAGGCCGAAATCCTATCAACCATATACATTATAAATTTTGTAGAACTGAAATACATAGCTATTTTTTCACTGAATTTGAATATGATGATGTGTTGTCTGTGTGAAGATGGTAGGTTATACTCATAAGAATGCAATGTTAATTTGTATCTTTTGTTTGTCTTTCAGATCTTCCGCTGAATCTGTCGAAACGCTAATGTGCAATGTGGCCATACCGCCAGAAGAAAGTAAAAAAAACGCTCGAAAGAGTTTGGGCCAGCGGAGGCAGAGGGGCCTCGTGAATGTCTGAGAATTATTAGACTGATACAATGTTAAAAGAAATAAAAACTAAACAAAAAAAACGTTACAAACACATTATATTATGTAATTGTATTGTATATTCTAGAACAGCGTTTCTCCACTCCTTTAAAATGTCTAAAGCAATTTATTATTTTATTTTTTTAATTAAAGTTTAAGTTATTGTTTGTGAGAAAATACTGAAAAAAAGTCATACACAAGGAGGGTCGATTACAAAGACTGAAGATTGGAAATTGTATAAATTCACATAAAATTATATCTTATGCAGTGATAAAAAGAATCATAAATGCATATTTTTGCCGTTTTAATTTCTATATTCAAATTTAAATACATCTTATTTATATTAATCAATCCCTTCAAGACTGGCCTGCTTAAATTTTGTTCATGCATACTATTTTTAAAAGTCACTTTTAAGGTGTTAACTGTCACTTCTTGATGGAAAGGCATGATATTTTAAATAATAAAAACACATTTTTTAGTACTTATTTCCACAATATATTTTTTGATCAGGACCGGTTTCGCTCATCGCGAGCATTATCAACTGATAGAATACAATTTACAAACAAGTCTATTTATACAAAACAAAAAATTAATTTGAGTTAAAGGTAGCAGGTGTACAAAACCATGGGGTTCAAGAACTAGGAAACAATTTAAGTAGTGAGTGTGGGTTATTTTCGTCATTAAAATTTCCCACTCCTTACATCCTTATTGATTGTTTAGAGCTCCTAATGGATTATTGATTTACCATAATTGTAATTGTAATTCTTAATAAGTGATTGTGAACAGTTAATTTTTATACTAATTCACTTAATTTGTATCAATATTGTATGATTTTATGTAAATTGTTTACTAGTTCTTGAACCCCATGGTTTTGTACACCTGCTACCTTTAACTCAAGTTAATTTTTTGTTTTGTATAAATAGACTTGTTTGTAAATTGTATTCTATCAGTTGATAATGCTCGCGATGAGCGAAACCGGTCCTGATCAAAAAATATATTGTGGAAATAAGTACTAAAAAATGTGTTTTTATTATTTAAAAAAAAAAATTTAAAAGTATCAATATTGACGCCCCAAAAGCAAAAATTTAGTTTATTTTTTAAGGATGCTATTTATTGGTAATTTGAAATGGAAATTGGATTACAGGTTGGTCTTGGTCAAGGAACAAATATTGTAATTGTGAGATTTTAAGTAACATAATTTCAAATTTCATCTTTTATTTACTAAGGTTTAAACCTGCCTACCTGAATTTAAATATTGATCTCAATTCACTTCCTTTCGTCTGGCCAACAGAGAATTAAATCACGCAAAAAACCACCCCATAATGTCACTAGTATCATTTTGATTTAAAGGGACAATGTTTAAATGGCTTTCCATTTCAATATAAAATGTATATTGGTAACAGTTGCTGTCTCTAGCTGTATCTAACATACAAACAATATATATGCTTTTATGCTCTCTTGAAGGGTTATACTTTGTAGCATCGTAAAGAAATGACTGAAGTAATTTTAGATGCTATATTACTGGACCCACTTTCAAGATATTTTTCTGTATAGATAATTAATTAACAATCAACATATTTTTTTTTATCAGCCATTTCTTTTATTAAAATGAAAGTATATTATTTTATGTATTAATACAATACTTTGTTAACCAAATTTATATAATTTTAACAGTTGAGAAACGCTGCTCTAGATATATCGGGATCCAAAATTCTTGTTTCGCCGAACAAAAGAAATATTTTTTAATTATTATATTGTATGATTTTTTTTTTTGTAAAAATTGCTCTGAAGTGGTCGATCTTTTTTAAAAAAGGTGTATATTAATTTAAATGATATTTGAACTAATATCTTGATAATATCGTTCAGTTATCATAACTTGTTGTAGATTACTAATTATCAGTAGATATTTAAAAAGAAAACACAATATTTAACTGTTTTATCAATTCAAACAAAAAAATGGTTAACTCATGTTGTATTTAAAAGATCTAAATATTTCTGAACCACATACAAAATTATATCGAATTTTGACCGTCATTTTCTGACAGTGTTTTTAATATGCAGTCTACACAACAAAATGATCGACCCTTTCAGATATCTAGATAAAAATACTAAGAAGTTACGTGGTGCTATATGGGAATTCAAAGGCTAAATGTGCATTTTTATTGATAAAAAGAACGGAGGTTTTAATTAAATGTATAACTTCAATAATATCATTTAATCATCGAAATCGTATAGAGCATTTCATCGTGTTTTGAAAACTCATTTTTGAAAGACGATGAAATATTATTGGCCATCCTATACTGTAATCAACACTGATACATTATGTTTGATATGCTTATAAACTTCGAATTGATAAATGGCAGATGTATCATCTATTTTCCACGCATGAAAAAATGATAAACAATAAGGTATATATGGACAATTTAAAGTGCGTATTGTAAAAATGTTGATTGAGAATTAGTCATTGAATTTCAATCTAAAAGCCTCATTTGCGGTACCCATTTCCTTTTTAAATATGCAGACCGCCTGTCTACAATTATATCAAATAAAAAAATGACATCAATATCAACATATTGAATGAAATATATTCCACACTGTTACTTCAATGTATAGTTGAAAACGGTTAACATGAGATTGAGGAGACTGAAATTTTTTTTGTGTGCAGCAATTCCTACATTAAACCTCACTTTTGTTTTTGTTGTCGTTAAATTCAATTAAATCTATTTTATGTTAAAATTCACACTTGCAGTTATGTTGATAGTCTGTATATTCTCAAACACATCTCATCAGGTATGCAATTAAATATTTATTAAATCAATACGGTCATGAAAGTAAGAAAATTATTTTTTTGAGTATTTTGATCATCAAATTATTCGATATTGTGTATTGTGTGAAGTGAAATTTTGTCTCACATTAAAATAATACATTCATTTGAAATTTCATATTAACCAATATTTCTCGTTAAGCGTTTTCGACTGTACTTGCTAAAGTTGATTGATTGAATCGGCATGTTTTTTTTTGTGTAACCCATTATAATACAGTAAAATATAAGGATGTTTAGTATCATTGACATGTCACAAATATTGTATATCTGTATTTGAGTTTGACACTGCCATGCTTTCAACAACTGACTAACTTTTTAATGTGGCAACATTATATGATGAGTTGCAATTTCATTTAATATTTCGTATTTTGGTCACAGTGAATAAATAATATTACAGGATTATTTTCCTTAAGCATCCAAGAATGAATATATTTGTGATAATAATGGCATTGTTAGAAAGAAGTGATTCTTCTATCAATATAGTCATCTAATGCTCAGCAACTACCATTCATGTTTGTTTTCAATTCTTTGGTTCCAGCTGTTTTTTTTCCATGATTATTGATACTAAATATCTTTTAGAAATGCAGTAATTTTGTAAAATTTTCCAAACAATTAATGTATTATTATAATTAATGAATTAATGTAAGGTCTGTCATCCCTGAAGCACCATCTAACTTCTTTTGTTTTTCCAAACGTACTAACTTATATCACATACTATTATCATTGATCCGAGTTGATGCGTTTTCTTAAACAGTGCCTTCTCAGATGAACATATGTCTTTTTTTTTTTTTGTTTAATAACAGATCGCTATATTTTATGATGAATATATTGTACAGTATAATATTATAAATGAAAAAAAATTGTAATTACGTTAAGATCTATTTTTCGGAGGCGCCATCGCCTCAAGTTTATCGGTAATGTTCGCACGAACGCAAGATGTGTTACTTGTATTGTGGATTTATTGTTTCGGCAATCGGAACCCGTGTGAAGATATTTTTTTAATTAACGTTTTCGACGATTGCAAATTTTCCGGGGGCCGTACGAAATAATTATCTATTTTACTACGGATGGCGGTAGGATTAGACTATATTTTTTATGAATGTATTTAAAAGAGATATGCGAAAATCGCCCCACTGTCGTAATTAATGTTTCGGTATAAAGAGTTTACACATAATTTTAATAACAGGATTTTAAATATTACCAAAAATCAACGGTAATGTCATGTGCTTATGGAGGTTGTTGATTTTGATCCTTTGCGCTCATCACCCTTTTTGAAGTAATACAAAATAACGAATTGTCAATAAATCATAATATGCAATGAATGAATTTACTTCTACTCGCAAAAAGACAGCCAATGCCAAAATTCATGTTATGACTAATGGAAGCTATACTTGGGAATCGAAATTACTTTGTTTGAGTTATATTGTATTACTAGAGTCATTCTGTATTTAATATACGCAACTATCATTTCAAAATTGAATTTTAGAGCCTCTAGTGTTGACAAATTCTAGATTCAATTATTGAATGATTGTTTGGTTTGATACAATTTAGTGTGTGCTGTCCTTTTCCGTACAACAACCATTTGCATATAAAAATTCTAATTAATCAAAAAAAAAAAAAAACTTAATTTATATTATTATGTCAATTGGTGTTGTTTTAATAAATCATTTTTTGACATGGCCCACTCTTTTGCATGTCAAAAATTCATATCAGCAAGTGACACAATTTTAAATGCATTCTCTGGAAGTAAAGTGCTGTTACATTTTAAAATGGGGGTTAATTTCTTCCGTTTAAGTTAAATATGCCACCCGCGCTCACCGGGGCGCTGTGGAGGCAGTTTCAGAGTGCAAAGGGTCAATATACCTCGCAGACTGATGACGATTGATTCCTCACTCGATCCGCTCCTATCTTTAAAATTACTTTTTAAGTCAATAAAGTATTCATCGCCGTGCCTTCCATCGGAGAATTATCATCAATCATTCCTATTTTAAGCGACACGCAACAGTCAATAAACAATATTATCGCCGCTCATCCTCCGCGGTCGTTTCAGCCCGACGCGCCGCCAGCAATGTAATATATCATGGTGTTTTATGAATAAACTGTGTACATAATAATGATAATCAAAGAAATAATAAATGTAGCATATTATGAAACTATATAAGGACTCTTCTAGTAGATAATTCGGGACCATATAACGATTTATGGATATTGTTTTTTTTGTATTGTAGTATTATACGAGAGAAAAATTCCAAATGTTGAAAAAATTCTGCTCTATGAATTTGTCTGATATATTTTTTGGTAAAAGTAATCTTGACGAGACGGAATCGCCGCCGACGGTTTAAAATCGCGTCTCCGCGGCTCCGGAGAAGTACAAAATTGGGATTGCATTAATTTTAAACGGACGTCGGAGCCGCCCGCCTGTATGTTTTGTATATAGTCATAGAGCGAGAGCTGTAGAACGTAAGACGCACATATATTCCGAGGTGTGGTGGAGAGCGGCCGCTCCGCTTTAGTCCGTAGCGTATGAATATAAAAGATTGTACAGTATTTTTATAAAATTAACCTTTGCACTGTTTAAGGTATCCACGGTCGCGCGGCGACGGCTCTCTCGGGGGAGAATCGCGAGCGAACGTTCCGACAATTCGCGCAGCCTTGGATTTCTCTTCCCGCCAGATGCCTTAGACATTCGAGGATTGATAATTCCTATATAAATAAAAGTATTTTATGTCCGGGATAGGTGTTTCCTCGATCTTGAGATTAATTTGTAGGTGATAGTTTATTTGCAAAACTTCAGAGGGTTCGCTTTTCGTATCCTATGCGAGGAAAATATATCGGTACGGGACTGACTTTTTATATTTTTCATATCATCGTTATCTGTAAAATATTTCGTATCAGTGTAATTCATTTTTGATAAATATATATATATATTATAAATCATAGAATGTCTCGTCCGCGGGTCGTGCGCTTCTCTCTAAAATGTGCCATTATTCTTCTACTCGTAGCATACTTTGTTTTGATCCGCACAGTGTCCGCCGACAGGTTTCACTTATTTATTGTGAGGCGACCGAGATCGCCGCCCCCGAATTATTTAGTTCGCTCTCCTTCGCGTCAGGCATACGACACGACAGTCGTTTTGAGTTTTCCGTCGCGCTGTCTTCCTATTCAAACAACTGAAGATGATCTATGATTTAAAAATTAATGATAATTAAGGTATAGCTATTTACTCGAATAAAACAAATTTTCTACAATTTACACCTTTTTTATTTTCCCATTATTGTCTCATTTCATATAACACTTCACTACCTGGACTACAGGTGGATTCATTTTTTAGCAGGTCTTCTTTTGCACCACTGACATATTCTATATACAGGTGGTCGGCAACCTTTTTGGACTCATGGACCACTAGATGGATTAAAATGTCAAAGTTTTGATCTGGCGGACCACCAAATGGACTTCTGTGTTAAATATATATTTAAATAAAAGTGAATAAAACGAAATAAAGGCATTAAAAATGCAGCTAGTTCATAAAATAAAACACTTGTTTATAATTAAATTTTAAAACTTTATTAATTTTTAATGTGATGGTTGTTCTTGGACATTTGAAATAATAAAATTTATATTTGGCTCCAATGATGAAACTGCAAGACGAAGAACTGAATGGATTTCAAGTCGAGATCGATACTGTGTTTTGATTGCTGTGCCATGAAAACGCCTTTTCGCATAAATATGTAAAGTTTTAGCGACAACCGAAGTGTGACATCATGTAACCGTCTCGTATGTAGTGGAAAGAGTCCAAGAAGAATATAAAACAAGGTGAGAGAGTGAGACAGAACTTGCAATGCATCAAGAAAAGTATGTATGTGTTACGAGATTCAATTGATTTTTTTTTCTGGTTATAAGATTAAAAATTGAAATAATGTCAGATTTCTCTGCGGACCACCAAAATTTCCTCGCGGTCCACCAGTTGCCGACCGCTGCTGTATATTGGCACGGCTAAAAGGGTTTAAACATGCTATGAAATACCCAATGAATTATCATAGCAAAATAGAAGAGAAATAAATTCTTACACTAGATTTTATGACCCATTAGTTTTTCACCAACAGATGGAATAAGCATATAATATAGTAAGAAATAGGAATCAGATATTCTGTTATCATAACAATAAAAGGTTAACACATTATAACTGGCATCGTTGTAACCTTTACATAATATCAGCACGTGTATATCTAATCAAAATCTATATGACTAATCTTACCTCATTTGTGTGTACAAACAAAACATGTTGCAACACAGTGTTTAATAAATGTTTATCTTTAGCTGGAATGAAGAAACATGTTCTACATGAAACTAGTTTCTGTTTTACAGATTAGTGATGCAGTAGTATTTATTATATCATCCCTACTAAGCCAAAAGTGCTTAGGTGAAAATTACCAATATATGCAAGGGAGCAGAGTGAAGAAATATGTCAATGAGAACAACTTCAAATTTGCTTTGATACTAACTACCCAGGTTTCGCCTTTTGGAATCTTCAAGCATTCTATTACATGGATGAAACAAAATTGACTTGTTTTTTTTTTTATGTTCAACCCCTTTTATGACATTTCTACAGCTCTGTGCATGTAATATATCACAACACCACTCCGTTATGGAGTTTCATTTGACAATCATGTCCACAGGAAAAAAGACGAATGTAATCAAAGAAAAATACATCATATAGATTTTTCGAATTTTACTTTTATTGAGTAATATCAGAATTAGTCACTATTTGGCAATAATTACTCAAATTGGGAATACTATAAAACACGGTGAAAAAAATAGCAATGTATTTTAGTTCTAGAAAATTATTTTTTAAAATATAGTTGATAGATATTTCGGCTCACGCCATCGTCAGACCTATGCTTAAACTAACATTTGCTTATCTATATATAGCTGTGTAGAAAAGGTACACAATACATCTTCCTCCTGTTTTAATGACCTAGCTTGTTTCCTGTTCGCAATAAAAATAACAATTGTATATGAAACTAAAAAGGCGGCTAAATTGTCAGTTTTATTGCAAACAGGAAACGAGCCGAAATAGCTATCAACTATATTTTAAAAAATAATTTTGTAGAACTAAAACACATTGCTATTTTTTACACTGTGTTATAATGGAGTTCTACCAAGTGAATGCCAATTCAATCAATAAAATACTATAAAACACCGTTGTTTGGATTTATTCATTTGTTTTGTTGGGGAGAAGGGTAAATGAAATAAAAATCACATTTTATTCTGAATTTGTGCTTTATTTATGAAAAAAATGTAAATTATCCTACAACGAATCTCCGAATGAATTAAAATTACATATCAGTATGTACCGAGACACTTATCACCTTCCACTCCGACCGGTGTCGTCCGCTCCCGTCTGGAGTTGTCTGGAGCGGCGACACTGGCCGCGCGGCTCGTCCTATCTACATATTCATTCTCAGTGATTGTATTATGAAAATACGGTTCTGTGTTTTAGTCCACATTGTTTGATTTCATTTTTAGTTTTAAATTTACACACAATAATAATATTTCAAAGTAAGATTTGCTTTCATGTTGAGAACGTACATTATTGCATAATTAAAAATGGATTGATATTATTTAACAACATTACATATTTCACAATCGGACGTCTGTCCGAAATCTGCCATTCAATATGCCGGTAAAGAACAAAATAGATGAACAAACACAAAAGAACGACACGCGGACCCCAATACACTCCGAGCGTTCAGAGTGCGCCGGATAAACTTCCGATCTCGCGGGTAAAATTCATAATAAACACTAAAATATTTACTATCTCAAAAACCTTGAATAACTTAAAACATAATTCGCTTAATAGACGTCGTAACCTCTCCGAGTGAAGTCGGCAAACTCGTCTCTCGTTCAATTTACAAAAGAAATCACAAGATATTCAAATTATACGAAATAATAAAAACATCATCGTCAGTTATTTCATTACACAGTTCTCTGCCAAAGGACGGTGGGTCCCACCCTTCACTGAAAATCGGTGTTTTCATTATTTAGAGTTTGTTTTTATTTAGTTTTTTTTTTTCATTTTTGTAAATATTTATTTAGGAAACAAAGAAAAACACGCATTTTGTAGTAATGAGATACAAAATATGTTTAAAGATTAGCATTAGATTGAAAAGGGACAGTTCAGAGTTCGGCGGCCGCGATTGTTTTGTTCGGCGCCACTCACTCACTCACAAAACTCACAATAAATATTTATTTATCATCTCTCCGTGCCGTCGTCCGCCGCCTCCTCACAAAAGAAAACGTCACGCGTTGCCATCCGTTCATTTTCTATTATATATATATATATAAAGTTATCCATATAACCCAAGTATTTGGAGATTCTCAATAAACACAACGAACCCAGATCGTTCCCGTCGATTATTTTGAACACTAATTACAATAAGGAAAAGATTTTATTAAAAAAATATAGCACAGAGCACTGTCGACGTCTCGATTCGCAACTTTGAATTCCCACAGAAAAAACTGCGAGTATATTTTGATTCTGATGCAGCGAAAGTGATTCAATCGATTCAAAATGATTCTTAGGATAATAGTCTATATGTACAAAACGAATGAACATTCTTCTCTGCATTCAACTTGATCCCACAATGATATAAACATCGCGAGTGCTTTGTTTGACGCGTGTAAGTTATCTGTATACAACATAAAATTGGTAACACTGCTAAAAATGCTATCTTGTAAGCCGATTGCCGAGAGAAAAATCGATCGGGTTGTCTATTTCGTTGCGTTTAGATCTAAATTAAATAAGAATTCAGTAGCGTAGCGTCTTTGATGCACATGTAATTAATATATATACAGATCCGGCAACGAGGTTGAAGGGCGAAAAACTAGGATCACAATATTGTCAACAAAAAACTGCATTGAATCAATTTTGCACAACTGAAGTCGACAGATCTACTCATTTCGAAAGGGGGATTAAATAGTCGAGCGCGGCAGCCTCCTGTATATGTATAACTGTGTTCAACGTGTACGTGTTTCCGTTTACTGCTTGCCGACATCTCGGCATCTTCTTAAAGCTTCCCATCTGAAACTTTCTTCGTTTGTTAGTTCGACACCTTCATAATTTTCTCTCGCCCTGCGATTCGAAGAGAACGCATCGGTTGACGATTACGCTGGCAGCGATAAACGATCAGCCTGCTCTCCGGATACCGTCAACGTATTGAGCATTTTCACACAGTTTTATCCGAGTAGAGCTTCCATGGTGTAGGGTCTGGGATGGGGCTGCGGCTGGGCGTGGGCGTGTGCGAGGGTGTGCGCGTGTGTGCGTGTGTCGGGAGTCGGTGTGGGTCAGTCGAGGATGACGAGATGCAGCGGATGCTGCGGGTGCGGGTTGGCGTTCACGGCGGGAGGGTGCGGGTTCGCGGAAACGTTCTTGTTGGCGGGCAGCGTACGCCACGGCTTGCGCGCGGCCCTTCTCAGTTCGATAGATGACAGCACGCGTCGCCGGACCCTATACACATACAATCACATTAACATCATACAAATCAAATAAAAATAAAATTGGAAACATCTAATATAAAAAATCCATAATGTAATATAGTTGCCGGATTGACAATGGAAGATTTGAATGTGTTATGACTAATTCTAATCTACGAGAGTTGTATTAAAACCAGGTACATATGAACTGTTAGGCCAACATTGTTTAGAAACAGGGCTCATTTACAGTTTCAGGGTACAGTTTTCAGTGACATTTTCAAAACAGTAAATTGTCTTTTGTTACGTTTACAGAATGTTGACATTCACACTAATTGCAGTCGAGAAGAATTAAAAATGAGTAAAAACAATGAAATAAACAGACTTGGCTTGATCGGTGGCTCTGAAGTAAAGATCGTCGGGGGCGTCCATCCAACTGATAACGTGACGACGATTACGGGAGCCCGCCACTGCACCACTGCCACTGCCGGGCTTGCCGTTCACCTGAACAATTACATCTTCATTTCAATACATTTTGCAAACGCAAAAGAAATTTTTAATAAGCATGCATCGGGTTCATCATTTCTTACGTACTAAAATTACATTTCTTTCTATTTAATGTTTTATTTTTGCCAAAAGAAAGATTGTAGTTTCAGCATTTCAATATTATCTTTCGTGTTCACCTTTTGTACTCTAATACAAAGGGGACACTGAATTTTGTTTCATCAATCAAATGTCAGCACTTATCATGTATTTTGGATTTTTTTAACCCTTTGCATTATTGATATAATTTATGGTATCGACTAAAGGTGGTTGATGGAATTTCAATATCAAATTTGTATTGTTACAAATATTAATCAACTAACAACATTGTTAGTTGTATAATATTGGCTGTAAAACCCATTCAAGAATGATTCATTAACAATATCTTTAATGAAAATTAACACAGGCAATTCTGTTAGATTCAATTATTATTAGATTAATATTATTAAATTTGTTTTAGCTGCCATTTACTGCTTGCCTCGGGGTGTGTTTTCCTGTAATTAATACCTTTGGTATATAGACGATGCTGTTTATTGTACGTCAGTTCTGTTGCATCCGTGTGATAGAATGCCTGAAGATGCCGAAAGACAAAACCCGGGTCGCCAGCGACAAAACATGTGGAATTATACAAAGTTGTAACAATTCAAATGTGCATTACGATGACACTTTTTAGTTCTTCGTCCATTATCAAAGTGATGACTTTGATTGTGTGCCATCGTTTGTAGAAAAATATGTATTGGATTTGATAACAGACAGAGGACATAACAACATTTATTTCTTAGTTTACGAAAAGTGGATTCGTGTGGACTAACATGTGCGAAGATGTGCTTGGGCAGAGGCTGTCCGGTGGCCTGAGCGCGGGCGCACATGGCGGCGTACTGCTCAGCGGAAGGTCTCTGCATGGGCTGCGGGTGCTTGTTTGGCCGCTTGGCGGGAGGCGGGGCGCAGCGGGACTCCCCGGCGCCTCCCCCGCTTCCGCCTCCGCTGCCGGCGACGCCCGCCGTGTTGCCGATGCCCCCCGAAGCCGTTCCCGAGTTTGGCGGACACGCTGAACCTGCTTCGCCCGCACCCCCTGCGCCGCAGAAAATTTACTTTAAGCGCTTCCTACGTCTATTGGCAAGATCGACATTGCTACGATGCCGGGTTAAGTGTGGTTACGGTATCTATACTTCATATTTGGGTATGACAAGCAATCAGAGTTGCTCCGTTCAGTATTTTCAGAACCTTCAAGATAATCAATCTATTTAATAGTAATATGGTAAAAATATTTAGCTGCACAAAATTTTAGAAATGGTTTGTGATGGGTTTATATAAATATCAATGGCGATGAGTTGTTAAATATTAATAATATTAACTATTCATTTTTACTCAAATTCGATGCACTTGTGTGACAGAAATTTTACTAGTATATATTATTTGGGCAAATTTAATTTCTTACAATAACTCTTAACATATATTTTATTTAACCTATACATAAAATTGTCAATGCATTTGAAATTTCAAAATAGCTATCAACAACCACATCTAATTTTTTTACAGCTGAATACTTTTGTAAATGCCATCATTTCAAAGAATTTTTGAAAGCACAGAACATTTAAAAAAAAATAGTCTTTCAGTGATAATCACTTGACTATATTGGGTAGATTGAAAATTCATTACGCAAGATATTATAAACTTGATAAATTAGCAAATTTTAAGCATATCGATTCATCGCTATCTGAGATCATGAAAATGAATATTCAAGGTAATCTGGGAGGCTTGATTTCTTCATAACCTTTCAAGCATCACCTAGTTTTAGGTGCAGATTTAAAACTATCATTGTAAAAATGACAATCAAGAATTCACCAAAACGTAATTTGTCTTTATTATTGTGGTCTCCCATCTACCAGAAACAAATAACGTTTAAATCACTAAAGTAGCATAGACCGTTTGATGAAGAAATATTTTTAAAACAGAGTTATATACATATATCTCTTGTTACAATTTTTTAACATGGTTTGAACCAGCTCACAAAGTGATTGAGATTTCATACAAATGAATACATTTTTTCACAAGTTATCATTTGGCATGCAATACTGTTTTACAAAAAAATAATTTTACACTAAATCTATTTGTATATATGTATATTAATTTAATGTTAGATTTTATTTAAATAAATGAAAAACAATGTAAAGTAATTTTCCACAATTTTCTAATATAAAAATCAGTGCCAACTTGGCTCATTGCGATCATTATCAACTGATCCAACACAAATTAAAATAAGTGTACCTGTGCAAAATTTTAAGTTAATAGAACCGAGAAAATGATAAAATAACGGATAATCAAACAAAATTAGCACAAACAATAGTTAACATTGTATCAGTTGATAATGCGTTCAATGAGCACAACAGTCTTTATCTCAAATATCATAAAATTGTACAAATATTACTAAACAAACATTGTAGTTTATTAAATTATTTTCTCTCTACTGCACAATTTATTTTTGTATCCAATGCAATGTTGCATGCCAAACAACAAAATAACTTCACTTGTAATATTTCATCAGTTTTTGTGAAACAAATGCAACAAATTGCACTATTTTTATAAATACTTGATTTTTATAATTGAATACCTTGTTCTTATACTTTAAATCCATCGATAATTTAAGGAAAACTATTTAAAAGTTAGGTATTCAATTATATGTAATACAATTCATTTTACATTTAAATCTAACACAAACTAAATTTTTCTCTACTCAAACAAACTCAAAAGTACGACAGGCATATGAAATCGAATGAAGAATATATACACAGTATGTCAATCTCAAACTAATACAGTTACAGAGAAACCAAACAAGATTTTGCCATCCACTCCTGGGTGATTAGGGCAGATATGGACAACATTAAACTGATTGATTAGCATCAGAAAATAATCTTTTTCAAACTTTATGAGGTCTCAAAATGCCTCACTTCAATATCGGAAGTTAGAAGCTGATTCGGTTCTCTTAAATCACTCTTCATCGCAGTATTGAAACACTTTCACTTAATGTCATTAAAACAAATTGTAAATCTCATTGACGAGTCAAGTAAAGGATATTCGAATATTCAATATTTCAAACAATTAATTCAGCAGTGTTTGTGTTCAACAAACTTGTGTAATCTACATTCAAATATTTTTGAATATCAACTATCAATACACTGTAATCTGCTGTCTCAGCAGTTAGAATGTTTGCAGTCAGTAAGTTAAATTAATTCATGAAGATTTTTAAGATAAATCAAGATATTGCCAAAAAATCACCTGATACTAGAAAGTTTTACCGATGGTAATACACACATTTGTGTGAATTGTTGGACTCAAACAAAATTATCACATACATTTGAATTTTCGCTTCTTTAAAGTCAAAGTAGAAGGATATGGGATTTACAGGTAATCTTGATGATAAAATGATTTTTTTTCCGATTTCACATGCCGTTGTACGTAACAATGCGGCTCCATAGAGGGCCTTCTACGAAAAGTATCATAGGAATACTTAACCAAATGTCTGAGTAAGATATCTCACATTGTCACTCACCGTCATCCCAATCCAAATCAGAGTAGAAGCCAACAAAACGCAAAGCAACAAAACATTACAATTTAGTAAACAATAATAGACAATCGACAATATGTAAAGAGAAAATTACTCAGCTAATACTTGGACAGAGCTCATCAGGTTTTTAAGAAATATTTCTACGTCTATCTCTGACCGGGTTAGAAAATATCTGCGTTACCTTCTTTTAAACATTGTGGAAAGTCCATAGGTTAAAAGATATTAATATTTCATTGCATGGGAAACACTATACTCCCACTAATCATTTTGAAATAATCACATGTTGAAAAAATCAAAATTATGAATAAAATTTGTCTTATATATATAAAAAAATCAATCAAAACTGACACAAACGAAGCAGTTTCCCAAACAAGAAATTTTAAACAAGTATTACAAATAGAGAGAAGTTTCAATTTGATTATAAGATCATTTGGTCGTTCCTTTAACATTTGGTTTGTTAAGATAATACGTTTCAATCAGTCCCTCGAGTCTTGCGAGATTAATAAGTCCAAAATTTGTCTTGCAGGACTGTTGATAATCAGTACGATTTAAAAGTATACATGAATATTATAAATTAAAAGAAACCTCTAAGGTTGAGAAGGGAGTGGTCTCTTTTAGTGATGCCGTCATAGGGGGGCTTTCGTTTTATTAAATTGTGTCGCATCGGTGCCGCAATTAACTTCGAAATATGCAGTTCACCGTTAAATAAAAGGTCATGAGGTAGATCTAGTGGTTGAAACAAAAAAATCGACATGTTCATTTGACCAGTTGCAGATATGATTTAATTAGTCATGAAATAGATGACCATGGGTGCTATGAAAATATAATTGGTGTTCGCTTTGATCAATGTCTAAGACAAATTAAATGAATATTGTGTGCGGAGAGAATTGCAAAATGTTCTTACTGTCAACTCCGTTGAGATCATCGTAGGCTCTCCGTTTGAGAGCTGGAGATGGGCTCGTTCCCGAAGACGGTCTCACGCCTTCTATTTCACCTTTGTTGGGAATCCGCTCATACATTAAACTGCCGTCTGAAAAATTTTGTCAAAAAGTCATTACTATGCAAATCTTAAAAGATATAAAAAAAATGTATCAAAAAGAATCAAATCTTAATCTATTACAATAGTATTGAACCCGGTGAAATCTTGACAACATGACAGAACAGATTAATATATAGAATAAAAAAAAAATGCATGAAATACCTGGCGCTTTGGGTGGTTTAGGGAAGGCCACCTTGGGCGGCTGAGGCATCCTGTCCTTGGGTGTGAGTCGTAGCCACGCATACTGCGGGGCACCGGGAACCGGGGGGACTCCACCTGCCAATCGTTCTGCGACACGAGACACCTGTCCTCGACAGCGCCCTCCGCGACCGGCCGCTAACGAAGCCAACTCTGACGGACTCAGGCCAGCCATACCTACGCTGCCTGCAAATTTTAATAAAACAAAGGTTAACATCAATTGTTTACTAACTTAACCTTGTGACTGCTAACACAACTGAATTAATTTTTGAAATATCCGTTACACGGTTCAGCAGGGAACAGATTAATGTCTGCCCTAATGTGGAATATAAAACCTCCTAATGTAGGTTTCTCAGAAGTTTTTCTACAAGAAAGCATGTTTACAATTTATAGGCATCACAAACGCCCAATACTGAACAGATATCCATAAATTGATTGGAAAAAAGTTTGTACTGCGACTCAAACCTGTGAGATCTGTAACAGATGCCAACAATCTTGATAATTGCGGTAAACAAAGTCAGCTACTAAACAGGAGCGTGTGGACTTTGAATCAAATATTTAAAAATAATGTTCATCTGACAGCAGGTTAGATGAAAAAAATTCTATTCAGAGAGGACAAGCTACCCCAATCTTGGAGTAAATTAACCATTTGCAATTGATAAATGATGGCACACAACTATAGTTATCAATTGGATAACAGATGAAGAAATAAGAAGTGTCACCTTTAATTGCAATTAAAGGATTACAAAATTTAGGTTCAATTCAATTGATAATTAAAAAAAATACACCATAAATTACATTTCGATGACTTAGCTGCTGGCATTTGAGTTATAAGAGAAAATTCAATGCCACCTCTATAGCCTTTACGGTTTGGAATTTTGTATAATCCTACATGTTTTGTCACTCACAACTTGGGTTTGACCGTTCGGCATCTTTTTGCATTATAACACATGGATGCAATACAACTGACACATAGTAATCTTTACATGCCAGATTTATATCTGAAATGAATATTATTTTCATGGATTTCGTTGAATTCATTAGATAATTAGACACTTACTCAAGAAAAGGAAAAACTTATTCTCAATCAATATTTAAAAAAAAAAGTATTTGAAGGAAACGGTGTACTTACAGTCATGTTTTACTTGGTGTATGTTGACGGGGGTGAAAGGTGCTCTGGCGACGCGTCTCGGGCGTCTCAGCGCTCTGGAGAGGCGTCTGGCAAGCCTCGTAAGGGGCGACGTTCGCAAATAGAATGCCGCCCGCGTCTTCATCACGGGACGAGGACTCCCCGCTCTCACTGCCACACCGTGCGCCGCTGCATAGTGTCGGGCCAGTTGTGCTTTCAGTTTGAACTCCTGGAAATGGTTCAATTCATTTTTTAGTTTATCCAGTAAACTCTTGATTATGGTGGGGAGTCGCAGATAATCTGCACACGGACAACAATTGGCAGTTAAGTGTATTTAAATATTTCAAAGAATAATTGATGGCCAGTATAGTTGTTCAGTGGGAGGATCTGGTATCCTACAGCAAAAAATGTTCGAGTTTCTTTCTTGATGCACTACAGGTAGTCCTCGACTTACGACCATTCGCACTTATGACCAAAGAAATAGCATTTTTTTTGTCGCAATATACAGGAAAATAACAACAAACAACTCAACTAAAATTGGATATGTTTTTTAAAAAGACTACTATTGCTTCTTCTTCCACTACTGATGATGAGCCAACGGATTGTACTTATACAAGTACAGATGACGAAAGATTTTAAATATTAATGAAGTAAATATTTTATTTTGCATAAATAAAGAAGTATAAATTTAGCAATAAAAAAATATAAATAAATACATATATTTTATCTTAAAATGTAAGTACATACATATTTTGTATGAAATTCGACATACGACCAAAGTCCAGGAACGTATCTTGGTCGTAAGTCGAGGATAAACTCTACATTACCATAAACAAAATTTTCTCACCGTCACAAAGTTAAATTATAATTTATAGATGTATAAAAGTAAATTTGATATATTTAGCCAAACCAATTTGTGGCCATTGACGCTAACCTTCCCACAATTGAGAATCGAACAGCGGTGTGGTCGATGTGACATGGCAGAATGCTGCCCGGGTGGTCCGCTTTCTTCGCCGTCGCTGCTCCGCCCCCCCGAAAGGGTGCCCCGTCTCGCTGATCCAGTTGTCGCGTTTGCGTTAGCATTCGATGAACTGTTCAAGCCTGCCCCGCCCGTCACTAATCCTGATTCTGAGTCTCCTTCGCATACACCTCCAGCCACCTGACAACAACAAAAATATATTAGTTTTGAGGAGCCTTTGATGAGCGAGTCATTCTTGGAAGAATATACTTTCTATATACTTTCAATACTTTCAATCAACCCTCAAACTGCTAACACCTCAACTGTTGAGACAGCTGATTTCAGTATATTGATAATTGACAGTCAAAAATAGAAAAAGGTTATAAGTCCTAAAACTTTTGTGTGATAGCTAAATTTTGCATAGATATACAATTTGTTATTTTCTGTAATCTCCATAACTTAAGTAAGGTTACCAACTCTACTGAATTAAATTTCCAAATATTTGTTATAGGAATATCATGCGGCTCAATAAAGAACAGGTTGATTATCTACAAACTAAAACCTCTCATTCTGCTCTAGTTTTTTAATTGCATTCTTCTGTCAAGGTATTGTTTTCTATTGACATTACTCCCAATCAGGGGGTTAATACATGACTACAGATTTGCTTCCATTAATCAATCTTGTCAAGATTACTGAAGTAGTAATAAAAGATATATGTTTGACTATACATAGTAGGTGACACAATTTTGGGCGTTTATTTATGTTTATACTATTCAAATACTAAATGCAGGCGAGTGGTTTTAAATGAATATCTGTAAAATATTGGTTAATGGAGAAAGACTCACTTTAAAGCCCCCATATTTTTTCCAATACTGCCAACAGGAAGAACAAAGTCTGCTTTGAAGTTGTGAAGGGCCCCACGCGTACCATTGTTGGGATGAAGTAGCTGAAATACCAAAAAAAAATAAACCGTTAAAATTCATAATTTATAGAACACATTATAAACAAAAATACAACATTTTCATCAACAATATGATAGAAACACTTCGATGAAGATTTTCGTACATCCATGTCTACGCTGACTAAATAATCAGTCATATTCTAGAGAAATGATATAAAGGAATTATACCTTGACATGAATTGCAAATGTCTCCCGTGGAAAGATTCACGGCCGAGCCGTTTGTACCACCGTTCATAACTCCGCTCGTTTTGTTAGGGATAATAGCCGGGTTTGGTTTGTTACTGTAAAATAAAATATCAAAATTAGTATAATTTATGATATTGACTGAAGGTGCTTGATGGAATTTCAATATCAAATTTGAATTGTTACAACTTTGTAAGATTCCACATGTTTCGCCACTAGTGGCCCGGGTTTTTCCTTTCGGCATCTTCAGGCATTCTATCACATGGATGCAACAGAACTGAGTCAGTTCTGTTGCATCCGAGTGATAGATTGCCTGAAGATGCCGAAAGGCAAAAAATGGGTCATTAGTGACAAAAGATGTGGAATTGTACAAAGTTGTAACAATTCAAATCAAAATTAGTGCTATCGTCATAACAAAGTTCAGTTTACAGTTGGTCTGAACATATGACTGATTTAACTCAATAATTATGCCTCTTACATTTAAACTAAATTGGTATTGCTGTCTTATTCAACTATGTCTGACATGATCATAGAGATCCCTACCGCAGCTTTCTTGATAATACACTGAACTCGCAATCAAATATTTTAAATAATAAATAGAAATAGATAAATAGAATAATGGCAATAGAATAATGTATGAAACGACCACAAACACTCACTAGTTGGGAATGTAGACTTGCTTGAGCTTCGATTCGGCCTCCACCGCTTTCACTCTTTTCTGTTGTACATATCGGTCTGTTGTCTTCCACATGTAATAGTATTCGATTATATTTTTTAACGTTTTCCAAGGAAGCTGAAAAATTAAACACCACATTCATTAATAACATTGTCAAATAAATTTACTTTAAACCCAACCCAACCTTTTTTGGGTAGCGACAGCGACTCATTTACATGAAATCAATGTGACTCGCGACCCCCCCCTACAATCCAAAAGCATACAAAAAAAATATTTTTATAGTTGGCCGTGTAAGTTGGTGACCCCGAGGTTGGGAGCCCATGCTTTAAACCTTTAAGTGTCCATGTTTCGATTGCAATGAAACTAGCCCACTGCCTGAGCATTTTTGTGAAACATTCACACAAGCATTATCAAAATAAAAGATAATTTACAAATCGTTAGAGGCTCTCAAATTCCCAGAAATAGCTTCCCTGAAGATCTATGTATGGAAAAAAATCTGTATCTCTATTGAAATATATTGTTTGATGTAGATAAAGCTGATTTATTACGGTCCGCTTAATATAACGCAACACATACCCCAAGAGTTGATCATTTACCGTTGGGCAGTGGACCACACAAATCCACCGGGCAGCTTAAGGTTAATATTAATAATAAAGCTAGTCACTTTCGCTTTTATTTGATGTTTGCATTACTTTATGTATGTAATTCGAGAGTTTATAAAGTAGAACTTACAAAATCTGCTCGGATGTCATTGAAGTCTTTGCCGTACTTATCGAGCGCTTCCTCAAAGAGATTGGCTTCCGATGCACTCCACTCTTCCATCTCGTCACGACAGAGGACCGGCCCTGAAGGCGGGACAAGCGATGAAAGTGCACCTTCCATACAGTATGTGTGTCGGTGCAATGTGTCCATTGCATGAAACTGTGAAAAAACATCAATAAACAGTCAAGTCATTGCGACACACTAATCCACAGAGTTTCTGTTTTATAAAGCGATTGTGTTTATCTATCAGCAAATATTGATGAATAAATTATCACTTCTATTTTGTTTGTAAACAACATAACGAATATATTATTCATTTTCAATTACTTAATTATCAGATTTTGACAAACTCTTTTTGACATGGACATTTTTTTTTATATTCATGCTGGCCCTCAATGTGTTGAATATGGCTTGCCAACGAAGTTATCTCAACACATTTTTTCTACTAGAACTGCTTTGTTGCTCAGTTGTTTAACTCTTCAACAAAGACAATAAAGATAGGTCTAGAACAGTACTAGTGGTTAGCTACCCGCTTCTACTATTCCTTATTCTTTAAGATATCACAAACTTTCACGCCTTGAATAGAATCGATAATTCAATTGAAAAACATTATTCAAACCAACAACGTTGACCACTGCACAACGGACTTGGCAAGTTTCAAGTACTACAGAAAAATCATTTTTATATTGCTAACAAACTCTGTATGAATAAATTGCAGGCTTTAGTTTGAAATTTTTAGAGATTAAGAAATAAAATTGACATCTGGATCTCACAAGGGTAATATCTCTGCTAGCGGCGGCCGCTGACATGTGCAAAGAGGGTTGCTTGACGCTACTACTGCAATCCAGGGCTCGGGCGAAGGTTCCTACCGATCGTGACACGACCAGAAACTGGTCGATCTGCCGATCCGTGAGTCCGTGCTCTGGCGTCCATACTAATGTCTCTAATTCTTGCCGAGTGTCTTCTTCGCCTGGAAACAACCACATCAATATAAAACAATTACAATATGACGGTATTAAATTTCAGAATATAGTTGATTCCGAAAAATACCTGGTGAAGTCCACTTACAATGGGAACTTTTTTGAAGATTCATTTTGACAGTCCAGAAAAATTCAAAAAAAGTTTATTTCATTAATTTTCCTTTATTTTTTAATGATATAAAATTATCAATATTTTTGAGGATTAATAATTAAAAGAGAATTCAAACAGATACGTAATAAGAAATTTTGCAATACTTTTTCCTGTGTGCAAAAAAGGGCTTAGCTAAGGCTTTCCAATTCTATAATTCAGTAACTGGTCAGGGATGTCAAATACTCTCCATTAATTTAAAGAAACATACATTTATCCCTTGTTGCACTGTCTCATATCGACAAATATAACCAACAAGATAGTATATTTGCAACCCCTGAAAAAGAAATGTTGTGAAAATGACAAAAGCACACAGATAAGCTCCTCACCCTAAAGATTGACAAAACTATATTGTAAATAAAACTAAAGACTCATTCAATTTATTTTTGCTAAATAATAAATTAGTCGTTGGCTGATGGCACTAAAACATAAACGAATAATTGCTGTATCGCTGTTTGATTATATTTATGTTATCATGTTAATACAATCACACATACCTTCTTTTAACAGATTCGTCACTTCAGTTTGATATCTACTGCCAACGCGAATTTCACCCTTATCTGCTAATAAAGTCTTTTGTGTTGGATCAAACACCAGGCAATAGAAAAATGTGTCCTGGAACCGAAAAAAAAAATATAAAATACCAGTATAGAATCATGCAAATATCGAAATGACAAATATACAATAAACTCTTTTTGCAAAGAACTTAATTGTGCGTCGCCATTCTGCAGCTAAAAATTGAAAACTGTAGTTTCATATATTATTTATGTTTGACTTAAAATTATTTTGACATCTTATCATCATCATCAGCCGGGGTCGATCCACTGCTGGATGAAGGCCTCCCCTGCTTTTTTTTCTTTTTTTCAGGGAGGTTTGTTTGGACATAGCAACACCACGCTGCCCCGGCGGGTTTGTATTCGGTTTCCTTCCCATTCTGGGCTTTCCTTCCCATTGACATCTTATATATATATTTAATTAAATGACTAAACCACTTCACGTAATAAGCATTATTATCGATCAAACAATTGATTGGCAGTAAAACATAGACTCTTCAAATTCTTTGTTTAATAATTGAGGGATAAAAATCAATAAGTAGTTTTATGCTTACATATTGACTGGTTAGTTGTCCAGTTTTCGATTAAAATTGTATAATTGACACAACATTACATACTGTATATTTAAATAAGTTGAATTATTCATAAACATTTAATATTATCTTTATTGAAATAAAAATAAGAATTTTGAATATGTTCGTCATAAACTCATGACAACAACCCTCATTGTGTATATACACCATGTTTCAGTATAACATTCATTTTATGTAATAAGCATACATTTGTTTTTTTTTATTTTTAGTAATTCTACATAGATGTCGCTATACACATTCACCATAAAAAAAAAAAATCATATTGGAATATTCACATAGTAAAATTAGGGTTGGCAATCTGAAGGAGGTGACCGACCCTTCCGATATGAATTGTTAGAAATTACAAGCATATATTCATTTATTTAAGATGACTAGATAATTTGAATTTTTTCAATTTTGTACGATTCCACATGTTTTGTCACAAACAACCTGGGTTTCGCTCTTCGTCATCTTCAGGTATTCCATCACATGGATGCAACAGAACTGACTAGATAATTTTTGATTAAACCTTTGATCCAAGCGTATCTACATAATTATTTTTATTAAAATTTTACTTTTTTAGATAAGGGTTACATACATCTTCAAAAAAAAAGCATAATTTATTAAGAAAGAAGGAAATTGATCCAACACTCACGTCCTTGTTCAGGTAGCTGAGCAGCGACTCCGTCTCGTTGAGCAGCGTGACGGAGCACTTTCCTCTGATGTGGGTGGCGGGCAAGGTCTCCACGTGCCGCGACAGGAAAAGCTCGCGATGCTTCATTTGGTGGCGTTGCTTGTCAGCCACGCCTCCCACCCCTACTCCCGCACTCGCCGTCAGAGGGGGCGCCTGGCCCGTGGGGCTGAGCGCTGCGCTCGCAACTGCCCCTGTTGCGACGCTACCTGGTATCGCGTTCATAACTATGTCTGGGTCTTCGTCCATGGCGACTGAAACAAAAGAGGAAGATAGTAAGTGGTGAATTCAAACATAACATAGATTAACTGTATAAAGAAAGTAAACTTTATTTTTTCATAATACGGTGAAAACAGCAGTAGTACTTAAGTTCCAAAAGAAAGGTTTTTGGTAGCCATTGCGTTTTCATGTCATCTTTTATAATTCACAGTATTCAGTATTGGTGTATTTTACAAGGGTTATTTCTCAACCAATGCACACTTTCAAATCTTTCAAACTCTTGAGAATTAATTTTGTTCACGCATACAGCAAGCAGTTTTGTAAAGGGGAGGTTTGAAATCAAAGAAATGCAAAAATAAGAAAATGCAAGAACAAAAAGCAAGAAAATAAATGTTAAACCTAAAATATTGCAGAGATGGAATCAGCTACCGGGTTATTTAAAATAACTTAAATTATTCCATGTCTTGTGTTGCTAATTGTGACATGTGTTTTATCTCTTTCAGAGACAACTTCAGACTGTCAACTCTGATAGATGAAACATAAAATGCTTAAAAATGAAACATATTATTTGATTATTCCATGATAGTGTTCAACATCGTCAGCTTCGGCTGCTGTGCTTACATGTTGGAGTCTCAGTCCTGACCAGTTTGTAGTGCCTAAAATTTTCTCACACCAGTCCAAACCTTAAAACTGCGCCCAGCGAGAGGAATTGGCTCACAATTTGTGATTTCCTAGCCACATCCTTCTAATTCTACTCTCTTCAACAAAGAGATTCGACAACTAAATAACAAGTAGTTTTCATAGAAAAACATATACGTATTACACCGGGTCACTCAATACTACACATAGGGAGGAAGATGGTTTAAAAGATTTTATATTGGATTAATAACCACGGTAATAAATGTATTCTGAAATACTGTTATTTTATAAAGGTTGTTAACCATCCGAATGCTAATGTATCAACTGTTAAGACAGATGTGTGATGTGCATAAATAGTTAACACCTAAAATATTAAGGAGTTAAGAGTAAAAAAATTTGATGCCAAAATATAAACGATTTTTTTTTTTTGATAATTTAATGTTCAAAAATGCCCCAAATAAATTGATATTTATAAAAATGTCCTTGCCTTAATTCAGCAGTCTTCAGTAGTTAATAAAAAATAATGCAGTAAAACAAAAAGGAACTGCAATTGTATCTTTAAAAAAATATATATTTTCTTATTTTTCGTTTAAAAAAATGCATCGACAATAGAGCGATTGTTAACCAAAAAGACCAGAAAGATCGTACATTCCGACCATAGAGTAATAAGGTTTGGATGTGTGCCAACTTCACTACTATGCCATATTTCGCAATGATAAACAAAATATTTGCTTTCTTCAGTTTTTTTCCGTAAAACGCAAACGGCGTTTACGCCCATCTATATTCATATGTACGTCTCTCAGAAAAAAATAATAAACCGTTACTTCAATTAACATTTTTGATTAATACAAGATTGGTATTTTAGATATGTTTACATATTATTATATTATGGAATTGAATTTATATAGGGGAAAAAACGGCATTTTTGACTAATCCTAACAAACGTAATCGAATATAAAATGTAGACGAAGGTATTTAATTAAATGTGTACGCATTAACATCAGCAACACAACGTAATGTTGTGTAAATATTTCACAATATTAAACAACATACAAATACCGACCACTTTCCTGACAGTTGTATGCCATACGTCTTTTCTGCATCAATTATTACACTATTATATTGAAATGTTTTATTTTATATTAAAAACAGAATCAGTGTCAAATCTTATAATATGATCAACGAAAATACTACGTGACTCACCGTTGGTATAAATTAAGAGACTAGAGTGACAAAAGGTGTTACATCAATGCTGACACAGATATATCACATTATGTCATAGAACATAAGTATTTACTGTTTCGGGTGACATGTAGGGCAGAATAGCCACAACTCGCGACTTCTTATACCTATTTATTGTGTTTTGCTGACGGGTGAATGATGACTGAATCTGTTACCCTAGGTCCTTCTCACAACACAATTTCAACTAATTCATCATCATCATCAAGCCGGGGTCGATCCACTGCTGGATGAAGGCCTCCCCCTGCTTTTTTTTCCAGGGGGGTTGTTTGGACATAGCAACACCACGCTGCCCAGGCGGGTTGGTGTTCGGTTTTCTGTCTGGGTTTTCCTTCCCATAGCCAAGAGAACACGGCACGCGGTGTTCCCGAGCGGTCACCCATCCAAACACTATCCGCGTCCAATGCTGCTTAACTTCGGTGATCGTATGAGAGCCGGTGCTTTCAACGTGGTATGGTCGTTGGCTTTCAACTAATTAACTAACGGATATTACGAATTAAGTGAAATAATTACAAAACAGCATATATGTTATCTATAAATTGAACTAATAACGAAAGTTACTATTTAAAATTATTTGTTTATCTCTCAATAATTATTCCAGTCAAATAATATGGAGATTGATTTCAATATAAAATGCACTATGGAGGATTCTCCATAGCGGGAAACATGATAATATTATACAATTCAGCATTAACTGTTTTGACAGGGTGAATATTTTCGTTCGAGTAAAAAAAATGATTCGAAATTTTATTATTTAAGACTGACGATATTTTGCTGCGTATTCATGTTTATAATTGCATTTAACGGTTTTTACAAATTTTTACAACTTGTCACGTGATTTCACAAGAATGATTAAAATAATGTTGTCCGTTTAGTTTACACGCCTTCTACAAATATTATATTATATTACATTCGTAGATTACTGTTTCAATGTATGACGTATTCGGATGCATCGTTCCTGATGTCAGAGAAACGACTAATTGCTCGATAAACTAACAATACATACACTGTGATGACAACTTAATAAATATATCGATATTTAATTGGTTTCTTCGATTAAAAATAGTCAAAGCGATCAACTCATTTTTGTAAATAGTATGAACACGGACATGTTTTATGACATAAGTTATCCTTTTTCGGATGACAAAAGTTAAATACTAGATCCGAGTTCGAACGGAATTCTTTGAAAATCTTTCGGTTCTACCATTTGGCTACTAAATTGTTTATCAAAACCTTAGTGAGAAATGCCATCAATTAACTTCAATAAAAAAAACCTACGATTTTGTTGTCAGTTCTGTTGCATCCGTGTGATAGAATGCCTGAAGATGCCGAAAGGCGAAATCCGGGTCGTAAGTGACAAAACATGTGGAATCGTACTAAATTGTAATAATCCAAACTACGACTTTGTGCAGGCAATTCTCTATGTTATCTGCCGCAAACAACGATATATCAAAATCGAATTGTTGAAATTGGGTACAATTCCAAATGGTTTATCATACGCCACCCTGGTTTCGAATTTCGGCATCTACAGGCATCCAACAGACAGTTTGAATAGCTTATATACAAGAGAAATTACACAACATGATACTTCAACCCTCTGATTGCTAACGATTCCAACAGTTGAGACGGCTGATTGTAGTGATAGTGAAATAATGAGGTTACAATTAAAAATGTACCTTTAAAACAACTCATATTAACCCTTTTATTACGGGGCGTCGATTTTTTGATACCACGTTGTCGTATTGTATTTAAATTCATGACCACACGTCTCGTCTGCAGAATATCCATCTTATATTGAGGATATTCCTTATTGAAATAGCTGATATCATGCGTATGATATTTATTTTTCTAAATTAAAAATTGCAAGGCGTTTTGCGTTTTCTTGCAGGATTTATAAATTTATAATCGTTACTACAATACATTACTGCAAATCTATAGAATTGATTTATGCCTAGGATTCAATCAAGTAAAGTACGATGACAAAAGTAAAGCCTACGGTATAGTACACGATATTGGGAAAGTGTTGATAATACAGATTTTTTTTATCAAAATACGATTGTTACAATGTGATCCCAAAAGCGGGAGGCGCGCGATTCTATGTGACCGAGAATTTTTGATGACCACGTGGCAGACGGACTGACGGACCTGTCGGCGGGTGGGCGGAGGGGGGGTGTCGCGGTCCCGCGGCGGCCATTTTGAGCGCGTCATCGTCGTCGTGTTGTTTGATAACCCCCGCCCTCCCTTCCACAGCCGCACTTCGCGACAACAATGATCGTGGATTAGTACTCGAGTGATATTATCGCATCGCAAGAATAGCCGCCCGGCGCAATTATAACCGCCGAAATCTGGCCGTTTCGTACGCAGCGCGCGCGCGCCGAATTGCAATACGACAGATAGGGGCATACAGAATGATTCGCCGATACTGCTCGATATGATTTTGCGAAATTTGTGCAAAAACGAAAAAAGGATCGCTAACACATTTCGTGCTGACTCGAAATGCCTTGTATATTATTTTACAGCTTGGCAGACTTGGTGGTCTGCTTCCACAAAAGGTCGCCAGACATATATTTTCTTCCCGAACGTAACCTGGAGGCTCAAAGTGAAAAGCCTTTCACCTGGACACTGGGCTTGCCAATTTATAACCGGCCATGGCAAGTTCAACGGCAAAATATCATATTTGGGCTGGGCAAGTTGGTTGAAAGGCCGGATTGCACTTGTGGACACAACAATCAGGACGCTAATAACGTACCGTGAAACTACCCCGAGATGAATGCCGAACGAACAGAGCTGTTTGCTATAGTCCGTCCTCATACGGGCCCAATAGCAACGCAAAATAAACAGTTAGCATCGTATATATAACAAAGTAATACCGTTCGATAGAATGCCCGAAGATGCCGAGAGGCTAATCCCGGGTCGTTAGAGACAAAACATGTGGTATCGTACAAAGTTGTAACAATTCAAATTTGTGTGTATTAAATAAAAGATCAACCAATCCGGCAAATCGTTTGAATGACGTCTATAATATAATAGCGATTTAGGCAAAATAATGACATCAATCAAGGTGCGTTAAATTGCGTGTCGCCAGCAGTGAACGTGTTAACAAAAGCAAAGTATTATTCCTGGAAATGCGATAACAGGTGCGAATACTAACGAATTAAAAAAAATACATGACAAACCCATCCGCAGACTATCCCATCGTTATCTCACAAATATTTTATATATCGATGGTCTAAAATTGACACCTTGTAATAGATACAACGGCAAAAAAGGCAATGTATTTTTGCTTAAAATGAATGTACATATACAATTGTAGAACACAGAAATTTCGTATATTTATCATAGTATGAAATTATATCTATACATTAGGTGTCGCGGTAATGAACGTAGTTTTTTTTTTATTAATTAACACAAATTGGAAGTATATAATTCGTTTTTAAATATTCTTGAAAATCGTATTGACAACTACTTGATTTTTTAAATTAATTTATTGTCTAGCCCTTTAAGCGCGGAGCCACGTAAAGGATTTACAACACTGTAAATTAACAAAAATGAACAGATTATCAAGACAGACAAGGCTATGTTGAACATAAAAATTAGCAAGTAATAATTATATTATATTATATCAACCGTCTCAATAGTTGAGACGTTAGCAGTCAGAGGGTTAATTTGATGACAGAAACGGAAGAATATTTTTTTTATTCAAATGTAAATAAAAAAAACTCCATTGTTTTATGACAATAAAAAATACAAGTTAGATCATCGCATGTGTTAGCAATATATCTGAAATGATACCTATTTGAACTCTTCGCTGGTACTTAAAACCTGAATAAAAAAAAGAGTATTTGTCTCATATATATATGAAATTTTATCTACAGTGGAACCCGATCTAACGGTCCCGCATGCCACGATCAATTTATACAGTCCCGACGATTCACACACACAAGAACAACGATAATTATTTAAATCCCGAATTTATCGGTTTCCTCAATCTATTTTGACTTAATATTCCCGCCATAAATAGTACCAGTTTTAGTTGACTATTTCCTGTTCCGTCATTTACAGAGGCGTCATTGCTTTCGAAAAAATAAAATCACATTTTTATTTCAAATATATACAACAGATGTAGATGAAATTGTCGTCAGAATGGTAAGCGTGCTGAACGGTTCTTTGTTTAAACCGATGTCCCAAACTGCAACGAAACAATTTAGTGCTTAGTACTACATTCACAACGTAATAAGAATATAGTGTTTTCGTAATGATCGATTCATTTAAAATTGTTCTTCAAGAATTAACCTAGAATTATAATAAAAAGACTCGATACAAACAAACACCGGGCAAAAGAGGAAAGTGTGCGTTTTCGTGACTGCTGGTAAGTTGTATAAGCTGCGAACAAATCTACACTCTTATTATCACTGCAATCATAGACGAGTTCAATGCAATAGTATTGCGCCAAGATCAGTGATGCATAACATTTTTTTATTATATCATAAATAAAATTTAACTTAGGAGGCTAAGGAGGCTTTGTTCTTTTGCAAGCGGTTCATTTTTTTCTTTGTAAAAAAAATATTTGTGTAACAAAAAATATTACTTTGAAATTGGGCAAAAACCGAAACATGTTATTTTTGAAATAAAAATTAAAAAATTTAGTGGAGTATGGTAGTTGTATCTAATCCTAGATGTTTCAACATTTCCGAGCCTATCAACGTCGATTGTAACATTCAAATTGTAATACGCGTTTTTCCGATTGTGTTGTCCTAAAATTCCCTAGATAACATATACTCCACATTGTTTACGGACATGGATAAAAAAAGATGTGCGAGTAATAAATCGATCCGCTGAAAACTAGAAGTAACTGCGAATAATGTAACGCAAATAGATAAACAAAATATTCGTCAGCATTGATTGCCACGCATGTTGCTAAACAAATTTTTATTTAGATGGAATGGTGCTATACTTTTATGTTATCTTTAAGACAGATAATACTCAAATTATATTAGGTTCAGAACTCTGGATTATTCAATCCAAATATTGAAATTATCCATCAAAAAACAACAACTTTTAATGCTATCATCAAGTAAAAATCGTGTAATACAAATTTTTCATTACAACTATAAATATCTAGCTTCTTTCAATAAGAATAAATTAATACAAAAAGGACAAATGATTCATATTTCAAAAAATAATTGTTCAACGTGAACAATACAGCGTTACGCATCTGCAAAAAAAACTTGGCAGATTGTCCCGGCCCGTGCGCCTGCGGTGTGCGACGTCTGACGTGTACGCGCTCCCCGATGTTATAAGATGGAAGAGTTCACAGTCACTGCGGGTCTCACGCGAGCTAGCTTTGCCCATGATCTTGAAGACGCAAGTAAGGCAAAGGCATGCCCGGCAAATCGTGCAGCCTTGTTCTTAACGCAGTGACGACGCACCGGCCAAGTGGATCTTCGATTCTATTAGTCTAGCCATGAGAGGTCGTATTGATACGTACAACAAATAGTGCCCGTTCATTGCGGCTCGAAACTTTGCGCCGAGCGTAATAATTTCGCTCGAAGTGATGTATGTTTACGTGGATACTGACCTCGTTCCTGCACAATGCATGGCGCAAGTCGAAATAGCTAGCAAAAACCATAACGTAGGGCTAAATGCTGATGATATTTTTACCTTATTATAATGAAGATCTACCAAGTGAATATCGAATACAATCTAAATACTGACAGATTAATCTATTTAAACCTCTGACTGCTAACGTCTCAACTGTTGAGGCGGCTGATTGCAGTGTATTGACACGAAATCCAAAATATTAGTAATTAAAAAAAGTCTAAACTTTCCTGTAAAAACTATTTCTCGCATTGAAAAATACACTGGTTTGTCCTGACAATCTGCATAAGTTTGGTTTATTTTAGGGCAACTCTGCAAATTATTTGATAGCCACACTTTTTTCATTAGTTTAGTATTAATAACATCCATGCCTGTCTTTATTTATGTAAATAAATAGTAAATTTGAATCTTAAAACTATGTACAAATCTCCTGGCATTCTATCAAACGAATGCATTATAAATGTCAATTATTTTATACTATTATATGAATTATAAAGATGACATTACAAAACACTGACAAATATTAGAAGAGATAAATAATGCAACAAATACTAAATGTTACAAGAAAAAATGTCTTGGCGTTTTTCGCAGCCACTTTCCGAAATGGTCTGGGATTAAAAGGGTTTATGTAGAATCATTCGGTATCGTAAATAAAAAGGTATGATCCTCATTCGACACGCCACTGCGAAGAACGCGTATGCATTGTGCAATCATTAGACAAGTATGCCGGGTTCAAGGCCCACAGACGCGCATCACTTTTACCGTGTCAAGGTGTAGATTCGAAGAAACTACACTCGTTACGATATTCTGTGATATCACTTGAGACTTCAAATATCGATAGTTATATTTCGGTGCTCACATTGCATTCAGATATAATAACGCTAGGGAAACCTGGCAAGTTACTGAAATACAATATAATAGCTATCCGTGCGATGGAATACCTGAAGATGCCGAAGGGCAAAACCTGGGTCGTTTGTGACAAAACATGTGGAATCGTACAAAATTGCAACAATTCAAATTATTTAGTCATCTTAAATAAATGAATATATGCTTGTAATTTCTAACAATTCATATCGGAAGGGTCGGTCACCTCCTTCAGATTGCCAACCCTAAGACAAAACGACATATGGAATCGTACAAAGTTGCAACAATTCAAATTTAATATTGAAGTTCCATCAAGCACCTTCAGTCGATATCATAAATCAAATTTGAATTGTTGAAAAATCGTGCATTGACACACGTTTTTTTTCACTCACCTCGGGTCTCGCTTTAGGGCAACTTCAAGTATTCTGTACAGTAAATGGCCTGCATCCGCTATATACAAGCGAACTTATACAAGAAGAAATATAGACTCTAAGAGTCACACATCGTCCAAGTCCACCAACTGAAGCTAACGACCACTCGACTACATGTCCATCGAAAGATACCACAGTCGATAACCAAAAGTGTCAAGTTCCATCGTCGAATTGTGAACTCAAAAATGATCGTAACATGTTCTTATTTGTTAACATTTTATGCGGATTTAAGACATTTACTTTGAACTAAAAAAAACACTATCAAATTTGAATTGTTGAAAATGTTCACAAGTAACGTGACTCAAGACCCGAGTTTCGACTTTCATCGCCTTCAATAATTAATTAAAATGAAAAACCTCTCATCCAAAAATCATTAAATTGTATTGGTTAATTTTTTTTATTATTTTTATTAAAGTTAAAATATTATCGTTACCAAATTTTATTGTCATCATAATCAAATCAAGTTCTGATGAGGGCGTAAGCCGAAATAGCTATTGACTATATATCTTATAAATTTGTAAAATAAAAACATTGCTGTTTTTTTCAACGCTTTACAAGCGTAATTTAATTTATATATATTTAGCTCGTATGATTACAGTGTAGATTGTTTTTTTTTGTGTTATTTCTATTGCATATATGCGATGTAAATGGTTTACTGTCAGTTTTATTCTATAAACGTGAAAGATGAAACCGTGTAGAGTGACAAAGCATGTAGATTTGTATGCAATATCAACAGCCAACCATTAAAACACACCCTCAGTCGATATCGTAAATTTTATAAAACATAATATTAAAAAGGACAAAGGGTGTTTCTAGTTATGATTTCAAAATGCGACTAAACGAAGTTATATTTAAAACCGGATTGGAGAAAATAATCTTGGCATCGTATCCATGGTGATTAATATTTATTTGGCAGTATATCGAGCCGAAGCAAATTATTGTCACGGGAGTTAAAAAGAGTGCGATATTCGCGCTTTTTCGGTTTTCGAGGTGTAACGTAACGTAACGTATGACTCGGTGTCAAATCGGAATGAAACTTTGCCAAGTTTTAGAAACTAAGCGGGAGAATTCGTGGAAACAAAAAACTTTCTAGTTCAAGTGAACACAAATCAAAATGCCATAATACAAAAAAAAATGCGATAAATATATTTTAAAGAAAGGAAGACTATTTCTAGAAAACTCTTCAACTGTAGATAATTTCTTTAAACCACGTCAGCATTATATGTGAACGACATTGCCGCAGAGAGCAAAAGTTGAAATAATTAAAAAAAAAAAAAACATCTGGATATATAATATTTAGCTTAGACAGTTGAAAACACTAAACAAGACTATCGGTAAACGCGAAATAATAATGCGATCCAACAAATCTACATTTGCAAACACGGCTGTGGTGTCGTAACCACGCAGTCGAGGTGTTTTGGCCGGAGTCGAAGACTTGCTTTAGGTCAATGTCGGAGTGGTGAAAAACGAGCGACTCCGGTTACTTTTTCGTTTTAGCGACTTTGAAGAATACCTCAATGAACAATTTTCTGTATTGGTTGGTAGCAATTAATGGAAAGGTAGGAAAAAAAACATGACAAAAATAGACTTTTTGATTCGTAGTCGTGTTACTGGTTGACGTCGGAGTCGTGCTTTTTAACGACCACACAGTCCTGATTGCAAGACAGAACCATTTACGATGCGCAATATCGGGCAAAAATAAACGAGCGGCAAGACCTCTGAATAGTCTATACATAGGGGTACAATACGTGAGTTGTCAGAGGAAACAGTTACATTGTGAAGAGGCATCGATATAACATGATGACACCTGCATACTTGCTGCGTCTTATTTAGATGATTTGATTTGGGTCATAAATATTAATCATTCGATAACGCTACCGATGAGCGAAACCGGTCATAGTACTATTTTTAAAAATACCGTGGCTTTCCGTCATGAAGTGATAGTAAACACCGTAATTTATTTAAAATTAAAAAAAAACAGTACTACTTCCCCTGCAGTAATTTTATGATCAGGACCGGTCTCGCTCATCACGAACATTATCAGCTGATAGGACACATATTAGAATATACAATCAACCATGTCAATGTTCGTGACGCGATAATTTAACTGATAAATCTGTCTCAATTACCGGGACGACATATAACAGGGTTTTGATAATTGATACACAAAGATTTAAGATTTGTTATCATTTCGCGTAAAAAAAGCAATTTTTTGTATCAAAATAAAGTTCAATTTTTTTTGATAATACTGAGTTATTTTTTGAAATATTCGGTGTTGTTGTAATACCCTTTAGGCACTTCGGCATGGAACAATTTAACGGGGTATTTTTCCGAGACAATCATCTAAAGCCAACGATATTGCGGAAAATTCATCCCGAAGAATTGTTATATTTGACTGAAAAGCCTTTTTTGCGTGCAGGTACGTCGAGCAAAATTGCTTCATATCAAATCATAGCCCGGCGTCAATCGTACGAAAAATAACCGCACGAGGGAAAAGGGATACAGCGCTAAGAATCGTCCATAATCCCGACGAACACAATTCCTCCAAATGCCTTCGTCGACGAAATAAACAATACGTGGGGATGCCCGTATTGATATTGTTTTTTTGTCCGGGTATTTTTCCACCGTGAATGAGACGCGCCCAATGGCAAAACCTAATTTAATTTTGCAGCATTGCGAGCACACGGAATAAGTGAAGTACTTGGGTAGGCCATCACCGGAGAACAAATCGAGAGGGTAAAGCGGTGACCTAATGCCTTAATTAAAGACCTTATTTAAAGGCCTTAAATAAGGCTTATTGTATAATTGTTGCATAAATAATCAGTAAACCGTTATTGCATTCGTTTATTTAATATTCACTTCATTCCAAGTGATTGATATAACTAAAAAAAAACAATATTTTAAATGTACGTGGAATTAGGTTCATATCTCATTTTGTTGTTTGCTTCAATTGAAAAAGAAAAGTGTTAATATTGTTAAGCGTAAACAAATTGCGATTAGTACAGTGGGAGATCGGTTAATGAAGAGTTCGACTGCGAACAAATCTAACAAATATCACGAAAGATTTTTGTGTACGGACAACGAACACATATTCGGATAACGAACTAAAGCCATCTTTCTAATACACTTATTCCATCTGTGGTGAATCGATTATCGGTTAACCAACAATTCGAATAGCGAACAAAATAAAGTTTTACAACACGATGAAAAAATTGCGATATATTTTGAAGATCTGTATTACATTTAAATAACATGACATAATGTTTTGTACTATATCCATAATAATATGTTATTCAGATCTGTGCCGAATTCTCTAATCGCGAGTATTATCGAATGATACAATACAAATCAAAAAAAACTCGAAATTGTTTTTAAAAATAGCCTTGTTTTAATTAGTATCATAACAGTTAGTACAGCTCGCAATTAGCAAAGCCGGTCCTGGTCTGAATAAAATAAAATTGTGGAAGTAGTAGTAAACGTTGTGTTTTATTATTAAAAAAAAAAATGGCTTTTTAACTCATATACAATATGCTTCCTGATATTTTAAATAATACAAACATATATTTCAGTAATATCTTCACAGTACATTATATGATCACGACATGTTACGTTTATCGTAATACATATTACAAACAAGTCTATTCATGTAAAAAAAATGATAAACTGTTTACCGGCTGTCATTTGGTAGGCATGGCGAAAGGCGAAACGCGAATGACGAAACATTCGGAAGTGTAGTGTTTGAACGATTCAAAAGTTGGTCATTATAGTAATTTGGTTCTATCTGGAAGACAGGAAACATTTATAATTTACAGTCGCGATCGTTCAAACGCACGTAGCGGATAAATTTTGTTGCAACTATTCACGCACCGCGCACACGCAGGTCGACCTGCGTAAAAATATTTTCGTTTCGCGGTTCAACGAGGCTTGCGCTCGGGACGGTGTCATAGACGAGTGTCCATTCGCGGTTTCCCCCAGATGGCCACAAATTCTCTCAACATTTCATTTCGCCTAAGAAGTTGGGGTAGAATCACATTTGTTACCGTATAGATGGGTACGACCGGTGTTGTGTCTTGAATAAAATCCATACATGTGGGATTCACACTGGATCATTTTTTAATGTATTCGGCATATTATATCACGAACACTAAATCAATGTTTCGTGTATATTATTCGAAATTGAATACATAAGTAATTTATAAGATAACATAGTATGCGTCATAGCTCTCTTCTCACAGTTGTGAAGAATTTGGTTTGAAAGGTGAAAGGCATGTACTACATTTCAGGGGTTGGGGAAAAGAAAGCGCCGCAGGGTTGTCAAAAAAAAATAATGAATTACGACAATTTATTGGTATAATCAAATATAGTAAATAATAGCAAGATAATTAGATGATAATTGTCGAGATGAGCGAAACTGGATCTGACCTCGTTAATAAAAATATGTGGAAATAGTAATAAGTATTGTTTCAATTTGTGATATCGGCTGAGACTGTTTGATGGAACTTCAATATTACATTTGAATTGTGTATTAGTCAGTTATTGCATTCCTGTGATAGAATGCAACGAAGATCGTGAGTGACAAAAACATGTCACTTAACAGTCTAGACAATTCAAAATTAAACATTGTTTTATTGAAGAAGAAAAAACCACATTCGTGTGAAACTTAGTATTTGTTACAAATAAGAACAAGCTAACATTGGTCATTTAATACATGATTATCATTCGGACATATTATAATAAAGTGTAATTTCAAGTAAAAATATATTCACACTAGTGTTTTTCAGTTAAATCAAAATATTTTATAACTCATCAATAAGTAAGTTGTAATATATTTTTATGCGTAAAAATACACTTAACGTTCGTTTCAAAACTATCATTGAAACCATAAGACAACATGCTATTGGCGTTGACAGGTTTAGTAATTTTTCGCTGCGTGAAACGCTCAACTATATTTTCATAACGGAAAATACATTTTCATTCGACTTTCACTGTAAGATTAACGACAAAAAATTCTTAACCTATTTTAACCCTTTGCACTCGAATGCCGCCATAGAGGCGGCATTGTAAGTTTATCGTATTACTCGGATGCCGCCGTGGCGGCATGTTTATAAAATCATTTTTTATTGGTCGATTTCAACTAGATCACAATAATAGATCATTGGGGGGTCATTTTCTAATAAAAAATCATAGCCAAAGATAGTCGGCTCTCGTAATATCAATAAGTGTTGTCATCGAAATGCATGGTGGATTCCGAGTGCGTACTTCAACTGTTCCAACAGAAGACCGTCTTGCAGATAAATTACATATATATTACGTTCAGGGCCTAAGAAGGATTGTGCAGTATGTTCAAATATAAAAATTTCTGGCGGGAGATCGGAAACACGGCTGTTTTGCGAGACCTGCGTAAATAAGCCAGGATTACATGTTGAATTACATGAAATACCATAAAATGAAGAATTACAAATAAAATAGAAATATGTACATTATATTCACTATATGTCTATTTTAGAGAAAAAAATTAAAAAAATATATTTTTTAAATTTTATACATATTTTTTTTATTAGTTTGATTCATGTAGCGAATGCAATTTTCGCAAAAAAAAAACGCGTCGAGTTGCTGGTAGGCACATACGAAAAAATGCTCGAGTGCAAAAGGTTAAAAGCAATTCGCAAAAAAGTATTTAATTCTCAAGATGATTGTAACGATGATTTAATTTAGATTATTTACTTTTTTGGTGGAAGAAAAAATGTTCAATGAATGTTTACTGATTACGTGTGCTAATCGAAAATATTTGTCGACAGCCCTTAACCAAGTGGGAGAACAAAGTATTATACATCTGACAGAAAGAGGGTTGGGGAGGTGACGGCAGAGAGCGGTGTATGGGGCGTAGTGAGAATACGTGCCAGTGGCATACTCAATTGGGAATATGAAAGGGGTATTTATTAAGTTAGTCAAAAATTTTATATTTTCGACGCAATTTATTAGTTTATTTATTCAACCGATCGCAATATAAATTTATGGATTAACTTTACAGTTTTTTTTTTTTTATTTCCGGCGGAATTATAGAAGAATTAAAATGTTTACCATATACCAGAAACGCGAGCACATCAACTCATACAATACAAAACCAGATGTTTAAGAACTGAGAAAATAGTTTATGGGTGGTCATTTTTTATATAACTAAAATTGGTTACAATTTATTCAAATGTATAATTGTGATAACCTGTAAATTATTTCATCATTTCTTAAACCATTGGTTTAGTATATCTGTTAATGTTTAATATTTTTTTAAATATAAATAAATAGCCTTTTTCGCAATTTGTATTGCATCAGGTGATAGTGCTCACGATTAGCGAAACCAGTTCTGATCATAAATATATCGTGAAAATTCTGCCATCCTTAATAATATCAATTTGCAATTTTTCTTGAATTTCCAACACTAAATGTTTAAATATTTCGACTTTTGAATTGTTACATCTTTATAAGATTCCACATTTTGTGTCACTAACGACCCAGGTTTCGGTTTTCGGCATAGAGATACCTAATTGTATATAAAAAAATACCCATTTATATTTTAATGTTAGTTGTAAAACACTTTCAAGAAAGACTCATTAACAAGATCGTCAATGAAAATTGTCACAGGCCATTGTGTTAATTATTATTAGATAAATATTATTATAGACAATGCCAACTGTTTATTTTACGTCAGTTCTTTTGCATCCGCGTGATAGAATGGTGAGACCCGGATCGTCAGTGACAAAGCATGTGGAATCGTACAAAGTTGTAACAATTCAAATTTGATATTGAAGTTCTGTCAAGCACCACCGTCAGTCGATATCATAAGTTATTATATTAATTATTTCAATGACATTTCTAGCTGTCCGGTTTCGCTCCTCATTAGGCAGAAAATAAATGGTGATATACACACCGAAGGGATAGTAATGGGTTACAGGTTTTCTTCTTCGAATCGAAACAGTTAGCATCGTCTATAAACCAAAGTAATACCGTGTGATGGAATGCCTGAAGATGCCGAAAGGCGAAACCCGGGTCGTTAGTGACAAAAAATGTGGAATCGTACAAAGTTGTAACAATTCAAATTTTATATTGAAATTACACCAAGCCTCTTCAGTCGATATAAATATTTCTACGTTGTAAAAACAATGAATTTGTAATTTTCGTGACGCGTACATATAAAACAGTACTAAAAATGCTTCGTATTAATTGAAAAATAAACTTATCTCGAACAAAATTCCGCGAGTGTCTTGTGTGCGAGCACGCCACTGTCGAGAGGAAAGAGGGGCAAAGCGATATCATCGGAAAGAAACCATAAAAAGCCAATATTGTGACGGGCATTGTAAGGGCGGGATGGTCTACATTGCTGGAAGCAAGGACACGCGCCGACGAAACGCGGTCGCGCTCGGGAAGACATTGCTTTATATATTATTTAGCGGATATCTGTATGCCCACACTACGTAGGTACGTACGCACGTACCCGCAATAGTTTCGGGACAGAAAAAGGCCGACCACATGCCGAGATCTTCCGACAAACTTTGTCATCGCACCGTTTTAGATTTGATTGCTTATAATTAAACTCTTAACACATTCACGGAGAATATAGTACTTCAACGCAAGATATGATAGGACGGTCTAAACCGTACAATTGGCACAAGGCGACGGAATATATCGAGCGTTCATTTTTCTTGCTGTTTTGTAGGTATCCAACGTATTTCAGAAACCTCCAGAACGTATGAATACACAAAGCATTCTGCGACAAACAAAAATTGTATAACGTACAATAAATTAACACAATACGTTCAACATTACATCGATTCTGTTACGAGTCAAGTCAAACAAGAAAGATATCGTAATATAACTCACGATATCGAATGTGGATGCTCTAATTTGAATTGTTGAAACTGTTTAAAATTCCACAAGTTTACTCGTTGACGAATAGATTTCGCCTTTCGACATCTTCCGACATTCTCTCACACGGTTGCAATATAACTGGCGGTCAAGTAAACAGATATATATATATACATATTAGTTTTGTCGTACCCGAGTGAAGGAATGCCTGAAAATGCTTCTAACTTGCACGATTGCATTTAAATTAGGAAAAGATAATCTTATAAACAATACAATTCAATGATTTCGCGATGAGTTTTTCACAATAATCAACTACCATTCAAACGTAATTGGTTAAATTTAAACATAAGAGATACATACATATTTTAAATGTATTGGATATTTTGGGACTACATGTCAGATCACCTAATGTAAAATTTTTTTTTTGAAGACAGATCGAACCAACCTCGCGGAAGCGATACAGCACGGATGAAACGGGAAGGTTTATCTGCTCGTTCTATAAACCAAATTATATTTAAAAATAGGTTTCCATTCACTTTAAAAATATGAAATCTTGCAAAGCGAAGTGAACACAGAGGAAAGTTGTGCTGGTACATTTATGAATATAAAATAATAAGCAGACTTCAATCGTAAGATTATTATATTGCGAAACGACGGAAGTGGATGGCCCAATCGTTTAAAGCAAAAATTTATAAGACTCGACCTTGCATATCGAAATCGATAGTGATACGAACACCGATGAATTTCTAATAAAACATGTGTAGCCGGATTTACACCAATTAGTTAATGCGCATTTACACACAAATGACTGTGGCCGAAAAAATAGCTTGCGATTCTATGGGGGGATTTGTCAGACCCCAAAGAAGAATGACTTTATTCTCTCATATCATAAATGAATATATATCCGTCAAAATATATTTCATACTAAAATTTTATATTTTTTTAATAAATAATCATATTTTACAAATACATCTAGTATTCACGACTGATTAAATCGAGTCCGCCAATCAAAAAGTCTTGTCAGCGCATACTTGCGTCGTTAGACAATGCTAGATATTATGTAAAATGAAACATTGATTTATAATAAATATATTTTTATTTAGAGAGATTATTAACAAACGACGAAACTGATCATTATTTTTTTGATTAACAATACGTATTACTGCGTGTATAAACATTGTATTCCCAATATTAAACTAGAAATTTAAGATAAAGTGACAGTTGGATAAGGGGGAGGTTGTTGTACCATTGGGTATGCAAAGGTTAAAAACAATAACAAGGTGAAAAAATAGCAATGTATTTTAGTTCTACAAAATAATTATAAGATAAGGTTGATAGCAATTTCCGCTCACGCCATCGTCAGAGCTATGTTTAAACGTACATTTATTTACTTATCTATATATAGCTGTGTAGAAAAGGTACACAATATGTCTTCTCTTCTGTTATAACAACCTAGCTTATATCCTGCTAGCAATAAAATTAAAATTTAAATGAAACTAAACAGGCGGCAATTTCAATAAGCTTAAATATTGGCCGGAGATGATTTATTACAGAAATGCATTAGCCCCTCGCAATTGTCTGAGGAGCGGCGAAAGACTTATATTTTTCTGTTCGTTTAAAATTTCATGTGACAATTGATATCAAATGTATGCCAATTCAGTCAATAAGTTAAAAACAATGCTTTGTAATTTAAAGTTTTTTTTTTCTATTTGAACATGTTGTTTTCGTTCTAAATAGATTAGAGAAAGTTGGGCAACTTATATATAATCCGCGTAAGGAGCATTTCGCAACGCTCGTCGTGAGTTGGAGGGTATAACGTACAAATAGTTTACATATAAAATGGCAAGGACCTTTTTTCTGAATAATAAAAGCACATTTTTAGTACGCACTACTTACACAACATATTTTATGATCGGGAACATTTGATTATATTACATAGAATCGCTGGCCGGCACGAGACACTAGATTGAGTAATTCAGCCGCAGTCTAACCTAGGTTCATCCATCGTTTATGCGGTGACGATGGAGTGGATCTAAGCCGAAACACTCCACGTGCGGTTTGATCGAACAAGGTCGCAGGCAACGGGATCCCCGAGGGTGTGGCGCGCGATTCTCACACCTCTGGAAAGTCGTCAGGGAATACCGCGACGGCTTTCAGTGCTCATACACACTCTCAACAACATTACTACGGCAGGTTTCTTTGAATAACTTTACACAAAAACGCCGAAATAAAGCAAAAACCAAATAGAAAATACTTACGATCGAAATATACCTTTCGGCGTATATGGAAAAAACCTACGGCCTTTTACAAAGTATGATCATGCCACGAGCCACTTCAACGAATCATGTTGTAATTAAAAATCATAAATATAATAGTTCACTTGTTCATACATGACGTGACAATATTTTTTTTTGGGACATTTTATTTATTTATGATATCGACTGAAGGTGCTTGATGGAACTCCAATATTAAATTTGAATTGTTGCAACTTTGTACGATTCCATGTCTTAAAACAAACGAATTCTGTTGCATCCGTGCGATGGAATACCTGAAGATGCCGAAGGGCGAAACCCGGGTCGTTTGTGATAAGACATATGGAATCGTACAAAGTTGCAACAATTCAAATTGGACATTTTATTGATTAAATTAGCATTTACTAGGTAGAATTCCGTTATAACACGGTGAAAAAATAGCAATGTATTTTAACTATAGTTCTGACGTTGGTGTGAGCCGAAATAGCTATCAACTATATCTTATAAAAATTTGTAGAACTAAAATACATTGCTATTTTTTTACCGTGTTTAAATGGGACATCTTCTAATTTTATGCAAAAGTATTTGTATTAAAAACAAAATACACAGGAAAAAAAATACATACGCAATAAAATTTAAAAAAAGCAGTGCGTGGTACAAATACTTCTCAAAACACGTGCCTATATAAACACTTAAACGCAACGTAAAATATGAAAACGGGATAATAAAAAAACTCTTCATAATTTTTACATTAAATCATTTAAAATTTATGATACCGACTGAAGGTGTTTGATGGAATATATCAATAGCAAATTTGAAATGTTAAAACTTCGTACATATTTCGGCACTAACGAGTTTCGACTTTCGGCATTTTCAGGAATTCTATTTTTCTAATTATTTTAAATTTAATTATCAAATAGATTTAATTGTTGATTTCCTTTCCTCCATTGTACATATTGTGACTGCCGAAACGGGATACAAATGCCACATTGAAAATATTTATTGATCGGATTCACCAACAAAATTCCAAATCCCGCAAATACAAATTATATTTTTAGACGATTTTAGAAAAATAAAAAAAGTATAGACGTAACCTCCGCGAACTGTTTCTATTATCAGAATTTCCAGGCACGCAACCGAGAGCCTTTAAGCTGAAACGCCCTCCTGTTATAATAGCGTTGGTTAAGGTACGAGCTTTTCGCTCTACAGTCATAATTTCTAATTCTAAGTAAAACAAATACAAAATCAATCCGACTACTTTGACCCGGGAAAATATTTTCTATTTTAATCAACATGTTTGTTTTCATTAAATAGCACAGAAACGAAATATTATATATAATAATTGAACATTTAATTTGATAAAATGCATGTTAATCGAGATATACTATATATATATAATATTTTCGAGTGTATATGGTGACGATAAAAACATGTCGCTGAAAGACTGAAGAGCTGAAAGTCTTCCCAAACTCTTGTTAACCCTTTGTGGACTACAGCTGCACGTTAACGTCAGTGTCTTGTCTTTTATCAATTGCCATTCTCATATTTTTTGAAGAATTATTATTGTTTCTATAGATTTTGATGCTACACACGTCAGTCGTGATTTAGTTTTTATATTCGGAAAGAACTTTCTGTTAAGTTGTAACAACGAGGCGTAAAATTCTTATCAGTTCGGCGTCAGTATCGAATCATGTGCAATCAGAACGCAAGAATGATTTAGGCTCAATAGAAATTAAACACTTTTGTAAAATTAATAATTAATAAATTTATTTAAATTTTTTGCCACATTTACCCATAAAAAGAGTGAATGCTATTTATAATATATGCGATGCAATAGTTAAAATATTTAAAATATACAGACACTCGTTTAGTAAACATCTCATTCCTTAAAAGGTTAAGAACAAACGCGAAATATTCGATATAAAAATTTACAATTTGAAGGAATGGACAACCATTTCAATTTTACCCGGAGAATCACAATAATATACAGGAACAAATATTTCATAAATGACAAGATGTCATTTGTCCGAATTCGTGATGCACATGAGGCGCGTCGCTGACTGCTCCGTTGTACAGAAATTATTATAATGAAAAAATCACATGACATTGACGTTGTTATTTTCAATTTCACACAAACAACAATAAAAAAATATATGAATTATTCTGATACGAGATTCTAATGCGGCTACGTGACTGACTGGGGATTTTTATCAAAATTACTGAACATTGTTTGACGATGAGTTTAAGATTAGCTCATTTGGATAAAGGGAGTGAAAGTGTCAGTGACTTTCAAAACAAAGTAGAACAGAATCAGGAAGCACAAAGAAAACAATCAGGCGAGATGTGCGAGATAACGAAATCCGCGTAAAATTATTTGGCGTAGCGCTAAGAACGAAAGAACGAACGAATAACTAACTAGCTAATCGAAGGTGAGTTAAATTAGTTTTTAAATATGGATTAAATCGATTTAAAAAATATCCTGAATAATTTAAACAATGAAAAAAAACCGGTTGATTATTGCTAATGTCTCAGCCATTGAGATGGCTTACTTTATTGCAATGTGTTGAAAGTCGATTCTCAAAACGTAAATAGTGTTAACCGCTTGGATACTGTCTATATAAACGGCGTGTGGTGTGTGCACCGCTTATTTTTCAGACCCCTTGAAAAGTTGGAGATTTTTCGGTATTTATATATACATATAGATGGTTGTTAAAGCATTTTTTTTCAGTTTTCGATTGCAAATGCATAATAGTTAATTTTTTTCAAATTGCTTTTTCTTGTAAAATCATTTTAATGAATTGAATCGGAGTTGAATTATTTTCATTTAATTAAAAATTTTGATTTCGTTTTTTATACCGATGAATCTGATACGTTCTTCATGTATCATGATGACAACGTAATAGCCCTCGTGGACAATCTATATATATTTTTGCGACACATTTCGGTTAATCTTCCATTTATATATATAAACTAGTTTTATATAAATGTCACTTTGCATATTCAATATTGAAAAGCATATGAATTATATTTCGAAATTAAATGGACACCGGTGTCCGCTTGGGAAACGCGTGACGCGTGTACCTCAGACATAGGTGTTGGGATTCAAATGGTTAACAGTGTTAAATTTCGTTTTAGAACAAATTTTCACGTCAAACACAATTTAATTATTATTTAAAGTAAACAGCAGGAAATGGGTTAAAATTATAAAGATCGATAAAAGTGTCAACTTTTGTATCGTTACATTATTGACAGCGCCGTGTTTATTTCGGTAGTCCTGTAACACTAAGCAGTAAGCTAAGAGAAAAATAAGAGGATAAAAACAAAGATCCATGGAGGGATTCTTAAAGGAGCATGTATCGTAGGCCACGCAATCCGAGCGAAGACACCAGCCTTTCGACAGAGGGCGCGACGCCTACAATAATAACATCGCCAGAAAGTAAGGGCGAAACGCAGCAGACGTGAAACAAACCCCGGGAAACAGGGCTGTGCTAAACGTAGTAATTATGAGAATTTTATCAATATGGATATACTATACATCTTTCAGCAGAATCTAAATAATGCGTTTAGAAAAAAAGCACGATATCCTACACATGAATCTTAATGTTTGTATTTGAGTAACTTTTTAATATTTAGATTTTGATAAAATTCACGCTCCCCCTTATTGTTTCAGTTAAAATTCTCAAATTTCCAACTAATTATACTAGATCTAGATACATCGCAATCACCGATCAAAGTGACAGATCGGAAACAATATTTAAATAAAACGTACAATTTATGATATTTTTAGTATGAGAAATAATACATGTTATGATACGTAAACAAAAAGTTGTATTGGAAATATTTACTCTTCGATAGCGGCTGTCTTTTTAGTAAATATTGACATATTATATATACTATGCATTAAATTTAACACAACATGCACGTTACAGTTATGCACGTTAAAATAATATATAAAAGTGTGACAATATGCCGAAGATGCCGTAAGGCGAAACCCGAAATGTCGTTAGTGACAAAACATGTGGAATCGTGCAAAGTTGTAATAATTCAAATTTGAAATTCCATCAAGCACCTTCAGTCGATATCATAAATAACCTAGTTATGATATTACGGTAAATGTCCCAAACACGGTTCTCTTATCGTTTGTCATAAACGCAACCCTACCGACAAGTCGAGTGTTGCGAACGTTTCCGAAGTTGAGACATTTATTTTGTAATATGAAACTTCAGAAGTACATTGAGAGGATTTTTGTAGCCCTGGTGTTTATTGCGAGAGGAGCACATCAACGGCGGCTCACGGCCGGCCTGCGAGCCGCTAATTAGAAGAGAGAGCTATCACGCACACAACCAAATATCATATGCATCCACACATCCTGGTGTACTACACACACTGGCAATAATTACAACACACCCTTCCCCCAGCCGGGTAACCCCCGCCACCCCATCCGGTGTGCTTTTTCTACATCGGGCATCCTTTGCCTGCTGCTTATTGATCCAGTCAAATGTGTGGGGGCACCGGTTGGGGTGGTTGTATATATATATATATATATATATAAACATATATATGGGGGGGAGGTGTACGTCGGGGTGGCGGCGCCCAAATAAATCTGTCCGCCGTGGTACCCGTGCCACGCGCCGAGCCACCCTCTCCCACCCCGACGACTCCCACCTGCTGACCCCCTAAACAGAGTTTCGGGGGGTGGGTTGTTACCCCCCCCCTAAACAGAGTTTCGGGGGGTGGGTTGTTACCCCCGCGTCGCGAGATGAAAACACGGGAAATGGATATACCGGCGGAGAAAAGTGAGGCGGCGGCCGGTCGGCGTCTGCGGCGCCCGATGCTGCACGCGGAGTTAATTGACAGATTTTCGGACGCACTCGAGGGGTTAAGCCAACCTTCAATCTGGCATTTGGTATACACGAACTACAGCAACTCAGAAAAAAAATCATTAAACAACGCAATCTTCTTCAAAAGCTTGCACCTCACTTATATGTAAAACAATCGAATTAATATGAAATTATTCAACATTCGTTGATCGAGGCAAAAAAACTCGATCGTAGTCACGTAATTCTACTGTGACGGTTGAAACCTGTAATGCTGGCTTCATCGGCACAGCAATAAGCCATTGATTGAATTAAAATTCATCAGTTGATAATGCTTGCGATAAAGAAAACCGCTCCTGAGCATACAATAAATTGTGAAAATGTTACAAAAAAATGTGTCTTTATTATGTAAAAAATCATGAAGTCTTAAGAATTCAATTAGTAGAAACCTAGAAGCATTTAATTTATATCGATTAAAATCAATTCCCACGTAAATAAGACACAAATGTATTGTTCACCCAATTGTAGACCAGTACAATTAAAAACATATTATATTATCGATTTCAATATGTTAATAGACACGGATTATTAAATAGTGGCTGTCCTTAACTTGCATTCTTACTAACCAGTGCCTTGATGAATCGAGATCGTTTCAGGTGATGCATTTTACGAAACAACCTTCACAAGTCGCAACAATGCCTTATACAAATTGATTTACCTTCGAACTTGCGAGTAAAGCAAATTAAATTCAACTACACAACGACTATCATGTTGTTACGAATAGTAGTAAAATTCCAAAACATTTAATGTATTAGAATAAGTGAAAAGATACATTGGTCTTGATCACAAAATATATTGTGAAAATAATACTAAAAATGACGCCTTTCTATCAAAAAGCGGCAGTTAACACCGTAAATTAGTCTAGAATATTAATTTACGATATCGATTGATAATGCTTGATGAAATTTCAATATCAAATTTGACCTATTGAATCTTTGTAAATTTTTACATATTTTGTAACTCACGACCCGGGTTTCGCCTTTCAGCATCTTCAAGTATTCTCAGATCAGCACGAAGATGTCGAAAGGCGAATTTCGGGTGACGAAAGATGTGGAAATCACCGAATCAACAATTCAAATTTATCATTGTTTTTTTTTTAATTAATGAAAAAACATTTAGTACTATTATTGAGACCACGACTGGTTTTATATTTCGTGAGTCTTATCAAGTGAAGGTACTGAACGATCGACACCATATATAAACTTAATTCAGATGCATCCGTGCTTTAGAACACATGAAGATGGCTAAAGGCAAAACCCGGGTAGTTAGAGACAAAAGATATTAAAATCAACTTAACAACAATTAAATACATATGCAGAAATAATCGATTTAAAAAAAATAATAATTATTAAGGGTTCGAATATTCCTATGCAATAAAAATTCATATAACTTTGAATCGATTTTCAAAATGCAAAATCTAATAGCACCTGTTATCGATGGACATAGGAGAAATTTTAAGCCTTTCCTTTCCCGTTGAAAATGAAGACGGCAATCCTTATACCCATAAAAATAACACTACACTAAAAGGAGAGCTAAATGAATGAGTTGATGTTCATATATTAAGGCTTTACTTGTAGAATGATTATATTTACAAAAAAAATCAAAGTCAAATCTCCAGCGCAACTAGAGTTCGCCTGCGCTGGAAAGTTTTAAACGATTGCCCGCTCTGAACTTTCGTATGTCGACGAAATGAGCTTTTTAAATGAGTTTCCAACAACGTCGATGTACGGTTTGTAATATAGAGAAACATTAATTTATCGGTGTCACATTTGCGTGTGTAACACGACGGTTTATTCTGTGTACACTTCCAAGAACTTAATTCAACACTCACTAAGTGAAATAAATATTAGCGATTTATGAAGATACACAAAACGGCAGTTAAGAGGTTGTCGTACGTAAAGTAGAATCTCGATTCATTGTTTTCCAGAATGTATCGTTGATTATTTATAGCCCCGTCTCAATTAATCATTCCTATCTACTGGTTAAATATTGTGACCACTACAAAAATTAGCCCGTTTTTATAGAACATTTAACATCTAGTTGACATATGTACAAATTTTATTTTTGAATAATCAAATAAACCAAATTATTCCGTTTGTCTATTGAAAGTTGAAAAAACTAACAGTTTATCACGAAAAAGGGCAATTAACTAGCAAACAGTAATGTCTCTCAGTCGGTCTGTTAGTCTAATCGTCAGTAAACCAGCTTTTTCATGTGCGGCCACCAAAATCTTCATAATAATTTTTGATGTTTTTAAAATGTTTTAATTAATTCTTACAAGTTTATTGAATACACCTGACTTATTCAGCATTTAGTCTGACGTCGATTTCGTGAAGGGAAGCGACCGTGCTGTGATGGAATTTTACACCCGATATATAATTATAGATTTTTAAATGTTATAATAAAATTCTACGAAGTAAATAATGCCAAATCAATCGATAAAACTACACAGTTATACAGGTAAAATCCTTAAAGGTGAAGAGATATACCAAGATTGTTGAAATTATTATTTACACGTTGAAGTGATTCAAAAATATATATTTTTTAATAACTATTATATAATAATAGCCTAGTGCCCTCGCCGCACGATGCGCGGTCTTCAGTAGTCCATTGCCTCTTATACGAGTCATTTGTTCTCTCACTCTTTCGCTCTAAATCTTCACTTATTATATTTGCGCAAATGTTTGATAAAAAGTATGGGCAGTGAGTGGGTCAAGTGTGTGTTACAATAAATCGCAAAAAACTTGAAATTTAAAAGAATTACGTATAATGTAAAAAAATTAAAAAACTTACAGGTTTTTGACGGTGAGTTATTTCTGATTGATAGGTCACTAATCATACTATCGCCATCTGTAACGATAAAGAAAATACACGATTAAAAATATGTACATTTACGGGTTCTGTTTCATATATAGTCAATTAAAATAATGCAGTAAGTATTCCAGCGATCTTCTTTTCATTTCATCACTGGGTAGACACTAATTTAAAAGTAATGGCTTGAATACAAAATTTCTTTTTTTTTTCAAATAAATAAAACTATTTTCCACAAACAAACTAAATCTAACAATATGAAAAAATTGCAATTTATTTTAGTTCTAAAAAAAATCATAAGGTAAATATTTGATAGCTTTTTCGGCTTACACCTTCGTTAAAATAATAGTTCTAACCGAAAGAGTTATCATCAATTATGTACCTCATAATTTTTGTAGAGCTAAAATACACTGCTATTTTTTCGCTTTCAGTGTATAATTCGCAAATTTTGAAATACTTCAGATGTATTTATTATTATGTGAACCTTCACAAAAAATACACTATTTTTCGTAATTCGACTTATAATAAATATACAATTGAACTGTTTACTGGCTCAGTTCAAATTCATGCGTGGAATTTCCGAAAGGCGAAACCCGGGCGTGATTTACAAACATGCTATTTTTTCACCGTATTATAATAGAGTTCTATCAAGTGAATATCAATTCAAACGATAAATTAAATTTGTGCAATTTAAATATATACATATACCTAATAATTACCAGATATACATGAGAAATGTTTCAAAAACTGAGAAAATAATTTATACGAAATAATAAAAAAAATGTGTCTAAACGATTAAACCTGTAGAAAAATTTCAACAGTTCAATTTTGATATTGAAATTATCTTGAGCCAACCCATTCGATATCTGTTTTTTCTCATTTTTATCTCAAAGTTTTGAATAAATAGCTTTTGTTTGTAATTTGTATTGTTGACAATAATGCTTGCGATGAGCGAAACCAGCCCTGATTTTAAATATATTGTGGAAATATTACTCAAAAATTGTGTTTCAACTACTATAAAATACAATGCATTTCCGTCAAGAAGTGACAGTTTACACGTTAGAAGTGATTATTGATTACTGTAAAATGTTCTGAAAACCAAAATGCCGGACTACAGGTGTAAAAGAAGTAATCACGGCTATTGGCCGGGCGAAGAATCGAGTCGAGCGTACGTACATCGGATTCACAGCGGTAGGCGGTTACCTTCCCCGCCCATCACTTGCAGCCGGGGTAGGCGACGATGGGCGGCGGATCCAGATTCCAGGCTGGCTAGGCGGTAGGCACTTTGCTTGCGTGTCGTTCCACTCCGCAGCAGGGTCGTACTTACTCGCATTCGAATATGAAAACTATCGTAGAGGTTTGATTTAACCTGATTATTAAACGTATACCGTTCAATGAAATGACCATTTCATGATTATTTAACCCGATCGGCGCGACAGTTTTTCATACAAACAAAATCTGTCCGCGTTTTTCAAGATGTTCTCTTTCTACATAGAGCTATAAATACACCAATATAAAATAATTGGGTTGGCTTTTATGGAAGCTAGATGCATTAGGAATGTTTCACAACATTAAAAAACACAAAGAATTGTCCTATGTTGTCACAATCACCTCAACAAATATATCCCTAACAAATAACCAACTCGTAAATTGCCATTACCGTGACGTAACCAGGCAACCAATCCAACTCAAATGAACAAGGCCATTACTGTCACGTGTCATGAAGTGTCAGATTGCAATGCCGCACGATTGGTGCAAAGTTCAGTGCGAAGTTAGACGCGAGTTTAGCACGCAGTTTCAAACTGATATGTATACATTTGGCGGGATCGGAATAAATTTTGATAAATTTCGAAAAAGGGTTCGAAAAATCGATGTTTTAAGCATTTAAACCTAATAGTTTTGACAATTTTATGGAGGTCGTAGTATCAGGACGAATTGGGCGATATTTTAAAACCAAAATCAGTCATATATGCAAAAGATTGCCTGTATTATCTGTGTTTGAACGTTCGCGTCCCAACGTCCGGGGCGCTCGCACACAGGCCTTGCACATTGCCGTCCCATACGTCGGGACGTTAGCGTGGAAGAGATTAAGGATAGATAGCTGATATCAGTGGATGAAAAATGAGTTCATTTAATTCACTTAATAACGCAAACAAAATTGCACAATAAAAAAAAATGAAACAAAAATACATATTTGATCGTGATTTTCGCTTGTCAGAAGCATCATCAACTGATTCAATACAAATTAAAGCAAGGCTATTTATGCAATTTTTTGAGTTAATAACTACCAGGTTTATAAAACGAAAGTTTCAAGAAATAAGAGATTAACTTGGAGGTAACCATGCAATACATTGGTACTGTGATGACAAACGGTTGCAGCTGTTTTTTTTTCTTCTTTTTTTGTGTTCCATAAATTTTTCGAATTGAACATTTTTTCACGCTGAAAAATATTAAAACTGCAACTTTATTCGTCATCTAAATGCAGACAATTAGTAAACAAAGAAAATGATAATACTCGCGATGAGCGAAACCGGCTCTCATCTTAAAAAATGTAAAATTGTAAAAACTATATAAAAAACTGAGTTTTTTCAAACTTAAATATAGTGCCATTCCATCAAAAAGTAACACTTATTAAGTTAATATTATTCATAAATTGATTGAATTGGCATTCACTTGGTAGAACTCCATTTTAACACGGTGAAAAAAAAATAGCACTGTATTTTAGTTCTACAAAATTATGTTTTAAAAATATAGTTGATAGCTATTTCGGCTCACGCCATCGTCAGAACTATGCTTAAACTAACATTCGCTTATCTATATATAGCTGTGCAGAAAAGGCACACAACACATCCTCTCTCCTGTTCCAACGGCCTAGCTTGTTACTTTAACAAAATGAAACTAAATTTTCAAAAATTCTCAATGAAATAATAGGTGTCTATGACAATAAGTTTATATGTGGGACGGAAGTGGTCATTATGGAAGCACATCAGACCACCCCTTTGTACAAAAGCTGGACAAGTGGCGATACTATTATGTTAGTTTGTTCGTTAAGTATCCTTTGTGATAATTGGCGTCTATTGATTTCCAGCTGTTCCAAAGCCGTCATTCTACGACCCTTACTACAAAGATGCAAATATTTATTATTATTCATAAAGGTTGATTTCTAATAATTTCACACCAATAATCGAATGCTTGCTTAGTGCCAATAACGTAGACACGGACGAAGATACAAATCCTTAGGAAATATAAAAAAGCACTAAATGTTTTCACATTTTGTTTTATCATTTTTAAGGTGTTTAACTGTCGCTTCTTGGTAGAAAGGCATAACATTTTCAATAATAAAAACATGTATGTTTTATGTATTATTGACGGGGGAGGGGGAGGGTATGAAATTAATCATCTTTTTTCTGGAAAATTAATGCATACCAAGTATGTACCCAACTTTACATACTCGAGTAAGGTTCTCCTAATTATTTAGTATAAGCGCCGCACTGACGCCTAAGTTCTAAGGACCATGGCCTACAATATTTTGCATGAATTCTAACACAAAATTTTACAATGAAATCGAAATAAACTACGGCGAGACTTATTTTTGAATTTTTAGTACTAAAGTATAAAGTCTAAATTAAATTAGCTTGATGATCTAAATACACTTTCGAACTGATTGAGTGTTTTAAAAGTCTTAACATCATTAATGTTTCCTAAAAAAAATATTTAAAAAATACTTATTTTCGTGATATATTGTTAATAACAATACAACTCATCCTGGAGTTATGTCGCCATTCCCTCCAGTGTATTAGACTTACGTGCGCATGTTTCAATTATTATCCCAAGCGAATTTCCAATAAGCCCCTCCCCGAACCGCAAGTTAACCGAATTTTACCGAACGTATCCACTCATGGATGATAGGGCCAATTCGTAGAACTACGTGCACGCTCTACGTTATTTGAACGCAATCCGTAGACCCTCGGCGAACGTAGACACCTTGTGCAGCATCTACGCTACGGTGAATTTTGTTCACACGGGTTCGGCTGCGATACAGGCCTGGCGGGGAGATTTATTTTCGATGCATTGGACAGAGGCATGAAAACACAGAAATGAACTTCTACCTGCTACAATTTAATAGTTATCTGAAACTGAACGAATCGTTCATATAATTTAGTATACAATTCATCAACAGGTTTAATATACTGGGCATACCACGTTTAATGTGTTAATAATAGCATTTTTTCTCTTTTTTATTTCCCAGAAAACGGTGGTTTTGTTCTATATAATTGTTACATTCGGTTGATACAAATAAAATCTTTCTCCGATCTCCCTTCCACGCCTGCTCTTGGTGTTGTGTTGGTAAGGTATACATACACATACGCCAGAGAAATAAGACATATGAAATAATTTTCTCGCCGCCCTTCTGCTGAATAACGAAGGTAGTAATTTTGCCGTGCACAATAAAAGCCCGTCGCACCACACTAATGGATAACACATTTTATCCCACAACACACACACACATCAGCCGTTTTCCGAAACGTACACATTCGAAGGCAACGACATAGGCTCGAACAGACGGTAGACAAAATGATCATGGAATGGTTTTAAAACTGATGAATTACAACTATGGAAAAAAATGTCTGCCAAGTAGCGCTACTCGGGGGGTTTTATTGCTTTTATTTTATTGGTTAAAAATAAGTACGTTTGTCTTGGATCCTTCATACGAAAAAATACGAAAAAATAATATAGGCCATGCGAGACTAAATCGAAAGTCTTCCGACAGCCATCGAGTGAAAAAAATTAGCTTACTATAGAAGTAGATACAGTGGAACCCAACAGTAGATTTCCGTATATTTGGTTTATTTAGTCTCGGCCAAGCCATACGTATGAAAATGTTAAGTAATCCGGTATTTTTCGTTCCCTGATTATATTATATTGTCTATTTTTGTTCAATATTTCCTGTCCCATCATTTATGTTACATGGACGTTGTTATTGAATTTTTTTATTCCAAAGATCTGTTTTTGACGGTTGTTTAAATTGAAGTAACAAAATGCAAGATAAACAATACAGTGTTTTGTATTATAATATTTCCACAATTTTACTACGCAGAGATCAGGACCGGTTTCGCTCATCGCCAGCCATAATATCAAACTGAAAATGTTTTTATTTAAAGAGAATGTTTTTTTACAAAAAAGTGACAGTTTACATCGAAAAAAAATCCGAACTTAAAAAAAAAATTATGTAAATAAAAACATATATTTGAAGCTTTCTCGCAATTTACATTTTTATGGCCCTTCGAAAAACGTAGAATCGGGGACACGGTGTACAACAACGTAACCTTTAATCGATGATAGCTGTTTACTGGGTAATGTCAGTTATATAGCACCTGTGTGATAGAATTATAGAAAATGTGTAAAGGCGAAACCTGGGTATTGAGTGACAAAAACAAGAGGGAAAGTACAAAATTATACAAATCAAATTTGATAATGAAATTCCATGACCCACCCCACCCTCAGTCGATATCGTAAATAAGAAAAAAAATTGCTTTCAATGACATAAAATATTCTAATGACGATTTCCATGGCTTCATTCACACACGAGCTCTATCAGTGTTTCTCCTATCCGCAAATGTTAACTGTCGATAGTCACCATCCTCTTGAATTACTATTATGTTAACTCTTTCAGTAAAAATATTTCACTAACAATAAGGCGTGTGTGTCCGATACATCGCAAATGCCATAAATATTACTAGAAGAAAAAAATGATTATTTCAATATGGGACTAAACGTTTGTGAAAAAATATCACATGTCACGCCGTTAACACTTCAATATTGATCACGTCTAGCACTCGATTCACGCACCGGTGCGTGTGAGGCTCTGGACTAGTAAAATATTTATTGTTGATAAGAAACAAAAAATATGTGAGAGGAATAAAAGTAAATTATAATTTGTATTTTTTTTTCTTTCTAAATAACAAAAGGATAAAATATTTCTCTCTTCGTAGAAGGACAACTGTGTCTGATGTCAAAAAGATATCAGCAATGAATGATATAATTCATTATCGCCAAAATGTCACTCAGGTCTTATGACTTCTCGGCGAGTTTTGTATTTGTTTTACTAAGCCTACATGCCAAACTTATTCCAATGAAATGAGCAAGGAAGAGAACGAAATCGGAAAAGTGAGAAAAATGATTTCGTATTTTCCGGACAGCTGGAAAAATGTATTTCTTTATTTTATTTTAGCTATTGCAAGAAAAATGATTATTTGACAATATTTTTTGATTTTAACTTAATCATGTAACTAACAGAATGTTCTATATATCTTATTGATAACAATGCATAAAACATAAAAAAAAAGAATTGTCCGACTGAAATTGAAATATATTATTGGTGAAAACACAAATGAAATGATTTGTTTTGTCATAATTTCTTGAATATTGTGAATGAGTCGAGGAGAAAACGTTTCAAAAACATTCAATATACAATAAATCAAACAATTTCGCACTGTTTTATTTACGATATATAAAGATAAAAATGTTTTCACACGCTAGACATCAGAGAATTTTACAAACTCATACAATCAAAACAGAGGTCAATTCTGCTGCATCCGTGAGATAGAATATAACAACTTGATGATGCCGAAAGGCGAAACCTGGGTCATCATTGACAAAAAAATGTACAGTTTCAACAATTCAAATTTGAATTTGACAAACCTTAAATAATTTTCAAAGAAACTTCTTCGCATGATTTATTCAAAATTAACTCTTTTATATTTTTTTTCACTTACTAAAAGATTTCGTCATTCGGCATTTTATAGAATTCAAATAAACGAAAGAGCTCGAAATTTACAGCGTTTGGCGGAGTGCATATATCTTTACAGTGTTGCTTTACGGTTGCGACACGAGCACCTGGCAAAAGCACAAAGTAATCGTACACGTAGATAACAAAATGAACTAAGTATACTTTTATGAAGTTCATAATATATATAAAAAAAAAAAGAAAAAGATGAACTTGGCTTAGAAATGTGTAACGAATGTTTTAGGGATAATTGAACCTTTCCTATATATTTTACTAATCGAATAGAAAACGACGTTCGTTACACTGGAAGACCACTGATGATCATCCTTATGGGATTTAGTCGACGGAGCCGAACAATAAAAAACAGTAAGCACGAAAAATCGCAACATGTAAATTGATGGTGATCTGAATGAATTAATATTGAAATTCCTCCGAACACGCTCTGTCGAAACTTTGAAATATTACGATAAAATTGGAACCAATACAGTATGATATAGTGATTCATGTGCGAATTCAAAGCAATTACCCCAGAAAGGCAAATAAAAACATCCCCGATTTGGAAACGTGTGCAAAGGTCACCGAATGTTGGATGTAGACCTCCCGCGCGGTCAAGAGAGGAAGCCAGAGGAGCACGCGGCGGTGAACAGAGCGAGAGGAAAGAAAGAACACGTGTTAGGCGGGAATGAACAATGGACCTTTCGTATTGCGCCGAAGTTATACGGTTTGATTCGCGCTAATGTATAACGGCAAGCATTAGTGAGAATTTGGTCATTTCATGTTTTAATAAATGCGCGGAACGAAGTATATTGTACATTCTGTCAATTAGCAGTGCACTTAATGTCATTCTCAAGTGAATCAATTACATACATACCGTCATGGTTTTTTTTACTATAACATATCCTCCTTGTGGAACGCGCATCAAATAATTGAATAAAAAAAACATGTATAAATAGCAGATTTTCCAAATATAGTTTTCTTTCAAATTCACTCATTTTCAAAAGCTGGGTGAGCTGCAGGTTCCTACAAACACAGATATGATCGCATTATATGTTATCGATAAGAAATAGTTAATAAAAAAAAAAACAGTTTTTTTCTAACTAAATAATTTAATGAAATAATCGGGACCAATTTCGACCGTCAAGAATATTTTAAGCTGAAGCATGATCTACATATATACAGGATATTTGAAGAGATAAAAATCATAATTCAAAAATTTATTTCCGCGTTTCGCCTTTCGGCATTTTTATGCGTTCTATAGCACGGATGCAAACGAACTGATCCGAAACTCGGGTAATTAGTTACAAAACATGAGGAATCGTACAAATTTTCAACAATTAAAATTTGATATAAGAATTCTATCAAGCCCCTTCAGTCGATATCATACAATAATTAAAATTTAATAATCCAATAAACTATACATTGTTTGAATTCAAAAATAAATAAAATACGTTCATATAAAAGTAATTTCGCACAATGATAAATAATTCGCAAAAAAGGTGTTGCAGTAACAAACAAATGACGATATGTCCAATTTAATTAAGCTTATATTTGTCACTGAAAAAATACACTGCTACAACTAAAAAACAACAAAAGCTTCATTTACAACTAATTTTGTGAAGTGGACAAATTTACTATGAAGAGACTCATATAAAAAAAATTGTAAATTGTTAAAAACCGAAGTTGTATTATGATAAAAAAAGATCATACCTTCAACTACAAAAATCAAAGGTAAAAAAGTGTAAAATAATATATTTAAATATTTACTGAAAATTAATTTTAATTAGATTTTTTTTTAACAAATTCTTCATGCGATTTAAGGAAAGTCATCACTAACGACTAAAACATCAATTAGTTCTAGGACATGACGCAGAATTTTTTTGAATATATTAACAGATATACGTTTATGATGTGTGCTCGCCGGCGTTTGGCTTTCGGTCATTGGATTTAGGTATATATTTATCCTGTCTATCATCCGTGTGATAGAATGCCTAAAGATGCCGAACGGTGAAGCTTAAGTCGTGAATCGAAAAAAACATGAGGAAATGTAGTTTCAACAGTTCAAATTTGATATCATGATTCTACATGCTTCGTCATTCACGGCTCGGATTTCACATTTCGGCATTATCGACGATATCGTTAATCAAAAATATTATAATTATGATCCAGATTTTTAATTTAAATATTAGTTATGATGCTGAAAAATGGATGATTTAATAATTGTTATATTGTCGATAAAAACCATACCATTTCCGATTTGTGTGCATAACCATTAAAAATCAACCAACATATCCGGCAAATTTGTCATTGAGATATTTTTCGAAATTGTATAATCGAAATTAGTCTGAGTTTTTCACGAGTCCGATTCCAGAGCTCTAGTCTTGCCACCAAGAATTGACAGTTAAAAAGCAATCGACTAACGGATAAATATATTTTCTGAGTAAAACTCCATTATTCAGCGACAGCCACGTCGACGATGTAATAGCCAAACAGCTATCCTAATATGCTATATTATTGTAAAGGTTAATACGCAACTGGATATTTGGATTGCACCTTACGCTGGAATAAGATATTGCGATAATAATCACGAGCATATTTATGCCCCGGTGGTGCGAACCCATCAGACAAAGAATGCGTCCATGGCGACCGCGAGCGTCGCGACGTCTGCCCACGCGTTTCCACCCTAACGGCCCTCCCACCCTGTCCACCCAACCGCGGTTGCCATGACTCCTCAGCTCGTCTCCTCGGTAACATGCTTGATCCCTCAGCCCGTCTGTTATGATATGTGGATATTACGAGGCAATCTGGCGACGGCGTTTCGTCCCGGAGATATTTCTTTTCACACGATCACGTTGTCATCGTCAAAGAATAAAGACATGTGAAAACAAAAATATGAATATAAGGAGGTCACAAACACCTATGTTTTCAAACAGAGTCGACATAATAATTGAAAACAATAAAGATAAGAGAAGCAACCGACAATAATAGATTTCACTAACCATTTGTTGTCGGAGGGACATTCGTTTGACGCGGATGAGGGTATTCAACTGTTACATCATAACACGGGGGACCAGGAGATTCTAGATATTAATATAGGCCAGTTATTAAATTCAAACTTCATTCTCAATGATCAACTCAATCTTCCCAACTCCCCCTTGTTGTACCCTTTACGTGAGATCGATTCACTGAATAGACAATCTCATGACGTAAATTCTTATATTTCATCACTAGACGTTTGATAGTAGGTATCTCTATACGAAAAAAAAACCTATTTATATTTTAATGTTAGTTGATTAATATTTGTCGAAATACGCTTTCAAGAATACTCATTAACAACATTTTTAATGAAATTTATCACAGGCAATTGTGTTGATTATTATTATATCAATATTATTAAATTTGTTTTAGCTGCAATTTACTGCTTGCCTTGGGGAAGTGTTTTCCTGTAATTAATAATTTTGGTATATAGAGGATGCTTACTGTTTATTTTACGTCAGTTCTGTTGCATCCGTGTGATAGAATGCATGAAGATGCCGAAAGGCGAAACCCGGGTCGCTAGTGACAAAACATGCGGAATCGTACAAAGTTGCAACAATTCAAATTTGATATTGAAATTCCATCAAGCTAGGGGTGTCGATGTCTTGTTTAAAAAAAGTCTGCACGGTAGGGTGCGAAGTCGATGACCAACAATTGAATTTGATAATTTATTGGGGTAGGTATTTCTAAATATATGGCGAGAGGGTAACTTATCACTCCGCTCAGAAGGGTCACAGATATCGCTATTAATTCATACGAATCTAGGGGCGTTACTATTAGGCAGCAATAAAAACATAAGTAATATATGCATCTAAATCCTGTTCTAATTAATGTTTGCACTAATTCAGAAAACATCACATGTACAATGTTTTTTTATAGCAATTCGTACGCAATGATATGACTCACTAGATTGTACGCATATATTCAATAAGAGAAAAGATTAATAATCAAAATCACTTTTCGATTAGAAACCCAAGACGAAATATTATGCAAATGCGAGTGTCCAGTTTACACCACCTGCCGTACACCTGTAGAAAATAATTAACGCGTAAATAATTATAAACACTGGCTCTGTTGACATCTAAACGACGCCAAAGTTAAAATCTCAACCTTTTTTATCGGGGATGAGGAAAAATGGCAAAAAGCTTTTAGAAGAGTTAAGTTCAAGTAGTAAAATCTGGAGACCGTTTCGAGAATATTGTTTTTTAAACGGTTCCATAGATTAATTTCGCTCATGGTTAAACAATAAATATTTCCTTTCCCATATCTTTAGCCTAAATTTATTATAGATATACGTATTATGTTTAGTATGTATCACATTGATGGAGCGTTAAAATCTATGACACGTTAGCATCGGAGCTCATCAAGTCTCCTTAATCTGTTTTGCTGTATAATTTTTCAGTCGTTGCCAAGAGACGTTAGTCACTGCAGAGCTGAGTAATCCACAGACAATCCGGTTCACGCGTACATATGCATACAAACGCACACACACACTAATACATTCGTGTGCTTATACAATAGACAAGGAAACATATTTCAAATTTTGAAAACACATTTTTAATACCATTTCCACAATATATTGTAGAATCAGCAGTTGGTAATGCTGGCGAGGAACGATATTAGTCCTGATTATAAAATATGTACAGTAGGCGATCGATTAACAAACATAATCGGTCTCAAAACTACGTTCGCTATCCGAATTGCTCGTTAACCGTACATCAATTTATCGTAGATTTTTATCATTGATTATAAAGGTCGTTTAAGTTCGTCATCAGAATATATGCTCGTTATCCGAACACAAAATCTTCCGTGATAGTTTTCGCTATCCGAATTGTTCGCTAACCGTACATCAATTTATCCGAATATGTGCTCGTTATCCGAACACAAAAATCGATCACCCGCTGTATTAAGCTTTTAAGTTGAAATAACTCGCAGCCCAGCAAAATTTCGCATATAAAAAAAATGATTTACATCAGTGCTTAGCCACGTGTATGTATACAAAAAAAATACGTACATTTGAATGTCTATATAATATCTGGCCGTGATCGTCTAGTGGTTAGGACCCCACGTTGTGTCTATATAATACGTTGATTCTTCTTTCGTAATATTCCGAATAAATTTAACGAACTGAAATACGATAAGAGTAATATTGCATCGGTCGCAATTATTGGAGATATGAATACGTAGGCATTCCAAGTAAAGTCGCGTATGTCATTCTGAAATATAAGGTTACCTCTCAAACAGAGGTAAGGTTTTTTCACTCACCAATCGTGGGGTCTATTGCAGCCTGCGACGCCGGCTCCTCCCCAATAGGGGTTTTAAGCCACATTTTCTTTAATTTCATCGCTACGGGGGAGTCTTCTGATTGGGCCACTGAAACAAAGAAAAACAAACAAATTAGATTGGAAGACAAAAATATTTATTAATTAAATTGGCATTAACTTAAAAATTCATTATAACACTAAAAAAGACAGCTATAGTTTTGCAAAATTTACAAGGTGTATAATTGATAGCTATTTCGGACTACACCCTCATCAGAACTAAATATTTATGAAAAATCAACGACCTGCTGATATAAAATATAATGCTTTGTTATCCTAAAGTGCAAGCTACAGCCTTTTAACATCTGGCACTAAGAATCTTTACGAAGGGATGAAATACAGTCAGAAGGCATAAGTGTCAGTATATAGCGTTGTCGTGTCCATGGTACAGTGGTAAAGGCTGTTGGTTTCCGTGATGGATCACCACTATTGTCAATGTGCTCGAAACAATCAAATTTAAAGACAATCGCATAACCAATAGAGCTTTATGACTTGCGATTACAATTTTTCGCAGTACTCAAATGCCATTAAAATAGAATAAGTTATACATAAAGATGCCTACTAATTTTAGATGGATGGGTTAAGGCACTTGTAAGCGTTAGAATAATTCTTGACAGATTTTTGGCAAATTGAACTAATCTCAAATGAAAGATATAGCAGGGAAGAAGTTTAACTGCTCGTTTAATAAAGGCAATTAACTAAATTGGGCAAGTGTATTTTTTAAATGTACAGTTTATCAAATGAATCATCGATCGTCGAGACATTTTAATGATGTTAATAAATTTCGAAAACCGAATCAAACATTTATGTATGTATCATTGTCGAAACAGGTGTCGCCTTTATGCATCTTAAAGCATTCTCTCACACGGATACAATAGAACAGAAGGCGATTCCTGAGTTGTCAATAATAAATCATGTGGATATGAACAAGGTTTTAACAATTTAAATTTGACCTTAAATCGACAGGGTAAATTATTAAAAAAAAAATACTCCGACATTGACCAACAATACGACTCCAACTGAAAAATTGTAGATCAGTATCATTCAATAATAATTGCAGCGTAACCTTTCACTGTATCGTAAAAAAACCCTTTTCTATTTATGTGCATTAAACTAAAGGTCAACCAACCAATCTCGTAAATTGTCACATTTACTACACGATGAATACTCAAATGATGACGATTTATTTCTCCTTATTCATTGGAGATTTTCAAAAATCAAAAAAGTAGTCCAAGTCGCTCGTATTTCACGACTCCGACTCTGACTTCACAACCCTGGTTATATCAGTCATCTTTGACGTCGCATAGATTCGAAAATTTGTGTGATAATCCGCCACTGGATTCGCTATTCAATGCTTTCAAAATCGATAAACACACGATACACTATGGATAAACAATCGCTTTAATTTAACATGCAATGGCGAAAAATTATTAAGACAGCTATTTTTATACACTGGCAATGGGTAAAAAGCGCAGTAAACTGTGAAGCGTGATACCTGGCCGTTAAATTCAACTCCACTCTTTTGCGCGTGTTTAAGACTATTATTGTACATTCACATACATTAACTTATTGATTAATTCTACAGCGGAGATGATATATTTTCTCACAGCTTTCTTGGATGTTTTTAAACGAAAATAATTTTAGTAATTTGAACTGTTTATTGAAACAATTTAATTCATGATATCGTAGTACTTGTTGATGGAATTATTTTGTCACCAACGACATGGGGTTTCTTGTATTCTATCACACGGATGAAACAAAACTGATAACAAACAATTGACATCGGTTATATGCCAGAGAGGAGTTAATAACAAAGAAAAATTAACAAATGGATATAACGGCATTCGATTATTCGATTGTCGCGATTAGACACATGTGAAGAAGTTTGCCAGTCAATAAATATTTACATACTTCTCGCAATCTCGTGTTAGGTTCGGCTAGATTTTTTTTATTTATTATTATTTATCACGGCTGTGGACACCTTTTCCTCCAGGCCTTTTCCTACCATGCCTATTTATCCGTGCATTAAATTAAAGATCGTCTAACCAATCCAGAATATTTTTCAATGAGATATTCTTCAAAATCGTCTTATCGAAAAAGTAGTCTAAGTCGCCTGTTTTTAACAACTCAAACACCGTGACTCCACCACCTATTATTTGTTCATTTTATTTGGTACATACACGTTACAAAAATTACTAATTCAAAGTTTACTGTTTTTGCAACGTCAAAAACATTTACTGTGTGAAATTGCTCATAGAAAACATTGCTCGATTTAAACAAAAAGATTTGATTTGAAGCGCCTCGTATCACCACACAACACAAGATTGTTTACCTAACATTTATATGAAAACCATTTATGTGGATGGTTTCATTTGTCATCGTCAATTCGAAATATGAATAGTTTTTTCCGCAGTTAATTATACAAGTATTTTATTTTGAGAATATTTTTCAACTTGTATTAGCATTGTGAAGGGAATTCTTCCAATATACAGTAAAATCACATAACAGAGATTGCAGCACGTACAGGTATGTAGAGCAAATTACACCCTTACTTTATATATTCAATTAACTTTTTCTTTATAGTATTCCCTTATAGCAAGGTAAAAATATAAAAAAAATGTTTCTTTAATTTCGGTCAAGAGCATTAAGTCGAATATGTATTTATTATAGGAATTAAGGTAGAAAAGACTTAAGTGATGATATATTCTCCTGAGACAGTATTTAAAAAGCTAAACTTAAATTGAGTTTAGTCGAAATTCTGACGATGAACAAAGCCGAAATAGCCATCAAAAAACTACATCTTTAAATATTGGTAGAGTTGAATACTTTGATATTATCACCTAAACATCTTCGCTGGTATAAAAGCACACAAGTCTCATCTCATCAAAAGCTGGCGATGCGATGCGTCTCTGGTAATACCTTCGCCGGTGCTCACGGCCGCCTTCGGAGGGCGGGGGCGAGAAATTTGAAATAAATAATGCAGGGCGGCGCGGTGGAGGGCGGGTGGATGGCGGGGGTCGCCCCACTCCACCTGCATCAACAATTCTTTCATTTCGACGGGAGACAAAGCGGCAAGAGACGGAAGAAGAAAAGATGCAGGGCGGAGCCGGAGCATCGCTTTGACGAGGAAAGTGTTTCTTTAACCCTTACACGGGTCTCAGATAAAGGGAGCGGCAGAGAGGAAAGCCGATAATTTTGTTTGACACGTGTACCTGCCTCACGCTGGTTTTGATAACAAATGAATCTCAACAACAAAAACACAATCAGCCACTTTGTTCGTGTAGCTTTTTACAGCATTTGATACCAATATCACATTGAGTTCATATGCTGTCATAGCTGCAATTTACAAGAACTAAGAAATAAGTGCCCTAAGCACTACGTATCGGGAGAGGTCATACGCAAGAATAATCCTTACTGATTAAAGAGGTTTTTGGAGCGAAAAGTAAGAATTAGTTACAAAGAAGCGCATTTTTAATGCCTTTCCAACAAGTGACAATTAGCACATTAAACGTAATTGCATAAATTTACATTTGCATAAGTGTTGTTTTTGAAAGGAGTACGACGCGATTTCTCATATTATACTTTCACACAAAGAAATATTGAAGTAATTTGGTTAAAATAAATCGCACACACCCCTTAATTATTAATCAGTTTGAACCTCTTAAGACATGAAACTTTTCTGAAAATTCATCTGAATTTGAAAATATTGGAAACGTATAGTGCGGAAAATTCAAATATACTTAACTGGTACTAAATGCAATAATAAATAATAAATAATAATGCAATACAATAAAACAGAATTGTAAAAATTGAACGCAAATAGCGGAAAACGTGAATTCCGGGTACATAAAAGCGGGGTGTCTCTGTATATTCTACCGTCGTCGGTTGGCCTATAAAAGAGCCCATATTAAAATTCTAACATGTAAGATCATTCAATAGTAAAAAACACTTTATAAAAGAATCGCATAACATAAATTTAAACACAGCGCCTGCGTGTTTACATCTTTGTAATGAAGGTCGCCATATTACGGCTTTGGAACAGCTGGAAACCAATAGATATAAATCATCACACGAAATTTTAAATGAACAAAAAAATATAAGTCGGTCGCCGCTTCTCAGACCATTGCGAGGGGCTATTGCCAACCCGTAATAAACCATAACAACCAGTCCGTCCAATAGTTATGCTCTTTGAATTTGCCGCCTGTTTAGTTTTATTTACATTTTTAATTTTTTTAGTTTTATTGCTAGCAGGAAATAAGCTATGTCCTTAAAACAGGAGAGAAGATGTATTGTGTACCTTTTCTAGACAGCTATATATAGATAAGCAAATGTTCGTTTATACATAGTTCTGACGATGGGAGAGCCGAAATAGCTATCAACTATACCTTATAAAAAAAAATTGTAAAACAAAAATACATTGCTATTTTTTTCACCGTGTTAAAATGGAATTCTACCAAGTAAATGCCAATTAGATCAATAAGTTTCTAACATATTTATCATTGAATGAACGACATTAATGTCACCATTCAATGTGACAAAATATACAAATCAGAAATGATATAGACACAGCATAGTATTGATTTGTTATCTTATCGACAAAGAGGGTTATCGAATAAACACTTAATTTAGTACTAGCCAACACTTGACCTTTTATTAGAGCTGACAATGCATATCAATACATATAATATTCAGATACGTTGACAGTTCATATCGTTTTTTAAAATACAAGAATTGGTACAACAAAGTGGTTATTTGAATCACATTCACAAACCCTTCACAATACACTCATTCCTAAGACTTCAAATCTTCCCTAAAAGACGCACACTATCAGTAGTAATGCAAATATGATGCAGATAATGAGACATCTACGTTTTTTTTTTCTAGACCATCAAAGTTAGTCGACTTTTCCCGAACATAACTAGAGATGAGAAGGGGCTGTTGCTGGACAACAATCGCCGTAAAAGACAGTGGTTATCAAAATGACAGGAATCAAAACCTATCCCTAAGCAGGGCGTTGCACAAAATAAGTCATTATGTATGTATCTATGATGGGATTGCACGGGTATTATACATCAACAAGCTTTTATTGTGATCGTTTCAATAACCATGAAAATATAAATTCTGGGAAAATAGTAAAAAAAAAATGTGTTTTTATCGATTAAGTGACAGTTGACACCTGAAAAGTGATTTTATACATACAATACGTCGCCGTATATCGGTACGGTCACTCTCTTAAGGCATTTCCCCTCTCCCCTGAATAAAAAAAAACATGCCACCTCTCTTAGCACTGGCTTCAGAACACAAACAAAACAATTTTTTACAAGATGGTAAATTTTACCCCTTAAGTGAATAAACCGTGACGTCACTGATCTGCAGCGATAATAAAGTGTAGTTTATTCCACAGAGTACACGTACCTGATGGAGTTGTGTTTAGCACGGTGAAAAAATAGCAACGTATTATGTTCTAAAAAATTTATAAAATACATAGTCGATAGCTATTTCGGCTCGCGCCCTCATCAGAATTATAGTTCTAATAATAGTCTTTCATAAATTTTATAGAACTAAAATACATCGCAATTTTTCGCTATATCATAATGGAGTTCTACCAAGTAAGTGCCAATTCAACCAATGAGTTGTGTTTACTTTGATGAATTCGTCAGCGCGCTCGGGATTGGCGGTCGGCCAAAAACCGCGGCACACTGGCCCGCAAGCGTCCAACGCAAGGTCACTACCGGACCCACTGTTCGGTTTGCTCTCCGATATGTCGAAGCCTCGCCAGCTAACCACCGATGCTCATACATGCATCACCATACCCTGTCACGTTGTCGCCGTGTGATGATATGCTTTCACAGAAAGTTTACAAATATACTCATTGAAGGCGTATTAACCTCTTGACACATGAGTATTTTTTTTTATTAGATGAGTTTTAATGGTTTTACTATCACTTCGCGCAGAAACAAAACAAAAAAAAACCCTCGTGGTTCAATATAGGAAGAATACTCGTATTACTTCAAGTTGAGAATATTTCTAAAAAATATATAAAACACATATTCAAACAAGTAAATGATGTTGTCGTGTGAATACTTTTAATGTGTCAATTGCCACATCTTTTTGGAAAAGTATTATTTTCAAACAATAAAAAGAAATTTATGATATCGACTGAATGTGCTTGATGGAATTTAAATATCAATTGATTTGAATCGTTACAGCTTTGCACGATTCCACATGTTTTGTCTCAAAGGATCCGGGTTTCGCCTCTCGGTATCTTCAGGCATTCTATCACAGGTTAGTTATGTTACATCCGTGTGACAGAATGCCTGAAGATGCCGAAAGGCGAAACCCGGGCCGTTAGTGACATAACTTGTGATATCGTACAAAGTTGTGACAATTCAAATTCAATAAAAAGAGACATGAAAAACTATTTACAAAATTTTCGATTACTGAGACCAGGACCGGTTTCACTTATATCGAGCATTCATTTGATCAGTTGATAGTGCTCTCCCGTTAAGCGAAACCGGTCCTGATAATGATAAAATAAAATTGTGGAAATAGTGCTGAGCATTAAATATGTAGCACGGTATATTAAAAAAAAAAAAAACGATACCGACTGATAGCGCTTGATGGAAATTAACAATCAAATTTGAATCGTTCTGACTCGGCAAACTCGGACATATTTTGCCACTCAAGTGTGAGTTAGTTAGAGTTTATCCTCCCTGCACTAGAATATCGAAAGGTGAAACCTAGGCCGTGAGTGACAAAACATGTGGAAATGTACGCAGTGTGAACAATTCACACGCGGTGGTAAAATATCAATAATGCCTTCGTGCAAATCTAATCGATAAAATGAACAATTCAAATTGACTTTTGTTTGTATTAATTAAAACCGTAATAAAATTAACCAGTTCACGACAGTAGGATTGCCACTTATATCAAGTTGTATAGATACCTTTGGGTAGATACAATATTAACCACCATCATCGCGCGGAGAGTAGAGATGGAAAAAATAAAATTGGAAACCTATTCGCAGCGAAAATAAAATACACCCAATCCAAGATGTAATTTGACCTTTAACAAAGGTGAGGGAGACCATAGATATCGTCAAACTCTGCCCTCGTTTATTTTTTGTATATATTTTACAGCACTAAGGGAATGCGAGTCGAAGCTTTCTACGCTACATAATCTTGCCACGTGAATAATGCTGTGGGAAGCAAGAGTTTTGTTATTTCAATAAAATATTATACTTATAAATTTTGATAGAAAAAGCAGTCGTCAAAATTCCGTGATATTTGGAGAGAAAAACCTGAAACGACTTTAGTAACGCTGTAAAGTGCATACATTCCGACATAGATTGTGTAATAAATATTTGAAACGGTCATGAGAACTAATATTCTGTACATAATTAGATGAAATGTGGGAAATCTTGCAGTGCACACATTCATTATCTTTATATATCATAATATACACAACTTAACCCATTCCTTGCTAAGTAATATGAAGAATATTCCATCATAAAATATTTCAATAATTAATTCAGAGAGATTGTTGTTAATTAAACTTATAGTAAGATTATCGAGACCAATAAATCTATTTTCCATAAAAAAGAATCAATTCTACTTCGCATTTTCTTGGCCCGAAACAAAGCTGCGTGGAATAATCTTTAAGGCGTGCACTATTGAAAAAGAAAATGTGACTTACTCTATCATTTATCGTGTGATATTAAATATCCTGTGCATTATTTGTGTACTGAAATCAATGCAATCTAAATACGAACCGAAAATATCTTGTTCCCGTAAAATCTTGCAAATATATCGCATGCCTCAAAGTTGGCCTTGGTTGATACTAAACCAACATGGCCTATTGGGCCCCTTTGAGGACGAACCACAGCAAACCGCTCTGCTCTTTCAGCATTAATTTTAGTTCAACCTCACAGTAAATGACTAACATCCTGATGGTTGTGTCCACAAGTGCAATCAGGCCTTTCAACCAACAATTTCAAAAATAATTTTTTTATCGGAAGTTCTGATAATATCAACAGTATGTAATACGTTTAAATGTCAATTATCAAAATGTGGCAATTAGCCGTCTTCAAAGTCGTTAGCAGTAACGCCACAAATACTGACTTAGAAAAAAAATAGCGTGAAAAAAGTAGGGCCTATGAAATTTACTGCCACATCCACATTACTTGGTTTTCATCAATACCCTATTAAATTAATACTAAATTGGTTAAATAGATCAACATTTTATCAGTCATTTTGAACTCCAAGATTGTGTTTATTTAATGTTTAGATTTCGTTTCAATTATTATTCCCAAAATTGAACGTCATTATAATCAAATCAGATTTGAATTTAGCTATTACGTAATCTTTGGGTCTATTTTTAGTATGTAATTCCACTTGAATATAACCGATGGATACCATTTACTAAGTGTCAGTTCTATTAGATCGGCGTGATGCCGTAAGGCGAATCCCGAGTCGTTGGTGACAAAACATGTGCAAATCTACAATTTTGTGAATGCCATCCACTGAGCAATTAATTCATCGTGATTTGCACAGATTTATATAGATATTATACAGTTTCAACAATTCAGATTTGAAATTACATCAAGAACTTTCCTTCAGTCAATATTATAAAAAAGTGATAGGTTTAATTGTGCAATTAAATGCACAATGTAATTATATATATATATATCTCTTAATGCCAGAATCATTGAAGAAGAAATAATTAATCTTTTGTAACAAAGTTTCCCAGAAATTTGGCGATAACGAATTTCATTATCGCTTCAAAAGAACGATAACATTTTCAATCAGTGTAACGATCAGTATAATCAATTTTAATATTTATAATAAAAGAAAAAAAAATTCCGATTCTTCCAGAAATAAAATAAGGTCGTAAAGGTTGTAGTCACGGCGTCGACGTGCCCATAGAAACAATCGACGGAGGTTGTTTTTAAGCACGACACGAACTTATCAAAAGACAGATTGTACATTCTCGCCGCGTCTTCGTATATTTTGTATTATAGAATAAAGAGCAAGGATACAGTGGCTGGCGACGGGCGAGGGTGGCTGAGGGGGTGGAATGTCGCACGGGTGGCGGCTGCGGGGGGGAGACGAGAGGGTTGAACGGGGCGGGGGCAATTTCACGGTGAGCGGAGAGCGAGACCCTTTCCGAGGAATAAATAGTAATAACGGATCGCACAAAGGGAAGCTGAAGAAATTAGGAAACGTAGTCGCCCACCCCTCGCACCCCCCTGACCGACCCCACCCCCCAACCGGCGGCATCTACCTACCGCACAACAAGAGACAAGGTTGCCAAAACATCTAGATTAAATAATTCACACGCCGACGACACTCAAATCGAAAACGGAAATTTCTCACAACGCTCAGAGGTTAATTCCAGTTAAATCGAAATTTTATCACACCTTATGATAAAGTTAGTGGTATTTGAAAGTCTGTCATGTATTTTATTTGAAAATAATTGAAAATAAATAATACCACACGGTTATTAAAACTATATTCAAATTCCAATGGCGTAACTTCACTAAATTAAGGCAAAAGAGGAGATGAAGAAATATATTTTTGAAGTCATTATATTGTAAATATTAAAGTGCTTTTATAAGAAGAAATTTTATTTGATTGATTGAATTGACATTCACTTGGTAGAAATCCATTATAACACGGTGAAAAAATAGCAATGTATTTTTGTTCTATAAAATTCTATAAGATATAGTTGATAGCACTTTGGGCTCACACATAGTCAGAATTACATACGAAATAGCTATTTTATAAAATTTTGTAGAACTAAAATAAATTTCTATTTTTTTACTGTGTTAGAACTTTTAATGTTTGTATCTGATTCCTCCACACGCCCAGTAAAATGAAATATTCTACCCTAATCAGCATTTTAAAGTTTTAGAATCATTCTGTGATTGAAGGTGCTTCTCGATGAGGCGAAACACGTATCATATTCGGTAAACCAAGTGGAAAAGCAATGTAATCAATTTTAATACTTGAACAAAATTTCAATAATTCTGCTGAATCACAATAAAACGGGCCGTCTCAGACTCTGACATCTGCGGCTTAGGCGGTGCCTCTAGCTGCAGAATCAACAAAAATATAATGAAAGGTAGCCTTAAACATATTTCATATTTTATGTACCGATATAGTTGTAATTAATTCGCATGCGCGAGCATGTACAATTAACATCGGTTAATTTATGCGACTGCATAGTTAACAAGTACCTTATTTGAGCTTACTTGCTCTATCACAATATGCACTTAGATCGACAAAAAAAGTCCTGGCGGTATGGCGTATTAACCCTTCGAAAGGCGAGCTATTGTGTACTAAAACACTGCTTTTATATAATAATATTTAAATATTAACACTCAAGCAACCGCACATTTCGCGCAGAAAAAACGCCTGTCACCGCACATTTTTCGATACTTTGCTATTTTTCGCGACATTAGGAATAATGCTTATAACTTTTTACTCAGCTGAATGAATTTAATAAAATAAGAAGTAATGTGTAGAGTATAGTATAATATATGTAATTTAAAAACAATTGATTTAAAAATAAAATTATCAAACTACAAATCCATGATTCAATTATATTTTTTTCATGAAAATCAAAAAATATTTTTCCAAAAACAATTACTTCCAATTGTGTAAAAAATTGATTTCAAAAAGAAAAGCTATATAGGAAAAAATGTATTGTTTTTGGAAAATTCTTTTAATTTATGATATCAATCTACAGTTGCTTGATGGAATGTCATAATCAAATTTGAATTATTAAAACATTGTATGATTCCACATGTTTTGTTGCTAACGACACGCAACAGAGCTGAACGTGTGGAACCCGTACAAAATGTCATCAACATAACATTGTTTTAATTTAAAACACTACCAAAAACGAATTACAAATCTATTAACATCAATATCTAAATAAAGAATAAGACACGATGAAAAAATAGCAATGCATTTTAGTTATACAAATTTAGTAAGATACAATACATAGTCGATAGCTATTTCGGCTCACCTTCATCAAAACTAGATTTTGTAGAACAAAAATATATTGGCTATTTTTTCACCGTGTTATAATGGAGTTCTACCAAATAAATGCCGATTCAATCAATAAATAATAACGCTCCACAAAAAAATGGGAATGGCAATTCATAAAAGTCAAAACAACACTCCTTCCTCCACAACCACAAAGGGTTAAACGTGCTTGCAAATCTTTTCCATGGTACACAATAATTTTCTAACCCGTCTCGTAAAACAAATTCAATCGAAACTCATATATCTTACTTTTAAGGTGTTAACTGTCACTTCTTGATGGAAAGGCATTATATTTTAAATAATAAAAACACATTTTTTAGTACTTATTTCCACAATATATTTTTTGATCAGGACCGGTTTCGCTCATCGCGAGCATTGTCAACTGATAGAATACAATTTACAAACAAGTCTATTTATACAAAACAAAAAATTAATTTGAGTTAATGGTTGCAGGTGTACAAAACCATGGGTACAAGAACGAGGAAACAATTTACATAAAATCATACAATATTGATACAAAACAGTAAATTAGTATAAAATTAAATGTTCACAATCACTTATTAAGAATTACAATTACAATTATGGTAAATCAATAATCCATTAGGAGCTTGAACAATCAATAAGGAAGTAAGGAGTGGAAATTTTTTAATGACGAAAATAACCCACACTCACTACTTAATGGAACAAAATAAATTAATACATGAGAGGTCGATTAAAGATGAATCGATGAGATGGGAAGATATGGTCAGTCAGGGGCGTTCCAATATTTTCTGACTGACCATATCTTCCCATCTCATCGATTCATCTTTAATCGACCTCTCATGTATTAATTTATTTTGTTCCATTAAGTAGTGATTGTGGGTTATTTTCGTCATTAAAAATTTCCCACTCCTTACTTCCTTATTGATTGTTCAGAGCTCCTAATGGATTATTGATTTACCATAATTGTAATTGTAATTCTTAATAAGTGATTGTGAACATTTAATTTTATACTAATTTACTTTATTTGTATCAATATTGTATGATTTTATGTAAATTGTTTCCTAGTTCTTGTACCCATGGCTTTGTACACCTGCTACCATTAAGTCAAACTAATTTTTTGTTTTGTATAAATAGACTTGTTTGTAAATTTGTATTCTATCAGTTGATAATGCTCGCGATGAGCGAAACCGGTCCTGATCAAAAAATATATTGTGGAAATAAGTACTAAAAAATGTGTTTTTATTATTTAAAATCATATATCTTATTTCGTCAATGCACACGTGACACCAATCAATGGATACACTTCATTAAAGCGATTGTGTTAATTATCTTTTCGATTTCCCTATAGTTTGACAACGGCCCTGATATCAGGCGGGATTGCAAAACAAATATTCATGAGATCCTCTCTGAAAGATCGATAACGAATGAGCCTTGAGACCTTATTCAGACGAATGTTTATTAGAGCTAGCAGCCCTGACGTTCAACCGGAGGTCTCTTTTCTAAATGGGCAAAATACGCAAACCGAGGAAAGGTTAGCTAGCTCACGGCCACCTACAGAAAACCCGCCCCCAGCTCCCACAGCATCACATCAACCCCCGTTCAGGCAATACGCCCCCACCCACCCGGCATCCCGCCGATAGCCGCCTCACCCCACCGCCCCGCGGGCCAGAGGCTGAGGGCGGGGTGGGTCAAACGCGATGATACGCAAATAAAGAAACGCTGACGAAAGCCGCGAAAGGTTTGTTTAGTTACCCGGTGGGTACACGCACTCGCCGTTTTCCTGCATGCTTTCCCACTGCCGTTCACACATCGATCTAACTCTTGCCATTTGTGTTGTTTTAAATGCGATATTAATTGATATGAACAGCTCAACACAAAAAAAACGAACTTTGGAACAGCTGGAAATCAATATTTATCAAGTGTCAAATTTTAAACGAACAGACAAATATAAGTCTTTCGCCGCTCATCAGACCATTGCGAGGGGCTAATCTAATACATTTCTGTAATAAATCATCTCCGGCCAATATTTAAGGTTATTGAAATTGTCGCCTGTTTTGTTTCATTTCAATTTCAATGTCAGTTTTATTGCTAGCATAAAATAAGCTAGGTTGTTAAAACAGAAGAGAAGATGTATTGTGTAACTTATCTACACAGCTATATACAGATAAGTAAATATACGTTTAGTTCTGACGATGCCGTGAGCCGAAAAAGCTATCAACTATATCTTATAAAAATTCTGTAGAACTAAAATACATTGCTATTTTTCTTCACCGTGTTATAATGGAGTTCTACCAAGTAAATGCCAATTCAATCAATAAAAAACGCGACGCCGCTACGAAGTGAGATTAACAGTTACACCAATCCCTCGATTTACACGGTACCTGATTTACACGTTTTAGATTTTACGCGGATTGAAAAAAAAATTAACCAGTTACAATTATTAAGTAAAAAAGTTAAATTCATCCACGAAGGTACAAAATGACTCAACTGTTGAACGGGCCCTTCGACATCAACGTGATATTAATCAATGCTTGGCTCAATATGATGAGGGCTATAAAGATCTAACACGAAATTCGAAGCAAATTTTTATTACCAAATCTCCTCGACGTGTAAATGTTTCTACTTCAAACATCGAATTGGCACAAATAATTTCAAGTGATGAAAGTGACTTTGAACCAGTCACGAAGAAGAGACTTGTGATAGTGATGAATGATAAAAACCCCACCCAACAGTTGAAATATTTTTTTTATGAATATTTTGGATTTCATTTTTTGGTTGCTCTGTATATGCTTTATGTGTATTTTATTAATAAAAGAATATGTATATTTATAGTTAATAAATTTGTTTCTTTATTTATTTTAGAAAACAACCAAAATATGCGTTTTGCGTACTTTTAGATTTACAAGGTTTTACATTAAAATATATACAATTTCGATTTACACGTTTTTCTCAGGAACCCATCTACCGTGTAAATCGAGGGATAGGTGTACTCTATTATTTTACACCTATTAATTACAAATTGGCGTTGATTTTTCGACACCTAGGCCATTATTATGCTATTTTAAATTCCATAGTAACACTGTTGTAAATGGAGCACGCAACGTACTTAACTGTTGGACGATGCTGCATACCTATATTGCGTTATATTTCATGTGCAGAAACTATGCCGAAAATGTGTAAAAAGGTCCTGTAATCAAGGGGTTAAACTGAGCATTTAGAACTCTAAAAATTCACTTCATACCGTACTTAAGCAAAATTATGTATAATTCTTACGTTGGACTCCACGGTAACTTTGTGAAGGTTCATTGTTTATATAAATTAAAATCGAAAGCGTTTTTATTCACTCGATGTGTTATTAGATGTGAAACGTGTTTCGATTCCTAGAAAACTATCTTCAGACAAGTATTCTATTAATTACAATGAATTTCTAACAATTACATTGAATTCAGACAAAAAGTTTTAATCTATTTTAATTTTCTGTCACTTCTTTGTGGAAAGGGATTATATAAAAACAAAAAGTAGGATGTTTTAGTACCGTTTTCACAATTTCAACCATGTTCATCAATTGTGACCATGATACGGTCCGTCACAGTTATAACCAAAATTAAAAAAAAAACTTTTTATACAAAAAAAATAGTTAAGCAGACACTGTGAAACCTCGATTCCACGTTTTTCAAGGGACCCTAAAAACAAAACAAGGAATGCGGGAAAGCTTAAAATAATCATACAAAAGTAAAACATAAAGTCCCTCCCAGTTTAATATAAAAAATGGGGTTTTCCAAAAAAATGCTAATTATGAGAGGGTTTTGTAAAAGTTTTTGGTTAATATATATTATTCAATGAAGATAGAAATATTTATTTACCAAACCGGTCAATCGGGATAATATTTGAGACGTGACCATAGTATTTAGATGATAGATCGAGGAAATCGATAAATCGGGCAACTGTTAATGCGGGACTTTTTAACATTATTCTTATGGGTTTTTCATAATAATCACAATTAGTTAGTAAGTTCTGAAGAAGGCATAAGCCGAAACAGCCATCAATTAAAGAACACGGTGAAAAAAATAGCAATGTATTTTAGTTCTACATTTTTTTAAAGATATTGTTGATAGCTATTTCGGCTCACGCGATCGTCAGAACTGTGCTTAAACGAACATTTGCTTATCTATATATAGCTGCGTAGAAAAGGTACACAATAAATCATCTCTTTTGTTTTAACGACCTAGCTTGTTTCTTGTTCGCAATAAAACTAAAAATTGTAAATAAAACTAAAAAATGGGCTACATCAATAAGTTTATATATCGCACGGAAATGGTCTATTACGGAAACAAAACATACCCCTGTAGAGGGTTGAGCAATGGCGATCGAAATATTATATATTAGTTTGTTCGTTAAGAATCCTTTGTGATAGTTGTCCAACTATATAGCCTTAAAAATTTTGTAGAACTAAAATACATTGTTATTTTTTCATCGTGTAATAATGGATTTCTACAAAGTAAATGCCAATTCAACCAAAAAAAATTGCATCTTATTTTGATTTTTACGGTTGAACTTACTGTAAATGACGTCTAGTAAAATAATACGACCAAACCGGTCGTTCACAATGTAGCCCGATTGGTTTCAGTCTGTCGATTCGTACCTACACCGCCGAGAGAAGTAACCAATGTGAATTTTATCGATAAAAACGATTATGTAACGTAACAATAATTATTAATTCCAATACAGGTTGTGGCCGACCTCAGGAGGGACACTGACCGAGCCGCGCCGCTACCTCGGAGACGGTTTAGTGATTACAATATGTAATACAGAACGATTCGAATACACGAATTCTTGCGATGGACGTCAAAAATATTTGTTCCATATTTAATTTTGTAGACAGCATTTCCCCGTCCAGCGAAAACGAGCGCGTTATCTTTAGGCGAGGTGTCCAATCGATAGATAAAGAAGGTCGTTGGATTTATCATTAATCACATTTAACCCGTTGACTCGCGTAAAAGAAATTCCAACCAGAGCTGGGGTGTCGGACGGAGTCTGTATGAAAAATAAAATGCATAGCCCTTAATAATGGTTATGAGATAACGACGATAAACAATTTATTATATATAAAAAAAAACAATTAAATCTGGCTAGAAAACTCATTTACCCGAACACAACACAAGATAACCGCTTCTTTAAATCAATCAACTAACTAGGTAGCATTTGCGAAAAAATTTATCGGGAGATTAAATACTCAATAAACGTAGCTTTCAAGGTCAACAATAACTTAGGCAGATATCTTAAAAATAGTAAAGATAAAACTAATAAACTGGACAGAAGCGGTATTTATAAAATGTCCTGTCCTTTAGAATTTTTGAAAATTTAGTGTCATTGTGTTAAAGTAACAAGCTAGGCTGTTGGAACAGGAGAGGGGATGTGTTGTGTGCCTTTTCTGCACAGCTATATAAAGATAAGCGAATGTTAGTTTAAGCATAGTTCTGACGATGGCGTGAGCCGAAATAGCTATCAACTATATTTGTTCAAAATAATTTTGTAGAACTAAAATACATTGCTATTTATTGATTGAATTGGCATTCACTTGGTAGAACTCCATTATAACACGGTGAAAAAATAGCAATGTATTTTAGTTCTACAAAATTATTTTTAACAAATATAGTTGATAACTATTTCGGCTCACACCATCGTCAGAACTATCCTATAGTTCTGACGATGGCGTGAGCCGAAATAGCTATCAACTATATTTGTTAAAAATTATTTTCTAGAACTAAAATACATTGCTATTTTTTCACCGTGTTACATTGCTATTTTTTTTCACCGTGTTATAATGGAGTTCTACCAAGTGAATGCCAATTCAATCAATATAATAAAATCATATTTTTAGTACTATTTCCACAATATATGTGACGTGGCGGTCATATGCCAATAGTCATATTAAAATTATAATGCAATAAGATTATCTTTCGAATAAAGTAAATTTCATGTCTATTTAAAAAAAATCATCTTTGTTTTATTCCATTTCAAAGTTCTATGTTTTGGGTGTGCAGCCCGAGTCGTATGCGACAGAACATGTCGAAATGTACACAGTTTCAACAATTGAGATACCACACCCAAATTTGATGAAATTACAATTTGCTACAAATATTTTTTTTACATCTTAACACAAAAATATGATGCGGTCAAAGGACATTTCCATAGTACCGCTGATGTTTATATTAGTAAAAGTAAAATTCAACGTGATACTTGTAAACAGAACAGTGGTGTTCCAGAACCATCAAATATATTATATTATTTATATAATTAAATAATATCGAATCATTACGAAATATTTTTGTGTATTTACATGTAAGATAGGAATGCTCATTAAATTCACTATTTATTAAACACGGGAAGTACACGTTAAAATACAACCCTCCCGCTTAAAGTTGCGTCATACCCCAGTGACCGGCGTCGAATCCAACGAGAATCGCCGAGGAGTAGACCTACTAGACTACGAGGCAGCGGGTCGCCCTCGCCCACAACCGCCCGGCGCGGCCCGCCCACCCTCAACTCGCCGGTACCCCGTGTGTTTTGTATGCGAATAAATGAGCGGGCGGACGAATCGGCGGGGGGTGTGATGCCAAGTTTGCGCTTCCCAACAGGGGTCGCACGCCGCTGAGACATTGACGACAGCGAGTTAGCTCAATTTTTCCATTATCCAAACGTAATTAATGCATGGAAATTCACCGACTTCATTATTTTTAATTGGTTGCACGTTAGAAATATTATGATTGACCCTTTATCTGCGGAGTTATTTCAAATTTAATATAGACGGTATACACCGGTGCTCCCCAACCGGTAAGCCCGATGATGCTGGGCCGTAAACAGTATGCTAAATTTCGATAAATTCCCAATGCAAAAATATTCAATATGGATTTTTTCACCTGCACATTTCCTTGTGTTTTTAGTTATTGTTATATAATAATTGGTAAGATGATGCAAAACCAAGGAACTTCATAACAACAACTCTGCAATCAAGAAAATCAATTTTATTAGCAAATATGCAGGAAAGAAACAGCAGGTCTCGCATTAGTTTTTTTTTTTTTTATACATTGTTTTTGTTAAATTGAAAGGTATCAGATTGTTATATGTATATTTGCAAGTTTTAGTTGGGTCCATCAGTCACAATATAACAGTCAAAACCATTATTATTGGAGTATTAGTCGTCCACGATTTTTTTTCCTTTTTTACCGCTCCACAGGTCTAAAAAGTTTGATAAACACTCGTATAGATTCCAGATTACCAGGATTTAGCATATAAAAAAGTTTTTGGGGATTTTTTTGAAAAAGGTTGTCAATTGATTGAAATACTTGGGAAAATAAAAGTAATAGGAATCTGTTAATTCCTATCTTAGATGATCAATTTATACAATTTATTTTATTATATTTTTTACTGTTATGAGTGAAAACGGTGCTGACAACATGAAAGTGCATGAAACAGTGGAAATGTTTTGTTTTATTAATTTTAGTCTTATGTAATTTTATCAAAAAATTACGATTAACACATATAAAGTAAAATGATTTTCTTTCAGCTTTTCAACGACGTAAAGGATATGCCAACATCAAAAATTGAAAAAAATATTTTTTTTTCTTTATTTTAATTAATGCCTTTCCGCTATGAAGGGACAATCACCACTTAAAAAGTTATCTACACACGTTTTCTGCTGAACCACCAAAAAAGGATATTTGATAACCGAAAATTGAAAAATTGATTTCGGTAGTGTTAGTGTTAAGTAATTGTCATTATCACGACAAGTCAGGCTATATTTCAGTACAATTCCTTGTTTTGAAATCATTAATATTTTTATGTGACGACTATGAACAAAGCAATCAGCTGCTTTATCAAATGAAACGCCACCAGTCAAATAGTTAAATAATACAACATATCTTAAGGTATGGTAGAACATTAGAAGTTGGGTAGGAAAAGGGTTGATTTCATCAATACACCTTTATACACAAGGGTAGGCAGTTAAACGAAGATGAAATGTAGGCAAGAATGAAACGGTTGGTCGAAAATTTTAAATGGTTTCGGTGACACGAAAGGCTGAACCGTCGAATTAGAACATATAACCCAGTGGGGAAAGCGCTCGATCATTGCAGGGGTACGGGCGAGTGGGTAGTTACTTCGAGACAATACTGCAGGATTTTTCCTGCGCATGTTTACCTCCCGAAACAACTGATTTTATCATTTGATATAATTTAATATCGTGAATATGGGAATGTCATCCCCGGGAGGAAATTGAGCTCCGTGAAAACGAGCTGTTCTAAGCATTGAAAAGTGGGCGGGTAGAAAATCATCAAAAAGAAACGGGTGAGCCAAAATACGGATATCATTTTTGAACATATTGGAGTTACGGTATTAATTATATTATGAATATAAAAAAAGGTCTAATATCGCCAGATCGAATCAATCATGGAAATACGAGCAGACATATTTTTGCAAGGTTTAAAAACTAAAAATAATTTAAAAAATGCGGTACACTTCATAGTTACGTACGTAACATAAAAAATAATATCCGATACAGGGTACGGCGCAAAAAGAGGAACGGGTGAATATATAAAAAAAATGCAATCAATCAATGTTTCACACGAAATGTAAAAAAAATCTAATATGGCATTGTAGAAATAAGTCACATATCAATCACGAGGTGTCAATGATAGACCATCTTCATGTAACGTCGTCATCAAATTAAAAGGAATCTCAAAAAATGTTATAACAAAATAAATAAAGAAGTCTGCTTGAAGTAATGTAACAACTTGATATGCTTATTAAAATCTATTTCGCGTTAGTCAGAACTATTCCGATAAATCTACCGCATTATAATGGAGTATTCTCATGTCACATGAATAAATAATTTACTAACGTGTTTAATGTTAAATGTCCGTAGAAAGTCGTCATGTTTTTTTTTATAAAAACAAAACATTTTATTTTATCGCTAGAATTACTACCAGGCCGGTTAATCAGTGAATAATTGCCACTAATTTACAGAAAAAGTGTCAGATGGTAGTGCATAACCTGATGGGTTAAAATTTTGAGGTAAGGTTTTTTTTTAAATTTAATATTATGAATATGATCAACATTGAGTAAACTATCGAGCTTGCCGATAGTGTTGACTCTTTTATTTTTCTTATATATGTTCAATATAACATATTTACTAAAATTCTAACTAGACAAGACCTTGAACTTTTGTGTTTTGTAGAAAATTTGCAATAGGAGGAATCGCTATACGAAAAATTGCCGCATTCGACTTTGGAATGCGCTATCGAAAAAATCTTCAGCGACATGAACGACCATCATCCTAAAACAACGTTCCACTCCTAATTAAATGATTACGACGAAAAAACACCGACAGACTTCCACAGACCCAGGAAAGTTTTACTTCTTAAACCTCCTTAGATGGCCCCTCAATGACCACTCCATTCACTTACAGGATACCTGACCTTTGTACGAGTGTATCGGAACCAGAAGGAGGAATACGACTACACGACCGAAGAGAGAACTTCAAGACCATCTGGGGCTTCGATCGTTTGACCTCCTCTCGAGGGTAAAAAAAAGATTGGTTAACAAAAAAAAAATGTTTTTGATTGAATTGACATTTACTTGGTAGAACTCCATTATAACACGATGAAAAATAGCAATGGATTTTAATTCTACAAATTGATAGCTATATATAGCTGTGTAGACACGACATGTCAGCCATACCATTTACAAAAAAACTTGTCAAAAAAGCAATGTCACCACCATAAAAAAAGATTTACGCACCAAGTACCCCACGAGAAACGATCCATGCATCAAAAACCTTAAGACGAAGCGCACAATCAGGCCACCACCTGGGTACCGCATGAAAATAGAAAAGCCACAACACCCAGCAACCTAGAGAAGGGTTGACGGTATTGGTAAAATATTAGTACAGAAAACTATTTAGGTTTGTCCGACTATCCCATCCGTGGTGGTCCATATATGCTCTAGCTTATTATAAATACAGTTTAAGAAGAAAAAAGTATATTTATTTTGAATATAATATTAATAAATTAATGTCAATCCATGAAACAGCTTCAAATATCGGATACCAGCAACACCGTAATAGGAACTCGTAAATATGGCATGCTGTGCATAATTTATGATAACAATTTATAAATTTTTGGATAAATTAATTACTAGTGCTTATTAATGTCCCTTTAATTTATAAAGCGGATGTTATGAAATGAAAATGTTATTAATTAATATCAATGAATTATCTAAAAAGAATTTTAGGCTATACTGTCGCATAAGCGATTCTTCAGCAACAGCTATTTATGAAATACAAATCACTCGCGATCGGTAAATAAACGATATCACTTCCACCGATCAATCATCTATTACGTAATGATTTTTAGTGTTGTTCGACTGATAATCGGCTTTCTTAAAAACTACGTAAATGTCGGCCTCAATAGGCTTATTTTGTATTGTACCATAATAATAATTGCACCAGGAAACAATACGTACAAATAATGACACAAGATTTTTTTTTCATGATAACAACACATGTTTTAGTACTATTTCCTCGATATATTTCATGATCAGGACCGGTTTGGCTCATCGCGATAAAAACATCAAGCAAGTCTATTCATACAAAATTTTGCGTTAAAAGTTATCAAGTATATACACCTATATATGTAAATAAACACTATATATAAATATATTGTGGAAATAATACTACAGAACGTGTTGATATTTTTTAAAATAACATGTCTTTCCACCAAGAAGTGACATTTAACACCTTAAAAGACATTATCTTTCATGTTGCATAAAATGTTCATATATATTGTGTTTCATTGAAATTTTTGTAACCCTAAGGGGTTCGGAAGCTATTGGGCTAAATGTAAAATAGTGTTCACTAGACATCAAATTCAAATATATACGAAATAATTAGTTACATTCAAATTTGAAAAAAAAATTGTCTCATAAGCATTATAACCTAACTGATCGTGTCTTTTTTTGTAATTCCTTTTTTAATTTATGATATTGACTGTAGGTCCTTGATGGAATTTCAATATCAAATTTGAATTGTTACAACTTTGTACGATTCCACATATTTTGTCACTAACGACACGGGTTTCGCCTTTCGACATCTTCAGGCATTCTATCACCATCAGTCAGTTCTGTTGCAACCGCGTGACAAAACATGTGGAATTGTACAAAGTTGTACCAATTCAAATTCCTTTTGTATTTAAACTGTGCAAACTGACTGTCAATTTTATTATATACGTCCGTATATCCACGTGATTTACGAAACATACAAAGCAGTCTCAAAAATTTAAATTTAGTATTGAATTTCCATCAAGACTCTAGGTCGACATTGTGAATTTTATTAAATTTGAATTGTTAAAACTTCTTACTATTCCACATTTTTTGTCACCCGGGTTTCGCCTTTCGGCATCTTGCCATATTATAGGCATATAAATACGCCATAGGCATAGATTGAAACGATAAACATTTCTGATGGATTCGGTTCTATAAGGACAGTGGATTGTATTAATTCATTTCAAGATTGGAGAACGTTATTATATGAAACAAAATTCTTAGAAAAATTACTTTAAAGGTGTTAACCGTTACTTGGAAAGGTATTAATGTAAAATAATAAAATGAAGTATTTGGTTTAAGTCATCAGTTCTGTTGCGACCGTGTGATAGAACGCATGAAGATGCCGAAAGGCGAAACCCGGGTCGTTAGTGACAAAACATGTTAAATCGTACAAAGTTGTAACAAATCAAATTTTATATTGAAATTCCATCAAGCACATTCAGTCGATATCATAAATTGTAAATTGTATTTGAAGGATGATATAGTAATAGAATGTATGTTATATATATACACACACGAGTATCAATGAAGACGACAGTATCAAAGCTGACACGCGATGCACGAGAATCGTTGGGCTAGGTCAAGACATCTCAAGCCGAAGAAGGTCGACCAGCACTCGACGCATCCGAGTGTGTTTATCACGAGGGGGTCCCGGTGTCGGATTCTCCTAGGATCCGAGCGCTCCCGGGCGGGTGGGCGGACACAGCCCGAGCGGGGTGGGCGCCCGACGTAACGAAATGAAATGAGCCAGCGGGGGCGCGGGGCGGAGAGACACATCTTAACAAATCGATAGGATATGACTATTCTCTTTTGCGCTCTCGCGGGAGGCGAAAAGTAAAACCGTGAATGCGGCGCGGCGGCGGCGACGTGCCACAGACGGGAGTCGAACGGGGCAGTTCGACCCGCACTACCGCTTCGCAGCACAAATGAGTGTTTCGTCATTATATAATTTACTATAATATATGAAGGAAAAATTCTTATTCGCTATAGACCTCGCAATAAGCTGCAAGATTTTAATTTGCGAGGAAAATATTCGGTCGTGGATCAGATGAAATATTTCTGTTTAAAACTGGGTTTTTATATAAGTTTTTTTCATGTGTTTAAATAACCTTTACCCCATTTTATTGATTGAATTGACATTTACTTGGCAGAACTCCATTATAACACGGTGAAAAAATAGCAATGTACTTTAGTTCAACGAATTTTGTAGAACTAAAATACATCGCTATTTTTTCACAGTGTTAACCTTTAATCCGCCCTTGCGTCTCGTTGAAGACATTCTAGGTGTGAATATTAAAAAAATAATTCACAAATATTGGTATTAACCAAACTCATGAAAATTATCAATAGGGCAGATAAGGATATATTTTATTATAAAAAATTACTCCAAGTATTAAATTGTACCAAACGTGTGTTTATATTATTTAAAACATAAAAACACCTAACTGACTGGGTCTCTAAAGAATGATTAATTACACAAGAATTGAAGTTAGACAGATCGCTTATCATCAGTAGTAATTTAATTCTACAGTTGAGTGAGTTGAATGAGCAGGTAAATAATGCACTGCCAACACAAAATAAATCAATAGAGGTAAAAAAAAATAAGCTCAGCATAATAACGTCGCGCAATAACTGCCTATGTTCTGTTAGTATCGATGTAATAGCACGGGAATAAGAATTTTGATCATCGTGCGTCGCGAAAATACAATGGTTGTGATAGGTTCCACTGTTTTACTAGAACACGATACTGCCGCGTTTACACCGATTGAAACGTGGTTCTTACACGAGGTTTGGTAATGTTATCAGGCAACTGATTAAGAGGATTACACAATGTCCGCCGTAATTGCGTTGGGCGGTTCACGATAGGTTTATTCGATTTCCATGTCTGCAAAAATAAATTGTTATTGATTGCTGTCGCTACGATATTCAATTTTTTTTTCAAATCGCTTATAACGGATCACAGCATCAAATTGAAACATTGAAGACACTGAACTCTTTCAACGCCAATTTATTACTTTCAGCGTTCAAATAATATTGTTGTTTGAATTGTTGAATTTGAGGATTCCGGAATACAATATCTAGTAATGGTACACGTACATGATTAATACAAACCATAAAGTTTTGCTTTTTTTTATTAATTACAAAGAGTGCTTAACATTGTACCTCCCACCACTATCTACGGGTTAAAATTCATCTTATTGCTAACTTATTCTCAGGGTAACTAACCACATTAAACGTTTACAATATTTTGCACAGGAAAGTACGAATAGAAATCCCAAAAAAGACCTAGTTGCAGGTATTCAAGTGTACGAAAAGTTAAAATAAATAATAAACTAAGTTATAAATTTGATTTCTTGAAGCTTTGTACGATTTCACATATTTTGTCACTAATGATCCGGGTTGCACCTTTCGGCATCTTGAGACATTCTGTCGCACGGATGCTACAGAATTAAGTGACTGAATACCGACATGCAAAACCCAGGTCGTTAGTGACAAAATATGTGGTATTGTACAATGTTTCAGCAATCATATTTTGATATTAAAACTACATCAAACACCTTCAGTCGATATCATAAATTATGTTATAAATACTTCGATTACAAGTGTTGGATGTGATTGCCATTTGGTAGAACAGAAAATAAATACACCAGTCACATTTAGTTTGAAAATGTTGCTCAAAGTAAACAAAAATCATATGTCGCCATCCGCGGATAAACTATCGACAAAAATGTATTTCGAACATCCCTATTATATAGCGGCTCACTAGTGCGCCTGTAGTAGCCGGGCTTTTCCTGTTGTCAAAGCTATCTCCCGACGGGTCAATCTACGACTAGAACGCTCTCTGTCTTTGTTTTGACCCGAAAACGCCATTTTGTTCACCTCCGATGCGCGGATTTAATCAACGTTGCACGCACACAGATGCACTCTTCCGCTGCACCGACACCGATGCACGTCGTGCGACACAAGCATTCACAAGTATAATACACATCACGTCTACGTGAGATTTTTGGATCGTTATTACAGATTTCGGGCCGCCATATTTTGGTAACATTACGTGAGGTTGTAATTAAATACAAGAAGGTAAATACGAATATTTATGGATTGAATTGGTATAACTCCATTATAACACGGTGAAAAAAAAGCAAAGGATGTTTTTTAGTTCTACAAAATATATACAGTATATAGTTGATAGTTTTCCGGCTTACGCCCTAATCAGAATTAGCTCATGTTTTGATGAGAGTGTAACCCGAAATAGCTATCAACTATATACCTCATAAATTTTGTAGAACTACAATACTTTATTCACCGTGTTACGAATATGTATCAAATATAATATAATGCAAGAACGTACGCTTAGCGTTAATAGCTATTTATTCGGAGTGTGTAATACTATCGATATACGAAAAAGAGTGTAAGGGGCTGGGGCGCCCACTCTATTTAATACGAATATCTTGATATTAATCTATAACGATTCAAATTAATATCCAATCCAATTATAATAAAAAAAAAACAAATTAAATTCGTTTATATAATTCTACTGAAACAATTATCTGTTGAAGGTTTATCGTAAACTTATTCAATGATACGATATCCTATGAATACAGTAAATCTCGTAATTCAAATGGAAAGCCGATACATTAGACTGTGACTGTAAATCGGTAAATACAGCCTGTATAGAGTATATATCAAGATTTTAACAGCGGTTAATGTTTGACTGTGCAAAATAGTAGTAAAACCGAAAAATTATGAAGGAATCAATTTCGCAACAAATTATTTTAGTAGTCCAGCCGAGTTGGCGAGACGAAAAATCAGAATGTCGACTGTGATACGTATCCCTCGTATTGTATCGACACAACTAATTTGTAGCGGTTTTCATACAATATATATTAGCCGACTTCAGACTCAGGTTGGACAGGCGTTGTGTGGTTTATATGCTCCAAAACGGCTATTGACTTATAAACGAAAAAGAAAGAACATGTCATCAACCTTATTAGACATGTCCTGCTGCGACATGTAAAGGTAATACTAACAATAAACGTTTCAAAAAATAATTCTGTATTGTTGGTCTAGAAAAAACTGGAGATTAAAACGCAACAATTATCTTAAGCATGCAAGTTTTTGCACTGTAAAAAATCGTTTTATTTAAGTATCAATGGTCTCGGTTACAATGGTTTACAATGAGGCCAAATCAAATATTAAATAAAAATCGACAAAATTGAAGTTAATTGTGGAATTGGAAACGGTTTATACAACACAATTTGAATCGATAACCTTATTATCCCGCTAGACATGCGACACGTGTACGACAAGTGGCTCAATACTATGAATAGTAATGTGTGTACCTTATCTCCAGTCTTAGTCAATATCTTAAGTCCAGCAAAGAGGAAAGGTCCCACCACAATTATATGATATGATTGGATCATGAACCGTTATTCATCTTGGAAAAATTACATTGTGAAACAGTTAGTTTGAAGATACTTGTCACAGTGTAGTTTTGGCAAACCAAGAAACACACCCAGAGGGAATCTACAAAGTTATAAATTCTCTAATCTAAAATGAACGTACTGTATGACAATTCAAATTTTATATTGAAATTCCATCAAACACCTTCAGCCGATATCATAAATAACAGTTATATGCTTAAACTATATCTGAATGAATAAAAAACGAGAACTTATATCTATACCGGAGGTTCTCATGTGATATTTCACTGTGACCGCATTATAAACATCAGAGATCCTATGGATATGTCACGTGGCCGCACCAAATGTACTAAAACTAGTTTCGATATTTATTTTTTATATAACGCATTACACTGAATGACCTTTCACAATATACAGTTGTATGTAAAATCGACGAAATTAATAAAGAGTATTGTTTTTAATTCTTTATATTGACTTGATTCATTGTCAACGTATAGCTTCGGCCAAAATTTTTGAACAGTTTTATAATTAAAACCGTCCTTTACTTGTAGTCGACTAAATGCTGAAAAAGTCAGTTTTATTTTAAAATAATAATAATTTTACAAATTCGTTCGAAAAAACACATTTTTTTTTTTAAATATTAGGTGTAGTAAAAATTCCTGACGTTTTTTTTAAATGAAAATTAAAGAGATTTTTTTAGTATTTTTTTTATTTTTATTTATAAAAAGTAATCTCCCTGTCTATCTATAACCTTCTGCTACCTATTTAGTAAAAAACTCTACTGATTTGGAATTAAAATAGTCGGAAATAGCGTTTTTCACTTCATTTGTTTGAAATATTTTATCCCTAATTTTTTTTATATTAAACGGAATAAATGGTAATCCGATTGTGCTAGATCTGGTAAATAAGGTGGATGCAATAAAGTTGTCCAACCCAACTCCTGGATTTTTTCCCAGGTCATATTCGCCACATGGGGTCGCGCGTTGACATGTTTCAGGGATAATGTTGCGTATATTCGTCCTGCCCGGCCTCTTTCTTGTCAAAGCTGCACTTAATTTGTTTAATTGGTCACAGTATACTTGTGCCGTCATAGTTTCACCATATTTTAACACTTCATAATGAATTATTACTTTGAAATCCCTCCAAACACAAAGTAAGAGTTTTTTTGGGTGTAAACCAGTTCGAGGGGTCGGAATTGGTTGTTGTCCACGATTTAGATATTGTTTTTTCTTCGATATATTCGTATACAACACCCACTTTTAATTTCCGATAATCAGGTTTAGAAAAAATGGTCATAAAGTGTGTTTTTTTTGCAGCAATTGGCACGCGCTTAGACGCTGCGCCTTGTTCCGATCGCTCAACCCGTTTGGCACCCAAATTCCTACTTTTCGAATTTTTCCCAGCCTTTTCAGGTACTTCTGTGTTATGGACCATTTAGTAGACTATATTGGACAATTCCTTTTTTTTTAGCATAGGATTTTTTTCGATTTCAGCTTTCAGGGCGACTTCATCCACTGTATGAGGTCGTCCACTTCGAGGGTTATTTTTAATGCTTAAAATGCCAGATTTAAATTTTGTAAACCATCTCTGACATTTTCAAACCCTTAACACGTATTCCATAAACGTCGCAAATGTTTTTTGTGGCGACGACTGCACTGTTCTGGGCGTTATATTGAAAAAGTATGCAACCGCGCAGATATTCTTATGAAAGGCAAAGGTCGGTCATTCTGTTTGGGGCGAATGAACATATTTTTTTCTATACGGAACGTAACTTGAGATGTCACACAACATGAAAAATAATATTATGACATCTTATTTAACCAAAGGCCCGAAGCCGACCGATTTTAAGACACGCGTTTGAAAAAAACGTCAGGCCTTTTTACTACACCTAATATCAATAATTACTATAAAACTGTTGGTGGCCGCACATGAGAACCACCGGTCTATACGGATAGTAAAGCGCACATATGTGCTCTTTACTATCCGTATAGACCGTATAGACTATACTATATTTGCATATATTACAGTATTACTAATGATCGGGGTTCGCCGAATATTATCAGAAGTCTTGAAGCGGCTGTCGGTGACATGTACGGATTTCGCGACCTAAAAAACAACATGCTGCCACTACTCTCTCAATAGCACGAAGAGTGGTACATCGATAGGCCGAATCCGATCACGCTATTCCCATTATCCTCAACGCAAAATAAAATCAAATGAAATTTACCATAATTCAACAACTTCGATCTTTTTGCGTTCTATACTAAATATATTAGAATCTATGACTACGATTTGAACATTACAGTATTTCCAAAAAAAATAATTTCGAAACTGTGCCTGTAGTAGTTCTCAATTGCAATTGTACTGCGTCCGCATAATAAACATCAACGGTATACGAAAATGTTTCGTGGCCACACCAAAAAATTTTTTTAAGATGTGATTACACTTAATCAATTTAAAAATATAATTACTTTCACAAAATAAATTTTTTCACTTGTTCATTTAAACATCGATAATTATTATGAAACTGTTGGTGGCCACACATGAGAGCCAATGCTTTAGTGCAAAAATTAAAAGATAAAACAAGTTTTAAGATGTCAACAATCGCTTATAGGTGTAAAGGTGTGATTTAAAAATTAAAACCAAATGAATAATTAAGACTTTGTACGTGTCCACATGTCACTTACGACCCGGATTCACCTTTCGCCATAGAATGCCTGAAGATGCCGAAAGGGGAAACCCGGGTCGTCAGTGACAAAACATGTGGAATCGTACAGTTTTAACAATTCAAATTTGATATTGAAATTCCATCAAGCACCTTCAGTCGATATCATGAATTAAAACCAAATACTTGGTACTTTTGTCATTGAACGAACATTGTTTACACAAGATGACATCGCAATGGCAACGTAGATATATAGTCGATAGCTATTTTGGCTTAGCCTTCATCAGAACTATATAGAATATACAAACTAAATTGCTTCGCAAAAAATACGCACTACAACACACCGATGCTCAAATACTGACTGACAGTAATGAAAACCATTTTGACAATTTAAATGACATTTTTAATTCAAAAAGATATTGAAAACTGTCCGAAAATACTTTCACTTCATTTCGATAACTAGCCGGCAAATGCGATCTCCAGCGCAATAAATAATAAAACATGCCCCATTAAGCTCTCTACCGATTTCAATATTAAAATTATCATGCAATAATGATATGCAACAATGTAATATCTCCGCTTGGATGGTGGGTGCTTTGCAAATGAATTACTACCAGCGCGATATCGGAAATCCGGGCGTTACGATTGCAGCCAATAAATGAATTTATTGACGACACAATAATAATTACTTATGTTAGGATCGCATCAGTTAAAGTCTCGACGGGTTGCAAAGAATGGAATTGGGTGAAATTCACGTTTTTAGCTAAGCCAGAGTAAATTATTTAACAAATGATCTATTTCTAACGCGGCCAGTCTTAAGCGAACAATGTATTCCTTTACAGTGGGCAATTCAAGCGCGAGGCATCTAAAAGAGTATTTTTAGTTTAGTTATAATAGTTGTTCACTTATTACAACACGACTCTAAACGATTTAAAAAATATCAATGTATTAATTTAAAATAAGGCAGAACTAATCTTGCAAATAGTAGTGCAAGCAATTTAAACACAATGGTCACACTTCTTCAATTCTAATAATATTTAATTTTAAAAATTTCGCCATCTCAAAATATTCAACGTAAATATCTTGACCATGTAATAGACATACATACGTATTCTCGTATTTTCACAATTTCATTTTTATAGATAATACATCGATATTAATAATACCAATTCCTTTGACGGTAATAGTTAAAGTCGAGGATTGAGAATATATCTAAAACCACACGTGAATAAGGGAGGGATCAGAAATCGCTTTGATTATTTTATTTAACGCATTCATCGATAATTTTCAACAATATTTTAGCATTATATTATAGAAATACTATACAGAGTAAATAAATAATTTTAGAATAAACAAAATATTGAAACTTTCCAGCAAATAACATTTTTAATAGACCTGGTGGCTTACCAATACTAAATTAATTTCGAATTTGATTATCACCCCTAAGAAACAATAGTAATATATAGCGATCTTAGTAATTTTATGGTTTGATAACCTCCTCTCTACATCCTGTAAAAAGACAAAATGCTTTCTTTTTTTAAGTTAAGGAATAGGTTCTTCTGTATTAAAATATAACTTGATTTGTCTCCATTAGTTGTTTTGACAATATTAATAACGAATTCATAGATGATATATTTGATGTTGCATTCGGAATATATTTTAAGAAACTCAGCACAAACGGGTTAACAATAAAAAAAAAAAAAGATATACGTAGCTAGTCTAAAGATGCTTCTCAAAGGAGTGCACTTTGTGTCACAAAACAACATACTAAGTTGTATGAAAAGTTAGAAATTTTAATTTATATTTCGGTCAGACTTTTGACCCAGTGTTTCTCAAACTTTTTTACAACCCCCTGATCAAAAAAAAAATTGATATCGACTGAAGGTGCTTGATGGAATTGCAAAATCAAATTTGAACTGTTACAAATTTGTACGATTCCACGCGTTTTGCCACTAACGACTCGGGTTTCGCCTTTCGGCATCTTCAGGCACTCTATTCACACGGATGCAACAGAGCTAACAGAATAGAACAGATTTGTTGTAACAATTCAAATTAACAAAACAAAAATGAAACTCTCGGTATGGAAAACACGACTTTAACCGATGAATCGTGTTAATGACGGTCTTATCATTTCAGGTCAGCAATGATTGAATTGTTCCGTGTGGAAAATGCCACAGCAAATGATACTGGAAGTGGGTTACTTCGGTACAAGACACGAGTTCCATTGTTGGAAGTGTACGCAAATTAATGCGATCTTCTTGATTCGGCTGCGTAATGAGAGCGAGAGGTCGTCTAGGGCGACAAGCGGGGCCCCACCGCCGCCGCCTCCACCCCACCGGGGCGGAGGACGCACCAACAAATCGATAAAACCTTCACACTCAAAACGGTCGTCCGCGCGATGAGATGCCGGGCGGCAGCGGGGGTGAGGCGCGGGGGCGTCGGCCGGGTGCGGTGGTGCTCGGGAGGTTCACCCCAATTATCATCGCGGGCTGCGGAGTGTGGACCAGACCGTCAGGTGTTGTGTGTAAAGTAAGGGCGGATGCGGAGGATGAATTTTACGTCGGGATAGGGAGAAGGTCGGCTCGCTCGAGACGGCGACTGACACCTATGAAGATTTCAGCGAACTATTTCGCACACTTCGGTACAATTCTAATATACACCTATCCCTCGATTTACACGGATTAATTTGATGAAAAAGCATTACATTTACAGCTGAAATCATCCACGAAATACTCGAATTGGGAAGAAAATGAGGTAGTCATTTTGTACAAAATGACTCAAATTTTGAACGGGCCCTACGATTCCAACTTGATATAAACCATTTCCACTCGTATGCCCCGTCTGGGGAACCAAAACTTTAAGCTTGAATATTTTCTATGTACCACATTTTATTGATTTTCATTGCTGTTTATCATATTATATATATCGTGTATATCTTTAACTCAAATTAATTTTTTGTTTTGTATAAATAGACTTGTTTGTAAATTGTATTCTACCAGTTGATAATGCTCGCGATGAGCGAAACCGGTCCCGATCAAAAAATATATTGTGGGAATAAGTACCAAAAAAATGTGTTTTTATTATTTAAAATATCATGCCTTTCCATCAAGAAGTGACAGTTAACACCTTAAAAGTGATATATTGTGCAGATAATATTTTCTCTATCATATGATTAAAATTCATATGAAAATGTTTAATTTGAATAGATATTTTAAAGCAAAAGTCGAGGTTCGATTTTCGTTTTGAATTGGATTGTACCTTATAATTATTATTATTAAAAAATTTCAAGTTCATGTGATTCAAATGTCTGTTATGACTTTAAAAATACGAGTTTTATAAATAATCGTTATGAAAATAAACGATATATGTGATATTCTATTTCTATAATGTTTTTAAAGCTTTTAAAAATATCATGTTTAAAATTCGAATACTCGGATTAAAACTTTCTTAAAATAGAAATTAAAAACTTTTACGATTTTATTTCTATAAAAATACTAAAAAACAGTCTTATGCACGCTGTGTAAGTTTTTTGTTCAACAAAAATCCGTTGAAAATACGATTTATTTTCATTTTAAGTTTTGATTATGAATCCTGGAAAATGCGTGAAATTAATTACAAGTTGAGGCTACCCTCACCCAAAAAAAAAATTACGAGTGCAAAGGGTTAATCAATGATTGGCGATATGATGAGGTCCATAAAGATCTAACAAGAAATTCTAAGCACATGTTAATAACGGCTTTTATTACCAAATCTCCTCGAGGTGTACATATTTCTACTTCAAACATCGAATCGGCACAAATAAAATCGATTTATGAAAGTGACTTTGAACCAGTCACGAAGAAGAGATTGACAGTGATTTGTGATAGTGATGAACGATAAAAAAAACTTGAAACCGTTGCAATAATTTATTATGAATCTTTTGGGTTTCATTTTTTAGTCCTCTATATATGCTTTATGCGTATTTAATTAATAAAAGAATATGTATATTTATACTTTTTCATAATTTTGTTTTTTTTATGTAGTATATAAAACAGCCAAACTATGCGTTAATTGTGTAATTTTCGATTTACACGTTTTTCTCAGGAATCTATCCACCGTGTAAATCGAGGGATATGAGTATGTCACTTCAACATACAATTTTAACATTTCTCCATTGGTTTTGTATCGGTTACTGTAATATGAGTTTTGTCTCTTTGAGAATCATCTTCAGCCTCGTATCGTTATAATCGGATATTTATTTATACAGTACACATTGACTTAATTAATTAATTTAATAGACTTGACTAATTCTTTACCTACATATTACACAATTAAAGGGTGTGTTGGGATTATTTCTTTCTACTGGGCGTGGCAATGCGGTGAGACAAGTAGAAACTAGCAATTGACAACATTAGTTTATGAGTAAAACAATATAAGTAGTGAGCCACCTACCGTCATAAAAATGTCTTTAATCAATGCTTGATTTGTGTTTACAAAAAAAAATCTTTTAAATTCCGCATTTCTACATGATTGTATTTGTTAAAATTATGATCGCTTTCAAATAAACGACTTAGCATTTATTTGTAGCATACAATTAAAAATCAGGCATGAATTTCAGCGCTGCGTGGGAGTGAATTCGAAATCTTTGACATTCGACAGTTATTTATTATTTTAAATAAAGCTATCATTCATATCGTCAAACGCGAAATATCACGAAAACGCTTAGCGGGAAATATCAGTTAACAACACGAAACACCAAAGTCCATGTGATTTCATACAAATCTATATTTTTAACGTGCAACAAAACTACGCTAAAAACGGAAAGAAGAAAAGATTTCAAACGAACGAAATATACTTTACAACAGATCAATATTTTTTATTACTTCCAAGACTACACTTAAAACTACATTTTGAATTTTTTTTAATTAATACTTATACAATAATACATTATAATGAACGAAACGTGATTGTTCAACTATGAAAAGTTAATGTTACACAAAATCGAGCTGATCAAATTTTATGACATCGGGTCTGAATGCGTCAAAATCAAAATTTTTCTTACACGAAACAAATGTTTCAGTCTCCTCAATTTTGTATTGCCCGTATTCAACTGTAAATCTTTTATCGATTGAATTGACATTTACATAGTAAATCTCCTTTATAAGAAACGATAAAAATTGGTTATGTATTTTAGTTCGACAAATTTCATAACGTATGTAGTTAATAGCTATTTCGGTTTATTTGTAGCACGCACGCGAAACATCTTAAATAATCGAAAATGCCGATCGAACCTGATTGATAATCCTACGAAGAGAAAAAAGCAGGAAACACGCCCGCAAAATAAGCGAGGTTTGGAAAATCGCGGCGAGGAAATCCGCCGACCTCGAGAAGGCAGCGACAGCCTTGCAACGAGCAAGGACGATTCGACGCGACAGTCTCGTATAGCTTCGCACCTAAACAAATCCAAGGACTTTTAAGAAGACTACAAATCTCACCGCGTTGTTAAATTAAGTACGAATCGTTTCTTGTAAAAAAATTACTATATAGCAAATAGTTTTTAAAATCTTCTTATTGCTATGGGCATGGAGTCGAAATCATAAAAAAACGAGCGACTCCCGACTACTTTTTCGATTAGACGATTTTTGTAGCTGTAAGTTGTAAACTTTACGGATAAAATTATTACTTCTGATAAGACACCCCGATATGACAGTCAGCAGACATTTACGACCCGCTGAAGATTGAAATTTAATTAGGGTAACATAACTTCATCACATTTAATGCGATACTGTCACCTGTTGGTGGAAAGGTTTTATAGTAAAATAATAAAACACAACAGCAACTCGAGTACTCGTTGGAAAATTTTATATTCTCTAGGTCAGAGCCGGTTTCGAGCATCGTGACCATTATACATTACTTACGTTTTGTCACTAAATAACTAGAAATGCTCTTATTTCATCCCATCACACTGATGCAATAGAATCGACAATGTACAAACAGTTTGTATTATTTATATACAAGAGGAATTAATTACAAAGGAAAAAAACACACCCTAAAAGTCTTGGATCCAAATATAAATCTGAATTAATTTTCAAAACTATTGATTTGCTTGTGTCAAATCAATAGTTTCAGTCATGTCAGTTTAATTGCATACGTGTGATAGAATGACTCAAGATGCCGAAAGGAGAAACCCGGGTCGTCAAGAGATAAAATATGTGGAATCGTACAAAGTTTCAACAAATCCAATGTATAATTTAGTTTATTATTTGTTTTAACTTTTTGCTCGCTTGAATGCGTGCAATTAGATCTTAAGAAATTTCTCCTTGCCGAATAGAATGCCTGAAGATGCCGAAAGGCGAAACCCGGGTCGTTAGTAACAAGACATGTGGAATCGTATAACGTTGTAACAATTCAATAGTTTTATATTAATAATTCAAATTTGATATAGAAATTCCAACGAGCACACTCAGTCGATATAAAATATAATATATATAAAATTATGATATACTTCAAGAAGATAAAATCAGATTATTTTTAAATGAAATAATAACTTGAAATTTTAAAGATAATTTTTGGCAATAAAAAATGTGCAGGAAGTGAAAAAAACATCGATTTTACGATGGGTTTAGATGAAAGAAATGTGTTTGTGGACAGTTTGATCACAAATAAATAAAATATTTCAATGCTGGTGTGCAGGGCAGAAGAAATATCGTAGAGATCCATGCAGGCGAATTGGAAGACAATATGCAAAACACCAAGACTCGCGCTATATTTAGCCTCTACTCGTCACTAAAAATAGTTCCTCTAAATCCATACAATATCCAAAGTAGACGGTCGCAATAAAACTTCGGTAGGTATGCATGGAAAACGCGATCGACTACACTCTGCACTCGACAGTTTTATTTGTATCGCCGTGATCGTGTATTTGAAATGTGGTCCAAACGTCTTGACGATGCGGCGATGTAATTTACCTACCAACTCAAACAGCGATTTTAATTATTCCAGCTGAGTCATCCAAAAATGTTCAGTCCGATTCACGTACACGATCGTCGACATAACACATCGCGAAATATGATTTCATAGAAGAAGTAGAGAAGAGGTTTCCAAAATACGACACACGATAATTCAAAACTTCAGTATGTTGGTACGATGAGATAACTAGGCGTTTGGGACTGTTTAGGCGGAAGTGTCAATGTGGCCCTTAGGCTAAATAATTTAGATATCCTCAAAGGAGAGTATTCTTAAAACAAGTTATACATTTTTTTTACAAATTGAGTGAGGATACTGTTTGATTAAATTTTAATATCACATTAAAATCATTCAAACCTTTTATCAGGCCTGTGGAGTCGAAGTCGTGACTACGAATATTTCGTTTAGACAATTTTGAAAAATATCTCTATGAATAAAAAGAAGTAAACCGTCTTCGTTTGAGTCCCAATATAGTATATTTGGCTATTTTCCGGACATTTGGTTGATCTTTATTTCAATGCACATAAATAGGAAAGGTAGGAAAAAAACCTACAATAAGATCAAGCGTTTTTTAGTCGGAGTAGTGTATTTTTAAAATCTTCACAGCCCTCTTTTTATACTTAGACGTATTTATTACTCACGGCCCGGGTTTCGCCTTTCGGCAATTCCACGCATGGATTTGACCTGAGCTAGTAAACAGGTCATATGATTTACTTATTATTAGTCGAATTAAGAAAAATAGCGTAAAATTGTGAAGCTTCGCATAATAATAAAAACATATGAAGTATTTCAAAATTTGCGGAATATACACTGCAAGCGATGTCAATCCACAAACGCTGTATAATCAAGTTTCAACAAGTTTAAAAACGAAACGAGTTCTACAATTGGACGCATTACAATAGAGTTATATAATTAAAACGCTTATCAACCCTTGGATGGCATGCGCTATAGTGGACGCCTAAGTATTGTTTCAAATATTGTGTACAACCATTCCCAGTTTCATAATTTCTTTCAAATCAGCAAAGATTTTTTGTAATTTTATTAATCGAAAAAACATGTACCCGTAAAATATTGAATTGTTTATTTTATACACTTTCAATTAAAGTAAACAAAAAAATAAACTGGATTGGAAGTTAGGTGGTCAATGCTACTACGCATTTCTTCTACTTTCTTTAGGAAACACGGGTTTAAATCCACGAAAGGAAAATATCACACCATTTTTTTTTTCTAAGCGAATGATACATTATAGTATATCACACAGCAGTACAATGGTCGGCGACCTATTATCCGTAGGTAAGTGAATTACTCACTACAAATTTTTTTATCAAATTATTTTACAAACATGTTTATTTATTAAAAAATACCTTTTTTAATGTGTTAACTGTCACTTCTTGATGGAAAGGCATGATATTTTAAATAATAAAAACACATTTTTTTTAGTACTTATTTCCACAATATATTTTTTGATCAGGACCGGTTTCGCTCATCGCGAGCATTATCAACTGTTAAAAAAACATATTAAAACATATCTGAAAATGAAAAACTAATAATGATTTTTGTCACTTACTAATTTTAAGTAGGTAACTAAGGGTACATTTTTATTTATCGATGTATTATATTAATGTAAATATAGTTAAGTCAAAACAATTTTATACACTATGAAAATAAAATTGACTTTTTTACCGGGTCTTTCAAACGTTTTCTGACTACTGAGTTGCTATGTTTTTATTCGTTATGAAAACCAGTGTAACCCAACAAAAAAAACACGCCACTGCTCTAAAGGGCTCTTGGGAAGCTCTGATATAGAGCGTTCAAGTTCTTATCCTCAATGAAGAAAGAGTTCGAGACTATGAGTCATAGTCGTAAAAACAAGTCTACTAAGCGGCATAGGGATCCGAAATGGTTTGGAAATAAGCGACCAAAACATGTTTGCCGATATCTTTCTTTCAACTAACTAAACACCCTCCACCCCTATGTATATTCATCTACATGGAGATGAAGTTTCGCTGCCTGCGATAAATACGAACCTCGCTGTAACGCAAGACAACCTGACAAACTTTTGCTGGAATACTATGGTAATATACGTCAACCGATGGTAATTAGCCTCGCTCTAAACAAAAACCGAACAATGTTTCGCATTTTGATTTCATTCGTCCGAATTTATTACACGGTGTCTGACCCCAATAGCAGTGTTCGGCACATCGGTCATATTGCAATTCGAAACAAAGAATATACGATAAAACAAACGGCAAAAATATTTATATTAAACCAAGACTTTTGTTATATCACAAGCGATCAGGACCGGTTTCATTCACCATGATTAATAGTATACTAACAAACCAAAGCTATAAATAGTTACTGTATATAAATATAAAGTGATATTTTATTATTATCAGGTATACACCAATCACACGTTTTCACTTTTACACGGATTGAAAAAGAATTTAGACCAGTTACATTTACGGCTAAAACCATCCACGAAGGACTCGAACTGTGAAAAAAATTAGATCATTTCTTACAAAATTACTTAAATGTTGAACGGGCCCTTAGATTCTAACGTGATATTAATCGATGCTTGGCTCAATATGATGAGGTCCATAAACACGAAATCCGAAGTAAATTTTTGTTACCAAATCTCCTCGAGGTGTAAATGTGTCTACTTCAAACATCGAATTGGCACAAATAATTTCGAGTGATGAAAGTGACTTTGAACCAGTCACGAAGAAGAGATTGACAGTGATTTGTGATAGTGACGAATGATAAGAACTCCACCAACCGTTTTTTATGAATCTTTTGTATTTCATTTATTTTGTTCCTCTATATATTATGCTTTATATGTTTTAAAAAAAAAAAATGTATATTTATACTAATAATTTTGTTTTATTTATGTATTTTAGACAACAGCCAAATTATGCGTATTTAGTGTACTTTTCGATTTACACGGTTTTACATTTAAAAGTATACAATTTCGATTTACACGTTTTTCTCAGGAAACTATCTACTGCGTAAATAGAGTAATAGGTATATGGAACAAAAAGTTCAAGAGCTAGGAAAAGAATTTATAGATTTTACAATGCGATAAGAGAACAGCGGCGGTGGATAATTTTATTGATAAGATAAATGAACTTACTTTGGTGTTTGTCTGCGAGTTGTATAAGCGGACTGGGCAAGTCCCTCCGCCTATAGAAGCACATGACTTTCGCCTCGACATTGCCGGAGGGCGTTTTGTTCAGCTCCTCTATCCGCCGGATCTGGTAAGGGAGCGTTGACGACGTTTCGAAATACACACAATCTGCAACAACAATAAAATCATCAGTAAAAAAGAAAAAAATCCTCAAATTAATTATAAAACAATACGAGAGATGGCGATAACTTATCTCCCTTTAGTATTTCTTCACTCTCTCTCAATGCTTGTTAACCGAACAACTGACGTAAGCGTGTTGATGCGTTTCATAATCCTGTGATCATATATATTTGACATGTTAACGCGTCACACGTTAAAACATGTAATATTATACTGACTATGTCGACTGTTTTAAATCATATGATTTCTGGTAAACAAAACCAACCTTTTTTTTATTTTTCGCATTTTTAACTTCCGTCCTGCACGGCAGCACCATATGAATATGCCTTCCGGCAGTTTAAAGGTTAACGCCATTATAAGGGATCACTACTAAGTGAATATAAGAGTCGGAATCATTAGGTTTGACGCAAACCATTCTAATTTACATTGCTGAAAATTTATACGATTTCACATGTTTTGTCATGAACAGCCCGGGTTTCACCTTTCGGCATTTTGAGGCATTCTGTCACACGGATTCAATATCATTCGATTACATAAATTAGATAATATTACCACTTTACCACCCCCTGCCCTTCCCAACAACTTCATTTTTTATTTGTAAATATAATGAAAAGAATCTTTATATTTCAAGCAATCATTTATGTGTCATCGTTTTACACAAATAATAAGCATTTATTGACTATAATTTTAACGACTGTACATTTACGTAAATGTTTATCCGAATAATTTACTATAACATCGCGAACCAGTCTCCTCTCTCGGTACGATGTGAATAATATATATGAAAGTAATTAAAAATCATCCCGGATAAAAGCTAATTCGTATCTTGATATAAAAAAAAACGTAATGCCTACAAATTTTCAGTTTTGTTAAGAAAATATAATTATTAAAATCCTGGAAGGAAGTCTTGGTAAGATTTTCACTCGACGGGCAGCGCGTTCGGCGATATACAGGGCAGTAGCGCACAGGAAAACTCTAGTAGTATTCCAGAAAAATATACCTTTTCATCACATATAATAACAATAATAAAATAACATTAAAAGAGAATGCTTTTTTACGTCAGTTCAATAAACTGAAGTAATATTTACATGTACCGTTAGAATACGTTTTTCCACTATTGCCTGCTGAGCAACGTAACTAATATTCGAACACCGTAAATATAAAAAAATAGCAATGCTGGTCTCAAGCAAAGTTATGGAGATTATCAAACAAAATCAGGCTACATTATAAAAATACAAAAATTAGCTCTTACGCGAAATTTTTAAAAACTGTAACATTTGTATATATCGAGTGTGAACTATGTAACACAATCCTTTCAGACGTTGGCAGTAATAAGAGTTAAAAGATGGAGTCGCACATATGTATTTATTTATTTTACATAAGATTCATGATATCGTAGATATTTTCGCGCTGGAAAATGTCGAAAAGTTTAAATTCATTCTTGAAAGGATTTTATAACAAATAATAATAAGCTCTCATTTGATAGCTGATTATTATTGAATTTATTTTAGATATTTAGTTTTCGCCTTAGGGTCTGTGTTTTTCTGCAATCACCACCTTTGGTATATAGACGATGCTAACTGTTAATTGTACGTCAGTTCAGTTGCATTCGTGTGACAGAATGCCTGAAGATGTCGAAAGTCGAAACCCGGATCGTTAGTGACAAAACTTGTGGAGTTTTGACAATTTAAGCTTAATATTGAAATTCCACCAAGCACCTCCAGTTGATATCATAAACAATGACGTTAATATATTTATATGATTTTTAGTGGTGCGTATAATATTAGTTTAAAAGATCAATTAGCCATCGATTAAATTGAGTCCGCCAATCACTACACGCAATAATGAATACTTACGTCGTTTAATGTTGCGAGATAGTATATAAATAAAACGTTGATTGAAACTGTTCAAGACTTTTTTTATTTAAAATTTGCCTCTAGCCAGATTGTATTTTTTTTTCAGAAATATATATAAAATATAGTCGTTCTAAATATGACAGTGACTATAAACATTAATACACCAAAACAAAACACACACAGGATGTCTCTACTCGTAAGGGTGGCAATGTTAACAATGTTTAAACTGTCATGCACAAGCTCACTTTTGTGTTGTCCTGATAACTTAAATCAGTAAATTTATTCAACACTAACAAAAATTATGACGGTATGGAACGAGTAAGCGTTTATAAAACACACGAATAGTGTATCGATACATTATTCAGTATAAGGTTTCTTAATACGGGAATCTTCAACTTAACAATACTCGACTTGATTAGTATTTAATCCGATATACACGCTTTGTGAGATCCACGAAACACTTAAGGGCAATACCACCGAAATTAGTTCGACAAGTTTCGCTTACTTAGCAATCGACAGAATCGGAGCACACAGCGAAACTCGTGTGATCGTTCGGTTTTGCGGGAAAAACTTAAGAGATCAGCTCGAGGACGCCACTGCCACTGCCACTGCTCACTGCGGGCGGCGTTCAAAAAGAGGGTTCTCAATGAGAAACTAGCTACAGAAGAAACCACTTCTGCAAGATAATAATTCTGATTTAGAAAACCCTTTCAAGGAAGAGACCTTCGGCGAAAGTGGGACGACACGCGTTGGGCAGAATTTCGTCGTTTATTTTAGTGAATATTCAACTACCAGTACCCACAGACAATAAGGGATGAGTCGATTGAGAAACACGGTCGATAATGATTTCACACAATATGATTTAAACGAAGGTTTATTTTTTTCATTACAATTCAAAAATTCCACGTAATGCGGTACTACAATCAATAGGGTTCAAATCACCAAAATTTACGACTTTTTAAATCAACGGACATCTTTTATGTTTTCAACATCTTAGTCATATTCAAACCAACTGATTATAATATATTAATATAATACAAGTAACCCTATTCGAAAATCGCTACCATATCTCAAAATAAAACAATATTACGTGATCAGGTGTCGTCAAATGGACTTTGGTGGTATCATTCATAAACTAGTTCCCCGGTGAGCCAAAAAAGTATATTCCAACATCGAATAATTGAAAAAGAAAATTCATAATATAGGAATATATAATGACAATTTTGGCAGACAACAATCAACACACACCAATATGCCGTCTCAACAGCTGATAACGTAGCAATAAGCGGGTTAAGACTGTTTGATCTGAAGAAGAAATTTTGTTTCAAAAATTATATCAACAGCGAAATGTTTTTTTTTTTAAATATATATTCTCTGCTCTTAAGAGGGGTGGAATTTGAATATACACTGAAAAGCTCACGGTATTTATATGGGGTTATTGCTCACCTTTGCAGATCAGATGTAGGAGGCGACAATAATAATACGAGAGTCGGGGCGCAGTGACTAGTGAGCACCGAGACGTTTTTCGCGCTGCGGTGCGGATTAACCGGTGGTGGCGGGGGTCGGGGGGTGGACGGCCCCCTCCCCGCGGAACCCACCCCCCACTCTTTGGCCCCGAGAATAATCAATACCGCCGGTGTGCGACTGCGGGAGGGTGGGGTAGGGTGGTCTTACACTCTCACATTAGGCGATGCGTCTGCCATTATTGTTATTTATACTATTACCTAATATTGATTGGCGGGTGGCCATCCAGAGGGGGCACCCTCAACCCCTCGACGAAACGCCGCCGTCTATCGAAACCGAGTGAAAAATCATTTGAATATTTTCAAGACAAAATGTAACAAATTAAATAAGATTGTCAAGTTCGATTCTTCATGCATAAATCGCATACTTCCAAAAACTGACATAACACGAGTACTCAATTTTTTGTACTACCAATGTAGAGCATATTTTGCCTACTATGAGAAGATACTAGGCACTCTTTTAATGGACCCTTCTTCTACAAAGAGAGCAAGGTTAGAAGGAATCTGGAACAGGAGTAGTGGTTAGCTATGAGCAATCGCAACGTCCCGTTTTTTAGGATCGGATAGGTAGACAATTATTTTTAAACACACCAAAAACCCACCGGTGTCTTTTGAAAAGTTTAAAATAAACACTGTTACACTAAGGACTAGAATCGGAAGATCCCACACGGAACCACGACTACATCACGGATCCGACATTTGATAAACATTACACGATTACAAATAAAATCAGATATTCTTTTAGAAAAACAAAATTCTCTCCCTAGCCGATCTCCCTGTCGAGTCTTCAAAGGGACTATACAAAAACAGCTTCATATTATAAAGTCAGCAATCCCTGAGAGAAAAAAAGCTATCATCGTAATAATACGGTAGGAGTCTTTCGCTATTGAAAGTAACATCGCATTGAGGCATCGAAAACTGATATACGCAATAATATTTGCTTGTTATTATTCAATTAGCCCAAAACTGAAGCTACGGAACGAATATACCGTTAAGAAAAAACGTCATATGACCGAATTAGAAATGCTGTTATTTTAAACAAAATTGAAGTAAAATTAACGCATTGTTATACAACAAATTCTTGTTACTTCTCCTTACTTCCTTATTGATTGATTGTTCAGAGCTCGTAATGGATTATTGATTTACCATAATTGTAGTTGTAATAAGTGATTGTGAACATTTAATTTTTATACTAATTTACTTTATTTGTATCAATATTGTATGATTTTATGTAAATTGTTTCCTAGTTCTTGTACCCATGGTTTTGTACACCTGCTACCTTCAACTCAAATAAATTTTTTGTTTTGCATAAATAGACTTGTTTGTAAATTGTATTCTATCAGTTGATAATGCTCGCGATGAGCGAAACCGGTCCTGATCAAAAAATATATTGTGGAAATAAGTACTAAAAAATGTGTTTTTATTATTTAAAATATCATGCCTTTCCATCAAGAAGTGACAGTTAACACCTTAAAAGTAACAAATTCTTGTTTATAGTCACGCGTATATCGTATTGTAATTTTACTCGGAAGAACTGCATTACCACAAAGTAAAAATAACATTGTTTTCATTTCAGCCATCCTCATAACTATGCTTCAACTAAAATAATCTTAACTTTAAATCCTGTTATTAACTATTGCGATGTAAAGATTGAAATTTATTCTTAACGTTCATAAATAATTTATGATATCGATTGAAGTTGCTTGACGGATTTTCAATATAAAATTTGAATTGATAAAACTTTTTATATTTGAGACACAAAACCTGTGTAGATTAAATCTGATTGTGTAACATAAAAAATAATAAAATGCATCAGTTGCAATCGAATTCCTTCAGTATACATACATTTTATAGAAATGACTGTCAGTTCTGTTGCATCCGTGTGTTAGAATGCTTGAAAATGTCGAAATGCGAAAAAAACTAGCCGTTAGGGACAAAATATGTGGAATCGTACAAATTATATTTCAACAATTCAAATTTATTTATTCACACTTATATTTGGGTTTACATACTTTTTTAACAAAAACCTCTTGAACACGAAAAAAACGTTCCGGCCCCCATTTTTTGTAAACCGTTTTCGGCTGTATATTATTTTTAGGTTACGCAACCTGAAATAGTCTGATTTAAATGAAATTTAGCATTTGTACTCAGGGTTGGCGAAATAGCAGATGTAGGTACGTCAGAATCTTGATATGGCAAAGACGTTACAGACAAAACCACTCACCTAAAGTCATCTTGCTCCAAAATAGAGAAACTTTAGGGGTAGCCGATGAAAGTAGAGGGGTCGTCATAAAATACACACATAAGACGTGATTCTCAATTTCCTGGCACGCTGGTTGTCAAGCTTGTCAAATATATGGCTCGCTCGACCTTTCTTCATTCACAAAATTTCAACAAATAAAATTTTTATACTGCTGAAAAATACATTTTATCGACTTTAGGGCAATCAAATTTTTACTATAATTTAAACTCGAATACGAAAATAAAATTTTGACTATGCTGGTATAGCGAAACCGTATCGCGAGTGACAAAACATGTGAAAATGTAGACAGTGCGGACGATTCAAGTTTGATAAAATGCCTATGAGCATGAACCGGCGGTGCACCGAAACTCCAGTTGATATTTAAAATATACAAGTTGGTCGTCCCACTTCCACCCGTTATGTGTGGCCACCTTCCATATCGCAATACTAATAAAAAAAAATCTATTCTGATCCTCATTTTCTTGGCCCGATACAGAGCTGCACGGACCGCTGCCGGAGCCGTGCATTGTTGTGCTTCAGAAAACAAAAAAAATGGCTTGTTTAGCCACTTAGCCTACGTGAAATTAAGAATCTTTTGTTTCTATGTATTAAAATCTGCCGTGGCAATAATTCAGTCACAGCCTTTAAACAATAAAAAAAATGGTTATTGTTTCAATGATAATAAATGACTTTAAACAAATTTTAATAACTTTTAAGGTGCTAACTGTCACTTCTTGGTGGAAAGGTATATTTTATATAATAAAAACAATTTTTTTAGTATTTACTTCCACAACATATTTTTTGATCAGGACCGGTTTCACTCATCACGAGCATTAGTCATTCAGTCGTATCAGTTGATAATGCTTGCGATGAGCTGAACCGGTCTTGATCAAAAAATATATTGTGGAAATAAGTACCAAAAAAAATGTTTTTATTATTGAAAACATAGTGGAATTGTATTCTCAACAGCCTAAGTTGAAATTAAGACGGCTATCGTACTGTACCGAGACTAAATGTAGATATTAATTATATCACACGTTTTTAAACGATTTTTTTTGCAGTCGAAATATCAATTAAAACGCCTATCAGCCGCTCGGCTCTTACGGTGTGCTCCGTCACCTCGCCCCGTGCGTTCGTTTTGAGAAGCGCTGGTAAATCATACAATCATAGATGGTGCGGCGCATATCAGAATATCCGCAGTCTTTCTCTTCTTCCATTACCAAGATTACGTCCCCCGCATTCAGATTTATTACTTTTATCCTGTCGCTTTAAATATAAACCAAAACTTGGATAATCTCAAACCGAGATACCGGAGCGAAAAGACCCAAATGTTTTTGACCCGAAAGGACTTACGTTAAGACGATATTTTTACAATTCGTCGCGAGTTCTCCCTGCTTACGTTGAATCTAAATTTCTGACAATGTGAAATTCGTACACTATAATAACAATAAACGGCAAGAAAACTTCCCGAAAACATTTGAGCAAGAATATTACATCACAAAATACACGATGTGTAGTTTTCAAACGAACATAATGAAAATCATAAAGAAGGAATATTTCATCACAACACGGTGAAAAAATAGCAACATATTTTAAATCCACAAAAATTTATTGATTGAATTGGCACTCACTTGGTAGAACTCCATTATAACACGGTGAAAAAATAGCAATGTATTTTAGTTCTACAAAATTATTTTTAACAAATATAGTTGATAGCTATTTCGGCTCACGCCATCGTCAGAACTATGCTTAAACTAACATTCGCTTATCTATATATAGCTGTGCAGAAAAGGCACACAACACATCCTCTCTCCTGTTCCAACGGCCTAGCTTGTTACTTTAACACAATGACACTAAATTTTCAAAATTCTAAATGAAACAATAGGTGTCTATGACAATAAGATTATATGTGGGACGGAAGTGGTCCGTATGGAAGCAAATCAGACCACCCCTTTGTACAACGGCTGGACAAGTGGCGATACTATTGTGTTAGTTTGTTCGTTAAGAATCCTTTGTGATAATTGGTGTCTATTGATTTCCAGCTGTTCCAAAGCCGTCATTCTCCGACCCTTACTACAAAGATGCAAACATTTAGGCGTTGAGTTTAAATTTATATTATGTGATTCATTAATAATGTGATTAGCGAATTGTGAAATAACGTGATTAGCGAATTGTGAATTTGTTTTAAAAAAACAGATTCACAATTCACACAAGACCCGGTAACGGTGGGAATGCATCAGTAGTGACTTGATGCATTCCCAACGTTACCCACCAATTTAAAGCAAGTGGGTATTCCAAAATTTTAAATAGTCCGATCCCGTTTTAATGTTTGTTAATTAAACTTTAAAACATTAAAATTTAAATTGATATTATTTGTTGTTAAATCCTTTCATCAATAATTCATTAATAGTATTTATTATTTACAAAACTCATTATATGCAAATTGGGTGTCATAATAATTAAATCAAGAGTTTTAGTAGTATATAACCGACGCTAACTGTATATAATGTGTCAGCTCTGTGACATCCGTGTGATAGAATGTCTGAAGATGACCGAAAAGCGATTAGCGACAAAAGACGTGGAATCGTACAAAGTTTCAAAAATTCAAATTTGATATTGAAGTTTATCATTAAGAACATTAATCAACATTACAGTTACATTACATTAATAAAAAAATTCTTAACGAACAAACTAATATATGTCGGTCGCTACTGCACAATCAATTACAAGGGGCTGTTTCGTTTCCGTAATAAACCATTTCCGAGCAATATTTAAACTTATTGATATAGCCGCCTTTTTAGTTTCATTTACAATTTTTGAAAATTTTTAGCTCAATGCGATCAAGAAACAAGATAGGTCGTAAAAACAGGAGAATATGTATTGTGTACCTTTTCTACACAGCTATATGTAGATGAGCAAATGTTCGTTTAAACATAGTTCTGACAATGGCATGTGCCGAAATAGCTATCTTAAAAAAATTGTTGAACTAAAATACATTGCTATTTTTTCACCGTTTCATAATGGAGTTCTACTAAGTAAATGCCAATCCAATCAATATAAATTACACTTCTATCAGCCATCTAAGCAGCCAGAAGGTTAAAATATGTGTCACGCTAATATAACACCTATAACAGACAAGCGGGAGAATCGAAGTGATTCGTAAAAAAACCGTGTTACATTACTCTTCTTATAGTCGATATAATATGGAATAGATAAGACGCCAAGACTGGTAGGGTGTTCAAAAATTAACTAAAAATAGAATGAGAATGACTTCGCAGTGTGCTGTCGAATCAGCGATCGTAGAGCAGTGCCATTGCTCAGCGGCGCGGAGAGGACCTTGAACCGGTCACAAACTTATAAAATAAAATATTTCAAGACGTTTTACTGTTAAAATGACGCCATTTCCGGTAATCATACATCCACTCGACGTTTGAACATGGAAACTAGATGTTCTTCGCAGTGGCGATTGTTACATTTGTATATGCATATCAAAATGGAGCTCTTAATTGATGTATTAAAAATAAATACATGAAGATTAGCGTGCGATAATTATTTCAAAAGCATAAAATTATTTATGAACGCGAAAATAAAATAGACATCATTTTTAAGGTCTTAACTGTCACTTCTTGATGGAAAGGCAATCATATTTTAAATAATAAAAAATACATAGATTGAACTGGCATTTAATTGGTAGAACTCCATTATAACACGGTGAAAAAATAGCAATGTATTTTAGATTTACATTTTTTTTATAATATATATGTATATATATATAGATAGTTCAGACGATGGCGTGACCCGAAATAGCTATCAACCATATCTTATAAAAATACATTTTTGGTACTCATTTCCACAATATATTTTATAAACAGGACTGGTTTTGCTCATCACGAGGATTAACAATTGAGATTTCAAAAACTCATTAACTGTCATAATAATCAATAGTTGCTTAAGAATTTCAGATGAATATTTGGCTCCTGGCTTTAGGGTCTATATTCTTTCCTGTGTTATAGCGCTTGTATATAACAAATGCAAACCGTTTTCAATGTGTTGGTTATATTGCATCATTGTGACAGAATGCCTCAAGCAGGCGAAACCTGGGTCGTAAGTGACAAAACATGAGAAAATGTACTAAACTTCAACAGTTAAATTGGATAAAAGATATATTGTCATTAATCACTTTTATGTGTTCACTGTCACTTCTGCATTACATTTAAATTATAAAACAACGTTTGAAACTATTTTCATAATTTTATCGCTTCATTACTCTAATATGCAACAGAACTGACGTGAACAGAACGTCATGCCTGAAGATACCGAAAGGCGAAACTCGGGTGATAAGTGACAAAACATGTGGAATAGTACAAAGCTGTAACAATTCAAACAAGCTTTTTAGCTTAAGTCTTTACAATAGTAATACAATATTTCTCCCGATTGATTAATATAAATCTGTAACGAACGGCTAATTGACATGTTGAATACTATCGCCACCATTTGGATACTGTGGACAGTAAATAAATAAATAAATAATGGCATGCCTGAACCTAAATAGTTGCGCAGGACTGCCTCAGACACAAACGGCTGGCAATGCGCGCAAAGACTTCCAAGATCGTGAATAAGAAATGAGATTCGCATCTCAAGACGCAGACAGCCTTCGACGCCACACATATAAAGCGCAAGCCCCCAAAACTGTGGTCCGGGTAACCCAGCAAACCACGTACTAGAATAAATCGGCCTCAAAAAATTTTGAATTATTTAAATGAAAAACAAATGGTAATTTAACAGAGCCAATGTGTACGTTAAAAAAGAAACGTCGTGTTGCAATGATCACCTTTAATTTTAGTTTTTTTTAAGAAATATTTTGTTGTAAAACCCTTTCAAGAGAAGAAAAACATATTATTAGCCATGTCAAGCCTTTACAATAGTAATACAATAATTCTCCGATTGATTAATAGAAATCTGTAACGAACGGCGAATTAACATGTAGAATAATATCGCCATTAAATTTGAATTGTTACAACTTTGCACGTTTCCATATGTTTTGTCACTAACGAACCGGGTTTCACCTTTCAGCATCCTCAGGCATTCCATCACACGGATGCAAAAGAAACGTGTGGTACCGCACAAGGTTGTAACAATTCAAATTTGATATTGAAATTCCATCAAGCATCTTCGGTCGATATCATAAATTATTTTAATTTTGGTGTTTAATTCGCATTTTTTTTCCAAATAACCATGATGATATATATGTAAGCTAGACTGGCAATGATTAATTTTAAACGTTTTATGATGCAACCCACGTGTTTAAATCCGCATTTCTTTCCCACCTTAGCATAATGATGTGCAAGGTATACGTGCATCATATATGCGTTTTTAAATGTATCACACATTTAGAAGCGCTGTACACTTGGAACGCGTATAAAAGCATTGGGCATAGGCACGCACCTCGCGGCCCGCTACTTGGGAAAGAATACACGGCCATTGCCAGGTAACAGTAATTGTCAACCATACCACCTGCTTGAGAAATATATCGTGTCAAATACTACGTGTCAGTCTTTAATCAAACTCCTGATTTACATTAAAGCAAAATGTAATGAAAATCTTATGAGAGTATTCTACTACACTAGAATATATTTATTCAAATCGATATTTAAAAATTGTGGTCATGAAAAATTCTAAATATAACGCTTGTTTGACACGTGACTAAACCATTTTTGGAGAAATAGTCAAGAAGTAAGTTTTATATAATATTATGTATTTCGTCTTTAGAATAAAGTAAGTCAAAATATAAAATGATCGCCGAAAAACACAATTTCTAGCCATTTGGGCTCATTAATCAGAAATATTCAAATAAAATAATTATCCCACATACCGACATCTACCAAAACCCTTAAAAATATACCATGGCGTTGAAGCATTTTTATCGTATATGACAGAAAACGTGTTTTTTTTTCTTCAATATTAATCGAGAACAAATTATCAACGTAAAGGAAGACTTCAAATATACTAATATAATAGTGGCTAGTCAGTAATGCACGACACCGTTACGCCGAGCTTTATGATATTTTGATTTTTAATTTTACATATTTGTTTTGTCAGTCGCTTTATGCTTAAAAGCGGGATTATTTGTGACTATGATGTTCAATATTTTTGAAATATTTAATGGTGTTAATAAAGTATTATAATTACTTGCTTGAATTGACATTTACTTGGTAAAACTCCATTACAACACGGTGAAAAATTAGCAATGTATTTTAGTTCTATAAAATTTATAATATATATATTTGATAGCTATTTCGGCTTCTAACAAGTTCTGATGAAGCCGTAAGCCGAAATAGCTATCAACTATATATCTAATAAATTGTTATCTGAATTAAATGATTATTCTTTCATGCCCTTTTATGTCTGATAAATCCTGTTTATTCGCTAAAAGTATTTGAATTATTTCAATTTATTACAATATTGGTTATGTTATGTGCCAATATTATAAAGTTTTATAGAGTAAATACAAACTTCAAAGCGCTCAGCGTTAAAAATTTGCTTGACTACAATAAACATGAGAATGGGGCCGCAGTTGCAACATACCAATATGTATAATTGCAAAAGTGATCTAGCAATGGTTGAATAACTTTCAATGCCGTTGGTGAAAAATAGAAATATATTTTTTTCAGCCTGACTGCATCAGCGCGGAGCTGTCGATAATGATGGACGGGAAAATGAAACTAAATAAAATGCGAGCAAAATTCAATTTGAAAATAGATAAAAATAGTAAAAGCGTTTAAGAGGCGGATGCTATCATAACCGCAAAAAAAATGTCGCGGAGCGAGATCTCCCAGCCAACAATGGCGATCGAACACGACAGTTAAAAAAAAAAACAAAAAATGCCGCGACACATAAAATTAAGTTCAATTCTATTTTCCACGCGGCGTATACAAACGAGTTTTACGAGTTTATTGGAATAAAAAGTACATTTTATTTGGATGCAGTAATTACATATTTAAAAAAAAATAGTATATATTTTACTTTACTCAACATTTTGTAAAATATATGAAAAACAAGAACGGAGTATAGGAACTCGATGATTATAAATTTATTACAATAAGCATGAACAATAAAACGATGCTGCGCAATCGTCTCTATATCCAAGGATCTATAATATTAATCTTAAACGGCATTTCCGAAAAAATAGCTTGCGAGACAATTGGGGATTGGCTAGATCCCAAACAAATCATTTTATTCTTTCATATTACAATAAAAAAGTACGTCTTTAAAATATCACCAGTAATTATATATAAAAGAAGCATTTATGTATAATTTTGTGTGTCGAACTTTTATTAGAGATTACCATGCGTATAAATGATGATGACGATGATTTGTAATATATCTGTCCGTTGCTATTATTGGCCACTATGCCGAATGTATTGTAAGTTTTGAATGAAATTTGCCGAATCATATTATACACAACGCAACATGATAACTTTCAGTTTAGTAAACAACATTTATGTTTTAGTCACCAAAAAACAAAATGCAGATGGCGTTTCTGCCAACCCTCGCTTTATTTTTACTATAACTGCATGACCCTAATAAAATCGCGTTTTTCGTGTAGTTGAAAGTGATTGAAATCAGTCAATACGTTAGAGAATGTTATTCAATGACATCAACACATGATTCAATCAAAATATGGCAAATAAATTGTGCCATTTTTTAAATATTAAATTGTATACTGAACGAATTCGATGGAATGCATTTTATTCATTTTTATGACATACATTCAAAAAATTTATTGACACAAGTTTTGTCACTCAAATGTAAAAAGATTCAACACTACATTGATATAATTTATGATATCGACTTAAGGCGCTTTATGGAATTTCAATAACAAAATTCAATTCAAATTTGATTTTGATTTTTAAACCATCAAGTACCCTCAATCGATGTCGTATATTATTTCTGAATGATTAAAAAAATAATATATTATTAGACAGTTCTGTTGCATCCATGTGTTAGAATGCTTGAAGATGCCGAAAGGCAAAACCCGGATTGTCAGTGACAAAACATGTGGAATCGTACAAAGTTCTAACAATTCAAATTTAATATATTATTAAAATTGATCCCGCTATTTATTCATCTTGAATATAGATAATAGCATTAAGTATTTAAAATAAAGATAGTGAATTGAAATCGAATACAAGCATGCTAAAACGAACGATAAATTTTGAAGTGTCGATAAAAGTATTCAGGTAATCCGCACGTGCCGACATTTGAATATCCCTGGTAGGATAGGGTAGGCAGACAGCCCGCGCCGGGCAAGAGTCTCAAGCGGCGGAGGCGCGAAGCTAAAGCAGCGCCCCGCGAGGGCGGCGGGAAAATCCCGCTCTCAGCCGGCCGCTCGAATTCACGGGCGTCGGAAAAGCCGACGCCGCACGACGCCGGCAGTCTGGCGAGTTTTGGGCCTCGGACAATAATCGCGAACAACGCGTACGGATTCGTCGCCGCAGAGTAATAACTATATGATCCTGCCATAAATAAAATAATTTTGATTAAATATTTGGTCAATAAATCCGTTGATAGTCGGTAAAAACAAATATTACGGCATGGTCATTATACGGATATTTAATTTATATTTATTTAATATATTATTTGTGTCAGCGTAAAACAAAAATCAATAAACTCAACCATAATAAAGTAGAATTTAACATGACAGCGTCAAAACAGTATGATAAACAAATATTAAATCTATTGCTTGATGGTTTATTTTAATTTAATAAATAAAAATACTATTACACGGTGAAAAAATGCCAATGTATTTTAGTTCTAAAAAAAATCAACAAATATAAGTCGGCCGCCACTCCTCAGACCATTGCGAGGGGCTAATACCTTCCCGCAATAAACCATATCAGTCCAATATTTAAGCTTATTGTAATTGCCGCCTGTTTAATTTCATTTACATTTTTTTTTTAGTTTTATTGCTAGCAGAAATAAGCTAGGTCGTTAAAACAGAAAAGACGGTGTATTGTGTACCCTTTCTACACAGCTATATATAGATAAGCAAATGTAAGTTTAAACATAGTTCTGACGATGGCGTGCGCCGAAATAGCTATCAACTGTATCTTATAAAAAATTGTAGAACTAAAATACATTTTTTTCACCCTGCTATAATGTAGTTCTACCATGTAAATACCAATTCAATCAATAAGACACTATTGTTTACTGTCGTGAAATTGATTTGTAAGTTTAAGTTAAGTTTCTAGTTTTTCACTCCAGGTAACGGATATGTAAAATTAGAACATATAAAATATCATTTTATCGAATTCACAGGTCACTTGAGTTAATTATTCATAGTCGCACGCACACAAGGACATGTGCGAAACAGTTTTACTAACCAATATGACACATCCGCGTTCCTATCAAATATCTTGAGAAAATAATCAATTATTTTAATATTGGGGAAAGTTAAATATATATACACGCATCGACCGAGACACTAGATTGGAATCATCGCAGAAATGTATTTAAACTACGATAGCAACAAGAAAAACTTTCCTGCTAACTGTAGTAGGTGTAACAGTTTTAAAATATGAATTTATGAACACTTATTATCAAGGGGAAAGGCCAAGTAAATTTGAGAACGTAATGGTAATCTGGAAAAAATGTTCAACCGTCGCGAACACTCGTGAATCTACAATAGATCGGACACACGAATAAAACTTGATGCGACCGAGAGATCCTTAAAATTTTATCTGTAAATTATTTTACTTCATTAAGATGAACATTGTATGATTTTTCGTGAATTGTTTTCTCAGTTCTCAAATCATACTTTTTAAATAGCTGTTAATTATTAACTTAACTCAAAAGTTTATATAAATAGTCGTTTGTGATTTGCTATCTCATCTTCGCTCATCGCAAGCATTATTATTATGATTATGAGCGAAACCGGGCCTAGTCATAGAATAAATTAATGATATTGCATTAGAAATGCTTTTGTATTAGACGGTGAAAAGATAGCAACGTATTTTAGTTCTGCAAAATTGTAGATACACGATTTTGTAATTTACATCGAGTGAAGGTGCGAGATGAAGTATAAATTCAATTAAATGCATTTCATTTCATTACTCCAATTCAACTAAAATACATTGCTATTTTTTTATTGTGATATAATGGAGTTCCACTAAGTAGATGCCAATTTTGGCAATAAAATGTGTTTATATTATTTAATGTACAAATTAAAAGTGAGTTTAATTTATGATATCAACTGAAGGTGCTTGATGGAATTTCAATATCAAATTTGAATTATTACAGCTTTGTACGATTCCACATGTCTTGTCACTAACGACCCGGGTTCCGTTTTTCTATATTCCACATGTTTCAACACCAAAGACTCGGATCTCGCCTTTCAACTGAATTATGTTGCATTAGCGTGATAGAATGCCTGAAGATGCCGAAGGGCGAAACGCGTGTCGTTAGTGACAAACCATGTGGAATCGTACAAAGTTGTCACAATTCAAATTTAAAAGTGAGTTGTTTCAGATATATGTATAGCTCCTAGCCCGAATGATGATTTTCCTGTGTAATTTCACTTGTAGTTAACATACGCGAACCGTTTACTTTGTGTCAATTCTATCGCATACGTGTGATGGAATGCCTAAAAGAAATACTCGAATAACACAAAATATTTGTAAATGTACAAAGATTCAACGGTTCAAATTATTGTAGAATATAGTTATAATATCCTTTCCTTGTGGCGATTTGTTCGAGAACCGCATCTGACTCCCCGCAGAGCAAGTCCCCATTGAATGAAGAAGACGTCGACGTCAGGCCATACAACAACACAGGCGGGACAGGGGGCCGAATTAAGCCGTACAAGTCAAGTGATTCGCGTATATAAGGTAAATATTGACACGGCTCTCAACCAGAATGACGAATGTGTATACTGTGAGTGATATACGACGAACCCCGGGCCTAGCATACATCCGCATCCGCTTTGGGGCAGGTCGTATTGTAGCTCAATGATGTTTCAAATATAGGAACTATTATATCAGGATTAGGGAAAATGGGCAAGCTTTAACGCACAATAATAATAGCAACATGTATTAGATGATGTATACATCTATATATATATATATATATATATATATATATAAATAAATGTTTTTATATATTTATTGCTATATAATGGATAGGAAATGTTTGAAACTTTCAAAATATTTTCTTTCCACCGTCGCGAATATTTCTGGATTATAAAAACCCCAACAAATCTGAAAAGTTTTTTAACCATTACAAACACTGTCAACCATGTCACACTTTGAAAATGACATTTTGCACACTGTCAATCGTTCATAAACTAAATTTCATTTTGGAATAAACTTTTCACCGAATGAAAACTTTTATCAAAAAATACTGACTCAATTCCATTACTTTGAATCTAATCAAGGTACTTATATACCAACTTTGCGAAATTGTCACATTATGAGGTCATGAGTTACTAATGACATTTTGCAAACCATCGATTGTTCTTAAACTAAATTCATCGGTAAAATAAACAAAACTACCGAATTATTTGTTTTAATATTCAAGATTGGAATATCTTAACGTGACTCAGCAGGAAACGGGTTAACAAATTTATTTTTCTACAAGAATATAACGTTTTCATTTGTTCAACGTGTACATTTCAAAGAGTACGAAAAGACCAGCACTAGTTGTGCGCTAACCGCTCTTCCTGAGCGTCGCCTTTTTCGATTGGATTTATGTGAGAGGGAATATTTGCCAGCCTGTCGTTTTACAGAATCGACAATTGATTGAAGAACGCTGTTCGTACCCGGACTCGAACCCGTGAGACCCGACAATTATATTATAAGATCTGAATTGTTAAAACTTTGTACGATTCTACATATTTTGTCACTAACGACCCGGGTTTCGCCTTTCGGCATCTTCAGTCATTCTATCACACGGACGCAACAGAACTCGGCTCTCAGTTGAAAGGCGGCAAGATATGTGGAATGGTGTAGTTTCTACAATTCAAATTTGATATTGAAATTCCATCAAAAACGTTGAGTCGATATCATAAATTATAATTATGTTATATTTAATTAGTAAAAATTAAAAAAAAAACTTGTTGAAAATATTAAAAAAATAGTCGAAATAGTTTAATAGGAATCCACAAAAACGATGTCAAAAATTTTAATGCAAATAAAAACAAATGACGACACCGTTTTCGTTTAGCGTATACATTGTAGTAAGAACGGTTTTGGGCAAGCTACACAATCCTCACAGCTGACTTACAAATGAACACACTTCAGCGCCTACACACCTAGAATTTGAAGGACATTGCCCAAACGGGTTATTTAGAAAATGTTCAATGGCCATCTTGGTATATTATATTCACAGAAAATAATACTTGAATACACATGTATATAGAGCTTATTCCACGGCATGGAATCTAAGGTGACAGTGAAAGCATATTTCTAGTGAAAATGATTTTTAACTAGAGAAAATACGCATCGCCAATTCGAGTAACGAAAATGTTTTTGAAGTGTGAACGATAGTAGTAAAATGTTGTCTACGTATTCAAGGAAAGCTCTGAACCGAATGTTATACAACTGAAATTAACTATTAATCCGTTCACCACTGAAACGTTGAGTATGTCAACACTAAATACACAGTGATGTCGGTGATAAGTAAACATTATTAGGAAAAATTTGGCTGTAATATAAAGTTTTGATACGGTAAAAAAAACAGCAATGTATTTTAGTTCTACATAATTTATAAGATAGTTAACAGCTATTTCGGCTTACGCCCATGTCAGAACTAAAATTTAGACACGAAAATTTTTGAAAATCATTTATTCAACACACTGTGATCACTTTTAAAGTGTTAATTGTCACTTCTTGGTAAAAAGGCATGATATTTCGAATAATAAAAAACACACTTTAAACACTGTTATTGAATATTATATTGTGTAGTTATATATTAGCAATACGTGGGTTGAAATAAGTTTTCACTAGTCTAAGAATATTTCAGCCTTTCATAAAATGACGAGATTTGTCGATACTACGCTGAGATACGAAACTCATTCACTGAAACATCAGGAAAAAATATAATTTTTAAATTTGATTTATTGATTAAAAATGAATTGAAATTCAGTCAAGCACCTTCGGTCGAGATCATAAACATAATATATATATATATATATATATATATATTCATTCATTCATTCATTATCAGCCGGGGTCGATCCACTGCTGGATGAAGGCCTCCCCGTTTTTTTTTTTTTCCAGGGGGGGGGTTTGGACATAGCAACACCACGCTGCCCAGGCGGGTTGGTGTTCGGTTTTCTGTCTGGGTTTTCCTTCCCATAGCCAAGAGAACACGGCACTCGGTGTTCCCGAGCGGTCACCCATCCAAGCACTATCCGCGCCCAATGTTGCTTAACTTCGGTGATCGCACGAGAGCCGGTGCTTACAACGCGGTATGGTCGTTGGCAATATATATATATATATATATTGTACTTGAAATAAACTAACGTTATAAGATGATTGTTTCCATATATGAGTCATTATAATGAAATCAGCGGTAATTGAAAAAAAATCATTTATAAATTTTGCTCAAAGATAGTGTATATTGCTAGTAATTCCTGTTGTAAATGATTGTCAGTTCTATTCATCCTCATGATAGATTGTCTGAAGATACTGAAAGGCGAAACCTGGATCTTGAGTGAGAAAACTTATGAAACTGTACATACATATTATAAATGATTAAAAAATGATATATGCCTTTCATGGAAACTTTGGAAATACTGGAACGAAGTCCCTGATATGGGCTGTTAATGGAAGATATTTCAACGGACATTTTTCTGTAATACCAAATTGTTAAGCAACATCTTGTGTCCTCCGAAAACGGAAAAGTTAATTAGTTAGTGCTACAAGAAGACTCGTGATATGCTTGAAAGGTTTTTAGAAACCGATAGGAGGTAGAATATTTTAAACATCACAGACAGGCATACATTCTACACAATTCAATTAATCAATTTAAAGAAATTACGCGATTAATTAATTTTTATACTCGTATTCCCAGCAAACTACGGAAACTTAATAAATGGTATGTCGAGAGACATTAACACACAACTACATGTAATAAACGTTGGCTGCAATGTATTTTTTTCGGTATTCTTGTTTCAAAATGTGTATTGATAAAAATGTTCAAAACTAGTTTCAAGGTGAAAAAAGCACGAAATTATATCATAGCACGAAGGAAAAAATGAACCGTGTCAGCTGAAGGATTATGGCACCCACCTGTGCAGACACTGCGAAGTATAATGCATGAAAGTGAAATACAGGTAACGAAAAAATGCAATACAGACAAATACGCATATTATAATCTTTTAAAAGAGTTTCTATAGCCTATCTTCACTAGGTCAGTGAATAAAATATTCAAATATGCACATTCATTTGTATTCTATAATTTACTATATCTATAAGTTCACAATGCACTCGAACTGAAAAATAAACCAATCAACGAGTATTTCATAATCATTAGTTCTAAACTCATAAAGAACTTTTTTTTTTTACTAATCAGTAGATATTTTATTTTAAGAGGTTCTCATGTGCGGCCACCAGCAGTTTTATAGTAAATATTGATATTTAAAAAAAATATATTTAAAATTGAATCAAGCTGATTTATCCAGCATTTAGTCGAGTTTAAGTAAATGACCGTTTTTATAATAAATCTGTAAAAAAAATTGTTTGAAGTTATACATTGACCATGAATCAAGCCAATATAAAGAATTAACAACAATTGCTTTATTAATTTTGTCGATTTTTACCTACAACTGTATATTGTGAAAGATCATTCAGTGTAATGCACTATACAAAAAATAAATATCGAAATTATTTTTATCACATTTGATGCGGCCACGAGACATTTCCATAGGACAGCTGATGTTTATAATGCGGCCACAGTGAAATTTCACGTGAGAATTTTCTAAAAGCACTTATATAGAAAATAGCTATATTACTTCATTTAGATATATGTTACATTATTATAAGTAAATTATTTTCGAATAATTCTTGAACCATTCGTTTTGTATGCAATAGTGCTTAATGCATGGCAATTATTAACTCAAAATTGTGTATAAATAACTTTGTTATAATCTGTATTGTATATGTTGGTAATGCTCGCGATAATTTAAATTGTAAAAGTAGTCCCAAAGAATGTGTATCAAATAAATATGTAAAAATAATACACAAAAATTATTTTTAAAATCGAAGAAAAAGTTGTTAAGTGGGTGAAGTAAACTTCACCGCGTCAGACCGCAAAGGCAATAGCGTCACACACACAGTGTGAGGCCGCAACATTTATCGGCCATGAGGCCCCATCATCTCTCCATGATCCTACTAATATTATCACTATACGCGACCGATGCCGTAAAGCGCGCTCTACAACGCCCGACCGTGTATTTATGTGTTCACTTCTACGTCACAACACCATCCGTTTTTGATGACGTAGCCGGTAAGCGTCAGATGCAGGGGTGTCCACCTCAAAAACGAAATTATAAAACTGTCGTTATTAATTTTGATTCAGTGGACTTACATAAGGATTTTCAACATGCTTACAGAACCATTTATTTATAATAATACAATGATGCAAAGTTTTGCAAAAAATATAAGTGTTACTTTGCATGCGTACGATATTTTCCATTTTCATTAAGCGTTAACAGTGTACTATCGCGAAAATCAAAACATATTTCCATTGACGTTTTCTGTTTAAATTATGGTTACCAAAATTCTTATTATAATCTTCCAATATTTTTTCAAAAAAAAAAAAGTTTTAGCAACGAGTCACAGTACAAAGAGACTATATAAGATTTCTAGAAGACTTCTAGCACTTGTTTCGAATTTTCATGATCCAGTACTATGGAATCAAATTTCGTTTATTTATAGCTTAGCAAAACCCGTGTAAGAGTATTAGGGTTATAAGTTTAAAAAAAAAATACAAGATTGCTACCGTTTTAATTATAATTGTCATCAATACCGTTATTTGAGGCCAATTCGACATAAATTCATTTCTAATATGGAATTATTCAAATGTTCTATGTCCCTAATGAAAAGATTTTGCCAACCCTATTATGGCATCGAGTAGTTTTTGAAAATCGAACGCGAATATCCACGCGACCGCCATCTGGCGGTTAGCGACGGTGGATAGCGTAGAGCGCGCGCGAGACTTCTACAATACAAAAAACCGATATTACCAGTGGCGACCAACCGATACGTCATCTCAATGAGGGGCAGATTATTTAATATTACCAATTCAAACGGCAGAAATTTAGAGAAAACCAATACGAAAAATTATCTATCATTAGTTTGATTGTTCTTTTCAAACATATTTAAATAAATTACATTAATGTGAAAAACGTTAAAATCCATCGACTATTGTAGGAAGCTTCTTACAAATAATATAAATACTAATATAATACTTGTAATAAAATATAGAATATATATTTATTGAGTTGGCATTTACTTTGTAGAAGTCAATTACAGTAAGGTAAAATATTAAAATATTAAGCTCTCCAAAATTCTAGAATTGGTAGTTCGAAAAATTAGAAAACAACAAATGTAATCGAGATAATGTTTTTGCAACCAAATTTATATTAAGTCATCGCCATTGGCTAAACTATTACAAGAAATTCGCATACTTACATGCACACAATAAAAAACGCATTATTTAAATTTTCCGAAAAGAATTTCCAAGCTTCTATTGTAGTAGACGATGTATTGCCTTTATCTTCTAAAATAGTATTTAATGCAATGCTTAAATTTAATTGAGTCATACGCCAAAATAGCCATCAGCTATCACATTTAAAATTTTAAGGAGCCTAATACTAACAATATTTTGGCCTATTAATAATATTTTGTAAATTGAAAAAATGATAATATAATAATAAATGAGGATATGTAATAAAAATGATACGAAACACCATTTGTAGCAACACAAGCCATTTATTTCCAAGCTAAAAAAAAATTATATCACTTCGACAAATTTCGGCGTAATCAAATATAAGATTTCGTGATTGAATTGGCATTCACTTGGTAGAACGCCATTATAACACGGTGAAAAAATAGCAATGTATTTTAGTTCTACAAAATTTATTATTTAAATAATTTTGTAGAACTAAAATACATTGCTATTTTTTCACCGTGTTATAAGATTTCGTTTTCTAATAGACCAGATGGTAAAAGATCATAAACACAATAAATTCTTATTCAAAATACCAGATGATCTAGTAAGTATAGGAAAAGTGATCTACCTCTCATTCGCGAATAATTTATTTTAAAAAAAAATCGGGACTGCTAGCCGCCCGTTTAATATGCCACAAGTCGAGCAGTGGCGGCGCGGCGAGAAGCGCGGGGCGGGGTCAATGGCCGCGCGCGATGGTCGACCGGCCACTGCCATTGGCATTGCCACCGCGGCGTCGGAGGCGCTCGGACTCCCGTGAGTCTGCGTCCGCGCAGGCCTCACTCGCAACATTCGCCAGCATTTACAAAAATTAAAAAGTTTACACTGCAGCATTTCACTAAACGACCAGTTCAAATTACCCAATACAGCGATCGCAGAAAAATAAAGAGGGATTTAAATTAAAAGGCAGTTGGCTTGTTTATTTCACTGTAAAAAGTAAACGCTTTTTTTTAAACTAAGACGCGATATGCTCGCCAGTACACCATGACAAAAACGTGTTTAGTTAAGGTTATCAATTACATTCGTTGGTTGTAGTAGCGATCAATATCAAAATTACCCACCGGAACGCAGTATAATATTTGTGCATCCATTATTCTTTATTGATAATAATGACCATAGATTGCTATGTATTGTTTTCAGTATTATTATAAATATCAAAATATTTAAGTGTCTGTGTTTTTTATAACAGTAAAAAAACAATTTTGACGCCCTAATACTTGGCAATTTTCCTAGCCGGTGTTGAAATGTCTATGTAAACGTTCAATTCCGTTTAAATTAACATAATGTTTCGCTATGCTTCTGATTCTAATTGTCAAATTGCTTCGTTAAAATAATAAGTTAGCTATTTTAAAACTCCAGTCATAATAAATCTAGATATCATTTCTTAACAACAAAAGATGCACAAAATTGTTCTATTCAACTATGCTAAGTACATTTATAAACATTTCATCTGTTGACTAATTTTAATCATGATATCAAGTAAGGGTTTTTAAAAGAATTGCAATATTAAATCTGAATTCTTGAAACGCTATACGATTACACATGTTTTGTCATAACAGAACTGACACTCAGATAAGTTCTGTTTGTTGCATGCATTCGTGTGATAAAATACCTGAAGATGCCAACAGGCGAAACCCGGCCCGTTAGAACCAAAACATCTAGAATCGGTTTCAACGATACAAACGTGTTTACTATCTTATTTATTCAAATTATATTCAAATAATAAACAATGTCTAATACTATTTTTACAATTATATATTAGAAAGGACAGGACTATATGACTATATACATGATATACTATATACAGGATAGATTATCAGTTGATAATGCTCGTTATAGGCGAACCGTTAGTGATCTTGATACTATTGAGTTTTATTAATTAAAACACTATTTAACTCTTAACTTCTAACGTCTCAACAATTGCGGATTTAAGCTTCAGGATTAAACCGTGACAAAGCGAAAGAAAACTTCAAAAATCATCGATACTTTTCTAGCACAATTTTCACTCACACATTTTGACTATTATTTTCACAATTTGATATGTTAATCATCAGGAACGACGACTCTGATCGCGAGCATAATCAACCGATACAATAAAAAAATCGGAAATGTCTATTTATATAAAAAAAAAAATATTTGACATTTATTATGATACAAATTATTATGAATACGTCCCTTTAAATTTTGTTTCAAATGTAGATCGAAATTTTGTATGAAAAACCTTGCTTGTTGTTTGTATTATTCAAAAGATAATGCCTTTCAACCAAGTAGTGATAGGTAATACCTTAAATTTGTAGCAAAGATCCGCTATAATTATGATTTAAAAAAATACGAGACGCCACTGAATGACGCGACTATTTAAACGGGCAATATGATCTCAACTTGGGTATTGTGCGACTCAAAATTGCCTGCATTGAAAATGGATCACGAGAACAGAAATAATTTTAGAGTTTATTCAGAAAAATGGTAGCAGCAAATTCACTGCGATAAATCTAAATGATCTGTCGAAAGAATGACACGCAAAAACGCTTCCCGCCTTTTCGTTACTCGAGTCCGCCATTTTAGTACGTAAGTTAATCTTTCGTTACATACTATCGACTCGAATATCACTTAATGAGTAATGTACTTAGTTTTCAAAATACGAAATCATTTTAACACTTTCTTTGATAATGTAATATGTGTGTAGAATAAGTCCGAAACAGTTATATTAACCCCATACACTCGAGTGCCACCGTAACAGGCGGCATTGATTTTTCTTTTATGACTCGAATAACACTACTCAGGCGCCAAAAGAAGACGCGAATTGTTTGTTCTTCTAACGTGTAGAACGAGACTTCCAAAAGGGATGCCACTGATAAGAACAATGTTGAACGACATTGCATTCCCCGTATGAAGAAATGGACGAGTTACGACGAACACTACTTTTTAATATATGAATGCAGATTATTCCTAAACTTGTTTGGTTGACTTCCTTACAAATTTCCAATATTACCATTGATATCGACTAAAGGTGCTTGATGGAATTTCAATATCAATATATCGGATTTAGCCTTTCGGTATTTTCACGTATTCCATTACACCTGTGTCATAGAATGCCAGACATGTGGAAACGCACAATTTTTTTAACAGTTCAAAAAACTTATATCGTTTCTACGTTGCAAAAACAATAACTGTGAAGAAGCATAAAATTTAAATAACAAAACATGACGTTTAGTACAATTTACACAATTATATATTATTAAGATCAGGACCGGTTTCGCTTTTCGCTAGAATTATCAAGCAAACGAAATTTTAAAGGAAGTAAGTGTATCAAATAATATATAAAAATAATCATTAAGGGTATTATTGATATCAGATATTTAAAAAAATCTTGCTACGTAGCAAGAGCGAGTTATACGTTTAATTGAATTGATAAAACTTTACATTCTTACAGGTTTCGCCTTCCGAAATTTTCAGGCATTCTATCACACGGATGCAATAGAACGGAGCGGTCAGTCCTATTTCAATAATGTTGAAGTCAAAATTCCGGTCTTGAGTGAGAAAACTTGTGGAATTGTACACAGTTAAAGCGATTCAAATTGTGCCCTCAGTCGATATCGAAAAGTTAAGATTTGTACATTTTTTAATGTATACGAATCTTGTTTAACACATCTTTGTCGGGACACGGATTTTTCCGTTTTTGCGGAACTGCTGATGGATTGCGGGACCCGTAAAAATCCGTGTTTTGTAGTCTGTTGCTAGAAGTCGGCTCACGTATTTATCCGTGTAATTTGAACTGCACTTTTTTTTGTTGTCAGCAGCTAGATGTCACTGCTTTGGTATTTAACAAAGACATTTTTTTATTAGTCGTCGCATTAATTACAGTTCCACCAAATGTATTGTACTAATTTTGATATTGAATTTTTATACCGTACAAAAATATTTTTTAAAAAATGACACAAAAGTTAAATAACGAACTACAAATGCTTTATAGCTTGTGATCGTATTGAAATTGACACAAATCAAGAACCAGGACCATCAACATCCCAAGAACCAACATCATTACTCCCGACACGGCGAACCTCAAAAGTTGATCCACCAGGAAGACTTTCTATGGATATGAAAGCCCATACGTTGCAACGAATTCTTTGAAAGGGAAAAAATAAATACATTCAAAGACAATGCCGAGTGTGTGGTGCGAGCGGCAAAAGAAATGAGACCTACTTTATGTGCAAGTTTTGTGGTATACCTCTACACAGAGGTACGTGTTTTGAGAAATATCACACGTTGAAAAATTATTCATAAAAACAAATTGTGACATATTTTAGTTTTATTTCCATTTTTTATTACATACATTTTTATAAAACTTTTATGTGCAAAATAAACGGAAGTTTCCAGTGAATATAAAACTGTCATCCTCCATGTTTCTTCTTCATTTGATAGTACTGTTTATGGTAAGTCTGTGTTTAAAATTTCATAATTTTATATTGTATAGTATAAAAGTTATGGCGAGTTTCCGAAAATGTAAAAATACGCGCGCGGCTGCTAAAAAATGCCCCGCGCCAAGCTTAAAACAATGCGCGAAATCACCCGACAACAATGTGTTTTAAGGTATTGTTTACTGTAGCAATAAAAAAACACATTTTACTACTGATTGTCGAGTGTTCGCGAAGAGCGAAACCGATCCCGGTCATAAATATATCGTGAAAATAGTATTAAAATTGTGTTTTTATTATTCAAAATATATCCATCAGATAAACAACAAAAATCTTGCAGTACGTCACCGCCGAGTGTAATCGATCGAACCGCGTAAACTTGCTAATTCAATATCTACCTAGTCCACGCAAATGGTCGATACGAGTTAGTTCCTCCAAGGAGTCGCCACTGACGCGAGATTAGTGCCTCGGTGCATTTCGGTTAGCGAACGACGGCTTTACCGTTCGGCGGGAGCGAACGAACGCCGAAAAATTACCATTTCCACGCTGCGCCCGCCGCCGCCATAGACAATCTCCGAATGTACAAAATATAATTATTAGCTTTGTGTGTAAGTCGGTATCTGGATGCCATTTTTATTGTTTAGTGAGAGAAACAAAAAAAAAAAACCTGTTCCATTGTGAACCGGTCATTGTCGTGATCACTCGACAAATAATACCAACTAACGTTTTATAAACATCACCTCTTTGCATTTTTTTTTTTTCATTCGTAATATAGTTAGTATTTCAAGTAAGTTGACCGGTGCATCGAAATATAATATATCTGTATGTATACAAACATAATTTATACTACCGACCGAGGGCGCAGGATAAAATTTCAATATCAAATATACTTTAAAATACGATGAAAAAAAAGCAATGTATTTTAGTTGGATTGATGTAGTGAAATGAATTTCATATAGATAAGCAAATGTACATGTTAATGTCAAATTTAAATTTTCGACACGGTAAACACTCAATTATCATTCGGTTGGCTTTCGCCTTTCGGCATCTTCAAGCATTCTATGACCTTGATGGTAAACAGGACTTACATTCGGTAAACTGTTTCAGTCGCGTACATGCGAGAAAAATTGCAAATATAATCCCTGAGGCTGAGCTTGATACACAATGGGTGATCGGTTAACGAACAGTTCGGACTGCGAACAATATCACGAAAGATTTTTGTGTTCGGAAATGAACACATATTCGGATAACGAACTATTCGAAGAGCGAAACATAGTCTTGGATTAGATTAAGTTCGTTAACCGATCATCCATCGTATTTATATATATTTATAGATAATTACTGATGTAATGCTAAATATTTCAGATAAATATGTTCAGCTCCTAATCTAAGGGTCTATATTTATGTGTAATTTGTTTTGTATTATTCTAGAGATGTAAACTGTTTGCTGACTGCCAGTTATAAAGCATTAATTCATAGAATTAAATATAAAAAATATTATTAATGCGACAGATACAATGCTAGGCAAGTTATGAGTGCAACATGCTTTGGTAATACGGGGAAAAGTTTACTATTAAGGTTTTATTGAAACGCATTTCGTAATATTAAAAACAATACAAGAAAACACATAGTAATAGGCCACTTTCGCGACAGTGAACAGCAAACCGTCTTCTTTTGTATGCATTACACAACTAAGTCTTGTTTTTCGTATAAAATACTGAATGCAAGTCTCGTATCTTACAATATTATGTACGAACATACTCCTTGAAGTCCACGGGCATAATTAAAGAGACCAGACTGACAAAAGGAGTGTTGAGAGGATCAATGCCAATCAAGCCCTTTTAGTTAAAAAAAAAGTTTTTATCTTCAATTAAAAAGAGAGAGTTGCCACAGTATGGTAATAAATATTATTTAATTGGCCCGATCGCTTAAAATGAAAAATTGGTCCCGATACAACACAATGAACGGCTTAGTAGGGAACTTTCTCCGAATTCCATACGATATTCCACAACGTCATTCGTAATAATAAAAATATGTTCATTTTTTTATGTCACAAAACACATACCAGCAAAATCTTCGATAATAATCTAGCACCGTAAGATATACTGTAAATTATTTAAATTGTACATTTTTAAGGTGTTAACTGTCACTTATTGGTAGAAAAGCCTATTTTAAATAATAAGAACACATCAGTTGATAATGCTCACGATGAGCGTAACTGGTCCTGATCACAAAATATATAGTGGAAATAGTACTAAACATGTGTTTTTATTGTTTAGAATATCATGTCTTTCAATCGAGGAGTGACAGTTAATACCTTAAAAGTTATATAATTCAATTAAACGCTAAATAAATCGGTCTTGCAATTTGTAAACAATAATTTCACAAAATCGTGAAAAAATAGCAATGTATTCTAGTTCTAAAAAGTTTATAATACACCCTCATCATTACTATCGCTATGGTAGAACAAAGATTAATACTAGAACGGTTTCGTTCCCCGCGAACATTGTCAATTGAATATCAAATCATTTTATATTACAAATTAGATAAAAATGGTTTTAAGAGGTTATAAATTTTTGTTTGTAAACCATATCACATAAACTCACCACATAATCAATTGTTTTGTATACACGATATTAAGATTAACTCTAGCATTGTTTTAATTTGTATTGTACCAGTTAACGATAATCGTAATGAACGAAACCGATCCTTATACATATTACGTAAAATTGAGGAAATTGCACTAAAAATTGTGATCACAGATTTGAGATTCCAAAAGATGAAGTTTCGTCAGAGTCGTGATGTTTTGGCCGGAGTCGGAGTTGCAAAAAAAAACGACTCCGACTCCTTTTCGATTTTGAAAAATATCTCAATGAACAATTTGCCGGATTGGTTGGTTGGTCTTTAATTCAATGCACATAAATAGGAAAAATTATCTGATAAAATGAAACATTTTTTAGTTGGAAGTCGTGTTTTTTTAACGATTCCATTGCCAACTAAAACCTTTGTAAAAAAAAAATTCTAGAAAAATTTATTTTAAAGTACAAATTTTTTGATAATCGAAATTAGAATTTGATTGTCAATTGAGACTTTGAGAAGTCATTTTTCTCAGATTATAGAAGAGTTCTACAAAGTGAATGCATATCCCTACCGAGCGACTATCAATGCCTTTTGTGTGATAGCAATTACGTCATAATTTTACTCTCTGTCGTTCCGGCATCTCCCAGTAGCATCGTGTCCTATGAAATACAATAAAATTCACCTCAGGAGAATGGGAAGTCGCGCGGAGGGGTGCGGGGGAAATATAATAGCGCATAGGGGGCGAGGGGACGGCGATCAGAATACGGGGGGGTGGGCGAGGGGGAGAGACACGAAACTATACAGCCAACTAGTATTACCACCAACACTGTCGAATGGATATAATACGTATACATACACAGGGTTGCCATGCTGGAGAAATTGCCCCAATTCGAAGGGAATAATTTCGAACCCAGATACATTTATTACATACCGTGATTTCCACGCTACGCAGATTGTCGGATAGAATAAGATCACGTAGAGGTGAGCCGTTTGTAAGGAGACGGCATTGTGGAAATTCGCTCCTGTACACTAACCCTTAAAAGTCTCCCTTAACCCGTTTTCCCTCCTGAATCTCGTATAGAATATTCCTGCACCGAATGTTTCAAAAAATATTTCAAAACCAAACTTGGTGCTTAACAATTGTAGGAAGATCATCAGGACAACGGCCCTTATTTTAACAAAAATATTTTTTTTTTTCAAAACTTGTGTTTTGAAAAAATTTAATATTTGAATCTATCATTTAGCACTGGACTCAACATTTGAAACGTTAGTAAGCAGAGGTTTCAACATTCTCGTAGTAATGTTTCGTTGCTTTCTAGCACAGAAAACTACCTAAAATAATACACCAAAAAAAGTCACACTGCATATTTTACATTTATTGTCAGTTTGAGAAGGTTGTAAATCGATAGATAATAAAAAAAAAACTTCAGTAAAGTCGTTTTTCATGATAGATCAGAAAGACTTTGTACGCTTTCATACGTCTTGTTATCAATGTATTATGGAGCCTAGCCGAATTTTGAATGGTGAGTTCGCGCAAAAAGGTGTAAGAACGATGCACCGATATATCTCCAGAAAAAAATCAGCTTACGCCAGTTGTTATAATTATGTTTATGTCTAACTCACTCACCACGTTAAGTAAAAAAAACAAAACCGTAATATTTAGAATAAAAATTAGAATCATCTGTATATTAAGTTTCGTTTCAAAAATACAGTTTGAGTGACGATGACTCTCAAAGAATTGGTACAAGTGTCATATTTAGTAGCACACGGAGTGGAATGAAAAAAAGCTGCAAGTTTAAATTTTGAATCAAAGATGGATATTCACATATTGACTGATTACTCTCTGACTGCTAACAGCTCAACTGTTGAGACAGCTGATTGTTATGAGTTGATTTTTGATACTCCTCAAATATCAATAGTGTTTAAAGCACTGCCTGATTGATTGCAAAGTTCAGCAAGTGGGGATAAAATAAAAAGGGGTTTCTGGAAATACAAATTTAGTGCAATAAAAAAAAGTTTAAATATTACATTAATCTAAAATTATTTATACAATATTAAGGAAAGATAACCAATTTATTAAACGGAGAGTAATCGAAACAAAATTCAACCGCACAAAGACGTCTTTTTGCAAATCGCATAAATTTAAAATACTTCATATATGATACATGTGTAGTATTTTAATGCATAGATTAAAATTAAATCGAGTTAATTCAAAATGATTGTTAGTGAATAAAAAAATCTCCTGGCATTGAAAGGGTTCAATTTTTATATTTACAAAAACTAGAGAAACAAATAAGTTGTAAATAATTTACGTTTTGGAATAGTTCAAATTTTGTACACTTCGCGAGTTATGTTGCCGACGACTTGGGATCAATCACTACAAGTCAAATTTGATATTGGAATTCTATCAAACCAAACATTAGTAAATATTTTTTTGTATAAATATTTTTTTGTATAAATATTTTTGTTTAAAGAAGGGACGGCGGACCTGGCTTGGACGTTTATGTCGGATGTCCAAGTTTGAACCCTGCCTGTCTTTTCCACCAACAATATGGATCCCGTCGTCATGGAAAGTCGCTGGTGACCATCGGAATGATTAATTCTTTAGAGCTACAGGATGACATAGGGAAAAAATCATGGAGGCACTGTGTTGTAGCCATATACACCGAATGAGGACCGGATATGGTGGTAAACAAAATAAAGTCACTTGCTTAGTGAACATGTATTATTTCAGATTTCATTTCACCGCGAAATTGTAAAATGCTTGAAAGAATGCACGTTGATATTGCATATAATGATATTGAAAGATTCATCTTAAATTAAATAATGCTTGGAATAAATATTTAAAATAGAGACCGAATAAATGACGTTTCCACGAACGATTCTTTAAATTCCAACGACGAAAAAGCGTAAATTATATCCATCACCATTAGCATTTTTGTGGGAACAATGCTTGAAAAAAAAGTCATCTCACTGGCAACCCCGATTTACAGACGCGTCCTATACGAATTATTCAAATAATGTGCATCATAGATGGGCGCACATGCTTTAGTGTAGACAACACACACACACACATGCACGCGCGTGTATTTCGTTCACGGATATTATCTATGGCTTTTCTACCTACCGGTGCATAATTATCATCATCCGCGTTTGAACACATCCAATATAATAAATAATAATAATATCATGTATATGTAACGAATACACACAAAACACAGTTGAAAAATTACCGTGTTGCGTAAAACAATGGCAACGAGAAGCGATGCGTCCATCTTGAACTCGCCTGTATTTCGAGCACACATACATTTATCTGTATACAATATAAATAATATTGTTCGATGTTACTCGAAATAATGAATAAAAATTTTAAATTTAGAACGGCTTCGGGCAACCATCATTGACATACTTCATATTATATTATCACCGCGTATTTAGCTTGCTTGAAATACCTCGCAACAAAACACGAATAGAAAATCATTTCGATATGTTGTGATTTAAAAAAAATATTGCACATAAAAAAAATAATAATCAATACAGTATTTGAAATGAATATTTTTTTTGTACTTCGAAGATATTATGTACTACACAATAACAATAGTTCGAACTAGAGCAGAGTTAATTGAATGACAAATATTTTTTCAGAACAATATTTGTGTTTTATTTTTATATTTTATAAAACATCTATAATACCACGTGTTTTGATTTCATATTTAAATATTTTTCGTTAATTACCAACATTTGCTTCCATTGAAGATTAACATCGGATGCATAATTTATAGTATTATAAATGATTATTTTCTAAGAACGATGTCAGTCTGCAGATGTTTCTCAAATGTACGAAGAGCGCAATCATTTCTTCTTATAAAATGTGTGAATAATATGTCGTATTTTTTAACATGATCATACCATCAGTGCCAATTTCAATCAATACCTAAGAAAAATATTTAATATGTTTTTTTTCCACAGATAATTGACAGTAAACCACGGCTCAGGTGAAAATATATATATACATGTTTCGTAATAGAAAAATGAAAAAACTAGATACAGTACAATATGCGCGTGTTACACATGGATAAAAGCTCGGCGAACAAAAAACTACAGTACAGAAACAATCTTGTTTAAAAGCTCCGTTGGGATGAAAAAGGGTTTGAGTGGAAATAATAACATGGAAGAAGTTTAGGGTTGGGGGGGATATCTTTCGGCACCGACACCTTGCTCCCTTCACTCCGCACTCTACTGCAGCAGTAATTTGCATTTTTATTACTAAATTATTTAAACAATGCATTTAAGGCACGTCGCCGTATACACCAAACTAAAAACTGCATAATTAATTACGATAAATAAAAAATAACTCTAATAATAAAACTTTGTTTAAAATAGTGTCGGTTAATTTAACACGAATCAATTTATACTCGATGATTAAGCGGACCGTGTTTTAATTTTGCTCCGAAAGTCTCATTTGCCCAACATATGATACCTTTATGGGTTAAAGGGGCAAAATAGTCGAGTGAATTTCAGCAAACGATTATTTATTTCTGAGTTGTATCTCAAGCAATCGATGAAAAATAAATTACTGTTGTCTATTTTTTTTTTTAAATAAAATCATTATTTCTTTTGTCATTGAACAAAAACGCAATGTTCAGTATTTTTTATGACGCGAAGATGCGATCATTATGAACTCAGTCGCGCGATTGTGGAAAATGCCTTTTCACCAAGAAGTGACAGTTAGCCCGTTCACTGCTGGGATGTCTAAAGGATATTCCAACATGGAGTATTTGGAAAAATTATTGTATGATATTGGTGTTATAGAGTTTGTAAGGACAAATCAGGTGATCTTTTAACACTCCGATAAGCTTGTAACACTGTAATCAGCAGAACTATTTGTCTTTGAAAAACCTCACTGTGACGTTAGTTGACAAACAAAAAAAAATGAGACATTCAAGCGTTTGAAAATTTTACATCGAAATATAGTCAAATTTAACCTGATAAGTACTGCTAACACCAACACTGCTGAATTATTTTTTGAAAGAGTAAGCTACCAACTTATCCTTAACGTTAATCAGCAGGGAACAGGTCAAAGCGTGGAGCGAAGCCTAAACAAATACTTTTATACTGGAGCGGAAGCACTTTAAAAAGTGGTCTGGCAATACAATATTCTCAAAAAAAAAAACAACCTGCACATAAAAGCACTGTATAACGAGTAATATCCACACTTGGAAACTCATAAAAATACAACATTACGACGTAATTTCATTTGCAAAATAACCGATAATCCCAAACCAAGAATGTTGGGGTTTACGAACAGTATTGAACAGGTTTACGAAAACGGAGACGTGTAAAATTGTATCGTAATGAATTCATAAATTGGATGGACAGCGAAATAGCAGTGCGGCCCCGACGTACATACATACACATAGGTTAATTTATTCAATTAAAATGATTTAAATAGTTTACTATAAATATGACTCGCCCGTCCGTCTTCTCCGATGTAATATCGTAGAATATTTGCAGGAGGAAAAAATAAGGTCACTCGATGTTTTTGTGGTGAAACGGATTCTGACCTTGATTAATAAATAAGTATGTACTTCATACGTGTACAAAAATAATTGTGTATTTATCGTTTTGAAGAGTATACACAAAACAACGAAGGCCGCGTCTGCACCTACAGTATGAAAATTGTATTAAAAATATCATCTGATCTATACGAAAACATTCTGGCTAAAGTATAATCAACTGAACTATGAAATTTGAATCATTCTATACGATTAAATTCTTATATTGAAAATCCTTTTTTGGACTTAACAAAAATACAATAAAATGAACTAAACGTATATGTGAATCAGACACAATGATTTGAAGTTAGCTGATCATTCTCGGTACACCATATTTTTAGGATCGTATTGCTGGAAAAACATTACAGATGTCCCAGCGTTCGAGGGCAAATTTTTCGGTATTCTCGAAATCATGGACTCGCTAACGAATACAACGATCATTTTGACCGCTCAATATCAGGGTTGGAATAATAAAGAACAGTAGTCCTCATGCGTGTCTACTAGAGAACTTAACAACTTCATAGTAAAAATTAATATTCAAATTAATTTGTGTCGGTGCGGCCAAAAGACATTTCCGCTGTAATGCGTCCACGGTAAAATTTAACATAACATCCACTGATTTTGAAAAAGACAACTACGAAACACATAACACCAACGCGTCCCTGAAAACTACCTTCTTCACTGCGTTTAAACTTCGTACAGCCTTTTGACAATATGAAATAATTAATTTAAATCATTATGTAATCAAGTGTCTGTTATTTAATATATATAACTATATTACTTGGATAAACGGATTCCAAATTTGATATTGAACACCGTTATTGTTGATAATGCTCGCGATGAGCGAAAGCGGTCCTAATCTTAAATTATATGTGGAAATAAGTGGTAAAAAAATGTGTTTCATTATTTAAAATATTATCCCTTTCCAAAAAGAAATGACAATTAACACATTAAAAGTGATATATTACTTAATTTAAATATACATTTTGTACAATAACCAGTAAATTATTTTTCCCAGTTTTTGAACGTTTAGTTTTGTATACCTGGCAATTAATAACTTTAAATTATTGCACACAGTCTTGTTTTAACTTGTACTGTATTAGTTGATAAAGATGCTCGCGATGAACGAAACCGATGCAGAAAATATGTAAATGATTTAAAATTACGGAAATATAAATAAACGTTATTTATTTTTATTATTTAAGCATCGTAGATATAATAACAAACATGGCATAAAATTTACATGCACTCGGATTTCTAAAATTAAAAACACATAAACTTGTGCAATGTCTGGTTATTGAATAAAAATGATTATCAATCAATTACGACCGGCGTATAACCAATATAATCAATCGACTGTGATAATCGGCCGATACAACGTCGATTTTCTCTTACGGCAATAATTTTCGCAACAGAAACTTTCCGAGGATCGCCGTATTGAATTTTTTTATACATGTATCAGTGTGTTGGAGAAAATAATTAAATTTAAAAAATATCTCCCGTCCAATTTTTATTCAAAAACGTGATTGTAAAGAGATGTGCTATTGAATGCAAATCAACGCAGAAATAATACGGTAAATTGATTAATCAGTGATAGTGATCGAATATAAAGTAAAATACTCATATTATTTTTCATATTAATAATTGCAACATAGGAGATTGTCGACCCGGCGAAGATTTTTTATACAATAACCTTACTTATAACAATCATTAGGTGAGACGTGCATGCGACCAAAAATCACGTTAATGTTCCTATGCTTGTAATTTTCGACCATTGATGGATATCCTCAAGACGTGATGTTACGGTCGATTAATGACAAAAAGCTGAAGTTATGACGTATTAAGTGGAAAAATAAAAACAGAATAATCGAATACATGGTATTTCAAGAGTGTTTTTGTTTTTTATTTTCGTTGACTACAACTATAGTTTGGTGCAATTCATTATCAAAATTAATTCACTAGTCGAATAAAAAGATATACACTAATTTTCGGCCACTAGAATAATATTAAAATTACCAATTTTATCCGTCAACGCCGCTGGGTATAATTACGGATCTAATCTTGAAACTCGCGATCGAGGTTTCGACTTTCAGCATCTTCAGGTTCTCAATCCCACGATTGAAGAACTGTCAAGTAAATTATAAAAAAAAAGTTATTTTTCGCTTATTTCTCAATTGTGCGCATCTAGATTCAAATGCGTTTTTTATGTCTAGAAATTCTTTTCCTTCCATGTGCATAGCGAGAACGATAAGCTTACCCTTACTCATATCCTTTCAAACACTATTAAAACTTCCGTTAATACATACATCATGCCAAATGCGGGCAAATGCGGCCCAACGTTGCGTCAAGTGCGACTCCCAATATAGCTTGATGGTATTTTGTTTCTACATTTAATTCATATATTCGCGAGATTTCCATTAGGATTTTTTTTAATCTTTTGTATAACAAATAAGATTTGTGTATTCAATATTACATGAAAGCGTGAGTAATTGTGTGACTCGTTATAAATGTATATGAGAAAATATAGAATGTGGTCACTATGCCATATTGTACGTCGATTCGAAATAACATATATTTAATTTGTCAATACTTTCTGTCATATATTAATGAAGATCTACCATTGAAATTAATAATTATGCATAATGTTCTCAACTTGCATAGATTGGATTTCATTCATTTACACAATCAACCTCCAATAGCATATAGGTAGGTAAAGTCTCGTTGACAATATTTATTGTTTATAAAATTTATCATATGCAAATTGAGTGTCACTATAATCAATTCAATAGTTTTCAAAGTTATTTCAGATTTACGTTTGGATTCTGAGGGTCTGTTTTTTTAATTTTTTTATATTTTTTTGCATATAACTATTCATTGCGTATCAGTTCCGTTGCATCCGTGTGACATAATGCCTGAAGATACCGAAAGGCGAAACCGGAGTCGTAAAAAAATTCAATTAATATTTACATATTGATATTCCAACAATCACCTTCCGTCATTATCATAAATAAATTTACGAAAATTTTGCCACATTTGTTATAGTAGAATTAACAACACCTCGTACGTCAAATGTGTGATTATTTATTAAATATGTACAAGACTTCTCACAACAAAACAAATGTTAAAAATTTCATCCGACAGACTAAAAGTAAATTGTATGATTACGTAGAATGACTCCTATGTGTGTGCAATATATTCTACAGAATATCTTATACGACGCCATTTGCAAAACGATCACTACACAGCCGAGAGTGCCAAGTAATGGAAACATTAAATTTTAATAAAATATAACACAAGTATTGCTTCTGATACGATCATTAATAAAAATTGCGCCCAGACAAGTTAGCTGCTTGTGCCACAAATTATGACGGCAGGGATACCAACTTACATAATTTGTTCACAGCAAAATAATCGTAACTGGTAACCGTTACACAACTTCTGAACATAATAATATTAAAAGGTAGAGCAAAACAAGTTAACAATTTGAATTGTTGAATCGTTCATACATCCTAACGTGTTTTGCCACTTACAACTCGGGTTACACCTTACAGTATCACACGGGTGCAAATAAAAAAAACTGACACAGTATAAACGGTTCAAATCCTTATAAATAAACACAGCTAAATTAAATTCAGTGTTTATTATCTCAACTAATTTTTTCCGAACCTCCCTCGCTATGTCGCTTACCGGAGATTAATTCAATAAGTCGACAATCTAATTCCATTTTTCATCACAACGAAACCCACACATTTTAAGTAATTAGGTTACTCCAATACCTCTATAGTTGATTATTATATCTAATTAACTGTGTATTGTTTATAAATTTACCATTGAATTTCATTAAATGACATTATAATCAAATCAATAATTATTTAAGGTATATATTTAGCTCTCAACCTTAGTGTCTTTTTTCCTGTGTAATTTCACTCGTATGTAATCGATGAAAACCGTTTAATGTGTCAGTTCTATACAATCCATGTGATAGAATGTCTGAAGATATCTAAAGGCGAAACCCGGGTCGCGAGTAACAAAACATATAATTTCACATTAAATCAAGCGCCCAGTCGATATCGTAAATTAATTACAAGATATAGCCTACTAACTGCTAAAATCTTAACTGTTGGATCGGCGATCGCAGTGCGTTGTTAGATGATACAAAAAAATAATTTTGCATAATCATAACTGTCGTTTACAAGCTAATTATTGTGTGAAAATATAGCCTGATTGACTGTTGAGTCGACATCGACACTGCTGTATTGATTCTTGTACGATCATCTTTTATATGATATGATCATTTGAAAATTTAAGAACTAAGACGTATATATGTTTTTACACATTCCTTTAAAATCGATACTGGTAGTTTTATAAACGATCAGTTTCTACGCAACGAAACCGATCCTGATCTCAATAATAAACATTGTGAGATAAATACAAACATTGTTTTTTTTATATAATTACATACAAAGAATCATTCTCAAAGGTTCTTCCAAGCATTATTATTTTCTTTTAGTCCAATATTAACTTGACCAGAGCTTTGCATACCTTTTCAAAATCTTTTCATAAGAAAATAATATGATTAAATCTTGTTATCAATTATTCTTACAGTATGAACGAAGGCGCATGCTCATAAAAACTTTGCCGGGTGCAGTAACGCGAAAAGTTATACAGCCACTGAAATCGAAGTTACGAGGCAGATAATCGAGTCGGCCAGGAAGCTAGATAATGGAATAGGTATTGAAATTTGTATATCTGGCAAAAGGACTTCACTGCAATGCTGACAATCAACAGTTATAGACGTTATATGCATATACAATACTTTGACAAACTCTTTAAATATGCATAAATAAATGCATTTCTTGTATATTTTCGATCTCATTACAAAACTTAAGTCAGGCAATATTGTATCAAAGTAGGCATAATTCAAGTTATGACACGTTACTTCCTCTACAGTAAATTTAATTATGTAGAAGCGGCAAGTAAACCCGCTCCCTGCTGAGCTGTGGCAAGAATGTCCAACATCGAGTGTTAAAAAAATAATCTTACGGAGATTTGTCAGGGCAAATCAGGCAATATTTTAACACATCGATTAGATTGGACACGAAAGTTTTAACATATTTATATTTTTTAAAATCATTTCATTACGATCAGCAATTTTCAACTTTAAAGCGGCTGATTGCAATATGTTATATGACACTCAAAAATATGAAAATGTTAACAGTGTTAAAACTTTCGTGTAAGAGCTAATACTTGTACTGAAATCAGTTCGATATATCCTGATTTTAAGTTCGATTAATAACAACACCATTGAGTAATTTAAAAATAAAATGGTTCGACAGGGAACAGGTTAAAGTGTGAAGCGGATTCTAAGTTAACACTTTTACACAGGAGCAGAGTTCATATAAACATACACCCTCTACAGTAAATTTAACCCTTTGCACTCAGCAAATCATGGTATATAATTAAAGTTGTCACTTCGATAATGAATGAATAAAAACTACATCTTAAATACACAGTGGCAAGTGGTGGACTTCAAGTTCAAAATTGCAACGTGGATTCTTCAGTCGACAATTTTGGCGATGACTGAAGTCGACACTGGTCTAAATATTATACTGTCGAAAAGGTAATCTATCTACGGATAAATGACATTTGACATCTTAAAAGCAATTGCTAAGTTAATAAAACTTTCTAATTTATGATATCAACTGAAAGTGCCTAATGAAATTTCAATATAAAATTTTGATTATTGAAACTTTGTACGATTCCATATATTTTGTCTCTAACGTCCCGGGTTTAGCCTTATACGGATGCAACAGAGCTGACAGACAGTAGTTTCAACAATTCAAATTATATTTACATTTTCGATGTATTCGGCGCTAAGTTGCGAAAGTTCATTTGCAATGTTATATTAAAAGAGATAAATAATTAAGTCAACTGATTAACGTGTTACGCGTTAGTCTGAAAATAATTTTAATAGAAACGAAACACGCGTAACAATCAGTTTAGTACACTCAGTCTTCTCTAAATATCTTGTCTACAAAATGATCCCGATGCATAATTGAATTCTATGAGGTAGTAGTTAACAGGTGTTTTATTATAAAATATCTCAATCGAATGTTTTCAAACATAAAGAAGCATTGAGAATGACTCAATTCTACAATTTTTCTTCTTATAATGACATAAAATCGAATACAATCAACCCTACCAAATGTACGATGAAAGCGCTGTATCAATACAACATAAAATATATATTTTGATGTAAAAAAAACTCCATGTTTTGATTTTCGGTCGACACAAGATGATGAAAACGAGCCTTTGTATATAATATCATATAAATGAAATGTGGAATGTGGTCTTTGTTTTGTTATTACCTTTTATCAGGGCTGTAGAAACGGAGTCGTGACAAAAGAGCAACTCCGACTACTTTTTCGATTAGACGATTTTAAAGAATATCTCAATGAACAATTTGCCGGATTGGTTGGCCGATGTTTAATTCAACGCACATAAATAGGAAAGGTAGGAAAAAACTTGACAAAAATAAACTTTTTTAGTCAAAGTCATGTTTTTTTTAGCGACTCCACAGCCCTGCTTTCAATATATTTGAAAGGTCACGTTAAAAATAATATGCACATATATTCGCGACATTTTAAAGTTGGCGATTAATTTAATGTGGGATAATTATAAATGCAAAATTTAAAATTGTTTACGGAATAAATTAACATCAACGAGATTTTTTTGGCCATCTTAAAAACGTGCAACGATTCCAGCTGGGCGAAACACGTCCTGTTTATTTCAGTCTAGTCTTTATCGTTTGATTGTGATTATATTCTCATTACATTTAAATAATGATATTTGGATAGAGAGCAACTATAAATTGAATTACGCGATGTATTCGATGCGTCACGTGTTTCGCGCCGCTGAACAACATTTTCAGACTACTAAAATCAATCAGTAAATGTATTAATTATCTCAACTCATCAGATTACAAATTAATAACTAGCGTTTGGAGGTGAATAACTCAAGATAAATATATTCAACAGATAAAAATTGACGTGCCAATAGTTCAAACTTTGTACATATTTCGTCGCTCACGACCCTGATTTCGCCTTTCGAGATCTTCGACTTGGATTGACTCGAAACATGCGGAAATATTCAGAGTTTGAACGATTAAAATTCCATTAGGTCTCAGACAATAATTTAGATTTTTAGATTTATCAATTTCTAAGAACTGTTAAACTTTTAATTTAAATTCTGTTATTATTATCAATTACGTCCAAAATTTTATGAACCATTATATTAGAATAAATGCGTTGTCTTTGTAACAGTTTGATTGTTGTAAAAAAACAGTTATTAAATAATATATCAGTGCAATTTAAGCCCGTTTCTTTTTCAAACGTGATAACGTAACAAGCATCATGAAGGTTAACATACCAAATACAATGTATGAATACTTAAATTCAAATTATTTTTCAGTTTTAATATGCCAAGTTATTGTATCAGGTTAAATGAGATACTCGAAACGTATAACGACGTTATATGTAAAATGCAAATAACGGTTGCATGCACGAAAGAGAATATTTTACAATGGTCACATATTTTCTGATCGAATTAGCATTCTAAGTATGACTATATTACAATAATGTAAAAGTATCTAATTACAAAATAACTAGAAAATATTCTGCAATTTTTTAATTGATAATTTCATCACGACTGCGGAGTATCACAGTGATTGTAGGGCGCACAACAAATTCAGATACCAAATAGGAAGACACATGCATTATATTTAATAATAAAAACATATATTTAGTAATATTTTAACAATTTCAAATTATTATGGAAAAAAACCGGTATCGATCATCGCGAGCATTATAAAGTGGTATATGACATAACAAAATCAAAGACACCAGATAAGAAACAAACATATTTCGAATATTACATTTCATGTTTTAACTGTCACTTCTTGATGGAAATGCATTGAATTTTAAATAATAAAAACGAATTTTTAGTACTATTTCTATTACAAAATTATAACGTTATGGTCAGGGCTGGCTTAGATCACCTCGAGCGATATTAACTGATACATATATATATTTTACATACAAAATGCGTTTTTCTGCGTTTTATAATCGAGGAAGTATTGTGTATAATTATATTATATCATAGAAATACATAATTACACCACCTCCTCTTTTCAATACATAAAAAAATAAGGTCCTAAATTTCTTTTTCGATAGTTACGTAACACTGTCTACTGCTGATTTTTTATAAACTCGTGTATACGTTGCTGTTCTGAATTTCAATAATAAAGCCGTACATAAGTAAAACGACTGTAAAAAAAAATCTTAAATTAATTTCATAATTACTACACTTCAAAAGGAGCGAAAAATCACGTTAGGGGGAGGGTGTGGAGTCGCCTCCGAAGGCGATGCGGACCGACAGTCTCAGGGCCCGACGCGCACATGTTTCGAAGTGCCAATAATCGCGCATAAATAAAATACGTGCGCTCGCGTCGCTGCACGAGGAAGTGAACGTAGAAAAAATTAACGAAGGGTGAAAAAAATAACCGGAATGCAAACCGGATAGGAAAACATTAGCGATGATAAGTAAAGTTTGTAGTTTTTTTTTGTTTTTGCAGAGGGGCAGCGTTCCGCGTAGGAAGGGGGCAAGGAGGGGCTAGCTCAAGAGAGTAAAATGGGGTGGGGTCACGTGGTTCAGGTGTAAGTAAGCGACGCGCACAGCTCGGTCAGGGTGACGTGGCGATTCGTGAAATGATGTGCGTTTATTAAATCAATCGAGATTTTTTTGCATAGAATATTTTAAACTAGATCAATCAAAACACATCTGGGGTGTTGACCATCACTTGTTAGCGGAAAGGCATCATATTTTAAATAATTAAAATTAATATTGAATTTTTTTTATGACCGGAACCGGTTTCCTGTTAAATTTTGTATAAGTAGCCTTGTTTGCAAATTTGTATTGTATGAGTTGATAATACTCGCTGCGATCGAAACCTTTTTCTCACTAAAGTATTATCGATGAATATTTATATATAAAAGTTGTAGGACATACACATACGCATTACCAAAACCCTCAAGTTTATGTTCTTACAATATAAAAAACATTAATCGAAATAAATTGCTTTTACAATGATTGTTAGCTATTCGAGCTTTTGCAGCCTAGCAGGAAGAGCTTCGGATTCCTATCAGAAAACCGCGATTCAAATAGTGAGAAGGTAACATCAAATTGGGTCGATATCGTCAGTAGAATTTTTCCAGAAAAAATAGGTATTTGAACTTATTAATCAAATTAGGCAGTAATTCATAATAACTAAGAGTATTCAATATGAAAATATGGCAAAGTTAAATATCAAAATGACCCCCTGAACAATTTACGAAATGTCATTTATCTTAAGTCTGAATACGGCTATCGATATTTATAAGGCGTGATTGGCTTTGATACCCTTTATCATTAATCAGCTTTAAAGCCTAAGGCGCTATCTCTCACGATTACGTAGTTTGTATGCTGTAAAACGACAACTCGCTTAAAAACGGAAGCGTCGAAAAATATTCTCGTTTTAAAGCACACAATCATCCCGATAACGAGCGAAAGACTCGCGTGTGTTAAGTCGGTTGGCTATTGACCTGATTTAGGGGCACTAGATTAAGCTTTCATTGTGTTATTTCATAATGATAATACTATATAAATATTTGAAACCGGTCACGATAATTTTTTTTACGTAACCATGTTTGTCTCAAATAAACTCGAATATATAATGAGTTTATTCAAACTCTTCTACGAAAACTGTTTTTTAACTAGTCGCTCAATCTATGATATGATTATCGATTTTTCTTTGCTCCGTTTCCAGATGACGTAATTAACTAAAAAAATCATTTTCGTATGGTGGGGCTTTAATTTATAAATATAATAAAATAATGATCTAATCGGTATATATTTTGTAGCTGCAAAAAAAATGTCGCAATAAAAGCGTATATTTTTGGTATCGTCGTCGGAAACGTAATATATATAAAACACACCGATAGATAATAATGTCATATTGCATATAATCTTCTCGTTAATTATATGCAAATTTATTCAAACAGTAGAGGAAACTAAAAAAATCAAGAATATTCATCAATACATCTGCATGCTATCGGAATAACAAATGGATTCTTTCTTCTTTAGTCTATATTAGTAATACAATAAAAAAAAATCACAACTATATCAGAGACATCTCCTGGCGACATTTTGAAATACACTTCCAGATGATATACTATTTTATAATTCTACAATGAAATCCCGTTTTCACGCTCCCATAAATCATGGCTTCCCGTTATTTGCGTTATTTCATAAAACCCATATTAATTCAATACCTTTGGTACACGCAATTTACGTTTAAAATAATTTAAAACTAGACCAATTTAAAATATATGAAATGAATATAAGGAAGCTAAAATATGTCGGAACTTAAAAGCTACTCAACTGGCATTGAAAATGTACAGGACGAAAAACTAGCACAAAAGTATATACCAAACCAATAATATAAATAAAAAAATAGTTTCGATTTTTTTTCTAGTTATAATTGTAAACTTCAATTGAAACTTTGTACGATTCCACATGAGTTTGTCTTTCAGCAATTTCAGGCATTTTATCACAGGGATGCAACCAAAATGACACACAATAAACAGTTAGCATTGGTTATATACCAAAGGAGGTAATTACAAAAGTTAAACACAGACCCTGAGGCTAGGATCTAAATAAATAATTGAATAATATACTTTTATTGTGTGTCAAATGTGTAAATTATCTATATTGCGATTATGCAAAATACAAGTATTCAGTGTCGAGTTGTAGTTTTAATATTCACTATATTCCAATTCAAAATCAACTTTCTGTCTTCAATTACTATAAAATATACTTATATATTGAATTATCGATTAAGTAAATTCACTAAGCATCTCTAATAGTATATTTCTATAGCAAGGATCATTAACACTTTCCCTGGTAGGCCGCATACAGGATATTTCAACATGGAGTACTCCAAAAGATAATTAAATAGAGTTGGTAATAAATAAACTAATGGAGGATTCAGGACTAATCAGACTGCATTTTGTAACAGAAGATAAGCTTATTTGTGAATGTTAAAACAAAACGTTGTCATAATCCATCTCAACAGTAGAGAAGTTGCCATTCAGTATGTTAATAAATGTATAGACCATCACTTAATATAGGAAATGCATTATATTTATACCAATAAAACACAATTTATTAATACTCCTCGTTTGATAATATGCTCACGACGGGTGAGACCATTCCTGATTGTTGTATTTATCAAATTATTCTTGGTGAAGAAAAAAAATCCCATTAGAACAATCAATCATTTCGTCACACATATATATATATATATATATATATATATATCAGTGTGGTCTACTAGTATTGGAAACAGTATTAAAATAATAAGAATCAATAAACATGTCTCTCAGAAAAACGCTTTGGTATATAAAATAAAGTTGGTAGAAATGTGCACCATTTGGATTATGTTTAAAAAATATTATACTATGAAATGAAGAGTAGGATTTGTCAAGCTACAAAGTTACCATTGTCAATTAACATAAAAATAACAATGTTATCTTGCAAAATTGATCTATTTTGATTAATATAAATTGCCACAGTTAGTATGTAGATGCTGTGTATTGTTTCTATAACTTAATATCCTTCAATGATAAAAAAAATTAAACCCATGGGTACGAAAGTAATAATCCTATTTGATAGTAGTGTTTCTAATATATATTAAAAAAAAGAAACGAATTCATGAATCATGATGTTGTACTATCGTTCCACACTATCTAATGTATAAAATTTACTATGTTGATTGTATATTCAATATTTATTATCTTTCATATTTGTCATTTAAATCTGCAAGTTGTTAAGACACTCCAATATGGTGAACTGTATATGGATATTGATTAAAATGTTATTCTTATGTTATATTTAAGTGTTGGCCAACAAAACAAGCAAAAAATACAGATTGATTTATATTCTGTTATAAAATATAATTAACAATCTGGAATTCAATGTAAAACAGTTTTCAATCTTAATGTGTGGTGAAATGAATATTTTCATTTCAACAGATAGCAGTGAAGGCAAAGTGATGAAATAGCGACCAACAAAGTTTACACTCTTCAGATGCTTTTGGAAATTCAGCCCTACAGGATGGCAATATTGTTGGAGAGTTGAACAGCACTTAAAGAACAGATTTGATAGATGTGGTAACATTATGTGCGATTTAGTTTTCTTATGAAGAACGTAAGAAGTAAACATGTGAGTAGAGAGCTTTAGAGCGAATATGGGAATGAATATGTAATGTTTAATTCAGTTATGATTTATAAGACAATCTGTAATTTTTGATCTGTTTCATAATAACAATTAAATCTCTGTGGACATTAAATTTTCTCGGTGGAAATTAAATGATTATAGAAATAAAATCTTTTTATCAAAAATCTACATGTTCCACAGTGGTTGAATTATTATCTATATATGTATAAAATACAAGTGTATGCGTTGTTGCATTTAAGCCATATATTATGTCATTAGAGGGCAGCATAAGAAACCTTGTACATATGAGCATGACTGATGTCGATGGATGAACATAATATCTAGGTTAAATAATAAGATTTAATCCTACACTGTCTGATTGGTTCGAAAGAAGTATGATAGGAAATAATACAATATATTTGCTGAGGTTTTGACTGTACAGGATTTGCAGTGCATATTTTTTTACAGATATAATTTTATCAGTTGTATTTTGTAGTATTAGTATTCAATCCCAGACAAAAACTGATAAGAAGTTTATTGTAAGTTTGCTTAGACAAGAGGCTTACCATAAATATTCATAATAAATCATTTGTGATGAAAATGATGAAATTATAATGCAAAATATACAAAGCAATTCTATATTCAAATAATGAGACTACAAATAAAGTGTTGCTATTTGTAACGAATATTTTTTTATATATAATCATATTTAAAAATGTATTCACATATCTATCAATAACCATAAAGGTAAGTCCTTCATTATTGTAATGCAAAGTTATTTCTTCAAAACAAGTGACCTAGATTTTAGCAAATCGTGTACATTAATATTTCTACAAACTTACTTGAAATGTGTAACAAATAAAAAATATTTTATTATACTAACTATATGAATGAAATACATAATCTAGTATTTTTGTCAATAGAATCATGGAAGAAAGCATTTATTTTAATTGAAAATCGAAGTATATATGATATTGTAAGTTGTAAAATGACATAACATTAATTATTTTGATGGCACTTTCAATACACAGATATCAATCGTTGGTTCGCTTTCAAAAACTATATAAAAAAATCTGTTTAATTTCATAACATAAATTGATTTCAATGAAAAAGATTTTAAAAATTGTGAAACTATAAGTAATTAAATACAGTATGTATTACAAAAAAACAATGAGGTAAATTTTATTATTTCTCCGAAAGTTAGAAAGCATTGGGAAATGTGAGTACGTTTATGGTATTTTTTTGACGTTAGTTGATACAAGGTGAAATTTTGATGTTTATTTATAATTGACAAATAACTTTATGAATAAACTTTTCAAATGCTTTAAGGTTCTGGGTAGCGAAAAAATATTTATAACGATAAATTTGAAACGGTCATAACGATTTTTCAAATGTCAAAACATAACAAACATCGTCCACCATTTCGATAAAATAACACAACGTTCGTGTATTTTTCAAGTAAAAAGTAAGAACGAATCTGTTGTCAAACAAAACAAGAAGAATGGATTGGGTAACGTTGAATTAAATCGGCTTAAAATTCAATTTTCAGATCGCCGAATACCATCACAACAGATTTGACAACTGTGTATAGAAAAATATAACCTATACGAGAAAAGCAAAGTAAAATAAAATTGTCACTATGTTCGGCTTTCCGTGCAATTGAAGAGATAAGACTCAGCCTCTGTTTGCTTTACCCGATCGAATTAATGCATATAGATACTTATACACTACTGCGTATACACGAATAGTAATGCCTATTTTGTCTGAATTTTTTGGCAATATTACGGATTCGTTCGCGATGGGCCCAATTGTTGAGGTTAAGATCCTGGTTTTAGCGTCATTCGAATACGTTTTTGACACAAACGAAGGTTGGCAGCCGAATTCAAACGTTAACACACTAATTAAACGGTATAATTAATGAAGGTACGACAATCAAAGCACCGCTAAGTTGCTTGCGGTGAACCGGCGAAGCTACAATAAAAATAACCAATTATCATTTCTCACCTCCGACCCGATACATATTTGCAGTCATTTTTGTACACAATCACTAAAAACACACACCTTAATTATTCTACATTTGATACAAATAACAATTAAAACACTACGTAATTGAGCCGTAATAAATGTTTTTCACTAAGTTAACTCTAGACGCCTTTCGTTAATCGCCATTTTCTTTCACACTACACATCTGGCCAGTGCGCAGTCGCGCGTGCTGCTGTAAACTTCCTGTCTTCAACTTGAACGCAGCCCTGTCAAATCGTACTATTCCATTCAGAATACGGATATGAAAATATACATTCAAATATTTTTTTTATTGAATATATAAAACCCAATAAAATATTGACTTCAAATAATAAAATATATAAAATAAAATTTAATATACACTTCCATCGTGTAATTAAAAAAATTCAATATATACAATGCAAAAGAATTAATTCAAAAATAATTTCATTTTTAAATGATCATTCAAAACAATTTACATGTATACTCTTCAATAAATCGAATATTTGTTATTTATTTAATAAAAATATTTTTACTCAAAAATAATCTTTGCTGACCGTTATTTTTATAAAAATATATTTAGAAATTTTATGTATCTAGCAAAAATAGTTATCATATAATTTATAAATTCTTTTTGAGTTATGTCTGAATATATAACGACAATCGGTTTGTTTCAGATTTTGTATTAAAATAATCACAAAATCGTTTGATTTTCAATAAAATATGATTAAATTTAAATATTTACCTACCTACCTATTATATTCTCAGTATATTATATATCTTACTATGATGAAGAGCAATAAATATGAATTTTGTAGTATTTAAAAAAAACAAATTGCTTAAAAAATATTTACAGATTTTTCAATAAATAGCTTAGAAGAGAAATTGAAATATGTGTTCCTAGTAAACGAAAACGTAGTTCCCCTACATGACGTGGCCCGAATGACAGATCTGTTCCGTGTCGGCATCGTAGATGTTTCGGGTTGACAATCGAGAAATAATTGGACAAAATTAGAACTATGCGGATCTCCTACTGAGTGATTAGAAGACAATTGCTTGGAACAATTGTCGGTATGTATTTTGTGATTTCTAATTTGAATTTATTTTGTTTTATTATGCGTCTTTATCTATAAATTTATCAAGATGTATATTTTACAGGCGGACAGACTCAAAGATGACAACATACGAAGAGTTTATCCAGCAGAACGAAGACAGGGATGGCGTTCGTTTCACATGGAATGTGTGGCCCTCGAGCAGGACTGAAGCCACCAGACTAGTCGTCCCTCTGGCTTGTTTATACCAACCTTTGAAGGAGAGACCCGACTTGCCTCCGATCCAGTATGATCCTGTACTTTGCACCAGGAATACATGCAGAGCCATATTAAACCCAATGTGCCAAGTGGACTACAGGGCAAAACTTTGGGTGTGCAATTTCTGCTTCCAAAGAAATCCCGTAAGTTTTTGCTTTTATTACTATTAATCGAATCAATATTGACATATACCACAGCGATTCTCCCATCATTGAATTGAATTAACATAATTTTGCAAAAAACCATCGATATTCTTTGTATCCTTTAAACAATATATTCTATGCTACTAAATAACTCCCATGGTCACGAATTTCATTGGATGCTAAAATTAAAAATTATATTGGCACACCTTAATGAAGTTTACAAAAAGTGTTAATAATAGTTAATGAAAATTTTTATAATGCTTTTTAAACTAATGGCATTGTTTAGGAAATTTAATTGTTTATTAGAAGTTGGCAAAAATCCAAAACACAAAAAAAAGATAACACTACCAAATTAAAATCGCTGAAACTTTGTACAATTTTAAATTGTTGCTAATTAAAAGTGGTATAGGTGCCCATCCAAAAAAAACTCTTATCTTTTTTCTCAGTAGTGTAAAAGGATATAAAGATAAATGTGCAAAAACAATGATTGACTTGGAGTTTCCCAGCAGCTGAAGGATTCATTGTTCTGTTTAATAATTAATTATTACATCATCAAATATAAATTGTCATGCCTAAGAACAAGAACATCTCTGGTACAAGACTGGTTTTAAATTGAAAACAAATTGACAGCAAACATTTTGAAATCTTTGTTTTTTTTTTTGTAAACTCACAGGTTCAGTTACATTAAATTTACAATTTTAATGCTGTTAAACACTTATTTCTTCTAATTTATAATAATGACGACGGTGCTTGGTGTAATTTTAATATCAAATTTGGATTTGATATTGTGTTTAACCTGTGTAAAACTAACGACCCACCAGCGTATCGCTTTTCTACTATTTTAGTCATTTCGTGCTGTTAAAGGGTGAACACATTTAAGATGTAAACATGCAGAAATGTACCAAGTTTCAGAAATTCAAATTTACATATACACCCAGTCCTTTTTTTACGCGAATTTGATTATACGCGATATTTTTGGACGACACCGTTACATTTTTTTATGCCTTTCATTCGTTTTTACGCGATTTTTTCCCCAAATTGCTTTAAAGAAGAAATTTGTACATGATGCTAGGTTTGTACGTTTCATTATTTTTTTAAATAAAAAATATGTTTATTTTTAAAACTTAATTTTGTAAAGCATTCCATTTTTGTAAATATACATACTAGTGTAGTGTAGACTAGTGTATCGGATATTATGTTATGTCCAAATTTATGTTTTTAGGGTGTGTAAAGAAATGTAATGCAATTGCATAAAAGTTGTGATTTTTTTATGCGATTTTTTTTATGTGCCTTTTTCTGGAACCAATGTATCACGTAAAAAAAGGACTGGGTGTATACTTGATTTGCACCATAAGTTAATTAATTACTAAAAAACAGCAATCAGGGCGAATTATATACCCAAGTCTTTGTTAAAAGTCTAAAATTAATACAGATATCTGTTCATTATATTCCATAAACTTTAAGATGTGATACGTATTAGTTGATTCCTCTGTACTTCATTGGTTCATGAAATACACAAACATTATTTTATTTATCACATCTGGTAAATAATAAAATATCTCTGTAAATTTATTTTCAGTTTCCCACGCAATACGCTGCCATCTCAGAGCAGCACCAGCCTGCAGAGCTCATTCCGAGTTTCTCAACTATTGAGTATACAATCACTAGAGCCCAGGCAATGCCACCCATATTTCTTCTTCTGGTTGATACTTGCCTCGATGAAGAGGAACTGGGCGCTCTAAAAGACTCTCTGCAGATGTCGCTTAGTTTAATGCCTCCGAATGCTCTCATCGGGTTGATTACATTCGGTAGAATGGTGCAGGTACATGAACTTGGTAAGAGATTTATCTTGCTTATAAATTATTTAAATAGCAATAGTGTCTTATTTTTTATACACAGTATAATTTCAGCCTATGTAATTGAGAGACAAAAATCCGTCTTCAATCAAAAGTTTCAAGTTCAATCAAACCCGATTGAGCGAGATATTGAATCTCAATACTGAGACCTACCTACTATTTTTTGTGATTACTGTGGTCCCATTTTTTCCGGTGATTAATGAGTTATCAAAAATACAGTTGCGTAAAGGTTTGTGTAACAATAGTTCATCTTACCAATTTATTTTTACAGGCACTGAAGGAATTTCGAAGAGTTACGTCTTCAAGGGGACAAAAGATTTGACAGCCAAACAAATCCAGGAGCAGTTAGGAATTGGCCGGGTAAACAATGCCGGCCCTCAACAGCCGTCCAGGGGCCCCCCTGGCGCTCCGGTGCCTCAACAGCCGGCCAACCGCTTCTTGCAACCTGTTCGACAGTGTGATATGGCACTCACAGATATGATTGGAGAATTGGGCCGCGACCCGTGGCCGTTGAGTGTAGGCAAGAGGCCACTCCGCTGCAGTGGAGTTGCGCTCAGTCTGGCTGTCGGCTTATTGGAAGTGGCTTATCCTAATACGGGGGCACGCGTCATGATGTTCCTCGGAGGACCGTGCTCGCAAGGACCGGGTCAAGTTGTAAACGATGAGCTGAAGCAGCCTATTCGTTCTCACCACGATATCCATAAAGATAACGCCAAGTATATGAAGAAGGCTGTGAAACATTACGAAGCCTTGGCTATGAGGGCGGCCACTAATGGCCACGCCGTTGATATTTACTCATGTGCCCTCGATCAAACTGGTCTGCTCGAAATGAAACAGTGCTGTAATTCTACGGGGTGAGGATTTTCACATAATAATTTGTCGCACTCATTGCAAAAAAATACATCATTCATTGCATTTCAATGATTTAGCGCCAATGTACACCAAACATTGGCATTGTTAGACTACAGACAAAAAACAAAATCTCTTATTGTGCACCCAGAACACATGTATTTTATGAGAGTTTTCAAAAAGTAGCATCAACAAGTCATTTTACATGATATATTAAAACCATCTTCCAAAAATACAGTTAGACATTGATTTGTGACCTGAGAATATTACAATTTCTTTGTTGACTGCTTTATGAATTATTAATGAGTATTGTCATTCTTTGATATCTCTGTTTTAGTTTCTAATTGTTTATAATATGCGCATTGCAGGGGTCACATGGTGATGGGAGACTCCTTCAATTCGTCACTGTTCAAGCAAACATTCCAGCGTGTCTTTGCCAAAGATCAAAAAGGAGATTACAAAATGGCATTCAACGGAACGTTGGAAGTGAAGTGCTCACGAGAATTAAAAGGTACATAATATCATATAATTTATATTGTATGTGAGTTAAAAATGCTTGTTCATAAAGTTTGTGTACTATAAATTTTCGAAATTTTATTGTTTTTAACATATTGGCTGTTGTATATGCCTAGTGCGTAAACACCTATATTTGAAACATGCTGATTATGTGCCTGGCTATAGCGTCTTATAAATAGTAGAGATTGCTATGTCCTGGCACATCAGGTGTCACTCGTGAGCTTTTATGGTACTGGATATTACCAAACGTTTGCTACATGCTATGTTTTATATGTGCTACGCATATAAATGTGTTGTGATGATCTGCTGTAAAAATTACAACAGTCGACGTGTTAAACTACTTTGTAAAATGAAGAGTCACATTCTAATTTATAATTATTATTTTGTCGATTTCAGTATCTGGCGGTATTGGCTCTTGCGTTTCATTGAACGTGAAGAGTCCATGCGTGTCCGATCAAGAGATGGGAATGGGTAATACTTGCCAATGGAAATTATGCACCTTCACACCAAACTCTACCATCGCGCTCTTCTTTGAGGTTAGGCTACATTTCTTTCAATATTGTAATTGAAATTTCCACAAATACTATCCTCAAATTATTTTTGTGGGGTATTTATGTTATTGACGTATTCTGATTAGTCCTGTGTGTTATGATGTAACAATTTGACACTTTTATCAGCACTGCGTCTTCTTTGGTTTTTCAACTAAGATTTTTTGGATTTTGACAGGTTGTGAACCAGCATTCAGCGCCAATACCGCAAGGGGGGCGTGGCTGCGTACAGTTGATCACTCATTATCAACACTCCAGTGGACAGCGTCGTATCCGAGTTACAACAGCAGCCCGCAAGTATGTCAAAGCTTTGGTCATCATACAATTAACTTATTCCCCGCTGAATCGCATATCAGGTTATATTTTAATGCAATAAAAGCTTGTTCAAGAATGTATTGACACTATGAACACCCTTAAATTTTTGAGTATCGTCTATCAACACACTGCAATCAGCCTTCTCAATAACAGCAGTCAGTGGGTTAAGTAAAATATATAATGAAAATTAGCTGCTCTTTTGGGTCAATTCATTTTAATTGGTTCGTCCTATATCATTACTCAATGGAAATAAATTGCTTATGGGTTAGTTGTAATTGTATTCTTGGCTAGTCATTTGTTCCTGATTAAATTTATTGATAGTCTCAGAGAGCGAAAGCAAGTGAAGATTTGTATATTTACATTGAGCTATTGCAAATTTTTTTTATAATGCTGGGCTCATTTACTTTGGTTGGTCTATTTTTGATACAATGATTTAGATCTATTAATTCCATGGTTTTAAATTATTTTCTTGTTTGTTAAACTTTTAGAGTTATTCTTCATTTTAAATCATTTGTGTATATTGAATTTAAGTATATTACTGAAGAAAGGAGCTGTTTTTTGGTTGGTGCCGTACATTAAAAGATAGCAGTTCATTTCGTCTACGTTTTTATTGTTTCTAATCATTATTTAATGAATGCTTTTAGTTGGGGTGATGCAGCAGTGAACCTTCATCACATCAGCGCCGGTTTTGACCAAGAAGCGGCTGCAGTAGTTATGGCTCGACTCGTTGTGTACCGAGCAGAACAAGAAGATGCTCCCGATGTGCTAAGATGGGTTGATCGGATGCTTATTCGATTGGTAAATACACATATCATATTTTAAATTAAGACAGGTTTCCACGTTTATTTATTTTACTTTTAAAGTGTCTAATGTCACTTCTTGGTGCTTGATGCAGTTTTTAATACTATTTCCACATTTTATATTATTATGAAAATGAAGGTTTCACTCATTGTGAGTATCATCAACTTTTGAAATATTTCACAGTGTAAAAGTATCAGAGTATTAAGCTCTGCAATTTCATTTATTTTATTGGATATGGTTGCTGATAACTATTTTGCCTTCCGCCATTATCAGAGCCATTTAGTTAACTAAATACATTGATATATTTTCCTTTTTTATAATGGAGCTCTATCAAATAAACGCTAATTTGATAAAAATGTTTTTTATTTCATATAAATTATAACAAAATCAAAACATGTTGAGAAGCCGTTGTCTTTATAAATAAATGACCAATGAAATTTGTATTTTTGTCACTACAGTGCCAAAAGTTCGGAGAATATGCTAAAGATGATCCAAACAGCTTCCGGCTATCTGAAAACTTCAGTCTCTACCCGCAGTTCATGTACCATTTGAGGAGATCTCAATTCCTCCAAGTGTTCAACAACTCGCCTGACGAAACCAGTTTCTACAGGTTTGCCATCATCATTGCTATAAATTCAGAGTTTAATTTTTTTCAAGTCATTTAAAAGTTTGTGAAAGTGAATGAAATATTGTTCATTATAGGAAAATTATTATCTGGAGTTTGGCAATATTTATTTATTTAAATTTGAATTATCGAGGTCCATTTCCAAATGTTTTGCCTATTGCATCTGAATGCCTGGAGATAACGAAAGGCGAAACCTATGTCATGAGTGACAAATAATGTGGAAATGTACAATGTTTCAACAGCTAAAATTAAAGCATTACTTTTTATTTTTTTAATACATTGCTTTTGCTACCAAGGAGTTACAGTTAACACCATAAAAGCAAAGTATCGAACAGTTTGACTAATTTTAAATAAAAACAATTAGTATCACGGCTGATACCAGGGGTCCGAACAGTATAAGAAAAATGTGTTTTATCAATCAGCAGTGAGAATGTCTCATAATTTTTGTGTTAACTGTACGATATGTCGTATCTTTCAGGCACATGTTAATGAGAGAAGACTTAACGCAGTCTCTCATCATGATCCAACCGATCCTGTACGCATACAGCTTCAACGGCCCGCCTGAACCCGTTCTTTTGGACACCAGCTCCATACAGCCTGACCGCATTCTTCTGATGGATACCTTCTTCCAAATTCTCATATTCCACGGAGAGGTAACAACGCTTTTGTTGATTAGTGACTTGATGAATGTCAATACATCTGACTTGTGAATACGTCAAAAGTACATTTTGGTATATGGTTTTGTCCTAGCCAAAATAGAGCATATTTATTTGAGAGAAATGATACGAATGGAATTTATTTCAATTTGATATTTAACACATGTCTATATCATTATATATAGTGTCATCACTATGATCAGATAGTGTATTAATTGCATCATCACAATTATGCAATTAGGGTTCCTGACACTGCAATTTTGACCCGGAGATTCCCGGTCTGGCAATAATTCTTTAGGATTAGGTTTCACATAAAAAGCTTTCATTCAGTCATGGTGAGTTAATACAATACGATACTAGGTGCTGGAATGAAAATAATATGTAAAGTGAGTTTCTTCTTCTACTGGCACTGTGGTTTATCAATATCTTTCTCGTATATATTCAAAACGTCCACGGTAAGACATATTGATCTATATGGGTATATAACTCTGAATTATAGAAAGAAAGCACGAAGCATGCATGATATTATTTCTGAATTGTTTTTACTTTTGGTCTGTACAAACGAAAGTTTAGTGCTGTTTATGTATTGGTTATGATTCAATTTTCCAGACTATCGCACAGTGGCGTGCGCTGCGTTACCAAGACATGCCGGAGTACGAGAGTCTAAAGCAATTGCTTCAGGCTCCAGTGGACGATGCTCAGGAAATTCTTCAAACTCGTTTCCCGATGCCCAGATATATTGATACTGAACAAGGCGGCTCACAGGTAAAATATTGAAAAAAATCGCGTTTATTCATCTATACCGTGTGTCAGTTGAAAATTCTTGGAGTGAATGAAACCGGGACCTGATCTGGGTGATATAAAGATGTGGAAATTATAATCCACGTTGTGCATAGTTATTTTTTATGTCTTTCCACCAAGAAGTGATTGTTAACACCTCAAAAATGATTGATAATAACCATTCAATCTCGTTAGTCTGAAGATGATCATCAAAAAAGAGAAACACGTGTCACATTTAGTAAGACACCAAGTTGAATAACAAAGTTATCAATTTCAATTTTATATCTATAGATCAGGTTGAAGCGTTGAGCAATCATTCCTAGTCGCTCGTCTGTTTGATGCTTCGAAACAAGAATTAAATTTGCAATAAAGAAATTCTGTTTTAAAAACCCTCTGGTATTATATAATCACTTAAGGTGTTAATTGTCACTTTTTGGTTGAATAATAAAACATTTTTTAGTGCTGTTTCCACAATATATTTAATCCAGTTGACAATGTTCGCGATGAGCAAATCCACTCTTGATCGTAAATATTGTGAAAATAAGTACTAAAAGATGTGTTATTATTTTAAATAGAATGCCTTTCCATTGAGAAATGACAGTTAACACCTTAAACGCAATATGTTAGTATCAGTTTTACTTAAGTAATGCAAGTATTATCAGCTGATCACATAAAAAAGAATAAAAAACAATAGTTAATATTTATAAAATAAAACAACATCTTATATTATTGACACGCTATTTTTATGTTTTTTAAAGTCATCATTAATTGCTGTTATTAAAATAACTTCCTGTTGAATGGGTATTAGTATTATAAATGTTTATTTTCAATTTAAACTTATTTTTGGCTATAAATGACTACTTTTAGTGTTAGAAGACCGCTGCCAATAGTTTCATCAACAGTTTGCGCCCGAAGTGGTCAATAGTTGGGTCACCCATGCGATAGATGGTCATGTGCTTATGTGCAATTTTTCTGTTTTAGGCTCGATTCCTGCTCTCAAAAGTAAATCCATCTCAGACCCACAACAATATGTATGCCTACGGAGGGGTAAGTAATCCAAAACGTCAATTACACCCTTTAGACTTATCACAATGCAGTATATACAAAATCTTCTCACTTGCATTTTAGGTTTCCACCCTAGAACATATCAAGTATGCTTTTTAACGAAGGTTCAACCAAAAGTATAAGCATGATCAGCTATATTACATCTTTTTACATATATTATTTATTTTGGCAGCATCACACTGCCAAAATTAAATAAGACATATTTTTATTATTACAATAGGGTATGAATATCAAAGTGTTTAGCTCTACAAAATTTTAGATATGCTTTTTTTTTTATAGATGTTTCGTTGTCACATTTATTATAACATCAAAAATTCTATGTATTGTTTAACCCGATCGGCATGACAGTTTTTCATACAAACAAGATCTGTCCGCGTTGCTATTTTTCAAAATGTTATCTTTCCACATAGAGCTATAAATACACAAATAAAAAATAATTGGGTTGTCTTTTCTTTCACAACATTAAAAAACACAAAGAAATGTCCTATGTTGTCACAATAACCTCAACAAAATCCCTAACAAATAAATAACTCGTAAATCGCCATCACTGACATAACGAAGCCACCAATCAAACTCAAATGAACAAGTGCCATTACTGTCACGTGTCATGGAGTGTCACATTGCAATGCCGCAAGATTAGTGCAAAGTTCAGTGCGAAGTTAGGCGTGAGCTTAGCACGCAGTTTCAAACTGAAATGTTACTTTGGCGGGCTCAGAATAAATTTGAAGGGTTCGAAATATCGATGTTTTAAGCATTTAAACCTATTACTTTTGACAAGTTTATGGTGGTGTTAGTATCAGGACGAATTGGGCGATATTTTAAACCAAAATCAGTCCTATATGCAAAAGATTGCCTGCGTTACCAACGTTTGAATGTTCGTGTCCCAACATCTGGGGCGCTCGCGTACAGGCCTTGCACATTGGTGTCCCATACGTTGGGGCGTTAGCATGGAAGAGATTAAATATGTTCTTGTATTGTTTATGGTGTCTCTTTACAATAATTTGACATAGATACTATGTGTAAAATATAATACTCTACCTTCTCACAGTATACACATTAAAACAGGTGGTGAACGATAAAAAGTGTAACCATGGAATAAAAATATGATGCGTGATTGAAATATTGATACTTGACAAAGGATTAAAAGTTTTTTCAATGCATTCAATAAACGCATCCGATAATATTAAAGCTTAATTGTCGGGAATTGATAAATGTAGTTCATTGTTGACTGTCAGTAGAAGGTGGGACCTGACAAATGTCATTTTTTTGCAAATGGTTGGTTGTTTGCGGGATACAACATATCACGTGTTTGTTTGTTGGCATAAAATACTTGTAGCAATAGCACAGGACCCTTTTTTGATAAGAAGCAATAAAAATATGAGATATTAGGCGGAATGGTCTCATTCATTACGTAAGATGCTACACATGTTTCTTGAATATTTACATCTTGTTACCATAATTATATGGAATGAATAACTATGATATCTTTTATGTGAAATATTTTAAATATTTCAAATTGAAAATATGTGCAAGACCATTTACCAAATATATTACAGGTGTTTATATTCAGCTTAGAAATATGGTGAAATTATGACATAATCATATGGTTTTTTTATTTTGTCTATGATGACCAAATATAATATATAATTTCTTTGAAAATTTCAATTAAAATTGTTGTTTGATTTGGAAGTTGCCCACTTCCGACTATAGTCTATTGTTTGAGACCCCCCAAATACTCAAGTGTTAATAAATCTTTAAAATAATTTCTTTGAAATCTAGTAATTGTGTATAATTGTGAGTTTCTTGGGTGATGAGTTGATATTAGTATGGATGTTGATTAATTATTACACCAATTGTATCTAATAGTAAGATTATTCTGTAGAGCAAAATACTTTGATACTTTTACCCTATTTTAATGGAGTTTTATCATATAAATGTTCTATGCAAATTGCATATTGTTTTGTTGAATTTATCAATGGAGAGTTTTCAATTGAGCTGTGCAACGCATTAACTATACTACTATTAATACTATCAAACAATCTGTAATGCTTTCTGAAGGCAGCTTTAGTTTTTAATGCATTATTTTATTTCCTCGAGTTGCCTTTGTGTTAAGATTAAAATTCATAAACGACACGTTGATAACTGTTTAGATGAAGGTTGTATGAAAGCATTGAAAGTTATTCAGGGATAACTTATTGATATACCAAAGTGTTGATTATTCATTACATTCCGATAAGTCATGGATTGATTATTCCCTTTATTAATAAAATGGCCGATGCTTGTGAGTTATGCATGATTGTGCCGTAATGATGTGATCAGATCCAGAATGGACGCATGGATCTGTCAATAATTAATGTTATTACACCTTTAATATGCTTTTTAAAGCTTTTTTTACATGATAATATTTTTACTTATTTATTTAATTAATTATCAAGCATGATTCGATAAAACCAAAAGAAATTTTTATCCATATGTATTTAAATATTTGAAAAGTTTAACCCTCAAATGTGCATGGTTAAAAAAAATATTTATTAAATTATTTCCATGACGCCCGAGTGGTTGCATTTGAGTTATAAGAGAAGAAATAATCTATTCGAGTGCCATGGGTTAAATTAGATAAAATTATTGATATATTTAAAGAAACCAGTGAACGGAAACACTGAAAACTATGAGTACAGGAGAATAATAATAAACAGCTCCATTTCGTCATAGCCAGAGTTTGGTTCTACCACATATCATTTTAGAAATATTAAATTAATGTTTATAAAAATTGAATTTTAATCATTACAAGGAAATCTGTAGTCTTCTTAGATATCTAGGTGCAATAAATAAATGTTGTATCAGACAATTTTAAGATATCTTGCGTTATTAAGAATCTCTGATGGTTGGTTGTGTACATCTAAAAAATTGACACTCCACAAAACATTGAGTGAAACCGTTCCTGATCTCAAAAATATAAATTGTGTAAATAGTGCTTAACATTAATTTAAGAAATTCTTCCAGTTCATCCGCAAATGTTCAATTTTGATCATGTTGACTTTAATGGAGGCAGATGTGAAACAAATTCTTTATATATTTGATTGATTAATGCAGTAAAATAATATTTTGCATTCCTACATTTAAATTATTTTAGATTTTGTAAATAAGCCGATGGCAACATGTAATTCATAATGAAGTTTCTTGTTTATGGTTTCGATATCTGATATGGATAGATTTTATTTCTTTTGGTTTTATTGTTTATGTTGATACCTATTTGCTATATTTGCACAATCACCTTATATTTTGACATGTTTATTAACCATTTTGTTTTTTTAATGATGCTGTTCCATCAGGCGATGCCAGTCCCCAGTTCGGTAGTTACTTTTTTTTTTATTATTTACATTCTTTTTTACTCAATTCTGTTTTTCAAACCATGCACTCAAAATCCTGCAGTTTTTATTTAGTTTAATTTTACTCTACTTTTCATACCCATTTGTTGGCAGTTATTTACTACAGAATATCTTTTTTTCGATGAATAAATTTTACCCAGAGATGCACTTAATTACCAAAATATCTTTCGAGTCATTGTTTGGTGGTTGTGAATAGGGATTGCAATACCGGAAAAATACGTTTAAATTATAAAAATTAACAAAGGAAAATATTAATTATTTGAGAGGGCAACATTGAATGCAAAATTTAATCTGTTCCCTGCTATGCCGCATAAATAATAATAATTTACATGATATATGTCAATAATTAATACAGTAATGCTGGTGTGTTGATAGTTGACCATCGAAAATATAAGGGCGTTAACAGTGTGAAAACTTGCATGGAAGGTCTAATTTCTGTGTTGAAATATAGTCTGATTTTTCCATAAGTTTAATGGACACTGTTGAATTATTTTTTATGTGACTCATCAGGGAATGCGTTTATTATCTTTTTGACAAACTGCCATGAAATTTTTATGATCTATGAATAATGGTGATGCAATCTCTAATTGTGAGGTAACAAATTTCTGTTTTGTATTATGTTATGTGACATTTTTAAATGAGACCTTTCGTGTTAAAATGCTATAATTTTAGTTTGAAGCTACTCTTTTTGTTTTGCTTAGAGATACTTTCATGATTTACGTTGGATATTCATTTAAATATTAAATAATTTCTATTATAAGAAACTAAAATACATTTTGTTAAGTGAAATGAAATAGAGATAGATCAATTTGATAGCTTCCCAGTAATACCTCTAATAGCCATAAAGTGTAGCCTTAAAGTAAATTTATCACATTTTCATTAGTCTAAATCAGTGGTTGTCATGTAAAATTTTACTGTGGCCATATTATAAATATTAGCAGTGCCATGAAAATATCTTGTGGCGTGGTGTATCCGTGAAAATTAATTTGAAAAAAAAAACCATATTTATTGCGATTATTGTGGTTGAGTGATTAATGTTTAACTGGCGATAGGCGCCTTTTTATTGATTATTATTTTAAAGAAGAATTCTCACGGTCATAATTAAATATAAACATAAATGACAGTAAAATAAATTTGTCTTTGAGTCATTTATAGCTATAAAACAGCTATCTATAAAATCATAAAATTTATTATTCCATTTTGATCAATCATTGATAGAAATCCAATGCTTTTGTTTATTTCATTTTCATAGTTGCTAATCATAAGTATGTCACATTTAATCATACAAAGAGTAGAATAAGTGTATGAAACTAGATTGAAAAAAATTAGAAAGAAAGTGTGATTGCTAGAATCATTGATAAATTTTTTGATTTTGAGTCAAGTATTGTTGGTTAGTTATTGTTGGCAGTAAAAAAAAATTGATAAGCTAAAATAATGCCAGTCCGAATTGCAAAAATAATATCGCTAGAACTAAACCCCCTAACACATACTTATAATTAATCCTACTGGGCCTCATTATTTAAATAAAAATCAACATTGACATTAGAAATGTTACGATATGTCAGGAAATATTTTTTATAAATGGTTACTTTATAAATCAGCCAATAAAAAAATAATTGTTACTGCATTATGGGCTGTGAAACAAGGTTAGTAATGTTAAATTTCTGATAATTACTAAGAAGTTTATTTCGCAAAACAGTTTTGAAATTGGTATTGATGTGGTATTGATGCCGGGTCTGTGGTGCAGTGGTCAACGCTGTTAGCTTCTGTAATGGACCTCACGAATTCGAGTCACAGTATGATCAACATTACTTTCAATCGATTTATCGATTCTGTTCGAAGACATTGATATTAGTGATGTCTTGTATTCCTACTCTCTTTATAAAAAGAACGGTTGAGTTTCAAGGTAACTAGTAGTTCTTGTAGAATACATTCCCGTTGTGATATTTCTGTCAGGAGACCATATGCTACTTATTGGAAGTGAGCATGGGTTAGTTAAAAAAAAATAGCGATGTTACAATAGAACTGGGCTTGAAACCTTGCTGTGGCATTAACACAGAATGATTTTATGACTTGTATCAATAATTCAGACTCTAGAATTTAAGTTTCTTGTAGTATTCTTTGCTCTTGCATGCCTTGCAATGAACTCATCATTACATTATTTTATTTTTATTTATTGGCTCTGCAGCAGAAATTAATCTTTGATATAATATACCGCCCTATAAAAGGTACCATCCGCTATGTTATTCTCCAGTCTACATTCTATATACCAAGACGAGACGGCTTGTATTAGTGTTTTGAAACTTTTTTCGCATGCGCTGGACAAAACTTTACAGCAGCAATTTCACATTTTACCTTTTTCTTGATGTTCGGTTGATTTGTCAGCAGTCATGACAAATGAGTATATTGCACATAATGTATATTTTTATTTTTAATGATTACTAAATTTGTTTATTAAAAGGTTCAATTATTGAAAGCTTGTAATTTTAAATTAGGATAGTAATTTTTGTGATACGTTTTATTAAATTTGAATCATGGAAACTGCGATTCTGTGAAGTTTTGTATCTCACAAATTGGGTTTTGTCTTTTGGCATCATTAGGCATTCTATCACTTGGATCCAAAACAATTTATAATCAGTAAACAGTTTGCATTGCTTACGTTTAATAATAGTTACACGAAATATAATTACTGTTTTGATTATAATGACATTCAAATTTTGAAAAGATTATATTTTTAATAACTTTGTAATTATTTGTGAGTATTTCACTAGCTTGAATCTAAACTATGCAAACTATTTATTGGTTGTCAGTTATATTATTACATACGTATGATACAATGTCTGGAGATGGAGAAACTAGGATTGTGATAGACAAATCAAATTTGATAATAGAATTCATTCGCTATCATAAATTATATATTTTATAAGTCATTTTGAATTGCATTTGAATAACATTGAATGTTAATTTTATTTTTAATGGTTTGATGACGTTGTTTAGGATGGCGGTGCTCCCGTGCTGACAGACGACGTGTCTCTGCAAGTATTCATGGAACATCTCAAGAAATTGGCTGTCTCCTCGACCGCCTAAATTTCTACTCAAAAACAAATTTTATAAAGCAATCGTTGTAAGCTGTTCTACATTTTGGAAATTAATAGTTACTTTATCAAAATTAGATGTGAATTTATTATTATAACAAAAGAATAAGTTTAATATGGCATCACTTCTGTACATATGTTTACATCAATTTTTTTTTGTCATGTTGGTATTATGTTGTAAGCTTCTACATTTTGTGTTGCAATAAAGTTAAATTTATTCTTTATGTGGAAGTCTTTTATTTATTTTCAGATACTTGCAATACTAGCCTACATTTTTGTATGTGTCTTATATTTAACCTACTCCCTGCTAATCTACATGCAAGATATTCCGATGACGAATGTTTCAAAAATTAATTCAGTGGTTTTGGTGTTAAGCAGAAAAATTCAGGCTATATTTCAATATATTAGCTGTTTCACGAAAGCTTCGATACTGTTCTCTCTCTTTTATTTTTAAGCGTCAAATATCAAAAATCAGCCAAATTAAATGTGTAATAAATTATAATATAAGATTATAATTAATTTTGTGCACTGGATATACGAGGATCTATTGCGTTCATACAGCATAATTCATAAGCATTTTAAACAAAAACTTAAATATAACACATTACATGTAGCTCTACACCATAGCTTCTCAACCAGTGGTCCGTGAAGATTTTTAGATGAGCCGAAACAATTGAATTTCACGTTATATTTTCAAATTGTATTTTTTACTGTCTATTTTAACCGTTTTAGTGCTAAGCAATTTTGGCAAAAATAAATGAAAATTGCTATACACATATTGATTAATTTAGAGGAAAAAATAATGGTGTCAAATAAAACACTCTAACTTAGACAAATATCAATCAATTTTATTAATTATTTTTGCATTATAAAGATAAAATGTTTATTGTTTATTAATGTTTATTAAACATAAAGTGATATCAATATTTTTGTATTTTATTTCTTTTAGAAAATAAAAAATCAAAAAAAAATAGCTCAACAATTATGTTTTGCCGCACAAATAGCTACTAATAACTACTAATTGTTGGCCTTCTCGTTATTCCCATTTCGAGTATGACAGCAATAAAGGCTTTCATTTCGTATATTGTTGTCGGCGTCCACTTTTTTGCTCGAGAATTATCCGATACAGTGTGCGAGGCCAAAAACTGTGCAGCATATCGATTTGTTTCCCTTACGATGGTTTCGAGCAGTGATATTTTAAAATAATATAAAAAACGATAAAAGTTATTTTTAAATGTATAAGAATGCACTCTCATTACAAATTACGCGCGAGGTTAGCGTACGTGCACTCCCGCGGAGCACCGAAAACACACTGAAACTCGCAGCGCTTTTGCGCTGCGCCGCAATTTTCGATACAAACGATCGCAGCGCTTTTGCGCCGCGTAGCATTCTAACGGTTAATATACTAAAATAATATTATATCAGCATATGATGTTGCAAAAGTAATTATAATCATAGCAAAATCGATATCCAATAGTCAAAGGATTGGAATGTAATGGTTGGCATTTGTGTTTTTGACAAAAGTGTTTTAATCAAAAATTTGAAACACGATTTCGTGTATGTACTGTATGATGAAATAAAAACACTTTTTTTGTAAATATATTTATTTCTAAAATATAAATATTTTATATACAGTTTTACCTATCAATACCAGAAGGAAATGCATTTTATAGTCAAATAAAATCTGCAATAAAAGTTGTTATTGCAACCATTTATTACATATAGAAACTATGCTGTTTATATATTCAACGTGGAATAAATCTTTGGAAATGAAACATTGAATAATGAAAAACTGGCGGTCTATTAACCATTTAAATTCCAATGATTTAATCACCAAAAGGATACTTGCGAATGTATTTTTTTTATTTTATTCAAGGCAGAGACGTCTATAGAAGGTCATCTGACTTACAGAATCTTCAAATGATAAGCCATTCTCATGTCATTAACATTCGAGTGGAACAGCTTTCACAGGACCAACATTATTTTTCTAAATTAATATTTATATATTTTCATGACCCTCAAAGCATTTGCAAAACGATTTTATGTATTACATCAAAAATGTTGCGCGATACCTTCCAAAAAATTTTACTCATCAATTCTATCTTTTTCGTCAGTCACAAATTAAATACATTTTTTGAGGCAATCTTGAAAAATAAACTTGGGCTTTTTTTTCAATAAATATTTTTTTGTCTATTGTTTCATTTTCACAAAATATTAAGAGTTTGAAAATGGTGACATCCAAAGAGTTAAAGAGTTTAATAAAAAAAAAAAAAAACAATTTTTCATCTATCTGACTAAGGATTAAAATAAAATCTCTGCCAATCTTTTTGGTTCAAATAATAAAATCAAAATTTATAATGCCTTTAATACAATATAACATTTCATTAAAACAGTGGAATGACCAGACTTTATTTATTATATGTTATTTATTGATTATCATTGGAAGTTAATTGTGGATTAATTTAAATACTAAACTAGTAAAATTATTGAGGCACAAATAAATAAATAATAATTCCCCCATCACCAACTATGATACTTTCAATTTAAATATTTGTTTTACATGATGACATTTAATAAAAATCACTATACAAAGATAATTTATTATTAGCAGCCGATTTTGTATATTTTTTTCAACAGGTAACACTGGTGTTTTTTTTATAACATCTAGAACATTTAAGCAAGCTAGAATTTTTGTTATCGGGGCCAAGAATTGGTTCAAATTAGATTGATTATACTCGATATTAATTATCGTAAATGTGAATATAGTCAATTTAAGAATCTGATTGACATCTTTTGCTCGACGTCCGTCCTTTCCAGAGCGTGGCAAAACTCTTCAAAAGAGATCATCTGGTCGTTGTTTGTGTCGGCTTCTATGATTGTTCTCTCAGCAATGCTGGTCAACTGTTCTTCACTGAAATAACGATTGCATAATGTAAGACAGGCAGAGTTTTTCACCAATATGAATATTTATGACTGAGAAATTTGCACACCCTCCGATGTTGGAAAAGTAGGCTTTCAGATCATTCAGAGCAGTGATAATAGAAATAAAGGTACTTATTAACTAAGCCGTCACATGTAGTCGGTCCAGATTTGAATCCAGTGGCACAACAATGTGACCCAAAAGAGAAGAATACAAAAGAAACAATATAAAGGAAAAAATGTACAAACAAAAAAAACTTTTAAGGTATTAACTGTCACTTCTTGATGGAAAGGCATATTTAAAATAATAAAAACACATTTTTATTACTTATTTCCACAATATATTTTATGATCAGGACCGGTTTGGCCCATCACAGTCTTTATCAACTGGATTAATATATTGTGGAAATAGTATTAAAAAAGTATTATTATTCAATCAAGAGGTGGCAATTAACACCTTAATAGTATTTATGAGGATGTTTCCAATTTACCCTCTTTTCAGAGGGTAAATTGGAAACAGTGAATACAACAGATTTTTTATTATTTAGTACTTATTTCTACAATATATTTTATAATTAGGATCTGATCATAAAATATACTGTAGAAATCAGTACACCCAGTCCTTTTTTTACGCGATCAATGGTTCCAGAAAACGGCGCGTAAAAAAATCACAACTTTCATATAATTTGACAATTTGGTTCCAAAAATTGAAATATCACGTGAAAAAGTCCCAGAAACGTATGAAAAACTGCCGTCCAAAAAATCGCATATAATCGAATTCGCGTAAAAAAAGGACTGGGTGTACAATAAAATGTTTTTTTTTTCATTACGTCAAATTATTTAAATTATTTGAAAAGAAATTACCTGATATTAGCTCCAACCATCATATGCAAGATGGCTAACAACTCGTCCCTTGAGATCATATCATCATTGTCGAGATCATACATTTTAAATGCAACTGCGAAGAAAGATAAGATATTCCTTTTCATACATATGTATATTGAAATATATTAAGAGAGAGTTAACAGTGTCAAAAATTTTGCTGTGAGAGCTAATTTTTGTTCTGAAATATAATCTAATTTGTCTTGATCATCTCCATTAGTTTGTTTTAGACCAAACCTACCAAATTCATTTTGGAAATGTATTAGTGGGGATATTCTTTACGCAGTTCAGCAAGGAAAAAGTTGATGTTTTACAAGAGGTTCAGGACAAATTTCGCTTATTGAGAGCATCAGTTGTTTGCCTTTCAAGAAGTTAGTGTTAGTTACTTACATTTAAGTTTTTCTTCACGGCTGTTGAGCTTATTGTCTTTATGCTTCTTGATGGGACGGAAATGGGCGAGAACCTGCATGAACTGGAGGAAGTTTACTCTGTCATCATGGCTACTGTCGAAGAATGCATGCACTATCCTGTCTCCTAGAGGGTTGATGGCCAACTCAGGGATCCTCAGGAAGTCTTCACGGGATAGAGTACCGCAGTCACCTCGGTCCAATGAGGTGAATCGAGAGTATAACCTCTCGATTTGATTTGGAGTAACTAGGGTAAAATTGGGTAAATTTTGATATACATCATATTTAAATCAAACAATTTAAACAGAAGGTAAATACAAAAGAACCGTAACTTAGGTTGCATTGCAGAGAGTATGCGTGATGGAAGCAATTTCCAGACCAAATCCACAGTTTATATCTCCCCAATTGACTTATACTGTTCGTCAAAGTAGGTGAGATCATACAAATATTTGAAGTTCTTTATATACCCAGGACACACATTTACAATTTATTTGTGAAAGACTTATAGTATACAGAACAACTTCAGACCGTGTAACAGCAGTTGCATACACGTAACATGTGGAAGAGTGACAACTAACTTGTATGTTTTAATGATCATGTAACAAAAAATTACCAAAATAAAGCTACATGAAATTGAAATATGATACAAGACAATGAAAACACCATAAAAGTTTAAAATTACAATGGACGCGTTGCATTGCCACTGTTGTAGGGCATATTTACCATATTATCTGTTACATTGTATAGTTGTTTATCATATACGCTACTATTATTATAACAGGACTAGGTAATCAATTGGGTTAACATTATTCACTCAATAATCAATTACCATAACTAACCTTCTACATACTTTGAAATTATTAGCGGTCAGTGAATTTTAATGCCGACTTGTTTAAATAGAGATCAAGGTCTAAAAGGTTTACATTAATATGATGGACTTATCGATAATAAAATGAATTTGGGTACTCACATCCAGTTTCATCTTGAATCTGGGTGATTTCATCTTCGCGAAGGAGAAGTGATGATTTGTTACCCATTTTTTTTATTTTGTTTCTTTAGAAGTCAATAATTTTCAGCGGCGAATGAAAACAATCGAAGACAAACGTCAGAAGGCCAAACGTCACGCGAGTTCTGTCAATGTGAATCAAGTATTGCCATTGTATAAAGTACACGTAAAAGCGACAGACAATTGGTGACCAAAATATATTTCCAAAAATTACGAATAAAACAAAATTATTTATTAATAAATGAAGACTTCCAGATTTTTTTTTGAAACTTTCATAAAAATAAAATTGAAGACATCGATTGTTTATTCAACCATTAAAAAATATGTATATACCTTACATAGTGTATAAAGCTGTTAGTAACAATTATTTTACAAAAGAAATCAAATAATGTACGTGCCAATACTTTTTATAAAAAAATAAAGCTATTTTGTTTTCTCGAAATAATTAAAGTAAAAAATAATTGATATCAAACAAATCTGTTAGAATTCTGATACTTGTCTCCAAGGAGACATAACATATATAAAATTTTGACAGTAAAATTTACATAGAATTAAACATTTATTATGTTTGACTTATCAGATAACGATGATATAGATGCAGAGCCTTCGGAAAGTTCTGATAGAGAGGAACACAAGAAATCATCCAGCAATGATGTTATTATTTTACCTCAGCGCAAAATATCTGATCCACACATCTACGGCGTCAGAGATATTCAAGGGTCTTTAAACTTAAAAGCATTAAACGATGTTATATATGAATTGGGAATTATTCCTCTTTCATGGCCTGTTATAACAGAACCTGTATTTGAATGCAGAACATGTTTTCCAGAAAGTTATTATAAAAACAGTGAGAAAGAAAAAATATTATTTGCATATGCAGAAAATTTTAGGCAACAGTTTTGTTGGAAATATCCTAATAGGAGACCAATCCTACTGCAGGCCCCTAACGATTGTAACCTACAGGTCTGTGAATGTTGATTTTAATTATTTGTCTGAACAAAGATGCTATATACTAACAAAGTAATTAATTTGGGCTATGACCATTAACTATTTTCAATACCTCAAAATTCTTCTAAAAAGATGAGATTGCACATTTACATGCAATATCATAGATGTAGCATGATTAAATTTGCATCTCAGATGAAGAGTTTATTTATAATAATTAAAATAATGGATTGGTTAACAGAGATTAGTGAACACGAAGGAAAAATAGCAATGTATTTTAGTTCCACAAAATTTATAAGGTATTTAGTTGATTGCTATTTCGGCTTATACCTCATCAGGACTGTATTTAAATATACATTACGTAAAAACTGTCAGTTCTGTTGCATCCGTGTGGTAGAATGCCTGAACATGCCATAAGTCGAAACTCAGGTTGTCAATGACAAAACATGTAGAATCACTCAAAGCTTCAACAATTAAAATTCAATATTGAAATTCCATCAAACACCTTCAGTCAGTATTGAAAATTATAAATGTCATGACGTTTGCGTGCCTACACATCTTGGCATCTAAGTGCTTAAAGTTATCATTATTTTTAATTTATAGAAAATGGTGTGCACAAGTATTCGCCCGACATGGCTTCCTTATCCAGAAATGCATAGCTGGGAAGGATGTGCAGCGTTTGTAGCTGACCACTTGGAATATGAGCCTCTGAGAAAGCCTATCTTACTAGTGAGATGCACAATATTTCTGCCTTCTTTTCGTAAATCATTTTATTTTTAACACACCGGCAATACTTCCTGTGAGCATTATAAGATCTGATGAGAATATGAATAGTTTGATTACATAGTGAACAAATAACTTGTCTGATGCGGATTAGATTTATCAAAATTATTATGAGAATATAAATTGATGTCAGCTGTCAGTTTAAGTCAATTCCAAGCGTACTCTGGTGTGCGTTTAGTAGCAAACAGAGTAAAAATATTAAGTTCTATATGTTTCATTGATAAACTCAATAAATATTTTATGTCAACGTGTAACCACATCTATGGAGTAGCAATACAACATAAAAATTTATTCATCTGTTCTTAAAATCTTTAACCGGCAATTTAAAGTACATATGGAGATAGGTTACACTGTGTGATGAAAATAATCTCAGTGCCTATCGATAAAATGATCACACAAGTTCATATTTATATTTTTTTACAGAAAAACATGTGTTTGCATAGTCAATCTCCTTCATTATGTGCATATATTCTCAAAATAATTGTAGTGGGTTAGGTCAGGTTAGATTACAGCTATTTGCAAAAAAATGAAAGAATAATTCTAAATTTCACTTTCATACATTAAAATACTATTACAAATCTTTTTTTATTTAAAAATATGTGAGTGTGTTTACAACTGGTCAAAAACTCTTGGCAGTTGATTGGTAAATAATAGTATGACTATTTTTAAAGTGTTTATTGTCACTTTGTAGTGGAAAGTATTTATAAATAAACATAAAATCGGCAATACTATCAGCTGGTTAAATGTAATTTATTTATTTAAATATAATGTCTCTGCATAAAGAAGTGACGGTCAATACCTAAAAAGTTGGACAACTTAGTGTTATGGACTTAGTAAAAAAAAATGTATTGTGAAATGACATAAAAAAATGTACATGGAATTTGAAACTTTCTTGCATTTTTTTTGACGGTCCTTAGGAAAGGTAAAATTGATGTTTTACTGTAGAAGGAAACTGTTCTTTGTGTAAGCATTTCTTAAAAATCTGCAGATTGTTATTTTGATTGATGCATTGGTGTTGATTAGCACTTGTAGATAGATATGTAGGTCTATAGACCATAACAAAATTACATTGTGATCTATTATGCATAAGGAGCAGATGAGAATTAAAATAAAACTTTTAATTCATTTTAACCAGAGACCTTTATATTACTTACCTTATGTCAAATGTATTACAGAATCGTGAGAGGGCAGTATTATGTGGTATTTGGGGACAGTCGTAGGTTACAAAAAGAAAACAAATGAAAACTTTTGCGATGTTTTTATATTAGAAAAATAATAAGGTACAATAGATTTGAGTCATTTAGATACAATAAGCTTTCATCGTTCATAAATTTTTACTAAAATGAGATCACAATTCTATAAAATACTATATTGGTAATAATGTCCACATAAATTTGGCATCTTCTATTTAACAAACCGTAGCAAAACGATCGGGCGTATCCATGAACGGTTCGGATCGTGGATCTTTGGACTTCCGTTCTGTGGCGCAGGAAAACTTCCGCACGCCCTCGCCGCCGATATCATTTTATTTAAACATCTGTTTCTTTATACATTAAAATTTCATTTTTTTTAGAGTTAAAATCTTAAAACTATTAATATGATACATTTAATGAGAATTTTACAAAATTTATCTTTGGAAGGATTTAAAAAATGCATTATAATACCATGTCTTTTAAATAAATGACTTGAGACAGTTGAGAATTGATAAGAGTTTGAGGGAAAAAAATATTCAACAGTTGGCAATAAAACCACTATTATGTACAAAGTGACATCTTTTGTTGTTTATACATTTAGGAGAATCTGTTTGGCGTTACAGTAAAAAATTTTTTAAACAGAGAATAGATTTATTTTTAAAAACTATGTGTGTTGCCAACTTTAGACAAAAAAAAGACACACATAGAGTATTACGCTATTGGCTGTGTGTCAAATAATTTAATCTACATTATGATACATCATTAGTTTATTTTTGTGGTGTATATATTTGAGCGAAAACAATTTTTAATGATGAGTTATTTTTGATAGCGTAAATCAATCTACAGCATTTTTTTTCAAAAAATTAATTAGGTAAATTGATTACCTAATATTTCCCATAAACAAAACGGAGAGCATTGAAATGGGTACTTCGAAGTTTTATCGGTCCAAAATGAGCAATTTCAAATCACCGTGTTGGGTTATTTCTATTGTACAGTGAACATTAGAAAACATTGTAACCGTAATAAAGATATTCCTTCATTTTTAATAATTTATTACAATAGTATATATATATGTATTTTTTTGATTGCATCTGAAAATTGCTATAGCCTTTTTTTAACTATGATAAAAGTCTTTATTTTAACAAGATCCTACATTTGTACTTGATTTGATTATTCCTTATTCTTTTGATAATATGATTTTACTGATAATATATATAATTTAATTTTTTTTACACAATAGCAAAACTCAAATTAGAATATTAAAAAAGTAAGGTTGTTAAATTATCACTCGTAAAATAAGACGGAAATAAGGTTGAGTAAAAACTCAGAAAATGGATTATCTAAAAATGCATGCGGTTATTTATTAAAGAGTTTATTGGATTCGGAACTGATTAATGTCTAATGACGATAGATTAATTTAAAAGCGTTGCATTTAACATTGATAAAAAAAAATACGGGACTGTCAATTTTTGTATGTTTGAAAAATGTGTTTTTCAATGCTTTTTATTTTTGACATCCATAAATCATTTCAGACAGATTGATTGGAATATTTATCATGAAACATCGGTCGTGCTTACAGTAACCAGACATTATTGTATGCGTTGCTTCAATTTATTATAAAACAGTTAGTTTGGTGGAAATCAGTTGCGGAGCAGTGAGTGATATTCTGTGTAGATAAATTTCAATAATACATGCGAGATTGAGATCTTTCGATGGCACACCATGACGCTACTGTTATAACTAGGCAGGTGTCAATAAATGCGAATTAACATATCCGATGCATGTTTTATATATACTAGACGGGCAGCGGCGCCCTCGTTATCTTCCAATTTATGAAATTGTTACAATAACTATTTCAACACAATCAATTTGTATAAAAAAACTATTCACAAGAAAGTTTATTATTGTTGTTAAATGTTTATAAAAAGATACACATAAAATGTAAAATGGTTGTCAAAAGCTGGTAAATTTCGCTTGAGGCTGATCTCGAACCACGTGGAAAGTGTGTTCCTGAAAATACTCTTTCTTCAGTATGATATATGAATTGATTCACGTGTTGCATAGGGCAAATCAATGTTTGGAATTCAATTTTTTTGTTTTTTAGAGACAGTATCAAGCGAAGGTTTCCATGGTTAATGACAGAAATAATTAGTACACCCGCAATTGTGAGCTTTGAGCAAAGTAGGCGACATATAAGCATATACAAAACGACTTTAAATATTATTATTCTACCTATCTACACATTGTCAAAAAATGACTTTCCCTGTAGTGTTGTCTTTGTATTATGAAATTTTGGTAACATTGTTTCACAGCAACATTTACTTACGCCTACTGACTCTGTCTTTCATGTTACCGTTTTGGTTTCTCCTCTCCGCGTTGGCCTTGATATTGTTGAGCATGCCTTTGAGCTGGTGGACTTGCATCCTGGTGACGCTGGGCTCTTGGCAGGCCTCCAACCACCTCAGGAACTTTTCGCCGTGCTCTAGGGCTTCCATCACTTCGCATCCAAACTCGTTCTCGGCATTGGAGTCCTTTTCTCCGTCTTCCGGATCGGGTTGCTTGAATGTGACATTGTTGTTATTATTATTATTGAATAATAAGTTATCTAGAACGGCTCGAGCTCTGGTACTGTTGGTTTTGTTTGTCGGTTCTTTTTCTATCTTCTCCGTTTCTGGAGGTGTGCTGCATTCCTTTCTCGGCGCTTCTTCTACTTTACTTTCCAATTTTACGTTACAGTCCATGGCTTCTTCTTGAGGAGCGGGGACGTCCATTTTTTCCTTCATTAAATGAGAATATAAAATGTTCTCGTAAGTTTCCGGTTTTGGCATTGATAACAACTTTAATTTGTCGTCTTGCAGTCCCAAATTTCCGGTGAACTGTTTATAATACTGCCAAAACCATGAGTTTTTATTCAAGGTGTCCAACGGAGGAACCATCGGCGGAATTGACGTCACAGGCTTAGTGCTGTGCGACATGGACGACTCCTTATTACTTCTGCTCGACGACATCGAGTGTGGCATGGTGAGAGGAGTGTGAGAAGTCTGCGCCAAGTTGAGCATGGCCTGCTGTTTCTTGAACCAATACCACAGAGTGTCATCCATGGGAGGTTCTTTGTAGGTGTTATGGCTAGATCGCGACGACCGAGATGTCTTTTCGCTGTATCCGTCAGAATGATGATGTGATTTTCCGCTGGACTTGTGTTTGATATCGTTCATATTGATACCGGAATTGGACGCGTTGTGGCCCGGTTTCGGAGAACGGATCGATCTCAAAGCTTTAGCGCTGGAGTTGATGCTGTTTGTCAAGGCGCTCAAGCTGGGATTCAGCTGAGCGATGAGGCTCAGGTTGGTGGCTATCTCGTTGAAGCTCAAGCCCAAGTGACTTTGCCCGAGGCCGGAAAGACCGGAGAGGTGATTTAGCCCCGACAGCGGGCTAATGGCGCTCATCGACATCGTCGCCCCTGGGTCTAATTTCGGTGGTTTTGTGTCTTTGGAGTTGAGCGGGGCGGGGATATCCGAGGGATAGTTGTTCAGTTCAGGGGTGGGTTTATTTTTAGAGAGGTCCATGTTGGCGCGGGTGAAGCAGGAGAAGTCTGTTCTCACAGCTGCCTCTGTCATTTCTTGGTCTGCCGCTGTTTCGGTTTCTTTTTTAACTCTGGACAAATCCAGACCTGCTCCTTCGGTGGGAGCTCTGACGGAGAGATTGCCGATTTCATACTGCGGTATCGATGCGGGGGCAGGATTGCTGCTGCCGTTTTGAGAGTAGTTTAAAGCGGCGGTGTCAAACTTTGCCCTCTTCTCGGGGGGATGGCTCTCGGTCATGCCGTCCGAGGATTTATCCGTGTCGGGCGTGGAGTGCCTTGACGACATGTATCTGAGTTTGTCTTCATTCTTGCACCAGCCCCTGAGTGTAGACTCCGGAACACCGATGTCTCGGGCCACCGACGCTTTGGACTCGCCCTCGTTGACGCGCTGGATGGCGTCGATCTTGTCACTGGCGCTGAGCGCGCGGAGCGGGCGCTTCCCTTTCGTACCTGTGGCAGCGCCTAAGGAGCATGCTCCGTCCCTGAAAAGAATAAAGAAAACACTTTAGAAAAGCAACAAAAAATAATGTCAAATGACGAAACCCGGGTGTCTTTACTGACAAAACAATCGAAATTTGAAAATATTAAATGTTGCAGTAAAACATTGTAATAAACATTTTTATCATCAGTATTGATTTATATTTTTTTTGTGTTGATTGAATTGGCATTTACTTGGTAGAACTCCATTGTAACACGGTGAAAAAAAGCAATGTATTTTAGTTCTACAATTTTTTTTATAAGATATAGTTGATAGCTATTTCGACTCACGCCATCGTCAGAACTAGTTAGTAATAGCTATCGACTATATCTCATAATAAAAATGTAGAACTAAAATACATTGCTATTTTTCCACCTTGTTATATTTCTTTTATTATTGAAGATTTTGCGCGTATAAAATATTGTATCATCTGAAAATATTTTTCGTGCAACAAATATACACCAGTTGATAATGCTAGCGGTGAGCGAAACCGGTCTTTACAATATTAAAGCTTGGAAATAGTTTTAAACTTTGTGTTTCCTTATTTTTAAATAAATAAAAGACACGTTTGGCCGAAGGGCTGCGGAGTGCGGGTGTAATTCGTTAGGCCCAAAAGGCCATTGCTTCGGAATAGGAATGTCGCCCTATCGCACCGGATCGAACGAAATCGAAATGTTAGGAAATAAAGCGCCTTACGGTAGCACCGAAAGAGAGTAAAGGCTGGTTTAGTACAAAGATAAGGCCGCGCGACCCACCCCGTCCACGGAAATAATGACCGTGTACGGTAGGGCAGGGTTGTCACAAAAAAAAAAAGTCAAAACAAAATAATTTTTTCAATATTTGCACTGCAACCACTAATAAAGTATTAACTGTCATTTCTTAGTATACAGGAATGGTATTTAATATATTATATAACACAGTGTTTAGTACTATTTCCACAATTTTATATTAATATTATCATGACCGTTTTTGGGCATAACAGAATTTCGAGTTAAACGGATATATTAATAAATGGCCCAATAACTAAGAAACTATGTTATCGTTAGTGTTGTTGATGAATATTTCATAATTTTAATGGACTTCATTTATTTCTGTTAACGACATCTTCAAATTAAAATTCGATTAACTTGCGTCAATTAGCAATAAAACTAAGTCAAAAGTTCAATTAAACCAGTCCAAGAAAATGGTGGTCGCAGTATTTTGTATGATGTCCTCCGCAAATTATTTCCTCGGTTCTTGGATTATTTCTGTTATGTCTGGTAAGTATTGGCTCGAAATTGCTTTATATCCGTTGATAATGCTCGCAATGAGCGACACCGCTACTAATTTTTTTTAAATAAAAACTTGTGAAAATAATACTGAATATTTTATTAGTTAAAAATAATGCCTTTCCACCAGAGACTTACATTTAACACCTAAGAAGTGATAGTCAAAGGGTTAATTATTACAAATCACTTTTTTAGTTGACTTCTTGATAGTTACGTCTGTAAAAGTTAGCGCTGTTATCGAAAATAACAGCGTAAAAGCTGTCCCTTTCGTGCGTATTCGACAGATGACAAACGGTTATGGCGCCGACCGTTACTTTTCTTTACAGTCGTCTTTACGACGTCGTTTTGGGACAGCCCTGCCGATAAATCAGATCGCCCCCGGGCGTATCGGCCGTAGCGGGGGCGGGGTGGGTCGGCCTGTCCGAGTCCGACCTTTTCGTCGGTCCGCTCGCGTTTCTAATCAGCGCCGTTTCAGTTAGGTAAACAACGCGGCCGAAGAGAGCCTCGCTCGTGCGATGTTGTTGTCCGTGGATGTACCGGGGACCGGAAACGGGCAACGTCGGACCGCCCCATTTTGGATTTAGCGATGGGATACGTGCGGTTGTCGAAACTTCGCGAGATATACATCCATCACGCTCGACGCAATGCATTTTCGTGTTTTGCTAACACGGTACTAAACCCTGCAATGAATGACTTCGATTTTTGAAATATTGAATTATTTATAAAAGCCGAAACCCGGATCGTTAATGACAAAACATGTGGACTCGTACAAAGTTGTAACAATTCAAATTTGATATTGAAATTCCATCAAGCACCTTCAGTCGGTATCATATAGAGTATATAATGGTTTTTTTTCAAGAAGTAACAGTTAACACCGTAAAAGAAATTTGAATTTAGGCTTGGTTGCAAATTCAAGATGCTGAATTGTTTCGCAGTACATCCGATCTTCTTTTGGGATAAGGGATACGTTCCAAAGATTACCGTGGACAAAAAACGTGTAAAAAAGATAAGGACGTGTAGTAGATATGTTCCATCACATAAAATATGAATTTCGATTGTTGAAATTTTGTACGACTGCACCTGTTTTGTCAATAGCGACCCTGGTGTTGGCTTTCGGCATATTCAGACATTCTATTACGCGGATGCAACAGTGCTGACGCGCAACAAATAATTTGCATAAAACCGGGGTCGTAAGTGACAAAACAAGTACAACATTTTAAAGTTTGACAATTCAAATTTGTTATTGAAATTCCATCACGCACCTTCAGTGACCATTCCATCAACGACCCGGGTTTCGCCTTTCGGCATCTTTAGACATTCTATCAATCGGATGCAACAGAACTAACAATTCAAATTCGAAGCTGACAATTTAACTTAAATTTAGCAATTTTAATTTTATTATTTTTCCCAATTTAATTTTGTACTATAGAATCTACAATAATATATGTTATATTAGACGGTCATTTGTTTGTAAATTTTCTTTTCTGTTTAAGGCTTTATTTTCTACTATCAAAAATAAACATAGGAACAGAGTACATCGGAAATACGTGCAAAGTTCAGCAACACAAGTGAAACAAACGAATTTCGATTGTTTAAAAATAGTTTGTTGCTTCAGTGTCGCGTCACCGAAGTTTAAAAGCAATTTCGCGAACTTATAAAGAAAAGTAAACAGGTATTGCTCGGTGATTAGTTACTACTTAAGCCATTTGAATGGTTGTTTTGCTGTCGAGCGTGGAGAAGCCATTCCTCGTCTAGTACAATATATTCGACAGTGCCTACGCACGCCTCGAACGTCCGTCCGCCCGAAAACGCTCGGCATTTCTCAGTATTTCAGCAGTCGTCTGTCGCCATAAGTTGGCTGGGGTGGGAAAAACAGCGGGGGCGCAAAATCCGCGCCTAAATTATTGCGCGGACCCTATTTATCTACCCCCAAAGTCTCGTATAGGAACCCTAAATCCCAGCGGAAGACAACCGCCGGCGTGGAGTATTGAAAAATGAAACGGCGCACCAAAACTGTCATTTTTAAGGTGTTATACATTAACACACGGTGAAAAAATAGCAATGTATTTTAATTGAACAAAATTATTTTTTCAAATATAGTTGATAGCTATTTCGGCTCACCATCGTCAGAACTATGCTTAAACGAACATTTACTTATCTATATATAGCTGTGTAGAAAAGGTACACAATACATATTCTCTCCTGTTTTAACGACTTGTTTCTTGCTCGCAATAAAACTTAATACTTTCGTACAAATTTATTTGGTCCATTAAGATTTTTAGATACGTAGCATATTTTTTGAGCTGACTGCGTTGACAGTTGATGAACGTAGCATAGTAGATATGTACGGAATTGACAAGTGCAATAAAATGAAAGTAACAACGACATCTTTTGTTTTTATGCAAAGGTCTTCAGCTTAAATGTGGAACCGTGTTCTACAAATGCAAGGTAAGGGTTAAAAAAGAGGGGCTGTGTAAACGAAATCGGTGCCAGAATGAGCTTCCACTGTCCCTTTCGTTTGTTTCATAGGTAACGCCACACCAACTTTACATATGTTTCGATTTAATTAAAAAGGATATTCGATCTAAACAACATCAGATTTGCGTCTAGTGTTGCCCACATTCTTGCAATCAATTCCTTACGCAAAATCCTAACGAATAATTTGACACTCATATTAAATCAAGGTAATATATCTTCTGAGCAAACGTTAATTTATCACCCCTACTTAATTCGTTACAATAAAATTAACGTTAATACAACATTTAAATTTCAACGATTTATTAATATTATAGTTTTTTTTTATTCTTAAAACAATTCCACAATAACATATTTGATATTAAAATTAAAGATGCTAGAATAGGCGAGATATATTGTCTTTTAAAGCAATATATAAAGCTAAGATTTAATTTATTTTTAGCATAGTTCTGCCGATGGCGGATGCTGAAATAGCTTAAAAAATCATTTGTCAAATTTTGTAGAGATACTTTTACTTTATTTACTCAGAAATAACATTGTTTCTACCGAAATGAAAGAAAATCATCACCGAAAATGGGATTGAAATGTTGCCAGGTAGATTGTTATTAAAATTTTAAAGCCATAGAAGATGTGAAAATATAAATGGAGCAAATTTATTTTACGTAACGTAGCAATCACTAAAATTATATGTTCATAAAAATTATTGATGTTTGAGGATTTACTTGTATAACTTAGCGTAGTGTATCAATCAAAATGCAACGAAATAAAAATCATGACTTGGATCTACATGTCTAGCCGCACGGCTGTCAAAAATCTGTGTTCAATAATGCGCGCGATTCTATTCGTATGGGAAAAAAATCACTCGGTGGAATTATTAACGATTCCGACAGGGGAACATTATTATTTTTAGTGTATCGGGGCAGGTATATTCCGCTAACTTACGTTGTACTTTCCATGAATACAATTACCGAATTGACTTGGCAGTGCATTCGTGGAAACATACACCCCGCGGCGTCTGAGAACGAAACGATTGGCCAAATAGGATAGCGAGGCTGAACCTTTTTGGGCAGAAAGCGTAGAATATTACCGTGACTCCATATTGTATATACATTCGGTGATTGATTAACGAACAAAATCTTTTTCTAAGACTATGTTTGCTATCCGAATTGTTCGTTAACCGATTCATCGATTTACCATCGATAGAATAAGTTGATAAGAAAGATCATTTTAGTTCGTTATCCGAATACAAAAATTTTCCGTGATACTTTTCGTTGTCCGATTTGTTCGTTAACCGATTTACTCACTAGTGTCTCAATAATTAAAATGTATTCGGCGGTTATTCGGTTCATTGTTTTAGTATAATATAATATATGTAGAATTAACCCGTTCGTTGTCTTTCAAAACTTTTCCTGTGACGAAACACAATCTTGAAGATTTGACGGAACATAAAATTTGTTGTAACTGTAGTAGCATTTATAACCATTACAATTTTTCGCAGGACATCAGTGTTCCGGAAACGTTTGGGAAACATTGATTTAGGTAATAGAAAAGCTTGTTTGTTTTAACTGTTGACGCGGCTAGTTACTGTGTGTTGACTGTACATACTAAAAAAGAGTGCTTTTTAAATACTGCAATGAAAAAAAATATTTGACAGACACTTTCCAGTGGTATTATATTTGTCTCAGAGCTGTTGTTGAGACCGTAGACAAAATTTTGATACCATCGTTGACAGGCTTAGTATATTTTCTACTATTGTTTTACTGGTGATCAATGAACAATTGCTTTATAGGTAATTTCTAATTTCTTAATTGAGTCACACGAAAAAACAGTTTTAGGAATTTTATCCCATTTACTTTGCAAAAGACGACGCGAACTCTTTGAATGCATTGTAATAAATCAGAGACGCAATCCATGTCGGCATGGAGTTGTTTAGTATACATAAGGGCGTGTGGAATGATGATGACCGGTTTTAGCGTCGCGGAATAGAGGAAAACGAAGAAGGGTCCGGCCGCTGTCACGTCGGAATGGAGCGAGGGTGGCGAATCAGTCACCGGTAAGGGTGGCAGGAAGGACAGAACAGAACCCACTCCCGAATTCATCCCCCGCGCGATGTCTTCTGGGGATGCCGGGATTCGAATCAGCTACACGGCTGTATATACGAAACCCACCTCTCGGTGTAGGCAGATACTTTACTCTCTATGTACTATGTACAGAGACCGGGCGCGCGACGGCTGGTTTACAAACGTTTTCTGCGTCAAAATAATCTATGGTATATTCCGTTTTTAAATAATTCTCGTCAAATGCAAATCCATTGTTGTTCCCGCTTGATTATTGATTCTATTTTTTTCTTTGTAAAATTTGCTTGTAAGAATTCATGTTGTTTTTTACAAATCATGTAATAGAATTTATTTGGACGTCTCTGACAGATTTTGACAGACAGTTTCTTCGCTGCGTTTTGCCATCGTGCTGCCTACTGACCGTGTTCATTATGGTTCCTAAAATTATTCAAAAATATGATTGTATTTTTTTCCATTCGTTATTCTTGTTTACGAGTATTTCATAATTATTCATCAACTCGTAATGGGCTTTTAATTAATATTTAGTTTTGACTATAGTAATAATTTATACGAATTATAGTAAGCTAGTTTCAAGAGGTCAGCAACACATTTTATTTGCTAACAATTTTACTTAATTGAGACATATTTTGCACGACTACCAATAAATTATTTTCATAGTCTTGAACCATTTATTTTTTACACCTGATAAGTAATTGATAACTTGAATTTGTGTGTAATTAGTCATATTTTAATTTGTACTATATCAGTTGATGATACCCACGATGAGCGAAACCGACTCAGATGTCAATAATATTAATTTGTGGAAACGGTACGAATGTTTTGTTTTTTTAATATTTTAAAATAGTGACAGTGAACAAATAAAAAGTGATATATTATTTTCAAATATTTATGTTACATTGTCAATAAAAAATCGATTTCGACAGGCAGGAACTCTTCTCTTTCGTTTGAAAAATTGAACGGTAGGCAGTTTGCTGGTTAAACCGTTACCAATAAAAGATATTCTAGTTGACAATATTCCAGTAGCGTTGGTGTGATTTTGACACTAGCAGTATTGCTTAATAATCTCAATTACCAACATATTACAATCTGCTGTTTTAACAGACGAGACGTTAGCAAAAGAGGTTGAAATGAATACAGTATAAAAAAACATTTACCACAAAAAACAAGACTTCATTGATTGATTGAATTCGCATTTATTTGATAGAACTCCACTATAACACAGTGGAAAAATAGCTATGTATTTTAGTTCTACAAAATTTATATTTTGCGATTATTTGAAGAATCGCATGATATAAATTTAAACTCAGCGCCTACGAGTTTACATCTTTGTAATAAAGGTCGCAAGATGACGGCTTTGGAACAGCTGGAAATCAATATATATATATCAATCGCCACACGAAATCTTAACCCTTTGAAGAGTATGGCCGTACATGTACGTCCAAATATTGTGATGTCTTTTATCATTTGCAAGTTCCGTATTTTTTGTTAAATAATTATAATTTCTTCAGATATTCATGCTGCACATATCTGTCAATACTTTTAAGCAATCGGGCTTAGATTTTTTTATTTGTTTTAAATTAATAAAAGAATTTTACGAAAAAAAAAATCAAAGAAATTACACTTTTAATCGTGTATCATAAAATTTACTGTCTGTTCAACCGCTTTCTTTCTAGGAATCAGTGTCAATATCGAACTATGTTTACTCAGACTTATTATTTTTTTAGGCTCAAACTAAAGTAATTGTATCTAGAAAATTCATAGTGAATAAATGTATTTACATTTATTACAATGGATTTCTCAGCTGTACAACTTTATTTACTACGTGATATAAAAATAAATATTCTTTCTAGATTGAACCACAAAAAAACCGCATAATTGTATATGAAGTGTAAAAAAAATATTTAAAATAAAACAAAAAACTTATTTCGAAAAAAAATAACTCACTACTCAAAGGGTTAAATGAACAAACTATTCGTCGGTCGTCGCTTCTCAGACCATTGCAAGAGGCAATCTGCCAACCCGTAATAAACCATAAAACCATCCCGTCCAATAGTTAAGCTCGTTGAAATTGCTGCCTGCTTAGCTTCATTTACATTTTAAAATTTCTTAGTTTTATTCCAACAGGAAATAAGCTTGGTCGTTTAAACATAAGAGAAGATGTATTGTGTACATTTTCTACACATCTATATATAGATAAGCAAATGTAAGTTTTAAGCATAGTTCGGAAGATGGCGTGAGCCGAAATAGCTATCAACTATACTTAATAAAAAAAAAATGTAGAACTAAAATACATTGCTATTTTTTCATCGTGTTATAACAAAACTTCAGTGACATAAACATACGTATCACTGTGTCGTCGTTTTGCATTTTTACGTGTATTATCAATTACGTTTATTTGTTGATTTTTTTGACGGTAAATACATTGAACGCACGAGATACCACTGTGGAACCGTTGCTGTCTAAAATCTATCCACCCCATTTCTCACTTGTCAAACTTGAACCCCCTCCGCCCCTTCCGGCTCGCCTAAAGCCAAAATCTTCGCGAAATATCCTCACAAGGGGCGGTAATAAGTAAGGAATAAAAACGTTTCAGTATAGTACGATATTGTAAATTGATTTTTCTGTATCGAGTCACCATTCTAAATATAGTTATTATAAAATGTACTTTAGTTAGTAAAAATATGATTGATCAATTCAGGCAGCGATAATGGTACTATCATAATGTTGTCTATGGTTTCAATGAAAGTTTTGAAACGAATGAAGTATCACTGGCAAGAATCGGTTGAAATATATTTTCGCGTATTGAAATCAAGTTTCAACTATGTTTTATGATCGACTGAGAGTGCCTGATTGAATTTTAAAATCACATTTTTAATCTAATAAACTTTCACAATACACAGTTGTAGGTAAAATTTACAAAATTAAAAAGCAATTGTTGTTAATTTTTTATATTGACTTGATTCATGGTCAACGTATAACTTTTTAACGACCAAATATTTTGTACAGTTTTATTATTAAAACGATCATTTACTTAAACTCGACCAAATGCTGTATAAATTAGGTTTATTCAGTCAATTTTAAAATAATAATAATTTTCAAAATTCTTTTGTACAAACACATTTTTTTTAAATATCAATATTTATTATAAAACTGTTGGTGGCAGCACATGAGAACCACTGAGATAGAATACCCGAAGGTGTCGAAATGCGAAGCCCTGGTCTAAAATATTGGTACAAAGTTTCATCAAGTACTTTCAGTCTACATCGTTAATTATACAATACAGTTGTTCCTAAATGTTTTATTTATTTTGAAAATGCCAATAAGCATGGAATTTAAACCTTTTTAGTCTGTAAGATTTGTTGAAAAATGTTTATCGGTGAATAAATATATTTAATTAAATAAAAAATCTGGCATGACTTTTGTTCCGTTTGTAGGCGATCAGGCCGCGCTCGGTGAATCCCCATAAAGTAGGGTCCCTCGAGGCTCTCGCGCCAAGTCCGCTGCCATGTCCGCCGGCCGCTCGGGCTGCGGGGCGGGAGGGGGGCAATTCGCAGCTGGGGGCGTCCGCCAAAAACAATGACGGCGCCCCGGCGACGACTCCGCGAAACGCGGCGGACAGGGTCGCACTCTTGCCAAGTGCGGCTGCCAATTTAATTTAAATGTATGCATGCCCAGCGACGGGCGGGGCCACGAAACACCTGGCAATTTTTCCTCGTGGAAACGTGGAACCAAGCAGCAAGTATCAAACAAAAGATTTTTGAAACAAAACACTTGTTTCACATTTAATCTTGGCTATATTGATTCAAAAAATGATGGATCGCACTTGATTGAAAATTGCTTTGCAATGTTTTCCTAAGGTAAGTTTAGTTTTTTTGATTTAAAAAAAATCCCGCTCGCTATTATTGTTAATGAGATTTTCATGATTGTTTCTAAGCTCGTTATGATTTTTCTGTGAAAATATCCCAAAGAATTATTTCCCAGATGTTTTGGTTGCTCTCTGATTTAATAATGCATATAAATAAGAAAGGTAGGAAAAAAACCTGGCAAAATTATACTTTTTTTGGTCGGAGTCTATTGTTGGTCGATGTAGGTAGCAGTCGTGTTTTTTTAACGGCGTAACAGTCCTGATATAAAGCATTGCTTAAATTTGTATTGTCAGTCAGTTGATGATGTTTGCGATGAGCGAAACCGGTCCTGATTTTGATTATACAAAATTGACATATATTATTTAAATACATTATAATTCAGCTGTTTAGCGAGTGTATTGAGTGATATCGCCATTCAATTATGTAATAATTTGATATTTTATCTACCCAGATTGGCTTACTATGTTTTGTCCAGTCAAATTAAATTTTCCCTTGAAATATACTTTCACTGTAACTTATATAAATTCAATGTATATTGCATATCAAACCAACGAATCGCGCTCTTTCTTTTTTGTGTTTGATTTATTTTCTTAATGCGCTCCTGTCTTTGTGGAATAAGGGAATATTTTTTCCCCACTTGAAAAACTTCAGCGTTATGTACGCGCGTCTTCTGTTAGGGAGTAATGATGACGATGATGACGGAGGGAAGTCGATTAATTAATTTCCAGGGCGGAGGTTCATCAGCGGAGGCGATTGGGTTTCCCATCTTGGTACGGCGAACAATGTTTTCGCTAACTTACAGATAATCTTATACTAGATCGTGATTTATTTACGACATATGATGTTTTATTTGTCGTTATTTTATTATAATTACTGTCCACTTTACATATGATGTTAAATTATACATCAATATTGAAAACTGACAAAGTGTTATAAGGAAAAATTAATTGTGATGGTTAAACGTTCAATTTTTAAATACATTCGACAGCGGTTGACGCGATGTTGAGGGGAGCGAAACATTTTTTTCGTGCTTAACAAATTTCGCGATCAAGAACCTAACAAAGTTTTCGATATTATAAAATTCAACAAATTCTGTTTATTTTCCAATAAATAACATTGGGTACACTATTATGTGTTTTTTTTAAAGGTTTCACTTCAAAAATATCGGTTAACGCGAAATAACACCGTGATTCCGACAAAACTTTCCGCAATTTCATACGTGTGTATGCTTTTAATGTTAAATTAAATTTCGTTTAACAGGAAAAGATTTTGCATCCAAATGCAAAACAAGATATTCATAGAGAATTCTTTACTTTCATTACTTTATGTATTATTTAAATAAGTTTTTTTGTAAATAATAGTTAAGTTTTATTGATTGAATTGGCATTTACTTGGTAGGACTCCATTATAACACGGTGAAGAAATAGCAATGTATTTTAGTTCTACAAAATTCTAAAGATATGGTTGATAGTAGAGAATAGAAATAGTGCTGACGATGGCGTGAGCCGAAATAGCTATCAACTATATCTTTAAAATTTTGTTGAACTAAAATATATTGCTATTTTTTCATCGTGTTAGTTAAGTTTTACCTTATGATGATGTTTTTGACAAAATATACATTTAATAGTGTGATATACCTGTTTATTATATAGAAATAAATTATTTGATTTCTTTATGAATTGCTTAACTTCAATTCGAAGAAAATGTTTCTCTCTCCTCAATTTCATGTTTTCGTGTTCGAATATATTTCATGGATCTCTCCGTTCCGAAGATCAGGCCAAGAGCCGTCTGTCTGACGTGTAGATATTCTATAAGAAGATTGATTGATAGCGAAATGACACAAATCAAAGTCGAGTAACTGTGCAGTGGTTCTGTACCTTTTTTTGCTAAGAGCAAAGTGCTTCGTTTATAAAGCCTTATCTAAGGCCGCCATCGAAAGCCGTCCGGCACTAATAATAATAATGCACACGGCCGGACCCGTTCTGCCAACGCGAGGGTCTCGGGTTCGGTTGTTATCTTCAGTAATCAATTTGACGAATCGCGAACGGGCGAAATGCGAAGGATTCCGCGAAGTGAGGCTTCTCGTTTTTAGCGCGGCGTGTCATTCATTACGTCTACTTTTTTTTATCTTCGTTGTTTGTTATTTGCCGGACCTTGCACTCGCGAGAGATTTTCTGCTTTTTTGTCGCCGCCACTGGTCCCTGTTTATCTCAACGAGGGTGACGGGAGGGCTGCCGCAAGATTATTATTATATATTTATATATATATAATATTATTTACACATTATAGCGAATATAAATTTCGTATGAAAATGTGGCTTACTAATTAACCTTGTTTTCTGAGCGGGGTAAAGAATATACCAACACCGAATACGTACAAAAATAATTAGTTTGCACATAAAACTTTAAGCACAGTTAAAGCTTAATTTGAATATTTGAGAATACGTATTTTGTCATCGACAACTAGGGTTCTCCTTTTGGAATCTTCAGGTATTATATCACACGAATCCACGGAGGCCAAACAACCTAAATTTGATATTCCATCAATACAGCTCAACCGATATCGTAAACTGTTAGCACTCGTATGTTGTTGAGTATCAACTATCAATATACTGATATAAACCATCTCAACAGTTGAAACATTAGCAGTCGATGGGTTAAGGTAGCGAAAATGTACTACGCTTATCGATGATATTATCACATTGTATTTTGTTGAATAAGCGAATATTAAAATAGGAGATTTTGATTGCACTAAGACATCAGTAAAATATATATTTACTTGAAATACAATATCGCTGGCTGTCACATATATTCAGATATACGTATACGTTCAGAGTAAGTCTTTTCAAAATATTTTAGTGTCGATAGTGTCAAAAATTCTTCACGCGGTTCAGTATGGAACTATTAAAAAATTACGAAAATATATAGTATCAAAAGCGTTATTTTGCACGCATAAACGAGCGGTGGAAAAATAGTTAAATTGACAATTTTATGAACACGCTGGGAAACAGTTTTTCTAAACCAATATTTTTCTCGAAATGTATAAAAAAATGTATTGTCAACGTAATAAAAGAAATCAATGCCATTAACAATAAATCTGAAATTAAATTAGCGTACTAAATATACAAATTGCAAATAGCTGTTGAGAAATTGATTGTTTTCGGAATTAACTAATTAATATTTATCATCGAAATATTGCTTTATAAGTAACATTAGTCTTTGATGAATATTAAATACAAATGAGTAAATTTAACTTGAGCTTTGTTTTGTATGTATTAATCTGCTGTTTAATTATGTGATAATTAATTAAGATTATAAAATAGCTAGTAACTATAGAAACTGTTCATTATTAATTTAAAATAAATTTCAATAAAGTTACCGCTGAATCAATCGAAATTGAAGAGTTTATACATATACTGACGAAGGCGTCATTAATTTTTGCCAGCCCTGAAAATAACAAGGGCGTAGGACGCGAGACTAAATTAGTTTCGGATTAAGTACACGATGATTATTTTTGTATTAGAAGAAGCTTAGGTTTAGGTGTTTTAAGTTTGTTGTTTTTTTTTTTGTTGGAATTCGCAATGAAGCTGTCTTTAATATTCATTTAAAGAAAAGTCAGTTTTTATATATTTCTTTTTATATAGCAAATCATTAAATTATTCATGATGTATAATAAACTCTCGAAAAAGTATTCATTGATATCATATCATCAAGTATCAGGTGCACAATTGCAATTCAGTGTACTAAGTAATTTGGGAATCTTAAATGTGTGGATTGATGATGTAACATTTTTAGTATTATATATTATAGTAATTAATAAGCATGAAGATGCCAAAAGGCGAACCCCGGTTCGTTTACAGACAACACACGTGCAATCGCACAAAGTTTCGCCAAAAAGAAAGTTATCAGTTTATTGATTGAATTGGCATTCACTTGGTAGGACTCCATTATAACACGGTGAAAAAATAGCAATGTATTTTAGTTCTAAAAAAATATTTTTAACAAATATAGTTGATAGCTATTTCGGCTCACGCCATCGTCAGAACTATGCTTAAACTAACATTTGCTTATCTATATATAGCTGTGCAGAAAAGGTACACAACATCTCCTCTCTCCTTTTCCAATGGCCTAGCTTGTTATTTAAATACAATGACACTAAACTTTCAAAATTCCAAATGAAACAATAGGTGTATATGACAATAAGATTATGTGTGTGGGACGGAAGTGGTCCTTCAGGAAGCAAAGTAGACCACCCCTTTATGCAACGGCTTGACAAGTGGCGATATTATTATGTTAGTTTGATCGTTAAGAATCCTTTGTGATAATTGGTGTCTATTGATCTCCAGCTGTTCCAAAGCCGTCATTCTTCGACCCTTACTACAAAGATGCAAACATTTAGGAGCTGAGTTTGAATTTGAATTGAAGTTATCAGTCTTTCCTTAACGAGTCTACCCTTCGGTGTAGATAAGAGAAATTGAACGGATGGTGGACACTAGTTTTCTCTACATACGACTGCTTAAAAGCACGATATGATAGCAAATTATGATTACTTTTAAACATAGCGTCAGTCACTTAGTTCTCGTTTAAACGTGTCAGAATGAAAACTTTTAGGTAGGGCGGAAAAGTGATATGGCGTAAAAAATAATAACAATGTATAATATTTTAGTTCTACAAAATATACAAGGTATATAGTTGATTTGTTATTTCGGCTTACGCCCTCATCGGAACTATAAATTTTGTAGAACTAAAATACATTGAAATTTATTCGCCGCGTTACATTGGAGTTCTACCAATTAAATGGCGATTCAATCAATGAATATGCTTTTCAGTATTACTTTTATAGTAAATTTGATGATGGAGACCGGTTTCTCTCATCGCGAGCATTATCAACAAATTACTATACATTTAGGCTACTTACCTAACGGCTTGTTTCTAATTTGAATTGTTTCAATCCATAATGCTCGCGATGGGAGAAACTAGTCATAATCTTCAAATATATTGTGGATATAGTTGTTTTTATTAAAAATATCACCCTTCGCTATTTCTGCTATTTTTCACCGTGTTTTAATGGAGTTTTACAAAGTAAATGACATTTCAATCAATGAAAATGTGTCTTTTTGGGATGTGATATGCCATAGTAAATAAACTTTAATACCCCAAGACTTCCAACGTCTCAACTGTTGAAGTTATCTCAATGAGTTAGGTTAGCCGTTATCACGAACACACTCTGTCTTGTAAGTACCTTTATGTGTCTCAGCAGGTAACTGGTCAGTGGTCAAAAGCTGACATGTCGAATGCTAATTTAGTTTGACCAAACATGTTATTTCTCATTGCTTAATATACATATATATATATATATATATGAGTAAATGAAACATAGACGTAGTTAAGTAGGTAATGTTGTTCATTTTCAATTATATTTGTTATTTTATACGTTGTGTTCCGTTTTATTTTAAAAAGTTTGTCTCTGAAGAGTAGCTTCTGTGATTGTTTATATATACATTAAAGATTTCTATGCATATACGTATAAACCCTCTGCATGCTGACCCGATTATTTAGTATTTCAAATAATAATTTAGCAATATTTCAGGTATTAACTGAGGTTAACAGAACAAATGAGGCAATATTTTAAGACATTAATTAGCGTGTTCACGAAAGTTTTGATACTAATGTAGTTTTGATTAAAATTTATCAGCCGTCTCTACACTTGAAGAAGAAGAAGAAAACATAATTAGAAATTGACATGGCTATTGTCAACTATAATTATGCGAAATGGTTTCACAAAAGGTGAAATGTATACATATGTTTGTTTTTATTTTGTAAAATGAGTAAGCACTATAAAAAAGCGTATGCGAACTGATTGATGTTTATTATGCTACGGAAAAAATATTTTTTGACGGTTTTGTGGAGCATGTATATTTGGCGTAGTAAATTGTATATTATAAACAATCCTGATTTGTCGCAGAAGATGTCTGAACTGTGGTTTAGAACTAGTATGCATGAGTTTGTATATATAATATATTTATCTAATTTGTGTTCGAACTTAAACATAATATTATCTATGTATTAAACGGATGTGTTACGCATTACACAGGAACAGTGTCAATATAAATTAGAGATATTCCTTTTTTGAATTCCTGTGTTGACTGTGATTGAATTTATTAATAAGTGGTCATTCAAAGAGTTTTTTTTTAAATAATAATTTATGGCTTTAAAATATTGGTTCCGTATTGACTGTTTAGCTGGTAATAAATGATCATATTAATTAGTATATGAACTAAATAATGGTTATAATGTATTATTTAAACATTTATTTATTAAAAATTTTAATTAAACAAAAATCATACGATGAAGCAATCCGTTGACATGATTTATTAGTTTCTACTATATTATTTACACCGTTATTAGTGTCGGAATTTCTTATATACTTTGTTTTATGTACAAGCAAATCAAACTTTCAGTTACATATGAAAGGAGTGAGTGAAAATCTATAATTGTGGATCTCTCATGTACAATAATTTTGAGAATATTTCGATTAAAAAGCACAAATAAAATGTTTTTAAAATATACATTATCAACGAATGTGCTAAGGAAGACTTTTATAGAGAAAAGGCGGAACACATTTTAGACTTCCAAGTTACCAGTATTAACGCGATTTTAATCTGATTATTCGTCATAATTTATTGACAACTTGCTAATTAAAATATTGCTTATTTTAATAAAAATAAAAAGGAAGTGTTTCCAAGTTTAAAATCACTGGATTAAAAAAAAATAACATTTAGAATTATAACCAAATAAATGTCAAATATGGTGTAAGGAAAGAGAATGTCTTCGAATAAACTTATATTTAAAAAAGGAACATATAAAGTAAAACAAAACAATACCTTGGAATCGTTGTAGGTAATTGGTCCATTCTATTGAAGGCTCCGGGCATTTTCAAAATGTTACAATGCACAAATATGCAATCAATTTACAGTATCATAAATAACAGGAATTGTTTTCAATAACACACTGATTAAATTGTCTCACATACTTCGATACGATAACAATGTCCGTTCGTGAAAGTTTCGAATTACGTTGATGGCATCGTTATCAATAGTATTATTATTACAAAGAAATGCAAACAACCAAAGTCTGATTTGGCGAATTGTTTACGCCGCGATTTATACCTGAGCCTCGACACGACTCGACTGTGCGACTGTTGCGGAAAGACGCCGAAATTTCGCGACACCTTTCTACCTGCGCGAGATCCTAATTGATAATATAATAATAATATCAACAGTTTGTTTGGTGGAGCGCGCGGCGGGACGGTCGACCGAACGCGATGACATCCGCCGAAAAACTGCGATTATTGTTGTACGCGATAGAATCTACAGCCACGCGGCCGGCCTGTTTACCAACCCCCGCCCTCCGCCCCCGCCCCGATAAAACTAATCATTTTAAAGTCGAATGAATGGAGCCGCCTGATAAAAAACCGCATCAGGCATGCGCCGACTGTAAAAACTGCACGAATCACGTCGCCATGTTTATGTTCGGTGCAATACCCGCCCGATTTCAAAAATTCGGAAAAGTTTTCAAGTTTGTACGAATGCTGCCAGCGCCGCGCTGAAAACTCATTTCTTTTTCATAACCGCATGGATTTAGCGCTGCAAAAGACGGAAACTTTCTAAAACTTTTAAGCGGTTTAATATTGGTTAGAAAATTATTTCATAATTTCGATTGTTCTTTGTTCTCTTTTTGAATACGTATGTAATGGAATTGTCATTTGTGAACTGTCAGAAGTTTGGCGGGAAATGTCGTTCGTGTTTTATGGCTGTTCGGTAATCGGTCTCCGCTGTGGGTCAAAGTTTATTGTTATGATTTTTTGTTGTAAAAACTTTTGAAAACTCACGCTGACTGCCTGGCGTTGTTCGGATGATTCGGCATGTCCGCCAGTGTGCGGGCTTTGTTTATTTTTTCGCTTGGCGGAGTTTCCCAGCGTTCGTCGATTTTGCGAGCGGGAGCGGCGTTATCGGCGCGGATCGGCGAGCGTCTCCTTGCCCAGAGACGGTGTCCGGCGGCCGTCCTTTGTCCACTACGATCAATACTGAGAAACTAACAGGTCCGCGAGAGAGCTTGGACGCGGCGGAGCGCGGCGCTGCGGGGTGACGCGAGACGCGAGGGGGCGGCTCGGGGGGCGGTTGCGAGGGGTCGCGAGGCGGCGAGAGGGTTGGGGGCGCCGGCCGACGAGCCGCGCCGCGCCTAAGGGTTGCACGGGTGTAGCCGGGTCAATTCTATTCTAGTCGCGAATTCTATTTTAGTCGCAAAACATCTTATGAAAGTGGATCTTCAACCCAGTTGATTTGTTTTTTAGAATTATTTTGTCAAGATTAGAACAGGTTTTGCTTATTGTGAGCATTATCAACTGATACACTTTTGAGTTGTTAACTGTCACTTCTATTTCTTGTCAAAAAGCCACTTTCTAGCCACATATTTCTTTCGACTAATTCGAGGCCAAAATGAGAATTTGTATGTTCCGGATATGTTTTTAAGAAATCGTGGATATAATGTGTTTGTTCTTCCAAAGTGTAGAGCCAGTCTGCCAATGGCGATGCCAATGGTAAGAGCATTAACAATGTTCAACAGTATTGCTTCGGATGTTGACGAGTTCTATGTGGACGAAAGTGACTTCAGGTGAATACTATTTTTCAGTTAAAGTCGATGTTTCATGAGCTTACTTGGTTGACTTTCTTGCAATCCTTGTTGATTGTTTTGCTGTGTATTTGTTAAATTTCCAACACTATAACCATGTAAATATTATACAAAACAAATGATTTGAGAACTAAATAATTTATAGATAATCAAACAAAATATATCGGAATGAAAAGTAAATAATTAAGAAATAAAATGTTAGGGGCCTTTGCCCATATTTTTTTTATAAAACCTTCTAATTTAATATGTTTCAACTGTTGAGACAGCTAATCGATGTGTTTTGATAGTTGACATATAAGAGAATTTACAGTGTAAAAACATTCATAAAAGGAATATTGAAATATAGCCCGATTTATCTCAATAATCAATCGTTTACGTGGCTTATATCGAATATTCTTTACGTGGCTTGGCAGAACGCATTAAGATATCTCTATTTGTCACGCTAAAGACCATAATGCTGCGATTCATTTGTGTGGTTACGATGGCTAGATAATACGGCATTTCCTGTTGTCATTAAGAGCATTTCGGAGAAAATGGACGACTGTTAAAGATAGGTGGCTAGCATGAAAAGTAAATAGAAAATAAATGTGTAAATTTAATATTTTCACCTGGCATCAATACTTTCTAAAAAAAGTTATATAATTTCGATAAAAATGTACAGTATTTAGTGTTTGTTTGTCCTTCAAAGTCAGTCATAAATGGCGTTATAGAAGACTGTTTTTGTCACAATCATCCGCTTGAAATGCAGTTAAATTGTTCATATTCATAAGAACATCTCTTCCATTATAGACGTGACTTATATATTAATTTTTAATGCGAATACGGAAAGAAATATCCGTGTATTACCTGTTATGACGTGCATTGTACTATTTTCGATAGTTAATCCTAACCTAAGGTTTATTTGACCGCAGAAAGTAGAAAATTTACATTAACAACGTGGTCGCATTTTACCGACGGTCACAATTTCCTGGAAAGGGCACTTATGTGTACTTAACAACATGTTCGCTATCAATCAATGTCGAATTCCTAAATCGCCGAGAATGCGTGTATTCCATCCATCGAAATTCTTCCATTCGTTTAGTTGCTATAAATGAAGGAATGCGTTGAAAGTACTTTTGTAAACATTAATTTTCGTCGTGAAATAATACCAGAACTGGCAGTTCTGTTGCATCCGTGTGATAGAATGCCTGAAGATGCCGAAACCGAAATCCAAGCCATAAGAGACAAAACGTAGAATCGTACAAAGTTGTAACAATTCAAATTTCAAACAATTTAAAATTTGAATTTTGTCACTAATGATATAATTGACAGTTGATAGCTGGTCTGTTCCGTTGCATCCGTATGATAGAATGAACGAAGATGCCTAAAGGCGAAACCCGGGTTGTTGGTAACAAAACGTGTGAACTCGTACAAAGTTGTAGCAATTAAAATTTGATATTGAAATTCGATCAAGCACCTTCAGTCGATATCATAAATTAATAACTATGCATTTCCGTTTAATAAAATTCTCATAGAAATTCAATACATTGCATTTTTTTCACCGTGATATAATGATGTCTACCAAGTACTTAAATGCCGGTTCAATCAATTAATTTTCATTATTTTCCATGTACTTTCACTAGTTATAATATATTGTTTTATTTATGTACTTGATGGAATTTCAATGGATGAATTTGCTTCGGTCGGTTATATTGCATATGTGTGTGCCGGTGCAATATTTTTTGAATTGTACATATTTTTAGCAATTCAAATGTACTTATATAATTTGTTCAATTTAAGCATCAAGAGTCAGGAAATAAATATACCAACACCGAATATAACAGTGTTTTTGTGATATACATAGATAGCGTTCATATATATTTATATTATGTTCCTAAGTGTCAACTAATCACCATTCCAACAGTTAAGATGTCAGAGAATTAAAAATTGCAAACGTGTTACAATTGCACTCTATGGTATGAGTCCTGGTGTTGCCCAATCGAGTAAGCCGAGTGCCCCTTACAATGCATATGGAATATTTTTATTTTTGTCTAATAGCAATGTTCCTTTTTTGTGAATCAACATCCGACCCTGTCCGCGTTCTTGTGTCCGCGAGAGATCTGCGCTTCAATTTTGGTTACGGTCGGCAAGTTCGATAGGGCTCCGCGGGGGTGAGGCCGAACGGCGAACTGCGGACGGGAGAGGGGAGGGATAGAGTAAAGGCGAATAGTAGGTACATACTTAGCGAATCCTGCACGCGACTCGTCGCCGGAAACGACGAGCCTATGTTTATATCGAATTAAAAATTGATCACATGAAAACGTTATGAAAATTGTTATATGAATCATGTTTCCCTAAACGGTAGAGATACAGTACAATTAATAATTACCTTATATATAAAACGAACGGTTCAAGAACTAAGAAATTAATCTGCTAATTATATAATGCAAAATAATGTATATTTAAATGAAGTAAAATATGAGGAGAGCGAAGCCGTTCCTGACCTGAGTAGGATAAAGTTTAAATTGTGGAAAAAGTATTAATTAAGCACCGTATTTCAGTATTTAGTAAATTGTTTGAACATCAAGTGTATGTGTGAAGCCGTTTTAGATCGAAAGGATTTGAATAATTGGCCATTAAGCCTAAGAAAATTAGCTACGTCGTCGTATGTTATTTCGTTTTCCAGATTGTTGATGAATTCTGCTTCTAGTGTGGAGTGTATGATTCCCTATGGACCTTATCTCTCTTGTTTTTGGGACCGGGTGGAGATGATTTTATTTAAAAAAAATCACATTATATTGATTGAATTGGCATTTACTTGGTAGAACTTCATTATAACACGGTGAAAAAAAATTGCAATGTATTTTAGTTCTACATTTTTTTTATAATATACGGTTGATAGCTATTTCGGCTCACGCCATCATAAGAACTACATTTTAAATTAAATTACATTTTCATGTACCATTTCTACAAAAATTTACAATTAATCATTAAGAATTGATGATTATTTCGGATCATTATTGTATAAAATTGCGTTTTCTGTATTAAAATACAACGCTTGCCCACCACGAAGTGTCAGTAAATACGTTGTGTATTATTGTCGTTTATCGGCGTCGAGTTGTCTGCATGCCAGACAGTACATCTACTCACCACTGACACGGGCAAACGAAGCATGAAGCGCGGGGGGGCGGCGCGGGGCGAAAGGTTTCTTGGGGTATGGGACCGATGGGGATGCTTGGGTGGGTGCGGGGGAGTGGGGGGTGTCCGCCGGCCGCGCGGTTTTCTAATCGCGCGCCTTGCATAAGTTTGGCGACAGACCAAGTAGATAGAGAAAGCGCGCGAGGGAAAATAGCGACGGCGTGTGTGGGTGACAGGTTGCGGCGGTGTGCGTGCGTACTTACGCGGCCGGCAGGGCGCCAGGCGTCCGTCTTCGTCGCATTGTCCTTTTTTTCGCTTTCGCTTCCGAGCGCTTTCGGCGAGTGTTCTTTTTTTGAAATAATTAATAATGATGACGGTTTGATTCAGCTGTCAGAATTCGGACGCGGCCGATTGCTTTTGTTTCGCGAAATTCTTCACGTGTGGACCGCTCCGCTTTTAATGAACCGGTTACATCTCCCATCGGTTGACCAATGCGTTGTTATAGTAACCTTTGATTACTATAACAACGTCGATTTTTCGATTTTGCCTGTATTTTTTGTCTTTCTTATTGTCAATTAAGCACTCGCTTTAACGCTTTCACTGCTAATGTAAAATCCCACGTAAAAATGTCGTGCTGAAGGTATTTGATTGATGATATTGACGGAAGGTGCTTGATGGCATTTCAATATCAAATTTGAAATGTTACAACTTTGTACGATTCCACATGGCCGTGTCGTTAGTGACAAAACATGTGGAATCGTAAAAAGTTGTAAAAAATAAAATTTGAATGTTTTTGAATTATAAAAATGTATTGCAAATTATTAATAATATGTATTATTTCAAAGACAATACATGAGAGTGTCGGTTAGTACAAATAACTCGATGTCTGTATTTTTGCGTCTCATATTACACTGATAAATCGGCGGCAAGTACATACTGTAACGATTGGTCCACACGTGTATTTATTTTCAAATATATTTTGAGTCATGATTGTAAATATAATATATATTATATGATACTATACACACAAATTTCTATAATTTATTATTCAAAAAGCACTTATGATTGCTGGAAATTTACTGAAAGACTCAAAATCGAAAATTACCATAATCAGAATTTACATAAAATAGTCCTTCTTCGCTGAACTTTACACAAAACGACGTTATAGAAATAGTCCAGTTATGTTTATATTCCAATTACTAAAAACAACAGTGCGATAAAACCATGAAAAAAAATATTCACAACGGCACGTGTAGACTCATCTTACTATGCAAAAAAGTTTAACGCGCGGCAAGATCCAAAGGCGACGAAATTAGGAATGAATATTGTCGGCTAATAAACAATACAAACAATATGAAAAGCCGTAAAATTATTTTTTATCGTTTCAGGCATGAATACGTTACACGGGTCCTGAGCACATAGTAGTTATACGTATGGACACGCTAGGCATGTTCTTAGCACGGAATGAGTTTACAAACCAGTTACATTGACCACCAAGTGATCAATGCGTTGTTATTGTAACCTTTTGATTACGAAGCGTTGATTTTTTCTATCTCGCGTGTACTTTTTTGTCAATGGAGGACTCGCTTTAACCTGCATAACTATTGTACATATATTATGTCGAAATTTTACACTATATTATATTCAGCAGCGAAAAATGAAATTCGCATGAGAGGAAGAAGACGATGTTATAGAAACGCATATTGAAAAATGTTATATATAGGTCATTAAAACAAACGAGGACCGTACGATTCAAAGACGAGAGAGCGCGACTTCCGGTTATAAGGAAGTCGGCTACCGATAATAATCAAGTGCCTATTACAGCGGTAGGTATTTCAAGGAAAAATGTATTTTGACTTTCTCTTTAGCGAAATCACCCTATCATCAAAACTAATTACATTATAATTAGTCAAAACGTATTTATACGTTTGAAATATATTTACGCACAAGAGAAGATGTTTTGTGTACGTTTTCTATACATGTAGAGAAGTAAATGAACGTTTACACATAGTTCTGATGAAGGCATATGTCGAAATATCTATCAACTATATATCTCTTATAATTTTTGTAGAACTTAATATACATTGCTATTTTTCACCAGGAAATTATGCATATGTTATAAATTTGAAATGTTACAACTTTGTAAGATTCTACATGTTTTTTCACTAAAGATCCGAGTTTCGCTTTTCGGAATCTTCAGGTATTCTATCACACGGACGCATCAGAACTGACGCACAATAAACGGTTAGCATTGTCTACATTAATTACAGGAAAACATATACCCCAAGGCAAGAACTAAATGGCAGCTAAAACAAATTTAATAATATTGATCTAATAATAATTAATACAATTGCCTGTGGTAATTTTCATTGACGATTAATTTTGTTAATGAGTCAATGTTGAAGAATGCCTGAAAATGCCGAATGTCGAAACACGGGTCGTTATTGACAAAACATTTGGAATCGTACAAAGATGTAACAATTCAAATTTTTTATTGAAATTCCATCAAGCACATTCAGTCGATATCATAAATTACATATGTTACAGTTACAAATATTTGATAAACGTTTTTTGTAATAAACAATAGACAACCGGCAACTAAATTGCGATCGGGTAATTCGAAACTATAAGATTATTTATATGAAATTAAATAATACATAACTCAAAAGGTTTGCATGATGACTAAACAACAAATTTTAGGTAAAATTCAACTTTAAATATCAACGCAGTTTCCTTCCGGAGTGATACATTTATCCCAACGCTTTTCTAACAGTTCCATGCCTTTCTTATCGAGCGATTTGTCCAACCCTTCAAAATACGCTTCAGTTTCAGCGATCGCCCCCTCATTGGAGCGATATATCTTTCCTGCGAGTATTTTTTCAAAATCAGCAAACCACTTCTCTTACATTTGTCTCGATGGAGTAGTCTTAATGACACATGTAGGCCATTGCTTTGCTTGAACTGTTCAAATTTAAATTGTAAAATTTTTGAACAATTCCACACATTTAATCATTAACGACCCGGGTTTCATCAGGCGTTCTATCACACACGTGCAACAAAACTGAAACACGATAAATAATTAGCATTGGTTATATACAAGAGTTTTTTTGAAATAATAAAAATGCATCTTTTAGTACTTCTTTCAACAACATATTTATGATCAGGACCGGTTTTGCTCATCGCGAACGTTATCAACTGATCATAAAATATATTGTGGAAATAAGTACTAAAAAATGTGTTTTATTGTTTCACATATCATGCCTTTCCATCAAGAAGTGACAGTTAACACCTTAAAAGTGATGTATAAGAATAGTAAATTACAAAGGAAAAACACAGACCCAAAACTAGGATTCAAAAATACAATAGAAATATCTACGAATATACAGTATTTGTTGATTGAATTACCATTTACGTGGTAGAAATGCAGTGTAATGAAGTTAATTGAATTTGATATTTCATCAAGCACCTTCAATCGATATCATAAATTACAAAATTGGCAGGTATACAAAACCTTAGGTTCAAGAACTAAGAAAAGTCTCGTTTAAGAATATTCTCAAGCCAAACGATACTAAATTATTTTTTGAAATATTTGGTGATTTGACATAGCAGGGAGCGGGTCGATACTTCGACTAGTGGCATCTGTATTGGCGGGCTGATTCTACACTTTTCTACAGAAATTTTCTATAATTGTTGAACGAGTACATATCGAAGGATGCATCTATGACATGATTAATTTTGAGCTATACGATGTCACTTTGCGTCATTTTTAAGATCGATTTTTTAGATTTTATCGTGCTCTACGTTTGAGCGAAAACGACAATGAATAAACACGACTCCGAAAAAATTAAAGTTTATTATTGTCAGGTTTTTTCCTACCTTTCTTTTTTATGTGCATTCAAGTGTTTAATGAGATATTCATCTTATCTAAAAAGTAGTCATAGTCTCTCGTTTTTCGCGTTTCCGACCCCGATTCCACAACCTGGTGATATAACATAACGCTCCAGCTTTCTTCGTTATGAAATAATTATTCCATTTTTGATCGATTTACCTCCACAATCGTCTTTAATGTTTCCCTCGTTTATTTGACGCACACTTCCGCCTATCACACTATCGGTTCCAAAGCACTCTTTCTTCATCGAAATAAACGGATCGCCAAAATTATCTTATAATTATTGTTATGTATTATTATCTCTAGTCTGGAAGTGCGTATTTGCTAGTTAACATTATCTCATCGCAAACTTCTGTCCTTTGTTTATTTTATTAGACGTTTATTTATTATTTGATAAATTTGCATTAACCCCGACATAATGATTTGAATGTGTCCCGCAGCAAACGCCCGCGGTTCAATTGTGTACGTTATATTAACCTTTGAAAGATTACGTCCGAAAAAATCTGTAAGACGATGGGGGCTTGCTATACCCCAAGAAAATTTTTGTATGGCCTTGGTCTTTCATAACACAATAAATAAAATTATGATTTCTACTCAAGGTGCTTCATGGAATTTCAATATTAAAATTGAATCGTTACAACTTTGTATGACTCCAGATGCTTGTTGCATCCGTGTGATATAATGCCTGAATGTGCCGAAAAGCGAAACCCGGGTCGTTAGTGACAAACACGTGGAATCGAACAAAGTTGTAACAATTCAAAAAGAAAAAAATATTGCTTTGCCAAGGCTTTTTTATATATATGATTAAATACATTTTTTCTATTATATTTCATGTAAGAATCTTCACATTTCATTTAATCGATTGAATTGGCATTTATTTGGTAGAACTCCATTATAACACGGTAAAAAATATCAATTTATTTTAGTTCTACAAAAATTATTAAGTATAAAGATAGCTATTTCAGTTTAGGACCTCATCAGAACTATGTTTAAACGTGCATGTACTCCTCTATGTATAACCGTGTAGAAACGGTACATAATGCATCTTCTCTTCTGTACACCCTAGTTTTTTCAGATTTCTGTTAATTTAATAAGTATTATATAAACAACGTATCGTCAATATTAAAATAGATATTAAAGATTAAGCGACAGTTGGGGGGTTTTGTCTCCACCTTCGGGTGTGGGAAGGTTAAGCGACGCACGAATCATTTGAACACGTTGCAATAATGACGTGTAAATGTCAGACTTTGTATTGTATTAGCTGAACAAAAGTGAATAAATGCAATATCTATTTATTCGACATCGCGGTCAATGTTGCCGTTGTCACTAGTTAATTTGTTTACTGTAATATATATTTTTAATAAAGAATCAAAATAATCGTAATAGATAATGCTCATCGCGTGCATATTCAACCGATGGAATACAAAGTAAAAATAAGGTTATCTATGCAAAATTTTGAGTCGATAATTAGCAGGTATATAAAGCGAAATAATGCAATATTTTTCGTGATGAGCGAAACCGGCGCTGATAATAAAATGGGTTTTTTTAATTTTTTTATTACAGTGGAACCCCGATCAACCGTTCTCGCATTATAATTTTTCCCGGTTGGATCGTTAATTTTTTTATAGTTCCGCCAAACACCCATATGAAGAATGTATTATAAAATAATCTTGCATTAACCGTTCCTCGATGTATCGATTTCCTCGATCTATCGTCTAAATGTTATGATTCTCTCTGAAATATTATGCCGATTGACCGATTATGTTAGATAAATCTTTATATCTAATATAGTTTGTGAGTTTAAGCACATTAAATTTAACTAAAGAAATTGATTATGAATTGTATAATTCGCTCAAATATCTTGAGCTTTTCTTTAATAAAGAACTTCACAAGATGTTTAAAAAAAACTTTTCGATTATTTCTAAACGTAAGATTTAATTAAAATAACTTTTATAACACCCACTCATACCTTACAATTTTAGTAATACCCATTTTTGGAAATTAAAGAGGGGAAATTATAGCACGATGAAAAAATTAATGATGGTAATGGAATTCTACAAAGTAAATGCCAATTCAATCAATAAATGGGGGAACTTATGTTTTTTTTTTATTATTTTGCTTTTCTATTATTAGTCAAAGCTTTCCCGCATTTTTCGTTTTTGTCAGGGTCCCTTGAAAAATCGCGGAATCAAGATTTCATTGTATTTAAAATAATATTTTTATGAATAAGACTGCACGTAAATTGTATATTTGAATTTAATGATATATTAAATTTGAATTTGGTATTGAAATTCCATCAAGCACTTTTAGTCGAAATCATAAATTAATGATGTATCATAGCAAAGAATTCACATCCACAACAAAACCTCATATATTCTACCAAAAAGTCGCCAATTAATCGATTCAGATAGTTAAACCCTTTTGATGAATTCGTCGGCAGTTTTGTATACACAATTCATTTTTAATATCAAACTTGATATTGAAATTCCATCAAGCACCTTCAGTCGATATCATAAATTATTTTGTTTGGTGTACAAATAGTTTTTACAATATTGAAACGCAAACCGGTGATTTAAAATGTTATATACTAACATTTGACTGCTGTTGAAAGGCTTATTAAAAATTCAGATGAATCCGTCGAACATAAAAGAAACGTTCTGATATTTGACTGATGTTCTAAAATGCAACACATTTTTAATTAATATGGCGATGAACTAATTTCAAACTGTCACTAATGTCATTTTTATAGGTTGCCGGTGATGGCAGATTTATGAAAGAAAAAGGATCATAATTGATATGATTTCTCTTTTGGTAGACTCTTGGTTATGAAAGTAAGTGTGTTGGCAAACGTTGGTATGCGTGCCTGTAATCTGCATTAGTTGCAATATTATAATACTGACATTAATTAACCATAAAGAGCGCTGACAACTGGATGTTGGTGTTATTTTAATGCAAACTCAGGTAAGGCGTAAAGGTTTGGTGGTAATTTTGTGATAGTTAATTCTTAATCTTCTGACTGTTAACCAGTCATATTTAAAAATTTAAGAAAGTCAATATTTTTTTTTATGATATCGACAGAAGGAGTTTCAATATCAAATTTGAATTGTAACAACTTTGTACGATTCCACATGCTTTGTCTCTAACGACCTGGGTTTCGCCTTTTGGCGTCTTCAGGTATTTTATCACAGAGTATTACTTTGGTATATAGACGATTCTAACTGTTTTTTCTGTTGCATCCGTCTGATACAATGCCTGCATATACGGAAAGGCGAAACCCGGGCCGTTAGTGACAAAACATACAGAATCGTACAAAGTTGTAACAATTCAAATTAAACTTTTTTTACTCATGTAAACAGTGTTTCAAACTGGCTAACGTAAAAATAAATATGTTGCGGATGAGAATATTCTCTCTTTACTGTACGTCAGGGCAGAATTAGAATAAATAATTAATTATGACATAATTATTATCAAACAAATAATAACTGCTTTTTGGTGGTCAAAATCCACGTGAACTGTCAACTAAAGGTTAATATTAGAAGTATTTTATTTGAGCATGTTTTCTCGAAATAGTTAAATGTTCGAGATTTTTCTCGCATTTTTTCGGTATGGTGCGGAGGCCGTGCGTGGACGTCCGTCCGCCGTCCACCGGTTGTCAATCACCGCTCATTGGAGCATGCTGACCGCGACCCTCGGGACGTCCGCAACGGTCGAGAAAGCCGCGGGAGGGGTGCGGAGGGGGGCGCGCGCCTTCTCCGCGGCCGCCCCCGCCCTCCGGCCCGATAGCCGGCGATGCGACAGGCCGAACTTCCTGTTTGCGCGACGGGGGGCCGCGGTGCCGGCGTCGCCCCGCCGCCCCCTTCCGCCCCGGCCCAGAACGGTAGGCTGGAGATTAGGATGCTGGCGCCTTTGGGACCTCGGGGGCGGCGGGCGGGTTTTTGGTTAAGTAAGTTTGATGATGATGGTTTAGGCTGGATTCGAGCTCGCCTCGCATAAACTATCTCTACCTTTGAAACTCTATTCACAACGATATACTTACACACGCGTGTCGAGTAATTTCTTATCCGCATCACCCTAAGGGTGTTATATGTCAATGCATTGTCTTCGTGAAATTAGGCACAGATTGATACAACCAGAAGTTTGATCTTTAACAATAACCGATTATTGCTTACAACACGGTGAAAAAATAGCAATGTATTTCAGTTTTTAAATTGTTTTCAAAACCAGCAGCAGCAACGAATAACTTCTTCCTATGAGAGACTACAATTATGCATGTATAAATATGTATCTTTTATCCATTGTATTTTTACAATCAACAAATAAATTACGCGAATTTGAAGAACAAATATTATTTTTTTCATAAATTTTAATACGTTGTTATACAATTTATCGACTGAAGGTGCTTGACGGAATTTCAATATCGTACAAAATTGTAACAATTCAACGTCAATATACGTTGATTTTTTAAACTAATTTATACGTACCACTTTCTGGAACTAAAAAGTCGTCTAAAAAAAGTATTGGGGGTATATACTACGAATACGAAAGATCGATAACTTATTGAATAATTGCTTCATATGAAATCATTAGGAGGATTATTTTGGTAATTGAAGATAGTCATTGAATGCAGTTTGGTTAAGTTTTTTTTAGATATAATAATTGTTAGAACTTTGTACGATTCCACATGTTTTGTCACTAACGAGTCGGGTTTCGCCTTTCGGCATCTTCAGGCATTCTATCACACGGATGCAACAGAACTGACCATAAATTGATCATAAATTATACATACGTCCATACCTCAGATTACGGCCTAGATATATTCCACGAAACTTGGCCGCAAAGCGAAAAGCCGTATAAGCCGAATCAATTATTCTAATACAAATTCAGTATGATTGGTTCCAATTTTTTAAAATATGTAACATGGTATATCATTCAAAATGCGTTTTATCTTTTTATTTCATTTAAATCAAAAATACATACAAAAAAAGTACATAAAATAATAACAGACTCCAAAAACCAACAATAATCTATTAACAAAAATCAAACAACTTCATGTTATATAAAATATGTGTGCGTATATATTTTTTTTTTAAATGGCTTTAATCTGAAGACGATGAAGAAACGGTAACATGCAGATCACATTAAACAAGGGGAAATAGAAAAGAGTGTGCATCAAGATTGCCGGTAGCGAAAAAATTTTGGCCGTAGATTGAAAACGTGCCTTAATTGAAGAGGGCCGTTGAAGCGAAATGCCGTATAGCGAGGTATGGGTGCAATAGTTTATGAATCATCTTGTTTTGATTAAACACTTTCGCAAATGAGTGACAAGATATAAAGTTTCAAAAATTGAAATGTTCAACAAAATTGTCAGATAGATGTTGTGTGTACCGATGTTCTATGCACCACCTAACGCCGCGTCAGTTGGTGGTGCATCGACAGGGGGTACACAGGGGATGGCGTCGCGCTTTCGCAAAGTGATCGAGGGATTGCGAGGGAAAGGGGGTGTGGGTTTGGTAATAAGTTCGGCGGCGCGAAAGAATAGGACGCGATGGTGGAAGAAAAAAATACGCGGGGTTTGCATGGTCCGAAGGGTAGGGCGATCGGGTGGGATCGCAGGGGGGTCTGCTGAGCGGGATTAAGCGCGGCGCAGAATGCCGGGGGTGAGAATTGAATGTCTTCAGGTAGATGGCTGAATTCGGCGGTGGGGTTTAGGGGATGCTTTGTTTGATTGTTTTGCTTATTTGTGTAGGAACAAGGAGGGCGGCAACCCGGCTTATGTGATATTTAATGACAAATGTGCCTCTTGTCGATGATACATTCGTAATGAATGTACAGTTAACCCTTAAAAGACGGCGGCGGAAACAACAGCCTGTGAGACGATGGGGGCATTTGCCAGACCCCGATAAAAATGGCTTTATCCTCTCTTATTCCAACGAAAAAATGATTTGAATTGTTACAACTTTGTACGATTCCACATGTTTTGTTACTAACGACCCGGGTTTTGTCTTCAGGCGTTCTATCACACGGATGCAACAGAACTTGCGAAAAATAAACAGTTGGCATCGTATACATACTAAATTTATTAATTACAAGAAAACACTTACCCCAAGGCAAGCAGTAAATTACAGCAATATTAATCTAATAATAATTAACAAAATTGCCTGTGATAATTTTCATTAACGATCTTGTTAACGAGTCTGATGATTTTTTTCGTCAGTTTTGTTGCATCCGTGTGATAGAATGCCTGAAGATGCCGAAGGGCGAAACCCGGGTCGTTATTGACAGAACATGTGGAATTGTACAAAGTTGTAACAATTCAAATTTGAAATTGAAATTCCACCAAGAACCGTCAGTCGATATCATAAATGAAAAAATGATTTATAAGTATTTATTTACCTTTAAGGATCTCGGTACTGTAATTGAAAACGGCTGTAACTGATGTTTACATAACTGTATATGAGAGCAAACATACAGCATTGAAATCAGTTAGAAAAGTTTGACGGTATGATGTGATAAATGAAACATTTCTTTATGACGAATAACGTTGCAGTTCTAATATTTTGCAAAATCAAAGAATGTGCAGTATAGAACACAACTATAATAAATATATATATATATACAGGGTGTTGGGGATAAATTTGACAGTTTCGTAAGGAAAAGGAAAATCTTCTTTGTATCTATTAAGTTTAATGAATTGACCAAAAACATTACAGGCAGAGTTAATTACAATACTATCAACAAGATTCACTCAAAATAACCACCATTAGCATCGATCACACCTTCAATCCTGCTTCGGAACCTCGAACAGGCTGTTGCTACAGTCTCCCTAGGAAGGACCGCAAAAACTGTTTTAATTTCATCCATTAACTGGGCTTTTGTATTACTGGAAGTGCGATTGGTGTCTTTTTCAACTGTGCTCCATACAAAATAATCCATGGGGTTAAGGTCTGGGGAGTTTGGAGGCCAAACATTTGGACTGATGAAGTTGTATAAATTTTCGACAACCATTTTTGACTTTTCCCAGAGGTGTGGCAAGGGGCCGAATCCTGCTGCCATACATACGGCCTACCATTGACTACCCTTGTTATCCAGGGCTTGACTACAGTGTTTAGCAACTCCACGTAGCCATCTGAAGTTCACCTGAGGCACTCTTGGAAAAAATGCGGAGGAAACATCGCCTTCAGAGGATACACATCCGAAAACCATAACAGTTTGTGGAAATTTAGTATGCAAGCCATCTGTTATTCTGCGTGCATTCATGGAGCATTGGGCAGCAGTCATAATATCCTTATTTTGATGGCCGGCACGAATCATCATGATGCAAGTTATTCTCTTCTATGATTCAGGTGGGTTCCAGCTATCCATCCTTTCTGACATCTTGTATATGAATGAAGAAGGGTCCAAACTTTTAAATGACGAGTAGTGTGTTTTAATACCTGTAACTTAACCGGAAAAATATAATTAATTAATAATATGTCAAATTTATCCCGAGCACCTGTATATATATATATATACTAATTAACTATATCTAGAAAATTTGTAATAGAATTGAAACACTTTGCTATTTTTTCACCGTGTTATAATGGTGTTCTACCAAGTAAATGCTAATTTAATCAATTTAATAAACCATCATTAAAATATAAATGCGTTTTTTTTGTATTATTAAATAGTTTGGTATATAATTTGTGTTCTATCAGTTGATAATGCTCGCGAAGTGCGACAGTGGTTTTGATTATAATGTGTGTTGTGTAAATAGGACTAAAGCATATTATATTTCGCCGGATAGTGAAAGTTTCAATTTAAAGCTTTCGTTCAACCAAAGTTCAAACGGCCACGTCGCCGTGACAGCTCGTTTTACTTCTCGTAAGTAATGACGCCTTTAAGTATTCTCAAGAGCGTTTCCTCTGTATCAAAACGATGTATAAATACGCGGCTAAGGTAGGAGCTTATTACCTGGACGAGTTTGTTACAATGCGCAAAAGGGTAAATCCCGAATAAAAAAAAAGAACAAAAACGGACCGCTGGGGAAAGCTAAAGCTCGCCGTGGCTAAAAATCGAAGAGGGAAAAAAAGCGTGTACTTTTCGCCCGCTGTTGCGACAAATAATAAAGACGGATACGTTTATCTACCCGCGGGTATTTGGGAATTCGAAACGGTACGTGTCCATTGCGCGTCCAAAAGGTACCCATGATTTTATTATGGACGTCAAGGATTTCTGAGAAGGGATACCAGATAGACAATATCGGTCGCGTGCAGGGCTGCCGGCGTGCTTTCATCAAAATCCTGAATATACGGCCCAACAATTTTAACCTTCAGTTATTCATCACTTTTGAGGTGTCAACTGTTACTTCTTGATGGAAAGGTGTGATATTTTGAATAATAAAAACACATTTGAATTGTTACAACTTTTGTACGATTCTACATGCTTTGTCACTGATGACCCGGGTTTCGTCTTTCAGCATCTTCAGGCATTCTATCACACGGATGCAACATAATTGTTCTGTAGTTGACTGACGTAAAATATAATATGTATGTAGATGATGCTAACAGTTTATTTTACGTCAAGACTTTGTATTAAAATGAACTTCCACAAAGTTACCGTCGAATCCGTGAAAAGTAGAGATGTAAGCTGTCAGGGAATTAATTAGTTTTGTGTTCGTATCAAAAACTGACCAAACGATGGGACGTTTTTTGTCTCTGACTATTTTTACCGTGTAAGTCATTTTTGTTATCTATGATCGGAGGCTCATAATATTGAGCGAGAGTGTTTAATGCAATTTCAATGATAAATATGAAATGTCCAAACTCTGTAAATTTTCACATATTCTTTCACTCATGAACCAGACTTCGCCATCTCCAGGCAGTTTGAGTGTATAAATGTGCTGGAATGCCTGAAGATACCGAAAGGAGAAACCCAGTTCATGAGTGAAACAATTTGTATAAGTGTACTTAGATTGAATGATGATGGTGATATGATAAAAAAATCAGGCCATATTTAAACAAAAAAAATGACGTGTACACTTGAGTTTTGATAGTGATTACACTCTTGTATTTTATAATATCATTTATTAATAACACACTACAATCGGCTGTTTCTGTGTGGATAATGAATTTTTATCTCTAGTAATAAAATGTTTCAATAAATATCAGTTATTGCGTGATTTCACATTCTCTGTACACGTCGGTATTATTCAAACAGGCAGTTTGGATAGATATACCAATCTGGGTTAATCCGGTGCGGTTGGCAACCCTGATTAGACGCGGCGCATAGATAAAGATGCCACGAGAAGGAATTGTTTGCCTGGCGACGGTGCGCAAGAGATAATGCGATCGTATACAATATACATAATCATATCCGCTCCCTACAAGGAGCATGTGGACTCTGTACAGAGCTTAGTTCAACAACAGCTTTTATCGTGGTGTTATTCAGTCGTTTAACCGATTATTGTTCGGGGAGAGTAGAGATGAATGCATGGAATTAAGAGACGATTTGTACCCGTGATCGTCAATACTAAGTCAGTTTCAAGTATATGTGTGAAGTAATGTTCCTTTTAAGACAGCAGGTATCAAAGGATCCATGATCATGTAAACTCTATCATAAAAATTATAATAAAACTTAAAAGATAAATGAATACACATGTACATTTTTTTATTGAAAAGGTAATGCGATTTTTTTATGCTAAATCGACTCATAAAAAATGAATTACTTTAAAGTTTTTAACTGTTACTTCTTGATGAGAAGGCATGATATTTTGAATTATAAAAACTCATTTTAGTTTCAATTGATGATATCGACTGAAATTACTTGATGGAATTTCAATACTAAATTTGAGTCGTTGAAACTTTGAATGATTCCACATGTATTGACGCCAACGACCCGAGTTTTGCCTTTCAGCATCTTCGTGCAGTCAACCCCGATATTTGCCAACCGCCTGTTATCGGAAAGCCATCATATCGCATAGTTATTTTGCACCCGCGTGATAGCATGCCTGAAGATGCCGAAAGGCGAAACCCGAGTCGTTAGTCACAAAACATGTGGAATCGTACAAAATTTGAAAAATTCAAATTTATTATTTTTTTGTTTATATTTAATATGCATTAATTTCGACCGCAGAAGATGGGTCTTTGGATGAGTGGTCGACATCGTTGGCTTCCGTGACGGAGAACCCGCGTCCGAATCCCAATTCAAGCGGCGTTTTTTTAAATTGACAAATCGGTTTTATTTAAAGGCTTGACTTTCCTCAATTATCCTATCTTAAAATACACGACGCAGAATGATAAGCTAAAACTAGTCATGATGTCCTGTACTCTATATCTCATATCCTCAATCCCCTCTCACTGTAAATGTGAGTTTGATCAATTAAGCAGCAAGCAGTTCTTATAGAAAAACACGATCACAATCTCCAAATTGGGTTCAAGTTGTATTAAAAAGAATGAAAATATCGATTTCTTAATTACGTATATTGACATGTTTTTAATATTGAACAAAAGCTAAACCTATTGCGAATTATGTGTTTAATAATTTATTATTATACATAAATATATTGGCTCACTATGGTCTTTCGTTGAAAAGGCATATTAGGGGCCGCAGCAGTCAGCTCGCGTGAGGACGTGAGCGGTGCGTGAGTAACCCAGTGCGTGACTTGTCATTCAGGCAGGGCCGGTCCAAGGATTGACTGATGACGTTGAGGTCGATGGTGCGAATTTAAAAATTTTGTTTATATTATTCTGTTATATTTATGAGCTTCGTTGCAATATGCTACGAATGGTCGATGCTAATAAAAGTATTATTTACTTTTTGAAATGATGAAAAAATAAATAACAAAAACACATTTTTTGTACAGTTTTCATAATTTTATATTACACGTTTTCGCTATTACACGGATTAAAAAGGAATTTGAAACAGTTACATTTACTATAAAATTTAAAATAAGTTAGATTATTCCACATATTGTGCTACTAACTGTGACACGTGTTTCGCCTCTTTCAGAGGTATCTTCAGACTTACTATCGCAAAGTTTGCTTAAGGAAGTATTTCATTACTTAAAATACAATTCAAGTACTCATTACTTAAGCAAACTTTGCGATAGTAAGTCTGAAGATGCCTCTGTAAGAGACGAAACACGTATCACAGTTAGTAGCACAATACGTGGAATAATCTAAGTTGTTTTAAATTTTAAATTAAAATGAACTTCCGCAAAGTTACCGCCGAAACCATCGAAAATAGTTACATTTACAGCTAAAATCATCCACGAAGGACTCGAATGGGAAAGAAAATTAGGTACTCATTTCGTACAAAATGATTCAAATGTTGAACGGGCCCTTCGATTCCAACGTGATATTAATCAATGCTTGGCTCAATATGATGTGGTTCGTAAAGATCTGAAAAGAAATTCGAAGCAAACGTTAATAACGAATTTTATTACCAAATCTCCTGGAGGTTTGAAGAATGTTTCTACTTCAAACATCGAATTGGCTCAAATAATTTCGAGTGATGAAAGTGACTTTGAACCAGTCACGAAAAAGAGATTGACATCGATTTGTGATAGTGATGAATAATAAAAAATTCACCAACCGTTGCAATAATTTTATATGTTAATGCTTTTTTTTTTATTATACTATTTACATATTATATTATATTATATTATTTATGTTTTGTTTTTTTTACGAAACTTGTTTTAGCTGTAATTTACTGTTTGCCTTGAGGTAAGTGTTTTCTTGTAATTAATAACTTTGGTGTATAGACGATACTAATTGTTTATTGTGCGTCAGTTCTGTTGCATCCGTGTGATAGAATGCCTGAAGATGTCGAAACGCGAAACCCGGGTCGTTAGTGAAAAAACATGCGGAATCGTACAAAGTTGTAACAATTCAAATTATCTATAGAAGAATGAGTAATGACTCATCTGCTGAGAAGCGTATTACTATTGTGATCGTAATAGGGCGCCCAAGGCTGTGGGCTGTAATGCTGTCGCAGCGCACGTATTCTCTGTTTTCGCAGCTTTTGGGGCACCTCTGGCACTCCGCGGCGGATGTGTACGATGGACGTGAGCGCTGATCGCGATCGCCCGAGGGGTCCGCGCAGCCCCGCGTGACACCGCCGCCTATCGCCCGTCGCACCGGTCTGTGCGAAACGCTCTGTGTGCGAATGCGCGCGCGTGTGTTCGCGCGTGTCCGTCTGTCCGCCGACACTTACGTCCGCCCAAATCCTCCATCCCGACGAGTCCTCCCCGATTCTCCCACCCTCGCACACTTGCGCCGCCGAGGGTGGTGTTAATCGAGGTTTTTTTATACGGGACAACGTCGTGTGGGGTAGTTAGGAGTGCGATTTGAATCGGGCAGAGAATAATTGGGCCGTTTCCCGAGAGAGATTCTGCCGCTATAGAAACCGAATCATTACTTGCTACTCTACTTTCATTTGAGCTTTTGGGGTTTTGTTTTGTAACAGCGTTCCTTTATAATGAGCTTATTAAGAAAAACGTCAACAAACCAACAGAATTTTCCCACTAGTAAATGTTTTTTAATGTAATAACTGTCACATAATGTAGTAATATTTCCATAATTTTAAATAACCAATATCACGATCAGTTTTGCTCAATCGATACCAATCGTCAACAGGATCGACTGATAAAATACTAATCAAAACAAGGCTATTTATCAGGGCCGTGGAATCGGACTCGCAGTCGTGAAAAACGAGCGACACTTACAACTTTTTCGATTAAACGATTCGTTGGTTGATCTTTAATTCAATACGCATAAATAGTAAACGTAGGGAAGAAACCAAACAAAATTCAACTTTTTTATTCGTGTTTTTGGACAGTGTCGGAGTTGGAGACGTGTTTTTTAACGATTCCACAGGCCTGCAATTTAAACAAAAAAAAAATGTTAAGGATTATCAGGAATACAAAATCTATACAAACAGGTACACAAACTGTATCCAAATGACGAAAATTAGTTAACAAGTATTGTTTTAAGAATCTATTAAAATTGAATTGTCCTATTTTGAAAGTAAACATAAAATCAAATGTAGTCCATTACGACTTAAGAAATATTTACCACTGCACTACGGACCAAACAGAAAGTGACGATATAATTAAGTGATTCTAATAAGTGGTGAATATAATAATTGCTCATTTTTGTATTGTGTGATCGTATACATCGACATGAAAATGTTAAAAATCTAGCATTAGATCCAGGCTCTGTCGCGCATGATTAGGTAGTTTGCATGCAGTAAAATGACGACTTGCATGGAAAAGAGAACGTTTATTTAAAAAAATCTCGTTTTAAAGCACACGATTCTCCCCATCGTGCGTGAAATCGTTTAGTGTGTATTGATGGCTTTTGGTTTAATGTTTGTTGTTGAGTTCGTGATTGATAATGAAGAATGACACCTTATTTTAAACCTTTAACAACTAGAAATAAAAATAAACCATCACACGAGTGGGACGTTAGCTTTATACGGGTTAAATAGCTTTGTTGCTGTTTTGATTTGAAGGGAAAGGCTTTTCAATTTTAATAAATATACTAGTGTCCCGCGATTTAGACACGCGATGGTCACAGCACCCGTCGGTTGATGCGCCTCGCGACAAGGAAGCGAGTACTAATCCGCGAGTAGGCGACGGTCGGCGGGTGGCCGAGCCGAGGGGGGCGCAAACTGAGAATCGATAATATCGGCGGTGATCACGGCCGGGCTGTGAACCCCAGGACCGAGGGGTTCGCACTGCGAAATATAACCAATCGACCGGGTATAATAATTTTAGCACGCCGATAAAAGACACTTTCCAAAGTGCAATTAGATATCAAATATGAATTTATGATATCGACTGAAGGTGCTTGATGGAATTTCGATATCAAATTTGAATTGTAGCAACTTTATACGATTCCACATGTTTTGTCACTAACGACCCGGGTTTCGCCTTTCGGCATCTTCAAGCATTCTATCACGCGGATACAACAAAACTGACGTGATAGAGTACCTGAAGATGCCGAAAGGCGAAACCCGGGTCGTTAGTGACAAAACATGTGGAATCGTATAAAGTTGTATTAATATAAATATGAATTGTAGAAACTTTGTACATTTCCAAACGTTTTGTCACTTACGATTTGAGTTTCGTCTTTCGGCATCTTCAGGCATTTTATCACACGGATGCAATACTGCTTAACGGTTGGCATCTGTTCAATACATTCTGAGTGTCATTTCTATTGGGTTCGTGAAAAAGAGTGCACGAAGATGCTTAAATGCGACCCCGGGTGTCCCAGTGACAAAACATGTGGAAATGCACAAAGTTTCAACAATTCAAACATGATATAGAAACTACATCAAATACCTTTATGTGATGTCGTAATGACATGCATCAAACAAATTGTGTACTTAAGGGATATGACGAGTGGTAGATGTCGTTTACTTCGCTTTCGGTGCTGACGGATTCGAACCGCAAAACATCAGGTCATTAGTTGAACAAACAATTGATTTATGGATTTTTTTTTCGAAGGCAAGGGTTTCTTTGGTTTGTATATAACATATGCTCAAAATTGGGATCGGCCATGAATTAAACAATCATAAACGATGATTTAATAGATAATATTTCCACAATTGTACATGAATTATGAATAGTTTCGCTCATCACGAGAATTATGAATTGACAATAACCTGGTATACAAAACAATTGGTTCATAAAATAAGAAAATAATTTTCTTCTAACGTAGTAAAATTGTTTAGAAATAAAATTTTAAGTACATCTTATAATTAACTTAAAGTATTTTTTTTTTCCAGAAATAAAACCGGTAAAAAGAAAGAAGAATGATGAATGGGAAAATTTTAGTATCAAATTAAACTTAAATAAATTTAATTATGATTAATCTTGCTAATGAGTCATTCTTGAAAGGGCTTAAAACAAACGAAAATTATCACGGGCGATTGTGTTAATTATTATTTTAGCTGCCATTTAGTCCTTGCCCTGGGGGCTGTGTTTTCCTTCAATTAATATTATATTACACGCAGAGCTCTAGAAATATCAGAAAATGGATTGAACATAAAAAAAACAAACAAGTCAATTTTGTTGCATCCATGTGATAGAATGCCTGAAGATACTAAAAGGCAAAACCTGGATTGCTACTTCTTTCTTTACTGGTAAACGGACACAAACATACCGAGTCAAAGTTCCGTATTGAAAAACGACATTAATTCCGGGATTATCTAATACATTTGGTATATAAGACGATGTTAACTGTTTATCGTGCGTCAGTTCTGTTGCAACGGTGTAATAGAATGCCTAAAGATGCCTAAAGGTGAAACCTGGGTCGTCAGTGACAAAACATGTGGAATCGTACAAAGTTGTAACAGTTCAAATTTGGTGGTAATTGTACCAATCATTGTGTTTTATAATAAATAATTGACAGCTAGCGCCTCTCAAGTGATGCATTAATTATCCAAGATCTTGAAGGATTTTCTATATGATGACGTTTTTCAATCTCGCAACAGTTTTGAATTTTGCCATCGCAATTTAACCCTTGTTGTAAAAACTGTCGGCCCTCCGCCGGCGTAATTGCGAGTAAAATAACTGTAAAACAACTTTACTTCGAAACACACAGTGTAAAAGTTTTCCAAATGGGCCAAGTTTGAATTTAATTTTAGCGGTCACGTGGCCGCGAACACTTTATCTCCCGACTTGCACACTCTTTAATGTTATTGTTTACGTTTAGCTTAGAGTTAACGTTAACATACAAAATTTTAAATTAGGTCAAGATGAAATTTTTGTCTGGATAAACCGGGTGAAAAATACTGAAATACTAATACTTTCCGAAATTCTATACCTTAATATAGGGATTCCCAACCCCGTGCCCTCGGGCACCATGGCGACCGCGGAACGATTATTGTGTGCCCGCCACTATTCGACCGTGACAGATTTTTTTCATAAACACTTATTGAAAATGTTATAATTTTTTGGGGTACCTAGGTTTATTGTATTCATTCGTATTTTTGCAATAATTTACGTATGAGTCTTTTTTTATTTATTACTCACGTCCAATCAAAAATATCCTTAGAAAAATTAGGTGGTGCCCGCCACCCCAACCGATATTTTAGAATGCGTTCTAGAGTACAAGAAGGTTGGGAATCCCTGCCATAATAGGATTGCTTAGCGAGAATTATCAACTGATACTGTACAAATTTACACAAGGCTTTCGAGTTTCAGGACTAGTCAGAACTAGCATTAGTTCTGACGATGGCGTGAGCCGAAATAGCTTCCAAGTATAAATTTCGTACAACTAAAACATAATATAAAGCTATTTTTCACCGTGTTATAATGGAGTTCTACCAAGTAATTGCCAATTCAATCAACAAATACTTTGAGATTTGTCAACAATAGGGCTGCCAACCGTTACTAATCTAAGTTACTTTACATAGTATTTGTTGAATTATAAACTTTTTCGTATTCTGTAAGGGAGCAAACTTAACTAATCTCTTCGACTAGACAAAATTTATATGAAAACCACAAAGCATGTATAGTAATTAAAAAAATCTTAAAAACTACAGTAAGTTTTGACAGAACTATCTTTTGCACAATAAAAAAGTTTCTTTTAAAGTGGGTTTTGACTAGAAAGTATGTCAAATTAAGCACTGATATGTTATAAGGATATATTAAAGTTTTCGTCATATGTCCCGGAAAGTTTTTAAAAAAAAATCATGACAACCCTAGTTGACGTACTGAAACCAGACGTCTCAACTGTTGAGACTTCAACATTCAGAAGGTCAATATAATAGAGCAGCAAGCTAATTTCTCCGCGAACGCATATGACGAGTGGTGAATTACCTTGAATCCATTGGCACAGTTTATGTGTGAATGAATTAATACTATACATTACCACGTACCAGAAATCTTTTTCTTTCCCGCCGAGAACTACGCGCGGCAGGCTATTTGCTTATTCAGGGCACTTCCGGCGGAAGTCGGCCGCGCGTTTCGAATTTTCCCGCGGGGACTTTTTTTACCTGACGTTTTTATTACACCCAGGTACCGACCAGCATCTATGTATACATTTCTTAACGACTCGATCTGACCTCTACGAATTGGAATTGTTCAAACGCGTAGGTGTCCACCCAACGATCCCAAACAGGTCGCCGACACCGCCAACTTTTGCTATATCCTTTAATCCAGCGGTTTTCAACCATTATGTTACTATGTCATCATAACAAAACCCATGTCCCCCTACCTCTTATTTATTTATTTATTTATTACAACTGCACAGTCCAAAACTTACAAATTATCAATTCATTGATTTTGCACCGTAACATATTAACATATTTAAATATAAAACAACAGATACACAGTAAAACGAGCAATAAAGATTGCAAAAAAAAAGTCAACCAAGTAAGCTCATGAAATGTCTACTTTAACTGAAAAATAGCATTCGTCTGAACTCACTTTCGTCCACATGAAATACGTCAACATCCGAAGCAATACTGTTAAACATTGTTAATGCTCTTATCATGGCATCCCCATTGGCAGACTGGTTCTATAGTTTGGAAGAACATTAAATAGACAAAAAAATATAGGCCAGTTTAACTTCTGAAATACAAAAAAATACACAAAAAACTACGATTAACAGAATAATTTACGATATCGACTGAAGGTGCCTATTATGAAATTTCTAGGGCTGTAGAGTCTTTTCTTCCGACTCTTTTTTACTTCTAGCCGTAGCCTCACAGGTTGAAAGGCACTGCTTTAATCTGATTGAAAAAAAGATAAATGATTTAAGAGTAATATCATTACGATTACACTGTAGTATATAAATGACGCATTTATTCCTGAAATTGAAAGAATCTTTAAACATGTGAAATTTAACATAGTTTCGACAATTCAAATTTAATTTATGATATCAGCTGAAGGTGATTGATGGAGTTTCAATATCAAATTTGAATTATTGAAACTTTGTACGATTCCACATGTTTTGTCACTAACGACCCGGGTTTCGCCTTTCGACACCTTGATTCGTTCTATCACACGGATGCAACGGAATATACCAGTTATGAACTCAGTCAGTTCTGTCGTTAGTGATAAAACATGTGGAATCGTGCAAAGTTTCAATAATTCAAATTTGAGTTTATGGTAGAATTCATTACACATATCAACCCATTAAGCCTTAAAATCTTGTACGTTTTTATTATATTTTGTTTCATTTTTTTCGTTCGTTGTTCGTTTTTTTGTGGTTTATTCCGAGTTAAAAACTACCTTAGTGCGGAAGTCACAGGTCAAATAATTAAAAGTTAGCACGAATCCTACAGCGCATGCGCTCGAAGGCGATCCGCATTCGAATGCAGCGGCAAGACAATGCGGCTGCATAATTGACGAGGAACCTTCCGATTAATAATGACGCGGATCGAGTGGCGGACACGACAGGTTGATTATCATTGAATAATTGAATGACGACATCACTCGCCACAACGCAAAAACATTCGCTAAACGGCCGACTTATAAAAAATATTTTAATAATAAAACACATTGTCTGTCTAGCACTATACTATTTCATCGATTTCATATCCACCAGATCAGGGCTGGTTTCGCTCATCGGGAGCACTATCAACTGGTATGTATAACATATTCACGCATGACATTCCTTGCGGTAGGGGAAGCGAAGCAGTTATAGCTCAGTACGCCGATGATACTGCTATTTTATCAAAATCTTGTAATCGGCAAAGTGCTGTCACACAAGTCCAGCTATTGGCTGATACCATAGCGGACTGGTGTGAAAACTGGCGAATTAAAATCAATACCGAAAAAAGCGCTGCAGTTATGTTTTCAAAGGGTTTCATTAGAAAACCCAATTTCGATTGCATTCGTATGCAAAATACAGAAATCAAGTGGTCCAATACTGTCAAGTATCTAGGACTCACTCTAGACAATAGGCTAAAATTCTATGAGCACACCGCGATTAAAAAACGTCAAGCTTATGGTGTAAAAGCTAAACTAAACTTTATGCTCAATGTGAAGAGCAAGCTTACTCTCAAAAGCAAGCTGCTCCTCTATACAGCTATAACTCGACCAATTATGGTGTACGCTACTCCAGTGTGGGCTTATGCTCACCAGAAGCATCTAAAGACACTTCAAATTGTTCAAAATAAATCATTGCGACAAATTTGTAATGCCCCGTGGTACGTTCGCAATTCGCTGTTACATAGAGACTTGAAAATGCCTACAATTCGAGAGTTCGTTCGTGAAATGTCTCGAAACTTTCACAGCGATATAGGCAAACATTATAACCCTACAATTTCGTATCTACATAATTATGATGAGACAGTACCGAGTAATCGTCTAAGGCCGAGAGCGGTTCTGCTCGATGACCCGCCATAGGTTTGTTGTTACAGATCTTAATCCCAATATGGACAACCTCGGCATCTGAAAATGACTTTCCTATTTTATTTCCTTACGTATTGTATATGCATGTGTGTGGCTGTGTGTGTGCCTGTATGCACACGTATGCGTGAGTGAATATAATGCGTATTGTGTCCGCATGAGCTGCACTCATTGTGGGTTCCACGGCTCAGCTGCGACCTAATGTTGTCAACAATGACACAACAATTATAAAAAATTAAATCTATATATGAGAGATGGAGGAGACCTGAAGAGCTCTGATGCTGACGCGTCATAGATCTTAAAGCTCCATGAATTTGATATCCCAAAAAAAAAAATCAACTGGTATAATATAGTTTAAAACGAGGCTATTTTCATTAATTTTTTGATATCGACTGAAGGTGCTGATGAAATTTCAATATCAAATTTAAATCGTTACAACTTTGTACACATATTTTGTCACTAACGACCCGATCGGGTGAGATAGAATAAAGGTAGAATGCCTGAAGATGCCGAACGGCGAAACCCGGGTCGTTAGTGACAAAACATGTGGAATCGTACAAAGTTGTAAAGATTCAAATTTGATACAATTTTTGGTTGATAATGAACAGGTATACAGAAAAAACAGTCGAAGACAAAGGAAAACAACTTATAGGAAATCGTAAGAAATATGTATAATTAAATAAAAAAAATTGTTCACAAATAAAATCTTAAGGATCTCTTATGCAATTATGTAACTACTAATTTGAAATCAAAAGTAAAACAAAATTAAAGGCTCATTAAGCGTTTTAGGGAATGGTTATGAAATATGTTACATTAATCATGAAACAACAATAATGAAAATTTTTTTTTATATAATAATGAACACTTTAATAATTAGAAATACTTTAATACAGTGCTATTTTTTCACCGTGTTTCAAAGCATTTGTATTGAAATATTTTTTTTATATATACTTTTTAACACGTTAAAAGTAATCCAGAAATTTGATTTAAAATTCAATTTGTGAAAGTGTCCGAAGTTTATTAATGAGCGAAACCGGTATTTTTATTGTAAATGTAAAATTGTGGAAAAGGTATTATACTAAACATTGTGTTTTGCGATTTAAATACAATGCCTTTCTACCAAGAAGTGACAGTAAACGCATTGAGAATAATATATTATTTAATACATTGTTTATGGGCTTTTTAGTAGCGATTAAATAATAATAATAAAAAAAGAATCTTACAACTTTGTACGATTTCACATGTTTTGTCACCAACGACCCGGGTTTCGCCTTTCGGCATCTTCAGGCATTCTATCACACGGATGCAACATAACTGACGTATAGTAAATGGTTTGCATGTATAATAAACAATTGATCAAGAAATTTTGAAAATAAACAGTGGTCATTTAAGTTTAATGTTTATCCTCAACGATCAACTTAATTTTCTCATTTCCCCCTTACTACATCCCTTCAGTGAGTCAACAATTTAAAAAAAAATATTCATACACTACGTCGCCTGACATTTAATTCCACCGTAACCTACAAATTGAAATTAAGTAGGTGTTTCTATGTTACAAATTACCCAATTTAATTTTAATGTCGGAGATCATGAATTAAAAAAAAATACATTGAAATATTGTATAATCGAATTTTTCAAAACCGCGTAAATGAGAATCTAGTGCGTACTCGTTCCAAATATAATATAAATTTAGGATACAATTATGCACTTTTAAAATCTCACGAGTATGTACTGAGTTTTAATGACAAGGGCAAAACATACCCGTTTATTTGGCCGCCGCGCAGGGATGGAATATAATTTATGACACCCTTGTAAATCTCAACGGTGCCCAGCGTTGCCAATGTAATGTTTGCGAGTGCGTCAACCAAAGCCGTTCACGTTTCCATTGATTGAGCGGCCGATGGGTATTAGCCAGTTCTCGGAATTTGGGTTTGAGTGGTGGCAAAAAATTGAGACGCGGGTATGCGGGCGCAACCCGTGAAATAATCTGCAACTGGCGACGCCGCGGGGCACTTAGGGTTGCCAAAATCAATATTTGTTGATTGTGCATCGCAAATTAAATGACGATTCAATGTCAACATGTATTCAAAATTTAAAGTAGATTTTTCATGAACTTGCTTGGTTGACTTTCTTTGCTATCCTTATCGTGTTTTGTTGTTTATTTCTTTAATTGCCAACATTAAATGCTTAAATATTTTGACGTTGCAAAAGCAATGATCATGAAATATGTAATTTTTGTAATGTGTATATATATACATATAAATAAATAAATTTACATTGTCATAATCGGCACCGGTTTCGCTCATCACGTGTACTATCAACTTTTACAATACAATTCAAAACAAGCTCGATTGTAGAGTTTTGAGTAAATAATTATAATGTCTGAAAAACACATACACACAATACATCTGATTGAAGTCACTGAAAACAGATAAAATGTTTGAAATGTTACAATTTTGTAAGATTCCACATGTTTTGTCACTAATGACACGGGTGTCGCCTTTCGACATCTTCAGGCATTCTATCCTACGGATTCAACAGAACTGACGTGAAATAAACAGTTAGCATCGTCTATATTCCGAAGCTACAGGGAATGGGACTGGCCGCCACTTTCAATGTATTTCTGATGGAAATTATATAAGTTATAGTGAAATTACATTTCAAGGGAAAATGTAATATGACTAGTCAAGACATAGTTAGTCAATTCAGGCAGAGAAAATATTAAATTATAAAATAATCGAATGGCAATATTACTAAGTATATCACTTATGATGTATCTAAATAATACAACACGGTTTATGTACAACAATAGGTAGAACTCCATTGTAACGCGGTGAAAAAGGCAATGTATTTTAGTTTTACACCATATAAAATGTGTGTAAATGATCACCCTGTCATAAAAACACATTTTTTAGTACTTATTTCCATAATGTATTTTATGGTAAGGACTGGTTTTGCTCTGAATAATCATTATTTGATAATGCTTACGATGATTGAAACCGGTTCTGATCATAAAATGCGTTGTGGAAATAAGTACTAAAAATATGTTTTTATTATTTACAATAGTATATTTAATCGTGTTATATTGTATAATGGTCAATCAGGTAGATGAAACCGTGTTGTCATTTTAAAAGAGTATTTTGCAAACTGCAATGCAAGTGCGCGTTTTACTATTAAAAAAGTACTATCACGATTTTGTGGCAACCCTGATCCAAATGAAGAGACACATTTAGATGTTTAGAATGTCCGATGTATGAGCGCAAAATTGTTTATCGTGATTTTTTGTTTATCTTTCGACGGTTGCTTCGTGTCCTTCGACATTATTGATTCGTCAAACCGATGATTTTGTAAGGGCAGGAATTTAGAAACGCGAGAAAACAACATTGCATTGTTCTTCGGAACGTTTCGAGATACATTTTCGTCTCCTTTCCATTATTTTCGTGTTACGCATTGAAATAAAGTCCGTATTATCTGTCACGCATTTATTGCTCTTGCACAAACAATAAATTTTAACAAGTGTTTCGCTAGTCTAAGATACAATATTATATTTTTTGAATGCACTGTTTTACGTGACCGTAACAGTTTGAACAAATAAAAGATGAAACCATTAAATCCGCTTTTGTCTATAATAGAGGAACGTTTTTTTAACGAAGTACCAAATCAATATAAAATTATTATTGGTTCCTTGAATATGTCATATATACAATATGCCAGAGCTGTAGAGTTGTTAAAAATACACGACTGCGACAAAAAAAGTCTATTTTTTTAGGTTTTTTTCCTTCCTTTCATATGTAAGATATGTGTGTTAAATTAAAGATCAACCAATAAATCCGACAAATTGTTCATTGAGATATTTTTTTAAATCATCTAATAGAAAAAGTAATTGGAGTTGCTCATCTTTCACGACTTCGACTCCGATTTCATATCCCTGCAATATATGATACATTCGAAAACGAATACATTTAATGAGAATTATCTGTTATCACGAAACAATACTGCGGTCCGGATAAAATTCTATGTGATTGTGATACAAAATTTCGCGTAACACGGAAAGATTTTGCGTTTCAAATCAAGAAATTATGCCGAGAGAGTTCTTTTTTATAACAAATGAATAATTTCTTTACTACATATTTTTCAAAGCTTTTTAATTACTTGAGAGCACATCAATTTCGTATGTATACAATAAACATTGCGTCACGAAATATTGTAATATATCAGAAAAAAATGAGATGTTCATAATGCTGATCTGTTCTTTGATAGGATATCAACGGTTTATTCATAACAATGAGACAATTTAAAAAAATCTACAGTGGCATAATTGTGTTACGTTAAATTTCTTTTAAAAATCTAGTGTGATAGAATGCCTGAAGATGCCGAAAGGCGAAACCCGGGTCGTTAGTGACAAAAATATGTGGAATCGTACAAAGTTGTAACAAATCAAATTTTTCTTTGGAAGAGATATACGGTATATTGTCTCACAAATAATTGATAAATACTTTATGTGCAATATTGTTTTGAGTTTTTAAAACGTAATTGTGTTGAAATTTTAGCCATAATGCTTGATACGGGACCAATGAGAAGAGATCAATCAATCCGGAGACATAAACTTTTGTTTTTCTAACCCTCTAACTGGTGGTTAAAACCTTCTTGTACTCGCAAAATTTTGAGTTGATGCATTGCTTGATTTGTCCTGACAAACTCAATAAGATTGTTTCAAACCAATATTTCTCAATAAATTTTTGAAGTCTAAGTGTTGGAATATCCTTTCAACGGCTAAGCAGGGAATGAGTAAGGTTATTTATTGTTCGATGAATTAATTTGCAATCTTAATATTATCAGTAATAAGATGATATACGATTCAAAATGGAATATCATAAAATACATTGCATGTTTTTAATGGGACCTTTCGTGGATGATTGCTTTGAAATGTTACTGGCCCAGAAGGTGTATTGTGTATGAATATTTGCGTGAAATGTGCGATTTAATTTTGCGAGCGAACGCGGTGTGTTGGCCATTCCGTGATGACTCGATGGTTATCATCAGACGGGGTCGTTTGAAGATACCCAAAGTGGTCAATTACTTATCTATTGGCAGGCAGGTAAGGCTCGTTCGTGTCGAATCGAAAGCTTCCAGAGTCAATCATCCGCGACGCGACGTCCTGCTTAAAAAAAGTTTCGTCGATTTCGCATAAAGCTCTCGCAACATTCCTTTCCAACTTTAATACGAGGGTCTTTGCACGATACGATGTCGTCCATGTTATAATAGTTCTCGTCTATTAAGCAAATGTGTTGCTTATGACGAAATTTTTCTTTAAATCAATTGTTTACAATATTTAAAACTGTTTTTAACGTGTTAACTGTCACTTCTTGATGGAAAGGCATGATATTTTAAATAATAAAACACATTTTTTAGTCACACGGTTAAAAAATACAATGTGTTTTAGTGACTAAAATGTAGTAACTAAATACATTGCTATTTTTTCACCGTGTTAGTAAATGCCAATTCAATCAATACATTTTTAGTACTTATTTCCGCAACATATTTTTTGATGAGGACCGACTTCGCTCATCGCGAGCATTATCAACTGATGTATTGATTCTTTTAAAAATGCATAGTAAAAAGTCAAATATTTTTTAAAAAGTAGAAAAGTAATTTATGATATCGACTGAACGTGTTTGGTGGAATTTCAATATAAAATTTGAATTCATACAACTTTGTACGATTCCACATGTTTTGTTCAACAGAACCGACGTACAATATCAACAAAACAAATCACCACTCCGGCTTCGAATTCGACGAAAAACACAACTCCGACGATAAAGTTTATTTTTGTCAGGTTTCTTCCTACCTTTCTTATACCAGTACAATTGGTCGAATCAAAAAGTGACCGGAGTCGTTCATTTTTCACAACTACGACTCTACAGCCCTGGAAATAAGTATTAAAAATGTGTTTATTGATTGAATTGGCATTCACTTGGTAGAACTCCATTATAACACGGTGACAAAATAGCAATGTATTTTAGTTCTACAAAATCATTTTTAACAAATATAGTTGATAGCTATTTCGGCTCACGCCATCGTCAGAACTATGCTTTAACTAAAATTCGCTTATCTATATATAGCTGTGCAGAAAAGGCACACAACACATCCTCTCTCCTGTTCCAACGGCCTAGCTTGTTACTTTAACACAACGCTAATCACGTTATTAATGAATACATAATATAAATTCAAACTCAACGCCTAAATGTTTGCATCTTTGTAGTAAGGGTCGGAGAATGACGGCTTTGGAACAGCTGGAAATCAATAGACACCAATTATCACAAAGGATTCTTAACGAACAAACTAACATAATAGTATCGCCACTTGTCCAGCCGTTGTACAAAGGGGTGGTCTGATTTGCTTCCAGAAGGATCACTTCCGTCCCACATATAATCTTATTGTCATAGACACCTATTGTTTCATTTAGAATTTTGAAAATTTAGAGTCATTGTGTTAAAGTAACAAGCTAGGCCGTTGGAACAGGAGAGAGGATGTGTTGTGTGCCTTTTCTGCACAGCTATATATAGATAAGCGAATGTTAGTTAAAGCATAGTTCTGACGATGGCGTGAGCCGAAATAGCTATCAACTATATTTGTTAAAAATAATTTTGTAGAACTAAAATACATTGCTATTTTTTCATCGTGTTATTAAAAATGTGTTTTTATTGTTTGAAATGTCACGCGTTTCCAACAAGAACTAACGGTTAACACCTTAGAAGTGATTCTATACACCTGGAAAAATTTACATTGACTGACAAACTGAAGAAATGAGAAAATTAAGTTTTTTATAACAATCGGAAATCTGCGTGTAACTGAGATAAAGAAATGCTCTAGGGGGCACTCGCTTCTGAGTAAGAAATTACAATAATTGGAGGGCAGTAACATGCGGAATATTGGCCCCTCGACCGCCGAGGGGCGCGCCGGCTGTATAGCCTCGCGTGTCGCGACAACGTGCGTCCGTTGTCCGCCAACCTTTGATTCGCCACATCGCGGACCCGCGTTAATTCTTTTTTCGTTGCGGTTTTTTTCCTCTCCTGGTTTTTTGCGTGTCTCGAAGGACAGGATGCGAACCTGTCGCCTGCGGGTCGAAGCCGCAAATTCGCTCGCGGACGTTCGGTCCAGCTGTCAGGTGTGTGACGTTGTCAATTTTTATCGTGATGCACTCGAATTATTTTGAGATAATTTCTTTTCCGCCGCGGCAAATTATGTTGAATTAGGGCTTTCAAACATGTCTGTCGTCTGTGTTTTTTTACAATATTAAAACTTAGATGTTACTACACGTAGCACGTGTTTTGTTTCTCCGAGAAGCATCTTCAGATAAAACTGTATCGTTAAATTATTAATTTTGATTTTAACGTACAATACTACATTAGGAAGTAGGATTGAGAATAGGTTTATTGTTTTGCCCTTGAAGAATTTCAAATACACAAACTTAAAATACTTCCTTACTTGGGGGCGAATGGGTTTTACCTATGGCTTAATCCAGCTGACTCTCAATTAGACACGCAAACTATTAACAGTTTGGGAACTTGAAGGGAAATAACTCGTAGCACATCTCTTTCGACTAATCCGAGGACAAAATGAGAATTATCTTTGATAATCTCAAATTGTTTTGAGCTACATGAATCATAATTTACAATATTTCGTGTTGGATGTCGGCATATTCCATGTGGACGAGAGTGAGTTCAGACGAATGCTTTTTGTAATGCATCAAAGTGGTTTGGTAGTTTTTTTAACGTATATATGTCAAATAAAAAAAATTATTTGATAAATAAAAAATTTGCCATGTACATGATATAGTTTAAAGGTGTTAACTGTCACTTCTTGATGGAAAGGTATGATATTTAAAATTTAAAAATACGTTTTTTTATTAATTATTTCCTCAATATATTTTATGGTCACGACAGGTTTTGCTCATCGCGAGTATTACCAACTGATATGTTGATAATGCTTGTTATGAACGAAATCGGTCGTGATATAATGTGTTTTTATTATAAAAAAAAGAAGTGGAATTTTATTAGTAGAATTATATTATAACACGGTGTACAAATAGCAATGTATTTAGATTCTACAAAATTAGCTGTGTCAGGAGCGTAAGCAACTGTATATCTCATAATCAGGGCTGTGTAGTCGATTAAAAAACATGACTCAAACGTTGACAACAAACATGACTTCGACACCAACAATGACGACTTCGATTGAAAAAGGTTTATTTTTGTCACGAACTTTCTACCTTTTCTATTTATTTGCAATAAATTAAATATCACCCAACCAATCCGGCAGACTGTTCATTGAGATATTCTTCAAAGTTGGCAAATCGAAAATTGATTTTTCACGACCCCGACTTCACAGTGCTGTTCTAAATACACCACTTTGTGCAATGACGATATATTTATGATTAAGTCAACATTTTTTTATTGTTATCATAAAATACGAGTGCGTCTTATAATCGACGAAACATTACAACACAATATATCGACGGAGTTAAAGACGTATAGTATAAGTTTTTGGCTGTTTGGATATTCAGAGGTTCAGTCCTGACGTACGTACTGCATGCCTCTCGCGACGCCATGTCGCTAAATCCCCCCCCTCCCCCCACATCGCCACCCACGCCCCCGGGGGCCCCATTTTGCTAGGCGGCACCCCCCGCGGCGCGGCTAATGTACCCCGCTTCTGCCCCGCTGGCCATTCTCGCGTTTCGCGCCGACCGTCGTGCCTACACTCTTGTACACATTCAGGGCTGTCGACTGCGATGCGGCCACTCAATTTTGCGAATGATTATTAAAATATTGAAGTGTTAATTGTCTTTTCTTGGTGGAAAGGTATTATATTTCAATTTATATACCAGTAATAGGACATAAAAATTTTATTGGTATACTATTTTACTTGAAATTTGAATTGTTGAAAACTTATTTAGTGAATTAATTCTATGCGATTATTTTACAAGTGTCTTTTTTTGTGGAAAGGTATTGAATATCAATTTTTATTTCAGTAATAAGACGTTAGCATTTTATTGGTAAATTATTTCACTTTGTTCGATTCCACATGTTTTGTCACTAACGACCTGGGTTTTGCCTTTCAACATAACTGATCTTATACATGAAGATGCCGAAAGGCGAAACTCTGGTCTTCAGTGACAAATCATGTGAAACCGTGCAACAATTCAACAATTCAAATTTGATATTGATTTCCATCAAGTGGATATCACATTTTTTAAACTTTATTTATCTATATATTGCGTGATTGTCTGTAAATTGCTTATTTAATTATTAAACCTTTGGTTTTGTGTGCCTGTTGATTATGAACTCATTATTTCTTTACATCCAGCCTTGTTTTTAATTTTTATTTATCCCTTTTAAGGTGTTAACTGTCACTTCTTGATGGAAAGGCATGATATTTTTATTTAATTTGTTTTTATTGTTCAAAATAGTATTAATCAGTTGGTAATGAGAAGATTTTGCTATTTTTACTAAAATAATTTTAAGGTTTAACTGTCACTTCTTGGAAAGGTTTCATATATTTTCTTTCTATTTTTTCGCTGTCAATCGAAGAACAACTTCAAAGGATTATCAAAAGATTTCTTAAATAACGACTTCAATTGAAAATCTTAAGCTTTTGGTTTTTCATTTATTTTAATGTTCAACTATTTTTTTATACAAATAGCGTTGTTTATAAATTGTATTAGATCAGTTGATAATGCTCGCGATGAGAAAAACGGTCGTGATCATAAAAATGTGTTGTGTTGTGGAAATTATCCTGAATATTAGGTTTTTGTTATTTAAATATGATACCTCATCACCGGTTGACTTGAAGCTTGTTTATTAAATCCGGGTATCGATTTCACAACAATGCCACGGTATAATTACGATTTTGTGACACCCCTGTTCTCCAAGTCCTGCCGTTTCGGATTTCGCCCTCACGTGTCCACAGTCCAGATGAGACGCGACCCCCCTCACCCCCTCGTGCATCCCCGCTCCAATTTCCATCCGATTCTCCCCCTGCGCCCCCTTGCGGATTCATCCGCTGGATTCGGACCCGGCTCACGACCGCCGACGAGAGGGTTGGTCGCAGCACCCAAGGCTTTGGCAAGACTTTGGGGTTCAAGACGTTTGACAAGAGCCAGGGAAATAATAATACCTGCTCGAGCTAGCTTTTGAAATATTTGAACATGCAATGGAAAAAGCTTTCGTTAATATTTTCCATCGGCATATCTTCGTGCTGAGACTTTAAAGCCGTTTTCTGCACACAGCAACTTAAATAAAAAAAACATATTGTTTTATAAAACAGGATTACAAATTGGTGTTAGGATTACAATTTTTTAAAAGAATTGTTGAAACTGTGAGGCCGAAAGGCGAAACACTTTTAGATACAGAGAAAGATACATCGATATTTTTCAATCAATTATTATCGCAAAATAACTCATATTTGACTGTGAACTGACGTGACAAACTGTCACGTCAGTTCTGTTGTATCCGTGCGATAGAATGCCTGAAGATACCGAAAGGCGAAACCCGGGTCGCTAGTGAAAAAACATGTGGAATCGTACAAAGTTGTAATATTTCAAATTTGATATTCAAATTCCATCAAGCACCTTCAGTTGATATCATAAATTATAGCAAAACAACTCAGCTGGTGCGGACGATGGTAATAAACTATTATATCAAAGCACGGGGGAATATAACATAAACTATTTTATCAAGAAATTTTAGATATAATCAGAGCACAATTAGATCTAATGTTTTTTCTCGATGAACAAGTAAAAGATTGTGAACATTTCATTTATTTATGAACATTTTATTTATTATATTTGTGAACATTTCATTTTTTATATTTATTAATTAACATTATTTGTATTAATATGGAATGATTTCCTGTGAATTGTTTTTTAGTTTTGGAGCCCACGGTTTTGTATACCTGCTACCGCTAACTCAAATATTTATACGAATAGACTTGCTTGTAAATTACATTCTATCAGTTGATAATGCTCGCGATGAGCGAAATCGCTCCCGATCAAAAAATATATTGTAGAAATAAGTAATAAAAATGCTCTTTTATTATTTAAAATATTATGCCATTCCATCAAGAAGTGAGAGTTGACACCTTAAAAGTGAACAAGTAAACTTTCCCAATTCCCCCTTGCTGCATATCATACGTGAGATAAGTTCAATAAGTTGATAATCTAAAAACTTTAATTCTTACACTAAGTCACGTATTTAATTCCACCGTAAGTCATCAATATAACTCAATAACATTTTACCGGCAGTTGATTTTTGTGAAAACTTTTCAAAATGGAATATTTAGCGGTATTGTTGCTAAAATTATCATTTCCTTAATTAATCCGATCAAATTCATATAAATGATGCAAAGCGTTCATTATGTTTCAGTTCTACTGCCAAAAGGTGGAAACGTTAAACCCGGACCGCGAGTGACAAAACATATACACAATTAAAAAAAAACAACCAATACACAATATGTTGTGGAAATTTTAGAGGAACCGTCGTTCAATTTTTACAGTATGTTTATTTTTTAAATAAGCATTCAATAAGCTCATCGAACCTTCCGGGGATCAATTGTTTGTACATTCTGAGAACAATCGTACAATGAAGATCGTATTCGAACTAAATATTATATTGTACTTCGATTCTTCACATGACATAAATTTCATACAATGTATTAAAATATCGTTCCTGAGATTTATTGGGTTCTCAATTTACGTGGTTGTGATTTTAAACGTTTTCATAGTTTCGTGCCTGTTTTAGTTAACTGTGGTGAATTTCCGCTTAACCCCTTTACTTCGGAAGGACGATATATCGTCGTTTGTGATTACAGCGAGGAATGCCAACAACAATGACATAATATGTTTTTAGAATTCTAGAAATGCTAAAAAGGAGAAATTAAAATTATCTAGTGTGAGAATTTGTCGCTTTTAATATGTCAAACATAACATTTTTTTCACTAATTGTCATTTAATTTATTTGACATATTTTTAATTGAGACGGTTTTCACATTTAAGCTGTAAACTTCTTTATGAAAAGGCTTTATGTTTAATTAATTGAGCACAATTTTTTGCCATGTTTCTATTTTTTATATTATTAAGATTAGTACCGGTTTCGGTCATCGCGAGCATTGTCTATGGATTATCAAAAAAAATCAGATATATATGGAATATTCCGTTGTTTTTAATATCGACGAGACCTGCTAATAAAGAACGATGTCGACAACAAAAGGTCAAGGTCAGTGGTGTGAAACTTTTTTTTATGCTTTCATTTGTTTATTTACTTCACTCCATACGTATAATTTTTCTTGAGTTCTAACGAATTGAATAATCTAGTTTGTGAGTAAGTGATAGTTTGTCTATCAATAACGACGATATTTTCAATAGCTGCTAATAATTCAAACAACATATGGTTACTGTAAAATTTGTACAGAAATAAATTGCAATTCTTTTCACCGTGTTATAATAGAGTTCTACCAAGTAAATGACATTTCAATCAATAGTTACTGCATTTAATCCTCTCACTAATTACCGCGTGGTGATAGTTGAAACATTAAAATATACAATAATCAACGGTGTCAAAATTTTTACACAAATTGAAAAACAAATAGCTAATTTGTTTTTCAATTTGGCCCAATCTTTCGATAATCTCTAAAAGTTTGGTTTACACCAAAATTTCTGAATCAATTGTTAAAATATTCCAAATTGGAATTTTTGTTTATGTGGCTCGGCAGATATTGGGTTAGTGCATGCATCTCTCTCACTCGTTAGCCGATAACGTTGACCATGAAAAGAGAAAGCATCATGGTCACTGATTCACATATGCTGGTAAATCCAAATGCTTTTTTTATATTAGTGTTGATGATTGAATAAAACACGAGTCTAGCGTAATTATCGATCACAATCAATGTGTATTGATACACAAAGAAAAAATAGCAATGTATTTTAGTTCTTCAAAATATATAAGATATAAAGTTGATAGCTATTTCGGTTTGCGCCTTCATCAGAACTACGAGTTGCGGACTGTAAAATTTGTCTACATCTGATGAGGGCGTAAGACGAAATAGCTATCAATTGTATGTATTGTTTTTTTTAAGGTGTTAACCTAATGGATTATTGATTTACCATAATTGTTATTGTAATTCTTGATAAGTGATTGTGAACATTTAATTTTTATACTAATTTACTTTATTTGTATCAATATTGTATGATTTTATGTGAATTGTTTCCTAGTTCTTGTACCCATGGTTTTGTACACCTGCTACCTTTAACTCAAATTAATTTGTTGTTTTGTATAAATAGACTTTTTTGTAAATTGTATTCTATCAGTTGATAATGCTCGCGATGAGCGAAACCGGTCCTGATAAAAAAATATATTGTGGAAATAAGTACTAAAAAATGTGTTTTTATTATTTAAAAAAAAAAAAAAAAATACATTGCTATTTCTTCACCGTGTTGTAATAGAGTTCTACTTAATAAATGCCAATTCAATCAATCAATGTTTATTGTTTAAATAAAATACACTGGGGGAAATGCATTATATTTAAAGCTATATGAACACGCTTTTCAGTACTCTTTCCAAAATTTAATATGTTTAAGATAAGGACCGGTTTCGCTCTGTTTTTCCGATCTGTTGACAATGCTCACGATGAGCGAAACCGGTCATATTCGTAAATATATTCATTTGCGGAAATATTACTAAAATGTATATATTAAACATTGTTTGAAAATTAAAATAAATAATTTCATTCAAAGCATTCGTTTACTTGGCTTCCTTTTCGTTTACAATTTCTTCTTACATAGTTACAGAGTGACTTAAAATATAAGACGCTTTCGCACAGACACTTTTAAAAACAATGTTGAAAAGTTCAAATATTTTAATTTGGTTTTATTTTTATTACGAACTAGCACTAAGAGGTCCTGTAATTTATGTGTATACTATTTTATTTATAATTGTCTGTAAACAATTTTCTCAGTTCTTAAGCCGTTGGTTTTGTACGTGTGCTAATTATTAACTCAAAAATGTTGTATAATACAAAGACTCTTGTTTGTAGTTTGTGTTCTATCAGTTGATAGTGCTTGCAATGAGAAAAACCGGTCTTAATCATTAAATAAATTGTGTAAATAGCAATAAAGAACACATTTTTATTATTTAGGATTTTTTATTTTGTGTTTTTTTTGTAAAAAAGTACTCTTTTATGAAATTAGATATCCCATTTTGAGGTAAAAAGGTAAATGATCACGATTTTTCGATTTAATAATTTGGTCAGATGAAAATAATTGTTTGTTTGATTAAAGATTTATTAATTTACTAGTGAGTAATCGACATGCGTTGCAATTCCACCCAAACAAAGTGAACTACTAAAAATACTCGCTACAATCGATGGTTTGCCAAAGGTCATTATAAATTCATAACCTCAAATTGTGACACCTCGCAAAGGGTACCTAAATACACATACGAATAGTTTTTGATTATACCGGTTACTTATAAATATTATATAAGTATAATATAAGTATTTTTTTTTTAAAAAGTTTGTACTTAATGAAAACTTTATTCCAAAATCAAATTTAGTTCATAAACAATCGACAGTATGAAAAATGTATGAAAGTGTTGAGTTGTTGAGAGTTGTTTTGTTAGTTTTGAATGTTGGTTGAGAGTTTCGTAAGAGTTTTTCTAAAATAGTTAAAAAACTTGATGATTTCATATAGTTGTAGTAATCCAGAAACATTCGCGACGGTGGAAAGAATGTATTTTGAATGTTTCAAACATTTCCTGTTCTTAATATAGCAGAAAAAATACATGTGTAAAAACAAACAAACGTTTATTTTTATGTAAACAGAGTGGATAATTTTACGTAATGTTGTTAATATTTTATCAAATAAAGTGATAGCTGCAATAAGATTTTAGTTCGTACTTATCAAAAAGCCTCCGTTTAATAACACAAAATGAAGTTGGGTAGTTTCATTTTGAAAAGTGACCTCAAAATTAGTACACTGCCAACTTAGGGCAAAGTGGAAGGCCTTTCTTTATTACAGCTTGCCGCAAGGGTAGGCAGGAGTAGATAGCCAAAGCCTACAGCTAAACTACGTAGGCACCTACCTACGTAACCTAACCAACTACTGCGAGATAGGTAGGCGAGCGTAACTACCTTCCGCCATCATCATGTACTATGTACGGGTCTCGAGATCGCCATTTGCCACCCTCACGAATAAACCTCCCCACCCCCGCACAGTGGTAGTTCTGAGCCACCGGGGTTGTTCCAGTGCCAGGTTAAGATTGTTAGTTAGATTATATGTCGTCATCGAATTTGCATTGCTGAAACTGTTTACAACTTCATATGTTACACGGTGAAAAAATGGCAATGTATTTTAGTTCCACAATTTTTTTATAAGAAATAGTTGATAAGTTTTTCGGCTCGTTCTGCTGGAAATCTCTTGAATTTAAATAGATGATAATTAATAATCAAAAATAAAACCAAATATATCGGACAGACAGGTAGAAGTATATCTACTCGAGCTAATGAACATGTAAGATCATTCAACTGTAAAAAAACAGATTCACAATTCGCTAATCACGTTATTAAGGAATCACATAATATAAATTCAAACTCAGCGCCTAAGTTTTTGCATCTTTGTAGTAAGGGTCGCAGAACGACGGCTTTGGAACAGCTGGAAATCAATAGACATCAATTATCACAAAGGATTCTTAACGAACAAACTAATATATCATCGTCCCCATTAGTTCAAGCTATTCCCGGGGGGTGGTCTGATTTGCTTCCGTAAGGACCACTTCCGTGCCACATGTAAACTTATTGTCATAGCCGCCTTTTGTTTCATTTACAGTTTTTGAAAATTTAGTTTTATTGTGAGATAGCTATTTCGGCTCAAGCCATCGTCAGAACTATGTTTAAATGTACATTTGCTTATCTATATATAGATGTGTAGAAAAGTTACCAAATAAATCTTCTCTTCTGTTTTAACAACCCAGGTTATTTCGTGCTAGCAATTCTAAGTCAATAACAATTTAGGCAGACATCTTAAAAATATTTTAAATAATAAAAACATCCTTTTTTGTACTTATTTCCACAATATATTTTTTGATCAGGACCGGTTTCGCGAGCATTATCAACTGATTAGTTGATAATGCTCGCGATGAGAGAAATCGGTCCCGATCAAAAAATATATTGTGGAAATAAGTACTAAAAAATAACGCGGTGAAAAAATAGCAATGTATTTTAGTTCTTCAAAATTATTTTTAACAAATATAGTTGATAGCTATTTCGGCTCACGCCATCGTCAGAACTATGCTTTTACTAACATTCGCTTATCTATATATAGCTGTGCAGAAAAGGCACACAACACATCCTCTCTCCTGTTCCAACGGCCTATCTTGTTACTTTAACACAATGACACTAAATTTTCAAAATTCTATATGAAACAATAGGTGTCTATGACAATAAGATTATATGTGGGACGGAAGTGATCCATATGGAAGCAAATCAGACCACCCATTTGTACAACGGCTGGACAAGTGGCGATACTATTATGTTAGTTTGTTCGTTAAGAATCCTTTGTGATAATTGGTGTCTATTGATTTCCAGCTGTTCCAAAGCCGTCATTCTCCGACCCTTACTACAAAGATGCAAACATTTAGGGGCTGAGTTTGAATTTATATTATGTGATTCATTAATTACGTGATTAGCGAATTGTGAATCTGTTTTTTTACTGTTGAATGATCTTACATGTTCCTTAGCTCGAGTAGATATATTAGGTATTTATAAAATGTCCTGTGGCTTATGTTTATCCGTATATTTCGGACAGACAAGCAGAAGCATATACACTGTCTTTGTTGAACCGAATCCAAGGAGAATGTTTATCGTTTCAATTTAACGTCAGGATTAAATAAATTTTATAGAATTCATAGTGACGCCTCTGCGTTGAATAGCATTTCTAGCCCCATTCCATTAAGTAGCGGCAGTGTAGTATAAGCGAACCCGCGAGTCCTCCGCTAATCGCACGCCCTCCCTCCTTCCACCCTTCCTCCCTCCTACTAGATACATCGTCGTATTGTGAGCGGTATTGTGCCCATCGCTTCCGACAACAAATCCAGGACATCCGCCTCTACTCATCCACCGTAGAACACAGCCTCATCCAGGCTTGTGAATTAATTACACCATCATCAATCCGCATAACGTCCACAATCGTTACTGGCGCTTCTTTATTTTATTCAACGCCAACAAAAGTGGATATAATATTTCGATTGTTGCAACTTTTTACCACAAATTGTTTCTATGTTATTTGTAACTAACGACCCAGGTTTCAGTTTTCGGCATCCTCAGGCATTCTACCTCGACGTTTGCCAATAATTCATTTAATGCCTCCATTCGCATTTGTGTTAAATTATTAAGTCGTCAAAATATCGTTCTTATCAAGAAATTTTATGAATAAACACAGGTCAATTAAACTCAAATTATATTCTTAACGACCAGCTTAATCTTCTCAATTTTCCCGTTTGTTATGTTTCTTATCGTAGGATTGGTTCAATGCACTGACAAGAAACCTTCTTCTTCTTCTTCTTCTTTAACATCGAGACCTTCATCTTTCAACAACCAAACACAACTCACCAGAGATGAAAGGATAACAAGGACATTAACATAGCCGTTGCCCCCCTAGAAAAAGTGTAACTGCACCAACAAAACAAAATGTTTAAACATAGGTCCCACGATGTCGTGAGCCGAAAGGAAGTGTAGAACTAAAATACATTGTTATTTTTTCACCGTGTTATAATGGAGTAAATGCTAATTCAATCAATAATTTAAATGATAAAAACACACTTTTTAGTACTTACTTCCACAGTATATTTTTTGACCAGGACATTATCAATCGAGAATGCATTATCAGTTGATAATGCTCACGATGAGCGAAAGCGGTTCTGATCAAAAAATGTACTGTGGAAATATGTACTAAAAAATTAGTTTTTATTATTTAAAATATCACGCATTTCTATCAAGAAGTGACAGTTAACACCTTAAAATCAGTCAACCAATAACAATTAGATTTTGTTTCAAATAGGTTGTGCTCCACTGGTTTATAGCGTGTGAGGCTTCGAGATTCAGTGTGTTATAAAATTGAAATTGAAATAAACCCTTATGGTGGAAAAGGTTCAGAAGAAATTTTTGAGACTTCTTTACTTGAGGGCATACTATCCGTGGCTTTATCCGACTGACTTTCTTTTAGGTATGCTCACTTTTAATAATTTGAAAAATCGAAGAGAAATGTATCTAGCCACGTATTTCTTTCGACTAATTCGAGGCCAAAATGAGAATTCTGCCATCCTTAATAATATCAATCGTGTACATAATTTGTTTGTTCTTCCAAAGCGTAGAACAGTCTGCCAATGGGGATGCCAATGGTAATAGTATTAACAATGTTCAACAGTATTGCTTCGGATGTAGACATATTTCATGTGGACGAAAGTGAGCTCAGACGAATGGTATTTTTTCAGTTAAAGTAGACATTTCATGAGCTTACTTGGTTGACTTTTTTTTTTTTTGCAATCCTTATTGATTGTTTTACTGTGTATTTGTTGAATTTTTATATTTAAATATGTTACTGTGCAAAAGCAATAAACTGATAATTTGTAAGTTTTGTATTGTGTAGTTATAAATAAATAAAAATAAATAAATAAAATGGTTTACCTACAAAAATCACCAATTATTGAGTATTTCTCAGCGGTGAGGAACCGTGGTCACCCGAGCGGTAGGCAGGATGGCGCATTAGCGAAATAGTAATTTGGAGTCAGCCGAGAAGGCGTCGGTGGACGGTGACCAGATGGCCACTGGCCGCCCGTACCGCCTCCCCGCCGCCGCCTGGACCTTTGGCCATATTGCGTGTCGTAATTTCCCAACTCCTTCCCTTCACCATCGTAAAGTGAGACGAATCGTATCGAATTATTATTGACACTTCTGTCACCATGTCCGAGGTCTGTTTTCGTCGACGTTGACGTGTTGCACTCCATTTTGCCTGGCTTTTTCAATGGGCACAATAATGTGTGGATAAGAATAACGGGCCCCTCGTAAATTTGATGTCGCCATCGAGTGACGACGTCACAGAACCTATTATTTATTATATTCGCATCGAATGATCTTCGTTCTCTTATCGCTGGAATAAAAATATATTAACCACAACTGCCTCGGTCATTTGTGCTTATATTGTATATGTGCGTAGCCTTGAACGGTGCACAACCACTGTAATAAAATGAGCAGATCCGAACATCGGGAATTTGTTTTATAGCAGAAAGAAAAGTTATGTTGTTTTCAAGGTGCTTGATGGAATTTCAATATGAAAATTGAATTGCTACAACTTTGTACGATTCCACATGTTTTGCCACTTACGAAATGGGCATCCCTTTCCTTCCTTTCGGCATCTTCAGGCATTCTATCACACGGATGCAATAGAATAATACGTAAAATAAACAGTTAGCATCGTATGTATACTAAAGTTTTTAATTTCAGGAAAACACTTACCCCAAGGCAAGCAGTAAATTGCAGCTAAAACAAATTTAAAAATATTAATCTAATAATAATTAACTGTGATTATTTTCATTAACGATCTCGTTAATGAGTCAGTTTAGTGATGAAACATGAGACTGCCTATTCATTGAACCGATCTCACGCAAAGAATATAACAAGAGAATACCTGAATACCACGTGTGATAGAATGCCTGAAGATGCCGAAAAGCGAAACCCGTGTCGTTAGTGACAAAACACGTGGAATCGTACAAAGTTGTAACAATTCAAATTTGAATGTTATTTTTAATTTTGTATAAATTTATAACAGTTGGTAATGCTATCGATGAGCGAATCCGGTCAAATAATAATAATTATTAGATAAAACTGTGGAAATTGTATCAAACACTATAGTTTATTTTTTTTATTCTAGACACAATCACAGGTATGATTTAATTAAAATTAATCTCAGTTTTTTATACTTTTTAAGAAGACGTAGACGATATATTTTCAAGCGTAATAACTATTGTGTTTTAGATTTTACTGCGACGCCCCTGAATAACAATTTCTTTACATCCTTTTGAAAACCATATTTTTTTAATATTTGTAATGCATTATGTCCCATGAAATAATAAAAAAAAAAATACGATTGCTTCTCGTAATGAGGGTTTGATTTGATTTTATTTTATTTGCAAATTCTATTTGTTAATTAATTTAATTTATTTAGATGTATTATGATTTCCTGTATATTGTTTTGTCAGTTTTTGGAGTTTTGGTTTTGTATACCTGCTTATTATTCAAAATTTTGTATGAATACGCTAGTTTGTAATTTGTATGCACCAGTTGATAGTACTCGCGATGAGCGAAACCGGTCCTGATCATCAAATATATCGTGGAAATTTCAATTATCGTTGAATTTTCAACAGTACTGCTTTGGATGTCAACATATTCTATGTGGATGAGAGTGAGTTCATAGTAATACCCTTTTTTAATGTTATAAAATAGATTTTGACTGAGTTTTCTCGTTTGACTTTCTTATTATTAAAGAAATCAAATATTACCTTTTGTGAATTATTTCTAAATTGTAAAAATTATAATTTTTTATTTATCATATCGACTGAAGGTACTTTATGGAATTTCAATATCAAATTTGAATTGTTGAAGCTTTGTACGATTCCACTTGTTTAACGACCCGTGTTTCACCTTTCGGCATCTTCAGACATTCTGCCACACTGATGCAAAATAACTGACACACAATAAACAGTTTTCATCTGTTATATACAAGGGAGTTAATAACGAAGGAATAACACATACCCTAAGACTAGCTTTATCGCATTGAGAACGATTTGCAACCACAACCGTATGTATACAATGCATAGTTGCTTACACAATACTTCAGAAGTTTTTTGAATATCATTTACATTGGTTATGGAAAGCAATTTACTTGGGAAGTAAATCTAATCAAAAAAAGTAACGAATACTGTTATAACAGAGAATATATTGGGGTAGGTTCGACGTTATTTCGGTTGATAAAAGCTTCGTGGGGTTACTGGTAGGTTATAAGTCCGCAATGCGAAATTATCAAATATGCTGTAGACATAATACTTTTTTTATTGTCTATGTTATCTAATATTATATTCACGATAGATTTTTAATGACTTTTTTAAACTTAATTATTGGTGTAGATTGAAAATTGTTGCTTAGCAAATTTATTTATTTTTGTGAAACACTTTATTCTAAGCGAATTCTGTTGCATCCGAGTGATAGAATGTGTAAATATACCGAAAGGCGAAACCCGGGTCGTTATTGACAGCACGTGGGGTCACGCAAAGTTTCAACGATCCAAATTTGTTATTTGAATTTATCAAACACTTTAAATCGATATCATAAATTACTTATAATTTTTCGCGAATATATGATTAACTTCTTCCTTCATCCATTATTGCTTTTTAATATGCTATTATCTAATGTTTTTAGTTGTTTCCGGGAGCGTCGTAGGAGCAACTCTCTTAAAATTGATGGCTTGCATTCAATTAATTACATTTACTATGAAAAATAATCATTTTTTAAAATTTATGATATATACTGGAGGTGCTTGATGGAATTGCAATATCAATTTGAATTGTCGAAACTTTGTACGAATCAACATATTTGGCACTAATAACACAGGTTTCGACTTTCGATATTTTTAGGTCAACAGTTAGATAAGAGCTTAATATTATATATTTTTGAAATAATTGCAATAATTACTCATTTGATTCTAGTAAAATTAATACTTATATAACGTTAATCAAACTTGTTACAGGCAATTGAGTGTTATTATTATTAAATCAATATTATTTTCATTTATTTTAGTTGTTTATTTGGATCCTGGCCTTAGGGTCTGTGTTTTTCCTTTGTAATTAACTCATTTTGTATATAACCGGTGCTAACTGCTTATTTTGTGTCAGTTCTGTTGCATCCTTATTAAAGAAAGCTCGAAAATGCCGAAAGGCAAAACCCGGGTCGCTGGTGATACAACATGTGGAATTGAACAATGCGATTTCAACATTTTAAATTTGACAAATTTGAGTATTTATTTCCATAATATATTTCATGATCAGGACCGATTTCGCTAATCGCAAGCGTTATATCGCTTACAAAACATTATATATGTACAATCTTATAAATGATTAGATATATTTCAAGTATGTTTAAGTTAATTAAGTAACAAATTTTAAGCCACTGATTGGAGTGTGTTAATAGTAACAGAGTAATCCAAAAATATAAGAGTATCAACACATTCAAAACTTTTGTGATTGAGATTTTTTTTTAAATTTATCTAATTTCACTACTAATTGATTTATTTCTGTATCCTATCACATGATAATAAGCCGGCCCTGATCATCAAATATATTTTGGAAATAGTACTTTAAAAATGTTTTTATTATTTAAAATATCATACTTTACCACCAAGAAGTGACAGTTATAAGTTATAAGCTTAAGTTATAGCTTTTTTGTTTAATATCGAAACTTGTAGTCAAAATATATATCAACACGAATGACAGTCAAAACTTATCTGCTTGAAAAACGACATTAATTTTGAGAATATTGTATATGGGAAAGTAGAAACTCTATTGTACTATTTTAATAATTTTCGTCGTTTATTGTTTCTGTATTCAAATCGCCTTCGGAAAACATACTTAGTGGTTAGATACTCTTAGTCCAGCGCCGTACTCGCGCAAAACCGCCCCGCTTGACCGGCCGCACGTCCGTGGGCGCAGGGACGGGGTGGGCGGCGATTTCGGGAGGCGTTGATGGGAGGGCGGCGCGTGTGTGCAAGGGAGAGATAAGACAACATTGATTGCCGCGCCGCGAACGATGGACAGCAAGGTGGTCCAGCAGTGTATCTCGGCCATTATTATCTCGTTTTTCTCCGCTTTAATGTTAGTTCGGAAAGCGATCCTCTTCATAAGTTTGGGTGCCCCAAAACTGCGGAGCGGCGCTTAATGAGAGCCCGAAATCGTTTTATGTATGTAGTATGGAATAAGAGCATGTTTAGCGACAAATCAGAATACGTATATTAAGAACGTTCAAATTCAGATCAGTGATAAATCAACGCATCCAAACTCACATGGAAGCAATTTGATCGCTCACTATTTTTATTGATTGAATTGGCATTCACTTGGTAGAACTCCATTATAACACGGTGAAAAAAATAGCAATGTATTTTAGTTCTACAAAATTATTATTTTTTAAGATATAGTTGATAGCTGTTTCGGCTCACGCCATCGTCAGAACTATACTTAAACGAAAGTTTGCTTACCTATATATAGTTGTGTAGAAAAGGTAACATCTCCTCTCCTAGTCGAATATGACATAAAATAATTAAACATATTCAGTGAAACCTCTGATAACGAGAGTAATTCGTTCCAGAATCTTACTCGTTATGCGAAACCCTTGTTTAGCGCAACAATTTTTAACATATGAAACAATAATGCGTTTCATGTAGAAAAAAATCAATTCAATTTTTAACATTTATTCAAATAAAATTAAAACATTGTTAAGGAGCGTCACAACCTGAAATGCATCTGTATTCTTAACTTTGTCCTCGAGCTTGTTTGCCTTGTTTTCTGTGTTACTCGTTATGCGAAAATTCGCTCGTAAAGAGATCATTTTACGCCACAATACTTTTGCTCGTTATGTGAGGTTTTATGGTAATTTACGATATTGACCGAGGGTGCGTGCTTGATAAAATATCAATGGAAATTTGAATTGCTACGACTTTTCCACATATTTGGTTGGCAGTTTGTCAAGTGAGAATAGCCTATTCGTCATGGAAACAGGAAGATAAAGGTATTAGACAGCCGCATATTTATTATATATCTACATATTAATAATGATATGGGTGCTCAGAGAAAAAAAGTTCGAGAAGTTTTATTGAAAAAAAATAATTGGAAATTCATGCATCATGTAGCTTTGCTATGTCTGGCAAATATTGACTTATTTTTAATGATATATATTATACGATTGTAAATTTTCATTGGTATTTCTGGTTCTAAGTTAATTTTTATTTGCTTTATAGTTAAAAATGTTTTTTCGCATATACATGGTGAGTCAAATACTTCGAAAGTACGAGTCGAAGTTTGTTCGTCAACTCCATCTCATAAAGTCATAAGTTATAAGGCTGGTTGAGATGAGGTGAAATTGGAGTTAACGTCCAAAGAGCCGCAAACGTTTTTACAAAGAATCGCTCCTGCTGGCCCCTGGGTAAGACAGTTACGAAAGCTCTGTAAAGTTTTTAAGTCACTGTCAAATTCCATTTCATAAATCGACTATATTGTAATCACTGTAGAGGCATTTTATTGATTGAATTAGCATTTACTTGGTAGAAATCTGTCGCCGCTCCTCAGACCATTGCGAGGGGCTAATTATTATCTATAATAAACCATCCCCATCCAATAAACCGTATCCGTCCAATATTTAAGCTTATTGAAATTGCCGCCTGTTTAGTTTCATTTACAATTTTTTTTTAGTTTTGTTGCTAGCAGGAAATAAGCTAGGTCGTTAAAACAGGAGAGAAGATCTTTTGTATCTTTTCTACACAGCTATATAAAGATAAACAAATGTACGTTTAAACATTGTTCTGAAGATGGCGTGAGCCGAAATAGCTATGAACTATATATATCTAATAAAAAAAAGTTTTGTAGAACTAAAATACATTGCTATTTTGTCACCGTGTTATAATGGAGTTTTACCAAGTGATTGCCAATTAAAAATTTGATATTGAAATTGCTTCAAGCACCTTCAGTCGTTATCATAAATTAAACAAATGAATACTTTCTTTACTACATATTTTTTTAATTACTAGAGCACATCACACTATAGAAGCACTTATGCATTTCAAGTGTATTTGGCGTCTCAACGCCGTCATTCGATATCTTAAAGTTGGTCGAAGATATTCTGAGAAAGACTGTATTTTGGTGAATTAATATTCCTTTTACTTTGAACTAGTGCCAAGATCGCCAGTAAAAATAAATTTGATATAATTTACAGTGTTATTGTTATGAGGGTTAATTTCGATTCAACTCCCGCGCGAGCACTTTACGGGTGGCTGACGGCGGGTGGAACGGGCATCATCAGATGATGCTGAAGCAGCCCCCTTGCAGTGTTGGTGTATCGGTGAAGGGGGCGGCAATTAAGACAGCCTAATCACGTACGCTGGTCATAGGCCGCCATAGCACCGCGAGACGGTCAAACTAGATATCCGAGACGGCGCACTGTGGCTCCAAACGTAATTTTTCAAGCACGAGATCGCCTGAGGTATTTCTGGTTCCGCGTGAACAGGAAAAAAAACGTATTGATTTTATAAGAAGTTGTCCTTTGATTTTGAGCTTAAATCATCCGCTACGCTAAATTGATTTGCAAAGATAATCAGAAACAAAAGAATGCGTTTTTTTTTATTGAGTTTTGGTTTTCGTGGGGAAGGTTTACTATTCTTTATCAAACACGGTGAAAAAATACATTGCCAATTTTTATTCTGCTATAATCGAGTTCTATTAAATAAATGCCAATTCAATCAAGTTTGAATTGTTACAACTATGTTCGATTCCACATGTTTTGTCACTAACGATCCGGGTTTCGCCTTTCGACATCTTCAGGCATTCATTTTATCACACAACAGAACTGACGTAAAATTAGCAGTTAGAATCGTCTATATACCAAATTTTTTCATTACAAGAAAAACACACCCCAAGGCAAGCAGTAAATTGCAGCTAAAACAAATTTAATAATATAATATTAATCAAATAATTAACACAATTACCAATTGTGATAACTTTCATTAACGATCTTGTTAATGAGACATTCTTGAAAGGGTTTTACAACAAATATTAATTAATTAAAACTATAATAAAAATGGGTTATATATTATATTATATAGAAATACTTATTTCAATCTGGCAAGTAACGATGCGGAAAGGCGAAACCCGGGTCGTCAATGACAAAACAAGTGGAATTAGTGTGGTACCTTTTCAAATTTGATATCGAAATTCCATCAAGCACCTTCAGTCGATATCATAAGCTGTATCAGATTATTATAGTTCTGACGCTGGTGGACGAAGCGTAAATATAATAGTTAATAGCGATCAACAGCTATAATATATAAGAAAATTGATAAATAATAACTTTGTTTAAATGTACAGAACAAAAAATAATCCTGTAATACAATTCAGATCTAAGATAGTATGAAAGCTTGTAAGATTATATGATAAGAAAATCGTAAAAATATTTTTCACAACGATATTCAAAGTGTCTGCATTACACTGAAACGTTTCTATTACAAAGTTACAGCGTGTTTCGTGATGAATGCAAAGCTGTCAATTTAAATATTTTCTTTTTTTTCTTCTTTCCTAGGTCAGCAAAAAATCTGCAAATTAAATAAGGCGATATCGACACGCTATTGAGTAGAGGGGAATCACCGTGCGACGTTTTGGTTTTGAAAGTGGCGCACAAAAATATGTCATAATTATTATTGAAGACACTCGTAAGAAGAAAAAAAAATTACATAAAAAGCAATGACAACCTTATAAGATTTAGCAAGTAGATATAATAGATGGTCATTTGAATTTAATCCCATTAATTATTATATCAAAACCCTGGGGTCATGAACTGTTTTATTTATTTTTTAGAAATTTACAATTTTTTAGGTAATAAAAACACATTTTTTTAGTATTTATTATCAGTTGATAATGCTCGCGATGGGCGAAACCGGTCCTGATCACAAAATATGTTGTGGAAATAGGTAGCAAAAAATGTATTTTTATTATTTAAAATATCGTGTCTTTCCATCAAGAAGTGACAGTTAACACCTTAAAAGTGAAATATACAGTGCTTTACTTACATTGCTAGCCTCTCCAATTTTGCCTTGCATACATTACATGAGAATAGTTAACAAAGCAAGAATGGTTAAGATTGTTAACTTATTGTAATTGTAAAGTATGATTCATGTATATTTAATACCGTTTCTTAACAGTTTCTAACAGGGTTGTCGAGTTGGAGCCGTTTAGTTGCGGTTTTTTTGACTAGATAATTTTATATGCACGGTGTCTGTCCGTGGGCGGTATCCTTAGCGAAAAACGAGTATGGGTCGTGCTTGATATTTGAAAAGGATTAATCATGGTAATATTTTGGGTCTAAAGAAACGTGAACGCCACTGGCAGATACAGAATAATTATCAGTGGAGATGACCAGTGTCCAGAGACACAAGCGATCATGGTGGAACGAGGGGCTGAATTACTTTACTTTATTATTGCGATATCATGAAAGGTTTCGGCTTTAGGCAAAGTGTCGACGTGCTTTGTTCGGATATATTGTTATTGAGAAAGTCGTAAGATTAATTAATAGTTTTCATATGATTGCAATCTGAATTCTAGGCATTTATGCTTCCAGTTAGAATTTATTGCGTTTAAATTTATTTTAAAAATTAAACTTTATTAAAAGAAAACACACCCAGAGATATGTTTGATTATAAAAATTGTACACTAATACTTAACTAAATTGTACACTGATTCATATGTACATTAAAGATAGATAAATTATTTAAATTGTACTCCAATTACTACATAAATTACCCAAAATCGTACATAATTATTCGCACAATTGATAGATATAAATTATTCAAAAATGTATATTGAAATTATTCACCAACATCTTTATATGTTGTACATGAATCCATGAACAAATTGTAACCTAATTCAAAATATGTTTTATAAATTGATGTGAATTATAATAATACATACGCAGACGTGTGTTTGAGTATATATATTGTATATTAATGTTTATCTAAATTGGACAATAATGGGTTGATGAATATTATACCATACATATATACATTTTACAGCAATATCTCTAGAAATTGTACACCAATGCATGTAAAACTGTGTTTATGAATATTGAAAATTTTATATTGTAAAATTCCATTCACGGGTTCCGATAAAGTATTGCTGTTTGGTTACGGCGAAGCAAAAATTTCAAAATTTTCGTTCGAATTATTTCATCTATTCGTTTCATTGTAAAGTCTTTGTTGACTAAGACTCGTTTATTAAATTTTAGCGTGACTGTTTCTTTCCGCGCAGAGCCGTAAATATCGTTGATCGCAGATCGCCTGCCCCCAGATAACAATTTCGACAATACGAGTCCTTACTTTAACATATTAAACTGGCAGCAGGGGCGAACTCGTTACGGCGGCAACATCTTCCCGCGCCGAGAGCGACGCGATAAGGGCGGGCAATTAACCGGGCGATCCGTGAAACCCTCCCGGCCGTGTCCCACCCCCTTATTTGCTTAGGGTCGCCCCTATTATGGCCCTGTCCGTCCGTCTGTCCGTCTTGGGCTTTGTGCCTCGCGTTTCTCGCCGCCCGGATCGATACTGCGGACCATCGGCAAGGTGTGGGGGAGGGCGCCCGATGCCGCCCACCTTAGGTGAGGGCATATTCTACATACGTCGTGTGGGCGGCCGTGTCCGCGAGGTGCGAACTATGTACCCGTGTACATAGGTATCGGCTGGGAGAGGGTTAAAAGGAAGTCTCACGAGATCAAACAGAAAGCGAAAATACTCTTGGCTCGGTCCAGTCGGAATTTTCACTTTTATTGTCTATTTAAAAAATATACTGTCACTTTTGTATACACATAGTAGTATTTAGGATTTTCAACTCATTCATTAAACTATTGAGTTGATAAAATAATGTAATGTAATTTCCGGTAATCAACCGAGACTTTAAAACCATTTCCGGATTCATTATTAATTAATATATAAAACAAAAATTAGAATAAATTTTTAATATAATAAGAAGACCGTATGTCTATAAAGCAGTTGCGACGAAACATTAAATTAAACATTAAACACGAAAATTACTTACATATATATTTTAATAAAATAAACAATGAAATTATTAGAGGATTATCTGTATTTTGTTTTAATATATATATATATAAATTTCTTTAAAATCTATGTCCACTTTTGACGGAAGTACCTCAGCAGATCTCCTTGAGAGAATATGGGTCGAAAGGAAAGGTCTAGCGGTTAGCTAATTGATTTTAAGGCGATAATTTTTAGACATCACAAACTATTATCCATTTGAACTGAAATCCATACATCGATTAGAAAAGATGTTTGACAAATATGTCTTTTACTCTTTCGATTTATTACTTGGAAGGTGTTACCTGTCATTTCTTGATGGAAAGTCATTATATTTAATTTATAAATATACAATCTTTAGTAGTATTTATGCATTTTTTTATTATCAAGATCAGTATTCTTTTGATTGTAAAATTTTCATGGTTTTTCGTAAATAATTTTTAGCTCTTAATTTGGCTTAATAATGCTTTCTTTGTAAACTATTTTACTTCATTTAGATATATTCTGTATAATGACGAGTAAATTATTTTCTTAATTTTTAAACCACTTGTTTTGAAACCCTGGTAATTACTGACTCAAAAATCTTTCGTTAATAGCATTGATAAAATTTGTTTTGTATCGTATGATAATGCTCACGTTAAATGAGTTAAGTCCTGATTTGGAGAACTTAAAATTTTGCAAATAGTACTAAACATTGTGTTTTTAATATATAAATAATATTATACTATTATTGTTTGATTAAGTAGCAGGAAACAAGTAAAAAAAAAGCAGTATAAATTAATATGATTTTGTGTTATTTTCAATTCTTAATAAAAATTTAATGGTTTATATATATCTAAGTGGCCCGGGTGTTGTGCAGTTTTTTTTTTCTTTTTGGGAGATACTTAAATATTTTGTATGCATTGGCCCAAAAACTTGATACGGCACTGGTTCCGAAGCTCGCGTCTTTGGCTTACCTATTTACCCACCTATGTGTGTAAGCACGCAGTGGAGTGATCGATCGACCTGGCCGGCCTGGCAATCGAATTCACAATTCCACTTCCAAGCATTTTGCCTACCCATACCTAGCCTGAACGGTATACCACACATCTTCATCCATCAATAGGTAATCCTTCGTCGAAAGGAAACCAGCGCCGAATCTGACCGTGGGCGTTCTCTATATTCCATTTCTTGGGAAAAAGTGCTGTCGGTGTAGGGTAACAGACACAGTCATCGGCCAGCTAAGGGTGTGGCTTGCTTAGATGGATCATCAGTATTGTATAATACCTTAGTGCGAAGTAGGCTTGAGAGTGGGTCTATTGTTTGGGCCCCAGGAGATTTGAAATATGCCCTTATGGTGGAAAAGGTTCAGGAGAAATTTTTGAGACTTCTTTACTTGAGGGCATACTATCCGTGGCTTTATCCGACTGACTTTCTTTTAGGTATGCTCACTTTTAATAGTTTACAAAAACGAAGAGAAATGTATCTAGCCACGTATTTCTTTCGACTAATTCGAGGCCAAAATGAGAATTCTGCCATCCTTAATAATATCAATTTATATGTTCCGGATAAATTTTTAAGAAATCGTATACATAATTTGTTTGTTCTTCCAAAGTGTAGAACCAGTCTGCCAATGGGGATGCCAATGGTAAGAGCATTAACAATGTTCAACAGTATTGCTTCGGATGTTGACATATTTCATGTGGACGAAAGTGAACTCAGACGAATGCTATTTTTTCACTTTTAAGGTGTTAACTGTCACTTCTTGATGGAAAGGCATGATATTTTAAATAATAAAAACACATTTTTTAGTACTTATTTCCACAATATATTTTTTGATCAGGACCGGTTTCGCTTCAGTTGATAATGCTCGCGATGAGCGAAACCGGACCTGATCAAAAAATATATTGTGGAAATAAGTACTAAAAAATGTGTTTTTAACTATTTTTTCAGTTAAAGTAGACATTTCATGAGCTTAATTGGTTGACTTTCTTTTTTTTGCAATCCTTATTTATTGTTTTACTGTGTATTTGTTGAATTTTTATATTTTTAAATATGAATATATTAATATGTTACGGTGCAAAAGCATTGAATTGATAATTTTTAAGTTTTGTACCGTGTAGTTGTAATAAAATAAATAAATAAATCAGAAGATCACAAGCTTCTTACAACGGTTTAAATGAAACGCATTTTTTTATACTTAACAACAAACGTTACAATGTTTTATATGTTTTCATACTTTAGAATAAAAAATATATTACTTGTACGAAAAATCATTTTAAAACTATTCCAACAGTAGATTTTATGATCAGGGCCGGTTTCGATCATCGCTAGAATTCTATCATTTGATAGTCATGATCAACAAATATTACATATTATTTATTTTGGTAAGTAAGGTAAAAAGTACAAATTATAAGTTTGTTAGTTTTGCAACGTCATAAATGTTAAAAAAAAAAGGAATAAACAACAAATGAAAAAAAACAGCATAGCAAGGAAGTCAACTAAGCGAGATAATGTCAACTAACAATCGATTGCACGCGATAAGTTTTACTAATTCTAATTATCGTCAATAATTAAATATTATTTGATTTGAATTGTTATAACTTTGTACGATTCCACTTGTTTTGTCAATAACGGCATATCACACTGATGCAACAGAACTGACCATGCACAGACATGTGGAATCGTACAAAGTTATAACAATTCAAATTTGATATTGAAATTCCATCAAGCACCTTCCGTCGACAACATAAATATTATTTGTTTTAGAAACAAAAAAAATATTAAAGGCAATCGAGTGTCATTATAATTAAGTCAATATTACTGAAAGTAATTTCAGTTGTTTATACGGATTCTACCCGTAGGGGTCTATGTTTTTTTGTTTGTTATTATCTCCTTTGGTATATAACCGATACTAACATAACTGTTTATTGTGTTGTCTCCGAAAGGCGAAACCCGGGTCGTTAATGATAAAACATGTGAAATTGTAGGAATTTTTAGCAATTCATTTTTTTTTTGAACTTATTAATTGTGTTGCATATATGAGTGGCTGACAACCGTATCTGTTACCCTTTATAAAAGTTGTCAGTTTGTAGTAAAAATGGATTCTTAAGCCGACGTGTTTTATGGCATAGATTTACAAAGAAATACAGTATTTAAATATATATAACAAATATGGCACAGTAAGTATGTTTTTATGATCGTTGTTTGTTGTTTGTTTGGTTCGTTGATTCCATGATTGGTTCGCTTATGTATACAGTATGCTCCAAAAAGTGGAACCCACTCTAGGCTCTATTTGCCATTTCCATTTAGGGGTGAATGGCTTTAAATGACGTGACGGGGTCTCTTCAACTGATCGATTATGCAATAACCTTAATTTGATCCAGTGTTTATGTCTATATGAGTTTATCTGTTTGACTAATATATGTGCATACAATTTATGACATGGACTTAAGGTACATGATGGAATTTAAATATCAGATTCGTATTGTTAAAACGTTGTACCATTCCACGTGTTTTGTCCGTATATAGAATGCCTGAAGATACCGAAAGATGAAACCCGGGTCGTAAGTGAAAAAACATATGGAATCGTACAAAGTATCCAATTTGATATGTGCGTATAAATTTTTTAATTAGTATTATATACATGTGTATTTAGATTTGAATTATTGAAATTTTGTATATATCCATATTTTTTTTGGTCACTCTCGATCTGGGTTTTTTCTTTCAACCTTTTCAAGTATTCTGTCACGTGAATATAATTAAACTGACTAACAATATTTTTTTTGCATCGGTTACATCAGGGGTTCCGAAATCTTTCGGTTTCCGGCGCCTTTCAAATATCATAACTTTTTTTTTTGATTTGTTACAACTTTGTACGATTCCAGATGTTTTGTCACTAATGAACCGGGTTTCGCCTTTCGGCATCTTCAGTCATTCCATCACACGGAAGATGTTCTGTTGCATCCGTGTGGAATCGTGCAAAGTTGTAACAATTTAAATTTGTTATCGTGACTTATTCCAAATTTAAAAAAAGACTGTTTCCGGTCCACCCGCCCTAATGAAGTTGTGGATTTTGCGATGAAGACGTGTTGTAACATTTAAAATCGCAAATAAATTGACCGGATTTGCATAAAATTCCCCATTGTGAGATCCGTTAATAAACCAAAGGGGGTCGAGCCTAAGGGCTGGTGACGGGAGGGTTGGGGTCGGGCGGGGTATGGGATCGCAATTAAATATTCATACGCTGACCGTTTAGGGAGGGCGCCGGATCAAAAAGCAAAGAAGTTTTCATTGCCATGATAAATATATTACCCGCTTGCAGTGTATTCGAAAACTTTTGCCTAAATTTTAATTAGAGTAATTCCCCGCAAACTTGCCCGCGTGTGTTTTTTGAGCACGACTCTCGGTTTCATTTGACTTTTTAATTATTATATTATCTTATTTTCCTGAATATAAGTTAATGCAATAAAGTTTTGCTGTTTGATAACGGGGCGTCGATTTTTCAACGGCGTTGTTTTGTGCGCAAAAATCGGAGCGTTGATTTTTTGTGCGCTTTTTATGCGTCGATTTTTCGATCCTATTACATATTGTTTTTTTAAATTATTATATTATCATATTTTCCTGAATATAAGATAATGCAATAAAATTTTACTAGTTTGGTAATGGGGTTGTTTTGTGCGCAAAAATCAAAGCGTCGATTTTTCGATCCTCTTGCATATTTTTCTTTTTAATTTTACTGTCGCACTTATCGTCAGTTGGGCATCTGTTTTAATACAAATAACTGTGAGAAGGCAGTGTAAATCTATGATCGTATGATATTTAATGTGTAGAAATATCGAAAAAAGGACCCGCTATTAACAGGTTAAGTACAGTAGATGTGCTGGAATGCGAGGGGCAATATATGATAGTTTATATGTTTATAATTAATTAACTATTCGTGTAACTGACTCATTTCGAGAGGCCGTTAACATTATTGCTGTATATACTATTTTTGTCATCATTTAAAATGTTTTTCATACTGATATAGAACACTTTTAAATAAGCTAATTTATATCTATCAATCTACCCAAATTTTTTTTCTCAACTATTCATTAATATAATCATTTAAATTGTTTCATACCACTGACGCACTACCGCAATGATGTATTCACGAATAAATATACGATTTCGCTCTTATTACTACAACGAAGATCGTTGTTAAATACAAACAACATTCTATCATTGCTTTGTTTTAAAGTTGAAAGAACTTTGGTCTATTTTAACTTTCACTTGTTGGGTGGGAATTCCCGCGAAGGGGGAAACCAAACAAAAAAAAAAAATGTCAACATTTAGTCTCGTACAAATTGATATCAATCATCAAATACATTATGTTTATTTCACAATTTTTGGATCACAAAAGCTGGTTGGGTCAAAAGTCCTCGACTTGATTTTTGGTGGAGTTTGTGGAATAAGCCCGCCATTTCAAGGCGTTATAAATATGAATATGGGTTTTTTTTTATTCATTTGTTAATTCTTACAAATTTGGTGCAAGTTTTTCAAATGCATGGCGCATTGACGTCGAAATGGCATTACTTTTCATGTTATTTACAAATAAACGAAAAGGTTTTACTATTCCCTTTATTGTTTCATTAATTCTTCATATATGGCAGGCCATGTAGAGGTAACATTTTCTAGCCCAAATCCTTGCATTATTGTTTGAAAAATGAACCCACGAATGTCATTTGTCAGAATGAAATCTTAAACCTTACTTGGTGACATAACAAACGAACACCTTTAAGGTTTTAACAATAACTTCTTGATAGAAACGCATGATAGTTTACATAATAAAAATACATTTTTACTTCTATTTCCATAATATTTATAATGATAACGACCGGTTTCGCTCATCGCGAGTAATACCAGATTTTTCATGAGCTTGCTTTGTTTTTGTTTATTTCTTGAATTTCCAACATTAAATGACTATTTTGATGTTGCAAAAGTAATGAATTTGTAATTTTTTCAACGTGTATATATAAATAAATAAATCAACTGAACAGACAAAACAACACAAAAATATGTTTGTCGATGAAATTTTTAGCACTGTTAACACTCTAATTCTTTTGAATATTGACTATCAAAGCACTACGATCATTTGTCTCTACAGATGAGATGTATATAGTCAGGGGGTGAAAAAAAGAATCGATCGAATCGAGGAAGTTATTTCTTAAGAATCATTTCTGATAAATATTGTGTCAACCCTGGCCTCTTAAATATTAAACGATGCGCTGTGAAAAAATAAACACAGCTTGGTTTATCCCTTTTGTCGTTAAAGGAGCCCGTTATCCTTTTTATTAATAATTCGCCTCTCGACGGGGTCAAAGGGACGCGCCACGGTTTGCGTGCAGCGGCACTCGCGCCGATATATTATTTATTTGATAATTCTAGTGCAGCCTTCGGCGTCTGACCACTACCTTTTTGACTCGGCTACATATCTCGATCATTTCAAATGATAGAGGTCTCTGCGGGGCTTTGACTTTGAGGGGATTCAAAAGTAAAATGCAACACAGAATTCATATTTGTTAATTAAAGGTATCAGAAAAATTGTGGTTCTGGTTTTTTTAATAAGGTAAATGCTAAATGACTTAGAGTAACCATATGTAGTCGTCGGCAACCTTTCAGTGATGGGCCATTCTGCAGTAAAACAGAATACATAGGTATTTAAAATTGTAAGTTGAGGCTATTTCTTCCTACATGTCACCCGCAACAGTAATAGTTTGACACTTTCATGCGTATCAAACAAGTGGTTTTTTTAATTTTGTTTAACTTTTTGTAATTCCTCTTGTATGTGAGCGATGCAAACTCTTTACTCACTGTCAGTTCTATGGCTTCAGTGTGATAGAAAGCATGAAAATACCGAAAGGCGATACCCTGGTTGTGAGTGATAAAACTAGTGGAATTGAACTCTGTTTGTATCGTAGTTTACATGAAAGCATATTTAAGATGTTTCGGTAATAGAGTAGTGCAGTTGGAATCGGAGTTTTGTAGTATTTTGTTATGGCCGAAGTTGGAGTTGTGAGAAATGAGTGAAAAAGTTAGCCAGAACTTAATGAACAAATTAATCGTCCATGTTTGAGTTCCAATATACTTAAATTTGGCTATTTGCCGGATTGATTGGTTGACCTTTATTAATATGCACACAAATAGAAAAGATAGGAAAAAAACGTGACAATATTAAACTTTTTATAGTCTGAGTTGTGTTGTTGGTCAAAGTTGGAGTCATTTTTTTGTTGAACTACTCTACAGCCCTGTTTGTTAAAGGTACGAATATTCCATAGAGAAATTTTTTGTTTGCAGCCATTGATTCTAAGGGACAGATACATCTATGAATTATGTTAAGGTTGCATTGGTTTTGAAAATTATTGATTTATCTTAAATACAGAAAAATGAGATATACTTATGTCGCTGATTATAGATTTCATTTTATTACTGTACCAAAAGAATCTAAGTCATTTTAATGACTTCTGAATATTTCCAGTATTAATAGTCGAATAGTAAAATCTAAAACATTGCTTTACTCAATACTTGATGAGATGCGTAGCGAATATCCAATCTTAAATATTTTTAAATGTGTTCGGTAATTTGTGATATAGACTGCGGGTGCATGATGGAATTTTATACCGAAAAGCGAAATCTGGGCTGTTATTAAGAAGCCATGTGAAAGGGTACAAAGTTTCAACAATCGAATTTAAATATATTTAGTTATTTCTTTATATGTATAAAATTCGACTCGATAAATTTTAAATTATTTTTTTACTATTCTCAAACAAATTAGTAAGAAAAAGTCTTTTGTGATATTGCGAATAAATTTCGAGTCGAGACGAATTTATAATATTGGAATAAGAAAAGAGTGTTGATTGAATTGGCATTTACTTAGTAATAGCTATAAATTTTAGTTCTTAAAAAATATAAGATAAGATAGTTCTGAAGAGGGCGTAAGCATAAATAGCTATCAACTATATATATCTAATAAATTTTGTAGAACTAAATTGCGTTGCTGTTTTTTTCACCATGTTGAGAAAAAATGATTTTTGAAAATGTTATCAATAAAAGGTTTTCAATGAATGGCTCAGTGGAATGAATTGACAGTGAAGTATTGACATGCGTTAATATTCGGTCGACACGCTTGCCCCACTGTGAATTTTCTATGCGCTGAGTAAAAGTTTTGCGAGAGTTGTAAAACAAACAAGGAAAAAAAAAGTGCAAAAAGAAGCATCAAGTCTGCGAGCAACTCCCAACTTCAGCAGCGAACTTGAAAGCCGTGAACTTGAAAAGTTTGAGCTGTAACAAAAGTTTGGCACGGCCGCGAATCAACAGGTTGATTTTTAAAAGCCATTAAAATTTGCCGGGGAACCCCACTCCAGTTTATTGCGGCGCGCGGCACTACACGCTAAATCTATTTTCGTCCTTTATTGTTTGTTTTCTTTTTCGTAATATTTCCGTTTTTTGTCATTTTATTTACGCGTTTGTATTCGTCTTTCGATGGGTAGATATATATTCGTTCGATGAAAAAATTCAAATGTATTTTAGTTCATACAATTTATGATATCGACTGAAGGTGCTTGATGGAATTTCAATATCAAATTTTAATTGTTACTCAGAACAGAACAGACAGTCAGTTCAGTTCTGACTGTCAGTTCTGTTGCATCCGTGTGATAGAATGCCTGAAGATGCTGAAAGGCGAAACCTTAGTCGTTAGTGACAAAACATGTGGAAACGTACAAAATTGTAACAATTCAAATTTGGTATTTAAGTTCTACAATTTTTTTTTATAAGATATATTATAGTTGACAGCTATTTCGGCTCGCACCATCGTCGGAACTAAAATTTTTGTAGAACTAAAATACATTGCTATTTTTCACCGTGTTATAATGGAGTTCTACCAATTAATGTCAATTCAATCAATAGATAGATATATTGATTGATTTGGCATTCACTTGGTGGAGCTCCATTATAACACGGTGAAAAAAATAGCAATGTATTTAAGTCCTACAAAATTATTTTTTTAAGATATAGTTTATAGCTACAATATTTCGGCTCACGCCATCGTCGAAACTATATATAACGGATAGCTCCGACCATGGCGTGAGCCAAAACAGCCATCAACAATATCTTATAAAAAAAATCGTAGAACTCAAATACATGGCTATTCTTTCACCGTTAAACCGTTTAAGTTTTCACAATTCAAATTTAAAACTATTGGGGTGTATTTTGTATGATTATCTATAAATTATTTTATTAGTTCTTCAATCATTTGTTTTGTAAACCTGGTAGTTATTTACACATTTTTTTTAAACTGAATCTTTTAAAAATGTATCGGCTGACAATGCTCTCGTTGAACGAAACAGGTCCTGTTCACAGTGAATTGTGGAAGCAATTTTTTTTATTTACTTAAAATCTGGCTTACTCCGAGTTCCAGGAACAAAAGTAGCTTAATACAAATTCAATAGACAGTTTTTGTACAAATTTTTATTCTATAAACAGATATTCCGTAGATTTTTCACCCACTAACACAAATGCGCCGAGTCCAGACTTTTGCGAGGCTAACTCACACATTCGAACTAATATTATTATATTATACACAGGTACATCAATATCGTATACACACTATTTCGTGAATACGTATTTGAAACACACTAATGCGGGTGCATGAGTGTTTGTAAAATTGCGTTACTTTTAAAAGTTATGAATGAAAAGGAGCTTTCTCAACTTAATGCGAGGGTAGGGGAGGCGGCGTAGGGGTTAGGGTTGGTAAAGGCCGCGATCTAAGCAGGGTTGTTGAACGTAAATATTGGAATTTATCGAGATAGTATTTTACGCCGCGGTAGTTCCGTAGAGAGAGAGGTCGCAGGAAACCTTTCATGAAATTAGCTGCAAAAAAAAATACATTAAATATTTTTCTAACATATCCGATCTGAATTAAGCACGCAACATATTACGTATATTTTTATTTTATAAAATGAAAAAACATTTTAGCTTATTGATTGAATCGGCATTCACTTGGTAGAACTCCATTATAACACGGTGATAAAATAGCAATGCATTTTGCAGAACAAAAATACATTGCTACTTTTTTTTCACCGTGTCACATTTTTAGTAATTATTTCCACAATACATTTTTTTGATCAGGACCGGTTTCGCTCATCGCGACCATTATCAACTGACGATTCTCGCGTTTATCACCAGTTGATAATGCTCGCGATGAGCGTAGCCGGTCCTGATCAAAAAACATATTGCGGAAATAAGTACTAAAAATGTGTTTTTATTATTTAAAATATCATGCCTTTCCATCAAGAAGTGACAGTCAACACCTTAAAAGTAATTTAATTTATGATCAGGACCGGTTTCGTTCATGGCGGGAACTATCAACTGAATTTGTTCTCTATTTATTTTGCCTGCAAGCTGTTAACATTTTGTTTTTGTAAATTAATTTACTTCATTCGGTTGCATTGCGTGCTGATTTACAATTCGAAATTTTGTATAAATAGGTGTGTGTCCGGTCATTTGATAGTGCTCGCGACGACTGAAACTAGTCCTGATCATAAAATATACTGTGGGAAAAATTACAAAAAATGTTTTTTTTATTAAATTTGAGTTGCTACAACTTTGTACGATTCCACGTGTTTTGTCACTAATGCCTTCAGGCATTCTATCAGACGGTTGAACAACAAGAACTGACAATTCAAATTTGAAATTGAAATTTCATCGAGCACCTTCAGTTGATATCATAAAAAAGTTTTTTTATTAGTTAAAATATAACATTAAGTGACAGTTGACACATTAAGGATGAAAATTAAAACAAGATTGCTTATATACAATGTTTCGTTTATAATTGCCAGATATACAAATCCAATGGTTCATGAACTGAGAAAATTGTTTACAGATTTTATAAAACAAAGTATATTTAAATGAAGTCTTGTGGGACCCACGTGATAATCAAAGCCGAAACATTCAATTCATAAAAGTCAAGAGATTATCAATCAAGTTTTCCATTAACATATCAATGAAGCAAGGACCGCTGAATCCTTCTGACTGTCACATTTAAAAGATCCAATGGTGACTCACGAATAGAATAATTTGAAGATTTTTTTTTTGACTGTTTTGTTTACTAACGTATCAATTTAAATGGAAATGTGCGTCACCACTCGTTTACGTTTTTCACGAAAATTATGGTTATTATCAGAAAGCTGTAACATCTTATTTACACGTGTACGCTGTCCTTAATACTTTCGTGTAAGGAGCTCATCAGTTAATTGAATTTTAACAAGAATCAAATGTTAGTCGTTACGTATAATTTTCTTTAAAATTATTGTATCAAGTCAAATTTCTTGGGGACGGTATCGAATTGAAGTTGAAGAATTGTTTTAAGCTGATATTTTGTATATTGTAGCACCGGTTTATATTTATCTGGTTGTACCATTTTTCAAAACCATTTACTAATCAAATTTGAATTGTTATTGGGGACTCGGATTTCGCCTTTCGACATCTTCAAGCATTATATCACACGGATGGAATAGAACTGGCAAGTGTTTGAAGATGCCGAAAGGTTAAACCCGCGTCGTTAGTGACAAAACATGTGGAATCGTACAAAGTTGTAACAATTCAAATTTGATATTTAAATTCCGTAAAACACCTTCAGTCGATATCATAAATTACACTTTAACATCTTACTCGCACATGTACGGCGTCTTTTATGGTCTTGTAAAACAAATGATAATCGTTATGCATAATTTTCTTCAAAGGTGTTGTATTGTATCAAGTTAAATTTCTTGAGCACGGTACTGAATTGAGGTTTATTGATTGTTTTTAGCTGATATTTTTGTATATCGTCAGATAGAGTCTTTTTTCTCTAAACCATTCACTATTTGATAAACAGTGGGGATAATTTGATAGTAGATTATTTCTACTCGAAATATAATAAATTAATCATCGCAATAATTGGTAGACATTTTTGACGATTGAAACACGAATATTTTCCCATAGTAAATTTACCACGACTGTTAAAATAAGTAATAACACATAAGTTAATCTTCCCGGGGAATACCCTGTATTATTTACTATTTTCTAGGAGAATTTACTTTCCCCATAGTGTTTTTGCAATTTGTTCGTGAAGATCCCTGTCTTGGTGTTGAACAGAAGTCTGGAGTGAGGAGTAAGTGTCTGAGGGATTCGGGGGTGGGACTTAATGCTTTACGACTTATTTATTCGGGCGCTGTGCCGCGCCGCTCGCCATTGCGGAAAAGGGACGAGACGTGTTATTCGGCGCGCGACCGCCGGCTCTTTCTGGTCCGGCTCTGTTTGTTTAGATTAAATGCGTACGTATGTAGGTCACGGCCGGAGCTATCGCGCACAATGGAGTAAACTGCCGTAAAATATTAATGCGATTCCTTGCCAGCGCGAGAAATATTTATTTGAGAAGTTTTTTCGACGCATGGCAATATTATATAATATTTAAATAAAGGAAACGAAAATTGCTGTGTACTGCAGTGTACTCTCGATTATCCGTGTATGGATTATCCGGTTTGCGGATTATTCGTGCCTGAAAATAAATATTTTTTTAATTCAAATATAATCTGATTGATTTTTTTTTCTATAACGATTACGAGACGCATTAATGAATTGCGATCTTGAATATGCGCGTTGTTTGAAAAAAGGGATGAATTTAGCGATGTGTTTGTGTTTACATAACTAATCGGTGAATTTTTTTAACCACTTATGTGTTTTGAATGTATGAACGTTCGCATATACCGCAATAAACATCACAATTTATGGGACTAAAATGAGTCAAGAATTGAAATCCTTTGTACTCCACATGCGTTTCTATTTACATATCCAGTGAAGTGCATAAACCGACGCGAGTGCCCGCAGTAAATTTTTTAATTTCGATTTTTATTGTCTATATTTTTCAGCTCTCGGGACTACGTTTGTTATTATGATAAAATATTACATTTTTACGTATTTTTTGTGTTTTCCTGATAAATAATGAATATATAAACAATGTGTTAAAAAATTGTATTGTGTATATGATATTATATTCGAAAATAAAATAAAAATTGATGATTTGGATTATCCGTGTTTTTCAATTATCCGTGACCATCCTCCCCAGCATTAGCCCGGATAATCGAGAGTGCACTGTATTGCCATAGTTTATATACCAACATTAAAAAAATCCTACATTATTCTAACTGAAGACATTTTCATGATTCCTTGTGAAGTTTTGGTGGACTTTCGATTTGTATTTATTTTGATTACAAATTATTTCTTCATTTAGATATATATTATGTCATAGGTTCCAAACCTGCAGGTAGCCAACTTATACGGTCAACTAAAAAATACTTTTTTTGTATGCTTTTGGATTATTATGAGGGGTCGCGAGTCACATGGATTTTATGAAAAGGGGTCGCCACCCGAAAAAGGTTGGGAGCCTATGCATTATGCGGTTACCTGTAAATTATTTTCTCAGTTCTTAAACCATTGGTTTTGTATACATGTTTATCATTAACTCAAAATTTTGTATAAACAGTCTGATTTGTGAGTTGTATTCTGTAATTGATAATGATCTCGATTAGAAAAGCCGGTCCTGATCGAAAATATATAGTGAAAATATTTCGGTGTAGGGATATCCTTTAATTTGGTCAGCAGGGAACGGGTTAAGCATAACCTTGAACCCGAGAACCTGTTTACGATTTTCTTAACTTTCCTTTATATTTCTTGTGAAATTGTGTTGATACCTGCCATGCCAAACTTTCGTCATGTCAAAGTAACAATTTATTTAATGTGGAATGTTTTTTTTTCTTCTTCTTTTGTCTGTTTCTAATAAATTTAAAAGCATTATTAGAAGGTATGTTATACTTTAATAATAATCACGTAAATTTTACGAATAAGGTGAAAGCTTATTCTCAACCTTTTTTTATTCATTATCAGCATAGGCGTAGAGGGTCTACGGCGTAGCGGCGATGTGTTTACAGTTTAAACGTGTGCTTTTATCTGAAGTATGGCGGCATGAAGGAAAATATATACAATTTGACGCAGGACTGTGAAGTGGGAGTCGTGTAAAACGAGCGACTCTTTCGATTACACGATTTTCAAGAATACCTCGATGAACAATTTAGCGGATTGGATGGGTTATCTTTAATTTAATGCACATAAATTGTAAAGGTTGGAAAAACCTGACTTTTCCTGAAAATTTTTTTAGTCTGTCTTGTATCGTTTGTCAATGACAGAGTCGGAGTCGTGTTTTTTTAACGACTCTACAGGCATGGCTTAAAGCATAGTTTCTCAACCGATAGTCTGTGGACCATTGGTGGTCCGTGGAGATTGTTGGGTGGTCCGCGAATTTTTTTGGATAAGCTGAAACAATTGAATTTCATGCTGTATTTTTTCGTTTGTCTATTATAATATACTTTAATATTATTAAATCAGCATACGGTGTTCAAAAATTATTTGCTTTGAATAAAAAATTAGTTGAATATATCACGGTGAAAAAATAGCAATGTATTTCAGTTCTACAAAATTATTTTTAACAAATATAGTTGATAGCTATTTCGGCTCACGCCATCGTCAGAACTATGCTTAAACTAACATTTGCTTATCTATATATAGCTGTGTAGAAAAGGTACACAACATATCCTCTCTCCTGTTCCAACGGTCTAACAGTCAATAAGTTGAATATATCTTATTTACTTATTGATTGAATTGGCATTCACTTGGTAGAACTCCATTATAACACGGTGAAAAAATAGCAATGTATTTTAGTTCTACGAATTTTTTATGAGATATATAGAGTCAGAACTAGTTCTGACGATGGCGTGAGCCGAAATAGCTATCAACTATATTTGTAAAAATAATTTTGTAGAACTAAAATATGTTACATTGCTATTTTTTCACCGTGTTATTATTTACTTTATTCCAATGTTGATGATCAGCAAAACATTTTTGGATTTTTTGGTGGTCGGCGGATGTAAAAATGTTGATAAACTACGGCTTATAGCATGCACGAATTAGATTAACATATACACATATACATAATCGCAAGGTTATATAAGTATAGAATTGATTAGGTTAGAAAAATGACAAACATTTGCTTTGACTATCATTCAAGACATTGCTGTCCACGCTTAAATTATGTAATTGTTTTCTAGAGTTGGTCGTAAATAAAGCTTCTTATCATTGTCTGTTTTTCCCTTATTCGAAAAAGAACCCTATTTCTCCTAAAGGGGTTGCATGGGTTATAGGCACCCCGTCATATAACATGACATCTCAATCTTATGAAAAATTATTTCTTTTCTATATCTTTGATTGCCTGCATGGTATAAAGTCACCGTGCCTCTAACATGACATTTTTTAAAGTTAAATGAATCTGATTGTTTAATAGGATACAAATTTAGCCGTACATATTACAAGTCTTGATTTATGTGTACATAATTATACACACATGTAACACAGATAGACAAAAACTCATTTCAAAAACATAAATTGAGCAATGGTGATTGGTGGTACTGCCATTTAATAATCTGCTGTAATTTGAAATTCTACATCATTTTTAAAAAGTCGTTGACGGCTTAGTTTCTTTTTTGCTGCCTAAATTGGCAAACAAACCATAGTTTCACTAGTGAAAATACATTATCACTTGACATGTACTAGGTTTTGATGTTTTGTATTATTAAAAGCCAAGATCGTTCAAGATGCCGTGAATAATTATAGTTAATTGTCTAGAGGTGGTGCTACGCAAAAAAATGTTTGAGTATATGTAAAAAACGTGAAAAATGCACATTTATTGATTGAATTGGCATTTACTTGGTTGAACTCCATTATAACACGGTGAAAAAGCATATTTCCGACGATGGCGTGAGCCGAAATAACTATCAACTATATCTCATAAAAAATTCTTAGAACTAAAATACATTGCTATTTTTTCGCCGTGTTAATAATGCACATATTCTACTTAGTGAATTCATTGCGAGTAGATTGAAAGTATGTTTGTCGTCCCGCGGGATTCGATCCAAATACGACAGCATTGCCCGCCGGAGACACGAACGGCCCGAAGAAGCAGGGCCGGAGCAAGTTATTCGGGGATCGATACCTCCCCTTTACCGTGGAAGGCTTTTAGCGATATGTAGGGCGGGGGCGAAGTGTCTGCGGCCTGCCCGCGGGGAGTCGCGGGCGGCCGAGTGGGCGGCTCGGCCAAAACAAAGGAAATCCGCCCCGTCCCCACACGGGCTTCGCGCCGCGGCTTCTGGGGGGGGGGCATGTGGTGCGGGGGGCGCCCGGGGGGACCCGCACAGCCTTCTGCGGCGTGCATCTAATATACTTCGATGGAAAAGATGAACGTTTGATCTGGAGTTAATTTGTTTTGGATACATACTCGATGAGGTGAGGAGACATTTTCGTTTGACGCCGGGCTGAACACGAAAAGCCGTCGATCGCGTTCGGAAGATTGACATTATTTATAATCAGCGTTATATTATTTACGATTTTCTTTATGTTAATATTAAAGCGTATAATTAAATTGTTGATTGAATTGGCATATACTTACATTATATAATAATAATAAAAAAACATTTTTTTAGTACACCCAGTCCTCTTTTTACGCGATACATTGGTTCCAGAGAAAGGAGCGTAAAAATCACAACTTTCACATCATTTGATAAATTGGTTCCAAAAATTAAAATATCGCGTAAAAAAGTACCAGAAACGTATGAAAACCAAAATTTGCTCTTTAAAATTCGTGCAAAAAAATAGTTATATATTTTATGATTTTATATGAATTATTCGCTGCTGTCACTCTCGGTTACGAAATATAATCGTTTGCGATTTTTTGAAAGAAAGTATTTAATTTTGCATGAATCTGAATTATGCTCGGACTCTTGCTCGAAATCTTGAATTTTGCTCGGAGATTCTTGATATGAGTCAATTCTTGATACAATATGAATATAATATTCATATGAAAAAATCGCGTCAAAACAACTGAAGCGCGTAAAAAATGTAATGGTGCCGTCCAAAAAAATCGCGTATAATCGAATTCGCGTAAAAAAAGGACTGGATGTACTTATTTCCACAATATATTTTTTCATTATGACCGGTTTCGCTCATCGCGAGCATTATCAACACATAGAATACAATTTACAAACAACTCTATTTATACAAAAAAAAATGAGTTTAAGATGTACAAAACCATTGGTTTGAATATGAAACTATGAAACAATTTACAGGAAATCATACAATATGGATACAAATAAAGTAAATTAGTATAAAAATTAAAAGTTCACAATCACTTATTAAGATTATTTTAATGACGAAAATAACCCACACTTACTACTTAATGGAACATTATGAATTAATATATGATATTTAAATGATAGTCAATTGAAAATGAATCGATGAGATGGGAAGATATGGTCAATCGGGGCGCTCCAATATTTTTTGAAATAAATAAAGAAAAAAGTGGCATTATCAATTTTCAAAAAAAATATATGTATATATATTATAAATATATATTAATCTAATTTAATTAGTATAACAATGGTGACGAGTCAAAACAGAAGAGAAGACGTATTGCGTACCTTTTCTACACAGCTATATATATATAGATAAGTAAATGTACGTTTAAACATAGTTCCCCGACGATGGCGTGAGCCGAAATAGCTATTAACTAAATCTTATAAAAAATTTGTAGAACTAAAACACATTGCTAATTTTTCACCGTGTTCGTATAATTAAGCCCTGTAATATTAAAGAATTCCTTTCTTTTTTGAATTTAAAAAAATATGTTCACACGAACGACGATACTACGAAGCCGAAGAGAGAGAGTTAATTTATGTTTTGATGGTGTATAGTTAAAATTATTTTTCACCATCCTGTATTTGTATTGTTGACTACCGCTCTTGGGTCTTTCTCTCTATTCGAGTGCGATAGCTACGGAATGAGTCATAGATATCAAGACATTTCTGTCTGTGATGTTTATCCTCAATTCTACTTATCCGCTCCTAAAAAAAGTTAAAAGGAGAATTCAGTTTGTTAGTTACCCTTCTTAAATACCATCTAATTATTTATCTCCTCTTCGAAATGAAAAGCTTCAACAGTTCTTGTAAAGTTGTTCATATTGAGGTACCGATAGATTTATATTGTAGAATATATTATACGCTCGAAATTGGGAGACGACCCACACATATAAAAAAGATTATATTATATAATATAAAGACAACACTATGAATAGTTTATAATTTTTTGAAATGTTTAATTAAAACGCGGTGAAATAATAGCGATGTATTGTAGTTCTACAATTTTTTTATATGATATAGTTGATAGCTATTTCGGCTCACGTCATCGTCAGTTCACCATAGTTCTCACGATGGCGCGAGCCGAAATAGCTAGAAATATCAACTATATCTTATTAAAAAAAATTGTAGAACTAAAAGACATTGCTATTTTTTCACCGTGTTATAATGGAGTTCTACCAATTAAATGCCAATTCAATCAATAAGTATTTAATTTACTTCTAAATTATTTTACTTTTCCCAATTGATGCATCTCATTGGGTAATAATTTTGTAATCTAAACGTCATTAGTGGAATAATTATTGTTTGTTGCTTCTATTCTCCCCCCCCCCTTCCATCCTGTAAAAAGGAAAAATCCCAATCTCCATTTTTCTAATTTATTATTTAAGAATATTTGAACCATTATTGTTTTATTAATAAAGCAACCTTTTCGACAGTAAGTCTGAAGACGCCACTGGAAGAGGCAAAACACGTGTTACAGTCAGTAACAATACATGAAATAATCAAAGTTATTTTATATTAAAATTAAATTCCATAAAGTTACGGCCGAATCGATCGAAGGAACAAGAAATCACTGTTGTAGTACAGAGCTGAGTTTTAATATTATATGTTGAAAATATCGAATATTTAAATAGTACGAAAAAATACTATTGGAATGTAACCATGAAAACCAATTAAATATGAATGCAGAGTTAATATCAGCATCAATATTCCCATTTGAGATGAGCAGACGAAACTAAAAAATGATTGAAATAATCTTCATTTAAAAAATCTCTTACGCTTCTAAATGCGCTACGTGGCCGCGCAAAAGTAAAGCTTTTTTTTTAATTTTTAACTAGTCGTGTTATCATCTCAATGTCTTAGACACAGAGCGTGAGTTTCTTTTACCTATATATTTGACGCTCTAATTTTCCTTCACATTTTGAGTTGGCTCACTTTATATTTATTATCGCGAGAAATGTTGTTTGAATATAGAATTTATTTGCATCTGACAGGTCGTTTTAAAAGCCTTTGAAAATTTCTTCTTGTGAAATTTTACCTTTTTGTTATATGAAAGATCTAGGAAAATTTTCATTATTGTTTGATGCTGTATCTTAAAAACATCCAGAAATTTAAAGATATATATATTGACCAGATAAGTCATTATACAGCATCAGTTTGCATGAGTTATATTATCTTTAGATTGTAGAAGAGATATTTCATTTTGATAACCATTATACCACTAATTTGAATTGCTGAAAGTTTGTACGATTCCACATGTTTTGTCACTCATGACTCGGATTTTACCTTTCGGAATCTTCAGGCACTATTACACATAATAAACTGATCGCATTGATTATATACAGACACAATTGCGCGGGAAAAAATATAATATATTGACCCTAAAGCTAGGAGCCAAATACATATGTGAAATAATTTTAATACCTATTAATTTTCCAGCCATATGTTATCGGATATCCGTTCATTTAATGAAGAAAGTGTTAAATTATTTTATCAAAATACGGGGGATAATAAATTGTTATATCAAGAAATTTTAGAAATTAACAGAGGTCGATTATTAAATTCAATTTATATTATTAACGATTTGCTTAATCTTCCCAATATCTCCTTGTTATTATATAATATATACCATACGTGAGATTTGTTCAATGAATCGACAGTTTCATAAATTGAATTCCTATATTAAGTCACATGATGTTTAATTCCCACCGTTACCCACCAATTTGATATATGTAGATATCTCTAAGTTTAAAACTCCCCAATTGCATTTTAATGATAGTTGATTATTACTTACTGTTGAATCCTTTTATCAAAACCTCAGTCACTATATTTAGTATTAATAAAACTTATCACAGATTATGATAATTGTAAATCAATATTATTGAAAGTTATTTCAGTTTTATGTTTGGATCCTTGCATTAGGGTATGTATTTTTCCATTGTAATTATTTTTTCTTGTATATAACGGACGCTTTTTGTTTATTGTTTGTCAGATCTGTTGCGTCCGTGTGAAAGAATGCCCAAAGATGCCGAAAGGGTCGTAAGTGACAAAACATGTGAAATCATGCAAATTTTTGTGAAAGCTTTTGTAACGTGCAAAAAGCACCTCTCTGATGGTTGTGTCCACACGTGCAATCTGGCCTTTCAACCAATTCACCCAGCCCAAATAGTTCGCCGTTGAACTTGCCATACAATATAAAATAATTTCTAGTGTTGCTATAATAGATTCAGGATTTGGGAATGAGGGTCGCGATATGCGAGGACCGTCCGCCGTTTTCACCACCCGCTGCGGCCGTAGGAGCGCTCTGACATCCTCCGTGAGGTATTCTCGGACGTGAGGTTGGCGCACATGTATTCGCGATTGCATACCATCTCTGATACCCCACCTACATTTTCGAATGCAGTGGCGTTACCATTATCAGAAGCATAAGTCATAAAGTAAACCCTTTTATGTTTTTCGGAAGAAAATCCACCAGATCTGATAGATTTTTTCCATATGTTTAAGCACACCGCCTATCTTAACAACGCCATCGATGTTAGCAACTATTAAGTATGTGAACTAGGAATTCTGAAGTCTCGGGGTTTTTCAATACCCGGAACTCGAGACACAGCTTTTGACAAGTCCCGGTAATAATCGAGACTCGAGACTTTTTAAAAATATAATGTAAAAAATAAAATTGTATAATTTTATGTGGAGAAACAGATGTTGAAGAATTAAAAGGAATATGTGTATCGAAACAAACGGGAAAAGTTTAAAAAGTAATGTTTATTGAATATAATGTTTAAATATATTTTGAATTAAATTATAACAAAAATTTCATGATAAAAAATGTCTTGGGTTAATATTAATGAAATTCCCGGGAATTGAGAGGGCAAAAAAACCTTAATAAATTCTTAAGTTGTCTCGGCGCATAATCTCTATTATAAACCATGTATGTTATACATATGAAAATTAAAGGTAGATAAATTCATTTTTGATGAAGCACTTTTATCATATTCGTATATATGCTGTCTTGCAAAATTGAAAAATGTTGCCGTTTTTGTTTTCAATTAAATTACCTATATTTGAATAAAGATCATTGTAATATATAATAGAATATCAAAGAAGTACAAAACGGAATATGAATGTTTCCTGTTCCGTCATTTAAAGAAGCATTATTGGCCGTCGAATTTTTTTTATTATGATAAAAACATAGATGAATCTGTTGTTAGAATAATACACGATTACGAGGGTGCTTTTTAAAATTTAAATGTCAAACTGCGATGAAAAGAATTGATTGTTACGTACTTATTTCTGCTATTTTATAACATTAAAATCAGTACCATTTCACTCATCGTGAGCATTATAAGCTTACTAATTGTTGTGGTGCTTAATTTATTTAAATAACATGTCTTTTTACCGCAATTTAATAGTCGACACTTTAGAAGTAATTGATAATAAAACATGAACAATCAATAGTATTTAAGTGTATTTTTCAACAATTTCTATTGGTATTTAACGTGATTTGGAAGTCATTCAATCATATTATATTTTTCAAAAAGAGAAAGACTGGTTTGATTAATGTGGCATTAAGGACAAATTAATCAAAGCCTTTGGATTTTTGTACTTCCTCAAGCATAAATGCCACGAAAATCATTTTCTGACAGATAGTTCTATTCTATCTGTGTGAATGAATACCTGAAGATGCTGAAAGACAAAACCCAAGTCGTGTATACATTAAAGCTTTTTGAATTACAAAAAGTTTATTTCCTTATTATTTTAGATATTGACTGAAAGTTGTTAATGGAACTTCAATATCAAATTTGATTTGTTGAAACTGTTGAAGTTACAGTTTTATTAAATTCGTGTGATGCCGAAAGGTGAAACCCGGGTTGTGAGTGACAAAACATGTACAAAGTTTCAACAATGAAAATTTATTTATTTTACTTTTTACAACTTTGTACGATTCCACACGTTTTGTCTCTAACGACCCTGGTTTCGCCTTTTGGCATCTTCAGGTATTCAATCACTAGGACGCAATAGACCTGAACTAATTTATTTATTTGTAGTGATTGATAACTTTAAAGATGGACGAAAACAAAGCTTTTAAATAACGTGTGGTGACTATTTTGAATCGCATATATAACTTTTTTTGATACAATTTCATAATTAAGATCATATCCTATTCTAGTATCAGATAAGATTCTCAAGGGGAAACTTTCCGTGCGAGGATTTGAACCCTATTGTATCGCAAAATAAGCTTATAATATTGACCAATCTATCAATTATGCGTTTTAAATATTATAAATTTTGACAGCAATAACTAAGCAACCCCTTTTTTGATCACCGTAAAAGAAAGTTTCTAGTCGATGGCCTTTCGACTTGACACGCGTTGATTGATTGTGTCATTTCAACTGAATGATGTGTTCTTACAAATAAACAAAGGAGCGGAGCTTTTGTTTTTATATTCCTTGAACTTAACAATGATGATACTGCGATATGGTTAATATTGCAAAATACGTTTGGCTACGTAACACAATGTGGTCGTAGCACGGCGTAGAAGCTGTGCTACGCCACGCCGCGGGCAAAGTTACAAGCGACGTCTCACAGACGTAGACGTCACGTACAGTGAATAGAGCGTTCTCTCGATAGGGTACCAGCTACACGCTTAGCTATTACGGTCGCGATGCTTCCATATTAGCAAAGTATTGATATTCTATATCGATATTGTATCGGTACATCGAACTTGAGACACTGAAAAGTATTGTGTCATATGTTACGTTTACCATATCATAACTTTTAATGTTTTTTTTATGCGCTGTGAATAATTAGCAATGTATTTTATTTCTCCAAAAATTATATATAATTTTTAATGTGTTAAACAGTCACTTCTTGATGGAAAGGCATGATATTTGAAGCAATAAAAACAATATATTTTTGATCGGGACCGCTTTCGCTAATCGCGAGCATTATCAGCTGGTGGAATACATTGATTGAATTGGTATTTACTTGGTAGAACTCCATTATAACACGGTGAAAAAATAATAATATGTTTTAGTTCTACATTTTTTTATAAGAAATGTATATGTAAAGTTGATAGCTATTTCCCACGCCATAGATCTGACGATGGCGTGAGCCGAAATAGCTATCAACTATATCTTATAAAAACGTGATAGAATACAATTTACAAACACGTCTATTTATACAAAATATTTGAGTTAAAGGTGGCAGATATAGAAAACCATGGGCTTAAGAACTAAGAAACAATTTACAGGAAATCATACAATTTCAATACAAGTAATGTAAATTAACTTAAGTATGAAATAATCATAGTCACTTATTAAAACATTCAAATAAAATTAAGGTAAATCAATAATCCATTAAGAGCTCTGTACAATCATAGCAAACTAATTAAATTATTAAGTAAGGTGTGGGAAAATTTTAATGATGAAAATATGAATATATGAAATTTTAGTCAATAGTCAATTGAAGATGAATTGATCAGAAGAAAATATCATCAGGAACATGTAAGATCATTCAATAGTAAAAAAACAGATTCACAATTTACAAATCACTTTATAGAAGAAATTTAAACTCAGCATAGGCGTTAACATCTTTATAATAAAGGTCGCAAGATGACGGCATTGGAACAGCTGGAAATCAATATATAACAATTGTCAGACGAAATTTTAATTGAACAAACAAGTATAAGTCGATCACCGCTCCTCAGACCATTGCGAGGGTCTATTGCCTTCCCACAATAAACCATCTCCGTCCAATATTTAAGCTTATTGAAATTGCCGCCTGTTTTGTTTCATTTACATTTTTTTTAGTTTTATTGCTGGCATGAAATAAGCTAGGTCGTTAAATCGGAAGAAAAGATGTGTTGTGTACCTTTTCCACATAGTTCTGACGATGGGGTGAGCCGAAATAGCTATCAACTATATCTTATAAAAAAATTGTAGAACTAAAATACATTGCCATTTTTTACCGTGTTAAAACATCATGCCTTTCCATCAAATAAGTGACAATTGACACCTTAAAAGTGATTTAGTGAATGTGTTCATATGCTCGCTTACGAAGCGGATGAATGGAGTATTGTTCGATATTGGTGAAAAGTATCGACGCCTTCTTGGCACAACTCATCCCTATGCATACTCAGGCCTCGGTACTTGCAAATTTGGTCCGTCCAGCGGCGATCGACTGATTTGGGGCGCCGCGCCCGCCCTCCCCGAGCCACCCTTATGCGAAGAGGAGCGTGCGGTGACCAGCGGGCGGCGGGGCGGGTCGCGAAGGGGGGAGTCCGTCTTGATTAGGTCTTTGTATCACGCGGACTGGCGCTTTCTGTGTATGTAGATATGTGTGTTTATACCCTAGGTACGCGGGGGCGGCTGTTTTCAAATGCGCTCATCTCTAAGTATTATTAGCAAACAAGGGGTTTTCCAGAAATGCTTACGTGTTTTGTACGATAGCGATTTACAGCACACAATAGCGTATACGTACGTTTGTTTATTTCTTTTGTAGACGTTATCTTTATGCGATAATACATGACATGTTTTTAAAATAAACGGTTATAGGAAAAACAACATAACATAATCAATTTTTATTTTATATAATCTATGATATCGACTGAAGGTGCTTGATGGAAATTCAATACCAAATTTGAATTGTTACAACTTTGTACGAATCCACAAAGTCAGTCGCAATGTCAGTTCTGTTACATCCGTGTGATAGAATGTTTGAAGATGCCGAAAGATGAAACCCGGGTCGTTAGTGACAAAACATGTGGAATCGCTGTACAAAGTTGCAATAATTCATTTTTTTTATTTTTTAGTTAAGAATTTAAGACTTTCAATTGTCATTTCAATTGAAAATTCACAGTTTGTTGAAATCAATTTATAAAAAAATAATATATAGTAAAACTCCGACTTTAGTTTTGCAAGGGAGGGTCCCTTAAATCAACGAAAACTGCGAAAAAGCTTCAAATAATATTTATATTTAGTATCATTTAAAAATATTATTTTTTTCGTCGTTAATACAAATTTATCAACTTGTCAGTGTAAGTCAGTTGATAATTCTCGCTATGAGTGAAACCAATCCTGACCTCGATGATATGGAGATGCGGAAAAAATACTAAATATAGTGAAAAAATAGCAATGTATTTTAGTTCTACAAAATTGGCATTCAATTGGCATTCACTTCGTAGATCTGACGATGGCGTGAGCCGAAATAGCTATCAACTATATCTTAAAAAAATATAATTTTGTAGAACTAAAATACATTGCTATTTTTTTCACCGTGTTATAATGGAGTTCTACCAAGTGAATGCCAATTCAATCACTAAATATAGTGTTTTATTTTTTGAAATACAATGCGTATTAAGCAAAAAGAAAAAGTTGTTAAAGTTGGAAAGGTGAAAAAAATAGCAATGTATTTTAGTTCTACAAAATTATATTTTTTTAAGATATAGTTGATAGCTATTTCGGCTCACGCTATCGTCAGATCTACGAAGTGAATGCCAATTGAAACAATAAAAAGTTAATACATTAAGAGTGAAAATTGGTGATTTCGGGTTGCTATGACAACATCCAACAATAATGCAAATCTTCGTTCATCTTGATTACATGTAAAATACGTACAATGTAAAAGTTTCTAATCGATTCAAAAACAAATGATTAATTCACTGCTACTATTCTAGCCTATTCTAGCCACATACGTTTATCTTCTCATAATAAATATATATTTTAAAATAACTTCCATTGAGAAACTTCAATTAGATGTTATGTACTAAAAATTCTATCAAAACTCGAAATGGTTTTAAAAAATAGAGAATTTTAGACATACGAACAAATCTGAAAGTGAAAACATTTTGGTGTTCGCACAACGAACTACAAAATTTTTACTAATCATTTTATTCTATCTATGATATATCGATGACCGGTTAACGAATGTTATCTTTTACATGACAATCTTCGCTATCTGAATTTTTCGTTATCCGATTGATCTACCGATTATTTGGTTTAACTTAGCCAAGTCACTTATCCGAATTTCCGTTGCATATTTCATAGTACTGAAGTTTGGGTACCCCTGTTCTAGCCCACAGAGTCCATTCTTTCGTCCGTTTTACAGCATCCGTGTGATAGAAAGCCTGAAGATACTGAAAGGCAAAGCCCGGTTAGTGAGTGATAAGATATGTGGCGATGTAAAAAGTTTTAACAACTCATATGAAGAATAATGGTTCGGTGCTTGACAACGTTCGAATGTGTGACTCCTCACGTGTGTGCCGAAGTGTACGCGAGTGTGTGTGAAGCGGCCGCGCTACCTGGAGACCAGCCGTCCGCTCACCCCACACCCTCGCCCGCCCTCGCGCCTTGGCAAGGCCTGTAACTAATGGCGACAGCCGCCCGCGGCGCTGGCCGCCCACGGACCGGCCAAGGCGGCGCGATGGGGATGGGGGGTGATATGGGGCAGGCAGTGACTTGGCAACCGCCCGGGTGGCCGACCCGATCGATCCGCGGAGGATCCGATCTCGATTCCGCGAAGAAGTCATTGTTGGTGCCGACCGCGGACATGGTGAAGGCGTTGCCCTGGAACCATATCCGGTTTCTCACCGCCCTAGGAAGACGAAGACGAAAGTTTCTTTCTTAACTATCTATCTACGAAATTTTGCACTGTGATAAAATATTTTTTTGGATATATATTATTTCCTAGTTTTTGCTTTTTGAGTCCTCCTTAAGCTTCTCATTGTTTTGATAATAAAAACATATCCATGTGATAGAATGCACGAAGATGCCGAAAGGCGAAACCCGGGTTGCGAGTAACAAAACATAAGAAAATATACAATTTTTCAATAATTATAATTTCACAACGTTAGATTATTCAGATTAGAAATGATTTCACTCAAAGCGAATAATATCAAGTGATAGGTAACTCTGTTTGTTATATGTTTTTATTATTTAAAATAATACGCCTTTCCACGAAGAAGTGACGGTTAACTCCTCAAAAGTGACTTCTTTCAGTAACTGACTTAAAAACCATTTGGTAAACGCCTACTCGCAATGTGATAGTAAAAAAAGTTTGAAACAATTCAATATTTTTTGCTTTGTTTTGCTAGTTTAGGTTGATTTTACAATAGTTACATAATAATTAACAAGCATTGTTTAATTAAGATTAGTTTCTCGTAAACTAAAAACATATTTCATTCAGATAAACTCGTGGTTACTTCGAGAATAGAAAATAGCGGCGCGAAAAAATGATACGCGGGAAAAGTTTTCACGGAAAATCGAAACTTTTTTGTACGATATAATAACTTTTTATTAAGCTTCTGGAAGTCGTTAACCGGTGATTCACAACAATTGAACATTTAACACTTGTAAATGGATAAAAACTGACTGTTTGTAGGTATTTCGGCTTCGCGCCATCGTCACCTATAACACAATTACGTGCTTAAAAAATCGATCGGAAATAAAAATTATGAGAAAATGAGATGGCTTAAATCTTACACAGGTTGATAATTGAGTCCGAAAAAATGAACGTTAATCTTGTGTATTACATATAAATGAAATGAAATTATTTATTTATTTAGTTCAGGCGTGGTGAACCTGCGGTCTTTTGAATGATGCCAATTTGAATGATTCCTTTAAATGCATACACATCTACAACACCTTTTTAACAATATAATAAACTAGATTTGTAAATGTGTATTTTTATTAAAATATTTTTTAAATTGCGTTTTGACTTATTCATATTACGAGTCTAAATATTTAGTTTATAGGGGGGGAGTGTGTCAACGTTTTCTTTTTGTTGAATCAGATAAGTGAATGTGGCCTATAGAAACGAAAAGTTTCCCTACACCTGATTTAGTCATCATATTATAATATTATGTCAATATTTAATTAAAGTATTGCGGATATTTGAAAAATGAATGTGTAATCAAAAAATTAAGTTACATTAATAGTGAGAGGAAAATTTTATGTTAATAGCACATATTGTGAGAAAGTTTTACGATAAAATTTCATACTCACTGACCACTGACAGTTTACACATTAAAAATGATGCGTGAATCACTTTTAATGTGTTGACTATCACTTGTTAGTGGAAAGGTATTATATTTAAATAATACAACGCAATGCTCACTTACGCAACCGAAATGTTATATTATTAAGGCTTTAACCGGTTTTGGTCTACGCACGTATTATTAATTGAAAAATTTATACAATGCTACTAGGAAGAAAGAAAATAGTTTACAGACAATGAAAAATATTTCTAAATGATTTAATACAGTTACAAATAAAATTCTAAAGATTTGTTTAATAAAATTTGCATTAAATATAATAAAATTTTTATCATTAGCTGTTGTTTTGTTTATCTGGTAATAATGAAATAAAATTTTGTTTTAATGGCCGTGTTTTAATTTGTATTGTTTCAGTAATACTCAAAATGAGCAAAACCGGTCCTGGTCTAAATATTATAAAATTGTCAAAATAATACTAAGCGTTGTGTTTTATTTTATGATATCGACTTAAATTTTAATTATATTAAAACTTATTTATAGATATCAAATTCATACATGATCGATGGTCACCTTTAATGTATGGATAATTTGTTAACGTTAAAAGAAAATGTATTGGTTTATTATTATGGAAATCAAGAGACATCTTTGAAACGTTCGCTGTCGTTGTTATGTTGCTTTGCGATCAAGTCCGGCGCCGAAATTGTACCCACTCACTTGACTTGCCCCTGAGAGCAAAAATCACTCACGAAATAAGATCATTTCTAATCGGAAATTACTTCTGTGAGGGCCCTCACGGGGTCGAAGAACCTGCGCGGCATGTGCACTAATTAATACCGAGTCCCACGGGGCGCACGATCGCCAATCATGTAGAGATTCTGACGTCACCAAATGACTGATTTATTTTTCACCTCGTCAATTGATATCTGTATAAAGACGACAAATGTTTTCGACGCTCTTATTTTTTTATCTAAAAATTTTCTTGTAGTCATAAAAATGGTTCATTAAATCATTATATCATTCTCGTTTTGGAGAAATAAAAACATACAAAGAGGGATGGCAGTTAACTAGTCGTGTGACATACAAAAAAGGATGACATTTTACTACTAATATGTTCAGTATCCGATATGGACTCTTGGGGTGTTGATTTTATATAAAATAAAAAAAATTAATTGTTGAAACTATGCAGGATTCCATATGTTTTGTCACTTACTACAGTTCGGTTGCATCCGTGTGATAGAATGCCTGAAGATGCCGAAATGCGAAACTCATGTCGTTTGTGACAAAAACATACAAAGTTGTAACAATTCAAATTGATGTTGAAATCCCATCAAGCACCTGCAGTCGATATCGTAAATTAAGTTATATATACTTACAGCGAGCGCTCGGAATGCGTTGCATGACGTTGAATTTAGCTTAAGAACAATCGATGGTTTACAAAATGTCATGTTTAAAATTTTGAACGATTCCACACGCTTTGTCACTAACGAGTCGGGTTTCGCCTTTCGGCATCTTCAGGCATTCTATCACACGGATGCAACAGAACTGGCAAAATGCTTCAGACTGTCAGTTCTTTTGCATGTGATAGAATGCCTGAAGATGCCGAAAGGCGAAACTTGGGTCGTTAGTGACAAAACATGTGGAATCGTACAAAGTTGTAATAATTCAAATTAGACGTTATTCATTATGAGAATAGTTTCGCATGCAATTTACGACCACCCTGTAAATGTTTGAAAGATTTTTTTCTTCATGTCATAACTATTGTTACATTTTAGATAACGGATCACACGGATGCAACAGGCAAACTTCGGTTATCTTCGTTCGCATTTTATATTCGTTTTTGAAATGCGTGGAAATTTTTGAAAGTAAACGAAATCGAAACATGTAAATTTTTGTGATTAATTTGTGTTATGTGATTTGCTGATAAAACATGAAGCTTCTGTGGTACCTGAAGATGGATAAGAAGCATCAAAAAGAAGAATGAGGTGGTATACACCGTCCTGCGCCGCTGCCTACGAGACACCTCTGCATTGCGGACGTAGCGATGTCTAATATATGTACAAAAACTTCTGTATGTCTAGCGGTATAATACTAGTTTGACTAATACGTTATATCTTTGCTTAAATTACAAAATTTTAATGTTTAATTCGACATTTATTTGTATGTGGGGGGATAAATGTAAATATAATGCGTGTGGTGTCCACGTGAACCGGATTCACTGTGGATTCCACAGCTCTGCAGCGACCAAAGTTTGTCAGCAACGACACAACAATTATAAAAAAATCTATATATAAGAGATGAAGGAGACCTGAAGAGCTCTGATGCTAACGCGTCATAGATCTTAACGCTCCGTAAATTTGATATCCAAAAAAAAAATCGTTGAAATTTACCCACAGCCTCCGTTTCGCATTCTGACATCCTCAGATATTCTATTAAATGTATCTTTTTTAGCAATCAGCCAATAATTAAATTCAACAAATTTGAATCATTTATGATATTGCCTGAAGGTGTTTGATGGAATTCAAACATACAGTTTGAATTGTTAAAACTGTGCAATATGTCATATGGTTTGTAACTAATGACCCAAGATGCATGAAGATGCCGAAAGACGAAACCTTCGTCGCTAATGACAAAACATGTGGAATCAAGCAATGTCTTAAGGATTCAAGTGAGTTGTTAAGAAATCAATCAGTGATTCCGATACATCTATATATATATTGAAATGCTGGAATTAGAGTCTATATTTGTCGTAAATCTTCTTGTATGCTATAAGGCATACAAATTGTTGACTGACTGTCAGTTCAAATGTTGTGTACTAGAATGCACGAAGTTGCTCAAGAAAGAAACCCATCAAAGATAAAACATATCGAAATTTAAATAGTTTGAGCGCTTTGATTTATCTCACTTGTATTAGACGTCATTTGTCATTCATTGTGTTATTACAACCAGACAAAATCCAACAGAAAAAATATTCATACTTTAATAACATGCATCACCATATTTAATAGTTCAAATCTATTACTGACTGTAAAATAATCATTAAAATGCAATTGGGTAATTTTCAATTAGAGATATCAATTTATTTAAAATTGGTGGGTAACGATGGGATTAAGCATCAGGTGACGTAATAGAGAAATTAATTTTATGAAATTGTGGACTCTTTGAACGTATCTCATGTAATGGATATAACAAGGGGAAATTTGGGAAGTTAAGCTGGTCGTTAAGAATATACATTGAATTTAATTAAGCTTCGTTTATTGAGTTATACAGAGTTTCAATAAAATATATAAGATATCATAAAAAATATTTGATGTATACTTCTCTTAATGAAATGTAAAAATCAACGGAAAAAATAAGTTAAATAAATAGTTCTGACGATGGCGTGAGTCGAAATAGCTATCAACTGTGTCTTAAAAATCAATACTTTTGTAGAACTAAAATACATTGCTAATTTTTTTCACCGTGTGAAAAAACAAGCTGTCATTAAAACTTCTTTTAGCACTTGTGTGAAAACGTGGATTTATTGTTGTTTTATTTTAAGCGCTTCAAATGCGTAAGAAAGTGATAATCTTAAATTATATTAGACTTACTCTTAACACGATAACATTTGTCCTGTTTAAATAATACACTAAAATTATGCTGTTAGAGAAAGTCAATAGTCAAAGTCAAAATGTGTGCGATGACGTGAACTGACCACCGAAAACATGCGATTTAACGCCTTTAAGCGCCTTCCTTTGGGACTATCTTAAATGAAAAGTCCTTGAAAATAAACCGCAAGCAATAAGCGCCCTCAAAGTCAACGTAACAAACGTCATCCAACGAATTCAACCAGATTTATGCGACAAAGTTATTTCAAATTGAACCATTCGAGTACGTGCCACCTAGAAAATTCGCGGCGGGCATTTGAACGACGTTATGTCTCATAAAATATACTAGCAAACAAAAAAATGGGTGGACATCTCAAACACAACTTGTTTTATTTACATTTGAACACATTTAGAGCGACCATATTGAAGCACCCTACAGAATTATGTTTTAATTCATTAATGACTTAAAAAGGTATTGTATTTAAATAATATTATAAAACACAATTCTTTGTATTATTTCAGTTTTTCCAGATCATGTCCAGTTCCGTTCATCGCGAGTATCCAATCGGTACAATACAAATAAAAACATTTTTATTTTATCAAGTTTGCATAAATAATGGTTTATCAATTAAGAAAATGATATACTGGTATTCAAACAAAATTTATGTTAGTGAAGTAAGATAGTATACAAATAAAATAACTGTCAAAAAGCAAATTAATATGAAAACATTAGAATTTTTTTTTAAATAATTATTAAAAAAATTGAATTGTTGAAACTTGATTTTGAAACTGCATTAAGCACAATAGATATCAACTATCACAAATAATTCTTAACGAACAAACTAATATATATTGATCACCATTGCTTAACCCGCTACGGAGGGCCGTTTTGTTTCCATAATGGATCATTTCCGTGCCATATGTAAACTTATAGATATAGCCGCCTTTCAGTTTTATTTACAATTTTTAGATTTATTGCGAGCAAGAAACAAGCTAGGTCGTTAAAACAGGACAGAAGATGTATTGTGTACCTTTTCTATATATGGATAAGCAAATGTTCGTTTAAGCATAGTTCTGACGATGGCGTGAACCAAAATAGCTATCAACTATATCTTAAAAAATACTAATTTTGTAGAACTAAAAAATGTTGCTATTTTTTTCATCGTGTCATAATTTATTGTAAAATATCATAATCAGTTGTACGGTTCAATTATTAAAATTGATAACGTTGTGAATATTTTTGATAAAATAATCGATTCAACGCAAACTTGTATCGAAAACTTCCTCGGCACGAAGAGACAAAATATATATCAGCTGTAAAGAGTTCCTGTTAAACCAAATAAACAATGAATGTTGAATATTTTGTTTGTATACTTATCTTTCTCACGTTCGAAATGTATGTGTACAGAACCCGTTGCCGGATTAGTGGGCCATGGTTTCGAGAGGTCGATTGGAGGGCATGGTCCAAATCTCCGAGGTCCAACTAAATTTTCTTTGAAACATTCGTCGAAATACTGTGGGTACGTATGCGTGTACAGGTATACACAACCGAGGGTTCAGTTTTCACCTACGTGCGCAGACCTTTGCGGACCTCAGCACGTGTACCTAAGTGCTTTGTACCTACTGATCTAGTGCCTTCATAGTCCGGCCGAGTCCGGTCCAGGAGGAGGGGTCGGGAAGGCCCGCAGCTTGACCTTCCGCGCAGGGGCGAATTTGAACCGGTTATTTTTTTGTTAGTATTATCTTCGCCCTACCAAGACTATTAAATGTTTAAGAAGGTGTTTGGGAGAAATTTCGCTAAATACACACAAAAAACAAGACGTTTTTCGTAATAATTGAGTTTCTTTGTCCGTGTCCCGAATTTGATAATTTTATGCGTCGATTTATCGGAAATACTATTTGTGTTTTTGAGTATGGGCATTTTTTATGTCACGTCTCCTAGTGCAGAATTCAATTAGTTTAATATGAATTGACTTAATTGCAATCAACTGTTTTTAATAATTAATTTTTCACCAATATTGCTTTGTACAATGGAAAAATAGCAATGTGCTTTACAATAGTTTAGTAGGTATATAGCTGATGGCTATTTCGACTTATACTCTCATCAGAACTATGCTTAAACGTCAATTTACTTATCTATATACAGTGGGGTAGGAAAGGTAGACAATACAACTTCTCGTCTATTCTAACATCCCAGTTTAATATTTGAATACTTAAATGTGGCAAAAAATAATTTATGTATTTCTAGAAGTGAGAGTAAATATGGGTTTATTTTTTAATTGCATGGGAATAAATAAAAATTAAAAATGACTTAGTGTTTTGCTAAGATGATTTATTTAAAAAAAGCGTTAACCTACAGTAATAGTCTGCGAAGCCGTGATATATTTTTAATTGTTTTTTCAATAAGAGTGTCGTTGGATTGCTGATATTTATTAATTCATAATTGTTCCAATACATTTAGGCTAGGGCCTTTACTAAAAAGATGTAAAAATCGGGCACTGAGATTAAATTTAAATTTTATGGTTTTACAAATTGTGAATCTGTTTTTTTATAATCAAATGATCTTATATTTTCATTGGCCCGAGTCGATATACTCCTGCCTATTTGTCCTATGTATATCGATTCGCACAAGTCGCAGGACATCTTGTAGATACCGCTTCTGTTTCAACAATTCAATATTTTTACCGCTATTTAATCGTTTTAACGCCATATCTGAGAAAGACGTAAACAAATATCTGATTGCTCTATTAGAAGACATGTGGTATATAAAATATAATACACACGTCACAAAATGTTTTGTAGCTCTTTTCAATGAAATGTTAACTAGCTGAAAGGTCACACAATTCATCCCTGGTAACGACTAAGCAATAGGGCGGTCGACGCAGTATATTTGTGTGGGTGCGCTTAGGGCCTCGGGGCCTAATCCGCCCCTATCAAGGGAGCAGAAAGCAAAGAACAAGTTTAGTGTTTCAATTAGAACCCTACTAAACTAATCACCGATTGATACAGACAGTTATAACTAAGTAGTCATTTGATATTATAATATGCCTTAATTATCGGTGTACGTTTACCTTAACACACATTTTGTGGTGGATATAAAACAGCCGCATTTGAAATATATAAATAAGTTTTGTATTAAATAATACGCCCGGTTATAAAAGGTCGAGTCGTTTTATGAAACGGTGTTCAGGAGCTTTAATTGGCATGCAGCTATAAAAACAAAATTTCACTTAAATTTTTTTTTTTTATATACATATGATACAAACGAGTGACTGATAACGAATATTGACGTTAACTCTACAAAAGCGGCAGAAGGGAATATTGGTAAATTTATTTATTTGGTACATATGTATACTTAAAAAATAAAATTTACAAGATTTTTGGTTTTGCAACGTTAAAAAGATTTTTTATCCGTCCAATGCTAACGACTGTTCGGTGTGTCGCATACATACTATTTCAGTTAAAATCAAGGAAATAAACCAAGGTAAAGCAAAATTAACTTTAACGCTCTAAAAGTGAGCATTCGTTAGACTCACTCTCGTTCACGTGGATTTTGTTGACATGGTCTTGAATTTAATAAATTTAATGACGAATATTATCTTATATGTATAAATACCTGGAACCATCTGACCATTAAGCAGTGCTTTCATCATTTAATACGTGGCAAGCTCCACCACAATATTATCCTTTTTAAGAGTAAACCTTCTTCGTAGAAAATTAATATATATATATATAAAAATTAACTGAAATTATATAATATAACGATCGGGACCGATTTGGCTCATCACTAGTGTAATCAAATCAGCCGATAATGTTAGTGATGATCGAAATCGGGTTCCAATATCATTTTGTAAATTTGTAGAAATAATTACACAAAAAGCTTTTCAATAAATGAATTGGCATTTACTTTAAAATACTTAATTATAGCATAGTTCTGATGAAGATGTAAGCCGAAATAGCTATCACCTATATAAATTTTGTAGAACTACATTACATTGCTATTTTTTCACCGTGTTACAAACTATTAATTTAAATATAACATTATTTTAAATAATAAAACACAATTTTTATTATAGTCTTTCCACAACTTTATACTGTTAAAATCAAGGATGGTTTCGGTCACAATTTCAATGTTTTTTATCAACATATAAATACATTTTATTTGGAAAGGGTCGCAATCAATTAAAAAAAATGTTTGAATATAAAGTGTTTTTAATCTACAAAAACATTTGTATCTTATACAATATACATTTACCAAAAGATTCTGATTTTTACGATTTAATAAAACAAATGATTGTAAACGCTGTAAACAGTAATTTCAAAACCAAACGACTTTTTTTGAACGGCATGAAAATGTACATGAATATATATTTGCTTTGTATTGCTTCTATCGTCTAAGAACGTTAAATAAAAACGAAGAAAGAAGGCGGCTTTTTTTTCAATAATATTATTTATCAGAATGTATGAATACACAATTTTTTTATTGATTTTTATTATTTAAGTCTTCTAGAATTGATAATGTCAAATGATGATGCGTGATGGAATTTAAATATCAAGTTTGAATAGTTGAGCCTGTGTTCATTTCCGCATGTATCACAAACATAAAAAAAACAGAAATTGAACAAGATAAATTTAGATTTTTACCAAAAAAGCCACAAAAACAGACTATTTCGAGAAATTTGAATATTTTCACCGCTGATTTTTCAATTATATATATATATGTTCATTGAAATGGCATTAATTTGACGGAAATCCATTTTATCAAAGTAAAAATATTAAATAATTTAGTTCTAGACATTTTTTATAATGGTTTTTTATAACTAAGTTCTTACGTAAAATTTGTAAATTTTGTGTTGTTTCATTAAATAAGATTCTTTAACATCCTTGAAATAGTTTTGTACTCGATAAGACAGGTATCAAATTTTAACGTACATAATGCTGTAAATCGTTGATGTTGTGCTTTCGTTTGAAACGTCGCATATTGGATGGCGTACGTATGCTATACCGCGTGCTGTATGTGAGCGGTACAGTATCCTCGTTACATAAACGTGTACAGTGTGATTCCTATGCGGCGTGCAGGATATGCTCCGTGCGACTTCTCGTCGTAGCTACGACTAGTAGCGTAGAGCCATCCGCTACGGCGTAGAGGTCGTGGTGGAAAATATTTCACATTACTTTAGTATTCGAGTCTACTCTTGAAATTCCTGGGAGATATGTTGATTAATATTTCGGGTGGTAGCATTATTTGGATCGATAATTGAAATTCATAGAGCAAAAATTTTCGATATTGTATTCAAATAATTCTCGTGATGTTAAATAAATGAACTCTTGATATTACAATAAGAAAAATATTCTCATTTTTGTGTAAAGTACTCAAAGGTTTACCCACCACATATCGTAACGGCTTCACATTCTGGGTGCATTCAGCACCGTAACAACGTTATCCGCGTTTCATTTTTTTAGTAAGAATTCATAATGAGAACAAACTCAATAATTAGATGAAGTGTGCTGTAGTATTTAACAAAGAGTAAAATAATTGTTTTAATTAAATATATTATAAAAAGTTTTTGAGTCATTTAGAAAAAAAATATTACTTGAAAACTATATAATATATTTAAATTATGAATAGTTTGAAACGGTTCGCCGTCTCTGTCGCAAAGCCGGCTGACTACCCGCGAGACATTGGCGTTCTTCGCCTAGCGAATCGCACGCGGGCGGCGAGTTAAGGGGGCGCCGGACCGCGGTCCGAGTCTACTTGACGGCGGGGGTGCTCGATTCGCAGAAGTGGGGTCAGGGTGGCCGGCCAGGGGTATTTCGCGAGGGTGGGGTGACACGCGCGCCGCGGGCACAGCACATCCTGTCGCTGGTCGTCGTTGGTGATGAGATTTTCAAAATGTGGGGGAATCAAATGTTGTGTAATGGCAATAATAAAATTTAATTAAAAACAATGACGACAGGTTGAGGGGGAGACCGAGGGAGGTTTCGATGTTATGATTACTCTTCGAATGACCTTTGTTTCCAATCGAGATGATATAATGTTTGACATCTAATATTGTTATCGACCTAATTTGATTTCCTGACAATTGTAAAAATATCAAAGTTATGCCAACCAATATGAACAAAGCTTTATTCGACTGAGATACGTTGAAAATGACTGTATAATAAATAAGCTATGGAAACCCGTAGAACAGTAGTTGTCACGTTGAATTTCACTGTGACTGCATTATAAACATTATCAGTCATATGGAAATGTCTCATGACCGCTCCGGTACAAATTAATTTGAATATATATATTGAGATATCAATATTTACTAAAAAAATTCTCCGGTGACCTTACATGTGAACCACTGCTCTAAAGAGATTCAGCTTTACTCGCCTTTTTTTGAAGATTCCAACCCTCAACTTCACTGGAGGTGAAGGTATCTGACTTGTCATAGAATGAAAAAAATCAACTGCAAGTTACAGAAAAGCTAAAGGTATCACGTGCTGGTCATACGCTTTGCATATTGTATTCATGGTCAAAAATAAAAGCCTTCACGATATTTAATTATTTCAGAGGTAGTTAAAGAAATAAGCCTACTTTTTATCGAATATAAAATGTTGAATAGAGATTGTAATCCAAGCCCCGACTTAAAATTACTGGACGAGATAATTCGTTGATGACTTCAATGGTTTTGCTGCCAAGCTCTATGAACTTGTCTCGTTAGTGAATAGACCAATATGCAAACGTGGTACTGTAAATCAAAATGCTGAACATCTATATGAGCTGGATAAAACTGTGCTAGTCGGTACAAACTTCTACTGGACCGATCGGCTTCGCTTATTTAGTGGCGAAAAACGCAAATTAACAGAGCTATAAGACCTGAATTGTTTGTTGTATTTTTCACTCATTTTAGTGCGTTCACATTAAATATTGGTTGGTGGCACCAAGAATAACTGTAAATACATTTAAAAATTCTTAAGTCGCTGGATACTGTCGTATTAAATTAGAGGATGCGAAAGCAGTGCTGGGTGGAAGAGGAAAAAAGAGATAGTTAAAAACAATTAACCGGTTAACTGCCAAAAGCGTCTTAAGACGCATGATTTTCTGTGAACGGAGCGCCGCTCATACAAAAATTACGTCTTAAGACGCGCCGTTTTAACAACCTTGACCTTGTTTTTTTGACAACCCTGCACCATGAACAATTAATTTTATGATTATGGATAAATGACTGCACGACCGGCGCGCTCTTCATTTATTTGGTAAGTTTTATAAATAAACTTTATTACACTTTCAATAACGATATGTTTAGAAGGTTTAATTTTTTTCGAAAAATTCGCGACGTGCTGGGTACCGCCATACATGTACCTGCCGGCAGTTAACCGGTTAAGTGACTGACTGCACTCAATTTTTAATAACTAAATCTGTATGCAAATTTTTAGGAACACACAAGATATTCAATGAGTTTGAATCCATAACAAATGTTGTTTTTTATATTCAATTTGTAGACCATCAACTTTTGTAAGAACTTTATTTTGTCGGTCGCAAATTCATTTTTCTATATACACTGTAAGGACATTTTTAAAAAGTCAATAATCTTTATAACGTATACTTATAAAAACTTTAAACTTTTAAATCATACGGACAGCATGCAGACTCAAGACCTTGATGGCATTTTAATTGTTTTGTGACCCACGCTGCCCATTTTATCACACAGATGCAATAGAAATTACGGACAGTAAACAGTTTACATCGCTTATAGACCCTAAAACTAGAAGTCAAATATATTTTAGGTGATTAAAAAAAAATCTACTAATTTGACATCGATTATGTTGACATGCAAGTTCGGAAAAGACAATCTTATAAATATTACAGCCTAATTTTGAACTATCAGTAAAGTTTACAATTCCAATTTGCATTTTATTTATTTAAATATATACAGACCCTAATAATAGACGATGAATACGTATCAGAAATAATTTCAATTATTACTGATTTCATTAAAATAATTTTTGAGAAGGTAGCTTTAACACCACTACAGTAAAATAAATGACTTTGCGATGAGAGGTTTTTCACAATAATCCACTGCTATTTAAATATGATTAGTTAATTTATGACATCGACTGAAGGTGCTTGATAGAATTTCAGTATCAAATTGGAATTATTACAACTTTGTACGATTCCACATGCTTTGTCACTAACGACCCGGGACAATTTGTCAGAACATTTGTCAGTTCTGTTGCATCAGTGTGATAGAATGCCAGAAGATGCCGAAAGGTGAAACCCGGGTCGTTAGTGACAAAGCATGTGGAGTCGTACAAAGTTGAAACAATTCAAATTTATTGTTAGTTCATTTAAAACAATACGAAAAATTTATTTAAAAAATATCAAATTTTGATAAGGAATCAGTTTTTTTTAGAGTAACGATTGTTTTGGTTTTGGGAATATTTCGAAATTATTCGGTGCTGAAGCACATATATTCTTTATTCTGATATGAGAATTTTTAAAAATATAGAGAAATGAGAAGAAAATCGTTTGTCAAAAAACTGTTTTATATTCGCTTATAATTGTGCTGCGAATAGACCAAGGAAATATATATTATATAAATTGGAAAAGCCTCTTCACAGTTTCAGGGTCTTTCGGCAAGCCTTCTCAGCAATCTACCCTTATCCGTTCGCCCACTAAATTCCGCTAGGCCCAACCCCTCTCCCCCGCGCGGCCCCGAGGCCAGGTTAGGTTAGGTTAACTCGGGGAAACTTGTCCCTATACATTTAGCGATGTACACCGTGACAAAGAGATAATCGTCACCATGCTTTACACCATACTCTTGAAGAATGTAAGCGACGTATGCCTTCTCACAATCCCATACGTTTTTCATCCAGTCGAAAAACATTAAACAAATATTCCAAAATGTACCGTGACCAACTTAAAGTTTCTTAAAATTTTAATTGTTAAAACTGTGCATATTACATTTCGGCACGTTTGCTGGCTTAATATTCAAACATCATCAGGTGTTCTATCACGCTGATACAATAGAACTAATAGATTGTTTTGATTGAATCGCCATTTAATTGGTAGAAATCCATTATAACACGGTGAAACATAGCAATTTATTTTAGTCCCACAAAAGTTTTTTTTAAGTAAAAAATTCTTTTGTAGAACCAAAATACATTGCTTTTTTTCAACGTGTGATAGATTGTAGTTCTTGATAAAATCACACTTTTTTACTGTTTACACAATATATTTTATGACCAGAGCCGAATTCGCTTAGCACAAGCACTCATCATCATGTTTCCGATCTGAATAATATAAAATTGTGTTTATAAGCCAGCATTGCCCGCGATGAGCGAAACCGGTCTTGATTATATAATAAAATATATTGCGGAAATAATACTGAAAATGTGTTCTTTATAATATTATTTAAAGTTTCCATCAAGAAGTGGCAGTTAACACGTTAAAAGTGTATTGTATATTACTCAAATCGCGACTGTTATCGTACAATAAAAATGAAAACACGAAAAATCATTTAAATTAATAATAACGAGTATTGTCAATTGACATCAATCGGTTGAATTGTATTGATTGAATTGGCATTCACTTGGTAGAACTCCATTGTAACGCGGTGAAAAAAATCATAGCACGCCATCATAGTTCTGACGATGGCCCGAGCCGAAATAGCTATCAACTATATTTTTTAAAAATAATTTAGTCGATCTAAAGTATATTGGTGTTTTCTTCACCGTGTTAACTGATATTAATTTGATTATGTTGATAATGCTCGCGATGAAAGAAACCGTTCTGGATTTGAATAAAAAAAGATTGTTGAAAAAATAATTATTATCGTCTTGTTTTGTTCAAAGGGAATGTCTAGTACCTGTAAAAGATGGTCATAAAACGTGATTTTTTCCTTTTCGCTTATTGCGAAAGGCCACATACTGCCGCGGGCACACTGTACCTGCGACCCTTGAAGTACCCTCAAATCCTAAGCCCGACTTGTTTTGAACCTAACACCCCCTTCTTCTTCTTATTCGTCGATCTTCACCTACGCATCGCTGGCGTCGGATTTAAAATGGGGCGTAGAGGCGATCCGGCCGCTAGCTCACTTTCCTTTGTTTAAATTATAGTCGACCACCTCGACACTGAAATCGCCTCTATTCATCAATTACTGAATGTCTATAATAGCATTGTTTTGTATACCCCGCACGTTATGTTATCACAGAAGAGAGATTAGTGAGCCGAATTCAATGTTTGTTCCAATATTTTTGTTACTCGCTGAAAAAATAGCAATATATTTCAGATACGAGATATATCATAGTTGATAGCTCTTTCGGCTCACGCCATCGTCAATACAATACAACCGAATAGAACAGAAGATAGTACTGACGATTGCGTGAGCCAAAATAGCTATCAAATATATACAGTAAAACCTCGATTTTACATTTTCCAAGGGACCCTGAAAAAATAACGGTAATCGCGGGAAACGGTGAATGCGGGAAAGCTTCAAATAATAATAAACAAGTAAAATCGTAAAAACATTTATTTATTAGTTACTTGTACATACTGTATATAAATCTATTTTTTAAAAATTCGTTTATGTTAGTTTGCTTCTTTGTTATTTGGCACTTTAATCGGAACAAAGAATTGTTACTAAGCTTGCGGCTAAAAGTTTGTATGTACAGGAATCGTTATTACCATGAATTTTAAACAACTCTGCATTTGCACCATAAACAATAATACGCGTGTGGTGGATTTCACCCAAGAAATAGCACATGCGTCCAATGCGTTACGTCTAACATGTACAGCGGATTCCAAAGTGTCTAGACATAACACCTGCACTCGGCGGTGTCAAACTTGCTTGCCGAGATATGGAGAAATATGGAATAAAAACGGTCAATCGGGATAATATTTGTGACGGGACCAAAATATTTAGACGGTTTATCGAGGAAATCGGGGAATCGGGAAACGGTCAATGCGGGATTATTTAACATTGTTCTTATGGGAGTTTGACGGGACCACAAAAAATCAGCGTTCCAGCCGGGAAAACGTATTATGCGAGAACGGTTGATCGAGGTTCCACTGTATTATAAAAAAAAATGTAGAACTAAAATATATTGATATTTTTTCACCGTGTTTTAATGGAGTTCTGCCAAGTAAATGCCAATTCAATCAATAAACTAATATTTTTAATTTGAATATTATATATAAATTTGATCAAATTTTTAATATTGTGAAATCTTATATATTTAAAAATGAATGTTTGTTTGTATGTTCGTTTCGTATGTGTTCGTTCCTATATCGTTAATTCGACGGTAATCAAACTTTGGTGGATTATTGTGCACATACCCGCAAAGGTTATTGGATTGCTATATATTGATACACTTGACTATGTGGATATGCTACTCACATGGAAGGCTCACGTGGCCTGCTCATGAGTCGTCGAAACCTTCCGATTTATTCCTGTACACAGCAGATAGATAAACAAAAAATATTCAATTTGAATTGTCACAACTTTGTACGATTCCACAGGTTTTGTCACTAACGACCCGGGTTTCGCCTTTCGGCATCATCAGTTCTGTTAAATCCGTGTGCTAGAATGCCTACAAAGTTGTAAAAATTCGAGTTTTATATTGAAATTCCATCAAGCACCTTCAGTCGATATCATAAATTAAAAATATATTTTTTATTCAAAAGCACTTCGATGGACAGAATTATAACAGAACACTTTCTTTGTTTGAATGGCACTGCAACGCATGCCGGGCTTTCGCTAATATTTAAATAATAAAAACATATCATCTAGTAAAAGGTCCGCCAAATAACTTTTTGTTTTTGAAAATGCTATAAAAAAAAAAACTACTAATATTTTTCGAATTTCTTTTTTTATTTGAAAGTACAATCCTTCCGGTTAATAATGGAAAATAATTTCATTCAAATGGCTGCCTCGGCTGGCCATGCAGTAGCCTACACGATCGGTCCAATTTTTAAGCACATTATCGATTGTGTGCAGCTGTATTTCACCAATGGCTTCACGAATATTGTCCTTTAAAGCGTCAATTGTCTCTGGCTTGTCGGCGTAACACTTATCTTTGAGGGAACCCCACAAATAATAGTCCAACGGTGTCAAATCGCAGCTCCGAGGTGGCCAAACGACATCAGCTCTGCGGCTGATAATGCGATCTTCAAAAACAGGGCGCAAAACATCGAGTGTAGCTTCGGCTGTGTGGCACGTAGCGCCGTCCTGTTGAAACCAAATGTTGCCAATATCCTCCTCTTCAATTTTTGTGAACAAAAATTCGTTCAGCATGGTCCGATAACGATCGCCATTGACTGTAACGGCCACTCATTGCTCATTTTCGAAGAAAAATGGCCCAATTATGCCTCTGGACCAAAATCCGCACCAAACAGTGACTCGTTTTGGGTGTACCGGCTTTTCAATGTATGCGTGCGGGTTTTCTGTGCCCCAAATGCGACAATTTTGCTTGTTTACATACCCGCCAAGATCAAAATGAGCTTCATACGAAAAGATGATTTTTTTGGCAAAATCGGCATCTTCTGTAAGTCGATCCCAGGCCCACTCAGCGAAGCGAAAACGCATTGGATGGTCAGTTGGCTTCAACTCCTGAACCAATTGGACTTTGTATGGCGTCATACCAAGGTCTTTATGCAAAATTCGTCTCAGTGATGTCTCCGAAATGTTCAATTGTTGAGAACGACGGTGAATTGATGTTGATGGCGCTTCACGCACACTTTCTGCCACAGCATCAATATTCTCGGGTGTACGCACTGTTTTTGGCTTTTCACGCTTTGGTTTATCGATGAGGATGCCAGTTTCTTTCACTTTTTTCACAAGATAACGAACATACGGAGCTGACGGTGCTTCTCTTCTTCCAAAATCCGTACGCAATTTTCGCACACATTCTGCAACATTACCATGATTTTCAAAGTAATGTCGCAATATTTCCCAGCGTTGTTCAAGCGTATACACAACCATATTCGTTCAGCGGAAGGATAAAACTAATTATCTGTCAAATCAAACATGAGCTAAGTGTTACTATTCACGAAATAAGCACTAGTTAAAAAAAAAAACTTTAGATGGCGGACCCTATATTAATTCCTAAATTTATTTTTATAAAATATCTAGACCAGTTTCGCTTATTAGGAACATTATTAATAAATATATATATATATATATTATTCAAACTTACTAATTTGATCCCAATGCCATATTATTCACATTCGGGTGGATTTTTTAGTTTTATATTTTTTGAGCTATAATCTATGTAGGGCATCGAAAATTTTGCGGAATAAATAAGGTTTTTTTTAATTTTTTTGTGTGGCAGCCCTAAAACAATGAACTTGAAGTTTTTTAAACTTTTGTATATAAACTTATTTAATGATTTTCCGTCTAATATATATTGTTGGGATAAAACAAAGTTATATATATTATATCAAATTATTTACTAATTGCATGATTAACTTTCAGCGGAAACTTAACGAGGTCACATAAGCCTTCTTGCTAAATGTTACGTCTATCGTCAATTCTTGACTTTTTCTCACATTTCCCGAATATTTAATTATAATACTTCCGTTGTATAAAAACATACTAAATCAGCAAAACCATTATGATTTTTTTTTACCGAATAGCTTTTAAAGTGATAATTGTCACTTCTTGTTTGAAGTGCATCATATTTGAATTTTTCTATTTTAAATTGAAGTTCTTAAGCATTTACTTCAAATGAAGCGTTGTAACAATTGGTTTTGTATGTTACATAACATATATTGAACATTGAATTAATGTTATGATTATTCGGGAAGACACTATATAATATTGCAGATATTGCTTACCCTAAATACTTGATGGAACATATCGTAACAATCTGTTGAATGAACGTAGCGGATTTATGACTGCAATATTGTTGTGCGTAATTAAGGATGTATGTTGATTTACGTTGTGTGCTATATTTTTGATGGAAAATGCATTTATAATCTGCGAAAAAAGACTTATTTTACAAGCATTTATCTGCACTGAACGTTTCATAGTTGGTTACAGAGGTCAATCATGAATACTTTAAGTGTTATGTTATTAAATAAAGTTTCTAGATTATTTATCTTTTTGAAAATATTTAAGAAAGTTATTGATTTGACGAACAGTAAAAGTGCCAATAATAAATGAGACGTATTATGATAAACAATACTTGAATCTTCGTGTGCTTTTTTTAAACTATATATGGAAGGTTTGCTAATTATTATTTTTTTAGAATATGTTTTCCTTTAACTAAATTTAATATCTTATTCAATTTCGTTGTTATTTCTTGGCGGAGAGGCATTAAATAATATACATACAAATTTAAATACTGTCTCGTGCTCTTATAATGCAATGGTCTGGACCAGTTTCGCTCATCGTGATTATTATCAACTGTGTAACAATGAGTTTTATTTATTTTAGTACAATGTCTTTTCGAAACGGCGTGACAGTTACACTTTAAAATTGAAAAAAAAATAAAATACTTTTTAAACAAAATAATGTGAAAAAATATAATTTGAAGCTTTTCCGTATTTGTCAGTTTCCGCATTATGATAAAATATTTACTGACGAGCGAAAACGTTTCTGATCCTAATAACACAAAACAGTGGAAATAACATTAAATATTGTGTTAAATAATTTACATTAATTTAATACATTTAATTTGTTAAATGCTTTACAGTGTGTTCTGCCATTCTTGATAACGTTAAACTGTATGTTCTTGATAATTTTGTTTGATGAATTGTGATTCGAAAGTGTAGTCCCGGTCTAGCAATAGAGATGCCACATGGAAGGACTTTTATAAATTTCAAGGATATAGCTATGAATCTCGACATATTTCGCGTGCATACTATATACTTGCTTGCTTGTTTATTTACAATGTTTTTTTTTTACGGTGCAAAAGCAATAATTTGAATTAATTAGTAATGTATGTAAATTAACTTATGATATCGACTGAAAGTGTTTACATTTAAGCACAAATTTCAAGCATGTTCTGGATTTTTTATGGATGATGATGAAAAAAATGTTGTACTAGTTGAAACAATTAAAAATTTGTATGTGTTCATATACGACTTAATTATTTAGTACACCGTGACCCAGAAGAATGAAATCGACAAATTTTCTTACACGCCTACGACATATTGTTATTGCGAAAAAGAATCCTTTTCTAGACCTGGGATTCATCCAGGTAGAAAGTTTTTATCTAATCGGTGTTCTCAGGTAGCACAAACGAGTATTTATGTGTGCGTTCGCGCGCGCGTGTGAGTGTGCGTTTACGAACAGTGTGGAATATATTGTGAAGGCTAGCGCGAATCTCATGCGGCACCTTTCGCCGCTTGTTTAAATTCCCGCCCATCCTTATCTGCGCCGCCCACGGCCGCCCGCCTCGCCCAGTGCGGCCCTGAGCGTCCGTTTGGTCAGCGGCGGCAATTTGCCTAAGATAGCGAGCTCTGCCTGCCATCGCAGAATTGCGGGTCGGCGACAGATCCGCATCGACGGCGTATTTATTAACATATAAAGAAAATAATCTAATTTTTAACTTATTAAATGCATGCGTTCATACAGAATTGATCGCGGAGATAAACCGATCAGAGAAAATTTTATTCTAAGATAAATTTTCGCATTGATTTTTTTTTGTTATAGATACATTTTTTATAAAATTCAAATCCGATCTCAATGTGGAGCAGAATTTCAACGTGTGTTTTTCTACATGAACTGCTTGTTGCTCTGTTGCTCAGTTGCTCATTAATCGTTTTACAAAACGGATCGAGATATAATCTATGATATCGACTGAAGGTGCTTGATGGAATTTCAATATCAAATTTGAATTGTTACAACTTTGCGCGATTCCACATGTTTTGTCACTAATGACCCGGGTTTCGCATTTCGGCATCTTCAGGCATTATATCACACAGATGCAACAAAACTGACGTAAAATAAACTGTTGGCATTATTTATATACCAAAGTTATTAATTACAGGAAAACACTTACTCCAAGGCAAGCAGTAAATTACAGCTAAAGTTAATTTAATAATTGAAATCTAATAATAATTAATACAATTGCCTGTGATAATTTTCATTTATCAAATGAATCGAGACATGAAAGACGGGGATAACTTAGTCACTCTACGCCTTGTTTCACTCCCAATGAAAAACACATTACTTGCTAATTAAGTTACTTTAACAGGTTTTTTGACGTGACAACGTCTTATAAATCGATGAACGCCCGCTGCACGCACGAAAAAACATGACTCATTGTCCCGTTTGTCGCGTTACGCCTAAGGCAAGCGTGCGAGCGAGAGCGCGGATAAGCGATAGAGAGGCACGATCGGCCTACCTTTCGGATTGTGCCGCATCTATCTCTCTTCCACTCGATTGGTCGATGCGTCTGAGTAGAAAAGAGACAGCGGCAGCACACAACTTATACACCTACAGTACCTACACGTGATCTGTTTACAACTGTTTATAAAGTGAAGTGAAATGTTAATGTGGTTTTCATTGTTTATATTACAACAACAATTGCGGCAATAAAGGTAATTAATTCTTGCATATTAAAAATCTGATTAACGTATAACAAATATACTTTTATAGTATAACACAGATTGGAAGACGTTAAATATCACACATGTATAAAAGTTGTAAATAAATTGCTAAATGCACATTGTTACTTGTAAATAAACTGTTCATCAAAGTAATAAACATATTTGAATTAATGAGTGCGAATAAAATATATCAATAAAAAATTGTAGATTTCATTTCACTCCTTCTTCGTATCCATACAAAATAATGGTAATTCAATAAAAATGATTCCATTTTATTCATAAAAGTATGCAATCATTTCATCAATGTTTTCTTATGACGTTGTCACGTTAAACTATCGTCCGTAAACCGACTTTACAGACAACCAATTTTTTTTCTACAGGAACTGTTTGTTAGTCAGTTTATCAAAGACAATCAGGATATAAAGTAAAGAACTAGAATAAGAATAGTGGACGGCTACGTAGCTTTCGCTAGTTCGTTTCTAAGAATCAAAAGGTCGGTATGGAATTTTTAAACATTACAAACACGTTCCGACGAGGGCATATGCCAAAATAGCTATCAAAGATGTATAATATAATTTTTGTAGCGCTTACATATTTTCCTGTTATTTCCTGCCTGTGAGATCCGTCACAGAGGCCGAAGAAGCTGTCACGTCAAATTAATTGGGAAGCACTGATGTAGATCACTGCACCACAGAATCAACAATTTTTTTTATATAAAATGAACATTATATTTTATAAAAAATTTAAATAAAGTCTTGCGATGAATCGTCTTTTTATGCGACGAATTTGCTGTTAATTTTCTCCTACATTATTTTTTTGCGGACCAGGCAACCCCTTTTCCTCGAATTCTAAGTGTCTATACTTAGAATTTTGGCGATCGATATTTTCTATACAAAATCATAAAGTTATGATATTTGATTTTCATCAAGTGTATCGCGTTAAATCTACATAAAGTGTCGCTTAGAAAAATATTAAAGAGTAGGCTTATATCATTTCTCACAGTTGTATTTTATATAGCAATGAGTGAATTTACAAGTAAATAAAACAAAACTTCATGGAGAATATTCGTATAGAGAAGTTGAAAGGACTCTATTTTTCTTTCTAAAAACTTTCTTGAAAGTTGATTTATATACATGAAAAAATGTAGCATTAAGTAAAAGTTTTCATTACACTAGGGTAGGGTAACAGATACAGCTGTTAGCCGACCGTCAGTGGTGAGATACCGTCATTAAAAAAATACAATAAATAGATATTTAAAATCGTAAATGGTTTTCTATTAATCCATAAATGTCATCAGTATGTATTATATTTATTACAGTTTTATTCCTGACATTTTAGAATCCACCTTTTATCACTCCATTTTTTTTATATCAACGGCGAGGGTAAGGAATATTTTAGATAATTTTGTTGTGAGTAATAAGATAGTTGCACAGAAACAGGCAAGTGGCAGATCACTGTTGTGGATAAAAAAAAATGTTTGTTTTGTTACCATCATGTTTCATTTTATGTAATATAAATACGAAAAAAAAACAATTAAAATCATATTGATTGAATTATCACTTACTTGGTAGAACTTCATTATAACATGGTGAAAAAATTGCAATGCATTTTAGTTGTATCAACTATATTAAAACTTTGTAGAACTAAAATACGTTACAATTTTTTCACCGTGTTGTAATTACAATCATATTTAAACTTCTGAATCTTTGCATATTTCTTTAATAATCAAATAAGTTAAATATGAAAAAAAATCAACGTGTTTAAATAGAAGCCATAACTGGCCTATTACTGTATCTGCTACCGTACATTCCCAAACAATGATTTGGTGTAATGTTGAAAGCTTACATAAAAGCTGCTTCCTTCGTTACTGGTCAGAATTAGCTTAACTCACTTTTCTGAATCCTAATGACATTTGTAAAAGAAAGGGAAAAAACCTAATACTCATATCAAGTTTCTAGTGTTGCCACATCTGGCCCTGGTTGACCCGCTGAGGCTGAATGTCGCGCGGGTGGTTGGGAAGACCTCCGACCCACCCTCCCGAAAGCTATGTCCGCCGAGCGCCGCGACGCCTTTGTCTCAGATTCGGCGCGGACCCAACAGTCGAGGACTCGAAACTGCGGTTTTGGAAACTATCTATAGGTACGCGCCGACCGGTGGAAGTGTACCCCGTCAAGGACACTTTGATCCTTTTGGGCGCCATTAATTTATACGCCGCCCTGTGCTAAGTTAATAAATAATTATTTTACTACCCTAAACCCCAAGGTGAACGTCGACTGTCTCGATTAATCTTCTACGCACCAGTCGATCATCAATCTTCCTTTGTCGATAGCTGACCACCAGAACTCGTATATCGATCGTGACATATTGATGACTCGTGACACAGTTCTGTAATAAAGTTGGCTTATGGTCGCCATCATTTATACTATCTTAACTATCCCATGTCCAAGGACAGAAATATCATATCCTCACTGTCCGCGGATCTTAAATACACATTTCAATATAAGTAATAAGCTTCTCATTATTGACATCCAGAAATGCCCTTTGAAGTCATTGTCGTCCGACTTTCTTAATAATTTAAATTTATTTTGTAATATATTCGATAAATCGTAACTTTGGCCTCAACATTTGATTGGGTAACGAAATTGATTGAATCTTTGGCATTTATTTAGTAGAATTCTATTATAACACGGTGAAAATGTAACAATTTGTTGTATTTCTACAAAAAATTAAGGTCTATAGTTGATAGCTATTTCAGCTTACGCCCTCATCACAGCCATATTTAAACGTTATTTACTTATCTATTTATAGCGGTGTATAAAAGTAACACAATACATATTCTCTTCTGTTCTAACATCTTAATTTTACATTGTTTCATTATCTTATATGCCCTTTAACCTGAATCGATATACTTCTGTCTGTCTGGTCGATGTATATCGATTCGCACAAGCCACACGAGTATAGATTTGCAATTTGCAAACCATAAACCGAAATAGTTGTCAACTATATATGTTATAAATTTTGTAGAACTAAAATATATTGTTATTTTTTCACCGCTTTATTAGCAGTGTTTGATACGTAAAAATTTCGGTCTAGTGAAGGATTGATTTACTATTATATGTATATATATAGTGATTTACAGAGTGAAGGATCATGTTCGCTTATCGTGAGCATTATCAACTGATGAGTGGTCTGTCTGTCTGAATATGTGTAATTTGATTTTTCAATTTGTTAATTTCGTGCTTGAGTATATGATCTGACCTTATAATTTTTTGGAACTAAAATACATTGCTTTTTTTAGCGTTTCGTACCAATAGCGTTTATTTAACCACTAGTGATATTCTATCCGAATCTTTCTGTCCTTACTTTGTTATTGAAAGATGGTATTGAGCAACTACACAGCAAGCAGTTTTCAAAGAAAAACATCTTCTAAAACACATCAATTAGGAAACCACGTGTTACAAATTAAGAGCGAACATGGATGCAAAAAAAAAACAATATTTATTTCTCTCGATTTGTAATTAACAACTACGATTATTTTAAAATAACAAAAACATAATAGTTAGCTTGGAAATTATTAGATTATAACAGTTATGTTTTTAGAGTGACATCTGTCAAATTTATTGTCAATGGTTTATTTAAGTACGGTAAAATACTATACAAGCATATGTGTAACGCGGTGACGTGTGTGATTTAATGCCCTTAGACTTCTTCCTTTGTGGCTATCTTGAATTGCAAGCTTTTGCAAATAATTGACGCCCTCAAAGTCAACATAACAAGCGCCATTCAACAAATTTAGTTTGATTTATGCGGCAGTCATTGAAAATTTGACCTACCGAATACGTGACAAGTCGCGGCGGATATTCGAATGGCGTTATATTTCACATTTAATGCCATAAAATATGATAGGAAATCTCAAACACAGCTTGAACTAAAGTTTACATTGATTTTAAGCGTCGTTATTGGAAGACCTATCATCTATTTTCTTTTTACTAAGAAATGACAGTTGATACTTCAAAAGTGAGCTGCAATAATTTATATATTGTTTAATTTGATGATATATCACAGTAGGTATAGGCGGCGCAAAATTTTTGTTTTCTTGTCCGGTTTTGTTTGTTTTTAAAGGATTCAATTTATCTTGCCGGCAAACACAAAGCTATGTAAATTTTATACACTCGTCCAGTGCCGCACTCGCCGGGCGCACAAAGAAAACAGGCGGCACTGCACGGAGCGCAAAATCACCCGAGCGTCTACATTATACTTACTTACCACTATTCCGGGCCGGTGGGGCCAAGTGTCCGCTGTCCGTCGTTGCGCGGACGTAAAAGCGGCGCGGGGCGGGGGGGTTTATTTTCGCGGCCCTGCGCCCCCCTGCTTTTAGAGCCGCAGTAAATTCAGGATAGGGTTGTGTGGGCGCAGAGGAAATAATGCGGATAAATATGTCAAGATCTTCTTTCTTTTTTTAAACTTTAGACACGATCTACCGCGCAAATAAAGGTAACGTTATCATACAAATACGGTTGATGGTTTGTAATTTATGATCTTGACTGAAGGTGCTTGATGGAATTTCGATCAATCAAATTTGAATTTTTTCGGGTCTATGCGGGTTTCGCCTTTCGGCATCTTCAGGCATTCTATCACACGGATGCAACAGAATACCTTCCGTGTGATGGAATGCCTGAAGACGCTAAAAGGCGAAACCCTGGTCGTTAGTGAGAAAATATGTGGAATCGTACAAAGTTGTAACAATTCAAATTCGGTACTAAAGAATCTTTCTCATTACAAAATTTAAAAAAAAAACTATTTATTTTATGTATCAGTTGATAATGCTCGCGATGGGCGTAACCAGTCCTGGTCACGAATTAAATTATTGAAATAAATATTGAATTTTATTATAATATTTAAAATATCATGCCTTTCCATCAAGAAGTGACAGTTAACACATTAAAAGTGATGAATAATGTATGTTTAAATAATAAAAACACAATTATATATATGCACTGTTTTCACCGTGTTGCATCACACGGCTTATTAGCAATTTATATTTGATATTGAAATTTCAACAAGCACCTTCAGTCGATATCATAAGTCTTTAGTACTACTTGAAAATCAAGCGTAGCTTAGTGAAATTATTTAAATTTTTTTATTGCATGTTGTATACCGAATGATAATTTGAGTATTGTAAAAGAGTAACCTAATGAATATGAGCTTTGTGAACAATCGTGCGAATTAAGTTGAGCGGTGCTTGGGGCAGCCCTCGGGAAGTCCCCTAAGGGCTCCGCGGTTACCGGGCAACTGCTGAATCCGACAAATGCCAACTGCCACCCCTGCCCTGCCACCGCGCTGACGAAACAAAGCCGACTTGATTATCTCAAAGCCGAGATCGAACTTTCAAGATGGAAATAATGGTTTTGCGTGAATTCGGAGTTCTGCGGTTATGGTATATTGGGGTTTTGATATCAAAAGTGGATCTGGTAATAACGAGATTTAATAATAAGCAAGACGCTCCTACGTAAGTTTGCCTACCTTGTTCACAGAACGCTATAATCTGTAAATATTTAAATAAGATTTAAAAATATTTATCGTTTATATTTACGATGGTGCCTCGATCTTAATTATGTTGTCGTTAATCGATTGCTTCAAAATACCATGTAAATCAATATGTATAGCAGTACGAATGATTCACTATCGACGCATTGGTCAAAAATTAATGGTTTTTTTTGTATTATTTACTTCATTTACACTTTTTTGCTTCTAAATTAACTTTATATAATGTCAATTGCGTGTATAGTATCTATGTACATATGTCATATTAGTTCAACGAAGACATAATTATTTTAGCTCTTCTGTGATATTTTTGATAGAAAAATGGGTCGCAATACACTTAGAATCGTCAGACGGCACATTGGCCGGTTTCGGAGCACTGGTTTAAATTAATACATCGGACTAGAATAGTTTTATATGTAATTTTCACCTAGATAATAAAAGGTACAGTCGAATAATTAAAAATGTATTTTTTATTATTTAAAATATAATGCTTTTCTATTAAGGAGTGACAGTTAGTGCCTAAAAACGTGTTTTTGCGTTTTGTAACACAATAATTAGAAGTCCCCATAGTGCCGATTGCAAAAATTACTAACTGATACAATATAAATCTTAAAAAGGCTGTTTATTATACATAAAATTCAGTATTAAAAATAAACAGTACGTTTCTATATGTATACGAAGCCATATTTAATTTTAATTGTTGAAACTTTGTGCGATGAATTGAATTTCATCTTTCATGATTTTAATGCATTCTATTATATCACACGGATACAATAGACCTGAAACACAATAAACAGTTGGCATCGGTTATATACAAATGAGTTAATAACAAAAGAAAAGCATAAACTCAAAGGATGTCGAAAGGCGAATAGGGTAGTGAGAGACAAAATATGTGCAATCGTATAAAGTTTGAAAAATTCAAATCAAATATTGTAATCCCATCAATTTCATCATAATAATAATGAAAATCCAATTTCAATTCCAAGCACTAAGCAATCTTATATAGCCAAAACAACCTAGTGACTTAACACAATGAGACGTGTTCACAAAAAATAACTTCAATATGTCCAGAGTGGACCAGATCTCCAATAAAATTGACAGGAGAGTTTATAGATGACCAATGATGAAGATTTTACAAGACTTGATAGTGTCCGTTTGGAGATGTGTTGTTTTGTAATTAGATTCAAGATTTACGCCTGTATTTTACAACTTACGTGATTCCATTGGTGCTTGACCCAATTGCGACCGAATTCTCTCGTGTTTATAGGAACATGTTCGTAATAAAACAATTTATGTTGTTGTTAAGATTTTGATAACCCACGATCGCTCGGTCCCTTAAAAATATTTACAATTCGGATGGTAAATAATATTGAGAGCGCTGCGATATACATCTCAGGATTACCGGACCTCCAGGTTGAAGTAGTTGCGATTGCACGCCCACACGAAACGCAATATTGTGCGATCGTTGACGTTATTTGATGCGTATTATACAACATTCCATTTTAAATAATAAAAACACATTTTTTTAGTAATTATTTCCACAATATATTTTTTGATCAGGACCGGTTTCGCTCATCGCGAGCATTATCAACTGATGTGATGATGAAAGTTGATAATGCTCGCGATGAGCGAAACCGGTCCTGATCAAAAAATATATTGTGGAAATAAGTACTAAAAAAATGTGTTTTTATTATTTAAAATATCATGCCTTTCCATCAAGAAGTGACAGTAAACACCTTAAAAAAAAAAATAACATTCCGTTTGTATTTTCTTAGTCTTCAATACAGAATAACACAATAAATTAAACTTAATAAGGGTCAAACATAGGACATGGTGAAAAAATAGCAGTGTATTTTAGTTCTAGACAATTTTTAAGATATATTGTTGATAGCTATTTCGGTTTACAGCTTTATCAGAAATTTATAAAATGATATGAGTAGAATGCAATGCTTATTCACGATATACGTTTATTCCCTAAAAAACTCAGATTGACTTTCACTTCGAAAAATGTATATAATCAATATGCCGCATTTTAGAATTTACAATCACAATATGGAACTAGGGTGATAAAACAGAAGAGAAGATGTATTGTGTACCTTTTCAACACAGCTATATAGAGATATGTAAATGTACGTCTAAACATAGTCCTGATGAACGCGTAGCCGAAATGATAGGAAATTCATAAGAATATTATTTTACGTTTTATATGACATTCAATTAAGAAAAAAACCATTTGGGATTGAAGACGAATTAAACAATGATTCATTCGAGGTCTAGGTCTAGGAATTGTTAAAACCTTGTACGATTCCACATGTTTTGTCACTAACGACCCGAGTTTCGCCTTTCGACATCTTCAGGCATTCTATCACGCGGATGCAACAAACTGACAACTTAAACATGTGGAGTCGTACAAGGTTTTAACAATTCAAATTTGATATTGAAATTCCATCAAGCACATGCAGTCGATACCATAAATTAAATTAAAACGGTTCTTAAAAAAATATTAAGCTCGGGCAAAATAATGGAATCGTCTCAAACGTAAGATGATATATTCGTTTCGTATCGTGTGGACATTACTTATAGGCAAACTTTAATAAGGGTAAAGTGTATAATTAAATCGGCACGTGGACGGTCCCCGGACGCTGAGGCTGCTGCCCACCTTCTGTTGGCCCTTCCCGCTCCACTCTTTGACCACTCCTGACGGAAGCTTAGCATACCTACTCCGGATAAAGTACTAAAACCTCTCAAGGTGTATAGCGACTGCCACAACCTTTTGACAATATCATGGCGAATATAATAATATATGAAATATCAACAATTTAATAATACTGTCGTAGAAGCTTACGTTTATGAAAACTCTTCTTAGTCCACAATTCCAAGTTGATTTTTTCCCATATTGCAGAGAACCAAGTGGTTAATAATTAAAATCTGAAAATTTAAATATTGACACGGTAAAATACATTGCTATTTTTTCGCGTGTTCATTTTCCAACACTATTTTTTCTATCTGAGGTCTACGCCATAGATATTTGTGACGACTTATCGCCTACTCAAGTTCTCAATAATTCTCAATAATGTTGATTAAACTTTCTCAAGTGGTTTCTAAACCAATTTTCTTACATTTTTTTTATTCTAACATACTGGCCAAATTCATTATTTATACTTTAATAATGAGAATGAAAACACGCATAGTGTAAAGTATTTTGCTCGAAATAGTTAGTGTTACATATAAAAATTAAACCGTGGCTTATCTGAATAAATCGGATTCTAAAACTACTTGAAAAGTAATCAGTTTCAATCTTACTGAAGATAAAGCACGTAAAAATCGACTTTCGTACAATTCGTCACTTCGCACAAGTTAAAATTTTTGTCAATAATGCTAAGAAAATGCGTTGCCGTGTAGTTTTTCTGCCATCAGCTCTCCGATGCATTTCGATTCAAATTAGTGAAAAAGTTAAGTCTTGCGCTAGGACACGTGCCAATGTGTTTTTTGTTCCATTTGTTTATTTATCCACGAATATTTCGTATCAAAATAAATAAACATGAATGAGAAACTGCAGTGTTGTTAGAACCTCATACGATTCATATGATCCAGATGGAATTGTAAGTAATTAGACGCTCTGAAAACAGCGAACCTTTAGTTCGTAAAGACTTGACTCACAATTCGATTTGAAACATGAATAAAAATGTCACCCTGACAAATGTTTGACCATCATGAAAGAGTGTGGTTGTTCCACTAGAGAGTTTGACAGTAGGAACACAGTGCTTGGTACGACGTTTTGAAAATGTTAAGAATCATAATAGACTAAATATTTTAAATTGTCAGGCAGGAAGATCGCATTGTAAAAACGGTTTTAGAGAGACGAACAAATGCATTTTGAAACACAGCCAAAAAAAACATCAATTCTTTTAAGAAAATTTTGAAAGAAAAAAGGTTGCCTGTATTTTCTTTTGTATAACAGTCTTGTTTTATTGATTGAATTTGCATTTAATTGGCAGAACTCCATTATAACAAGGCGAAAAAACATCGATATATTTTTAATTACAACCTTGTCAACTCCACATGTTTTATCGCTAACGTCCCGAGTTTCGCCTTTCGGCACCTTCAGGCGTTCTATCACACGGATGCAACAGAAATAACGTACAATAAACAGTTGGCATCGTCTATGTGTATTTTATAAATGCATTTTAGCTAGTAAAAAAAATGTGAGATAGCTATTTCGGCTTACTTCTTCGTCAGAATTACAGTTATATTATATATATATGGTTGTTTAGAAATAGCTTTCAAGTATATAATAAAATACGTTGCTATTTTATCACCGTGTAAATATTTTGATTTGTGCTCAGTTGATAATGTTTTCGGTTAGAGAAACCGGCACTGATCTTAATAATTAGAAATAGCAATAAGTATTGAGTTTTACACTTTAAATTTAATACCTTTTCACCAATATGTGACAGATAACACCTTAAAAAAGCATGTATACTGTCAACAGTATTCCATGACATTAGCAAACTACTACATGTTAAGTAATACTATATGTAGCGGCGAAAAAAGTTTTTTTGTGTCGTCTGATTATAATGACCGTCGAAACTTGGTCTTAGGGCGTACGCCCTGAAGGACAGTATATTTGGTTTCGCTGCCCACCTCACAAGTTTTGAAGCATGTTCCTCATTGACCCAACAATCTCCTCTTCCTACTAGAAAGTTAGCGTTTGATACGTTTCGTGCCACCGTAATTGCCGTAGGATTGAGATTATATTTCGAGTGGCTTAGCTTGTGACAATACCGGAAATATCACCCGACGGGCGGCTATGAACAGGGATGGCAAAATAGCCGATTATATCGATTCGGCTATTCTGTGATTAAGGCGAGTAGAATTCTGAAACTCTCTCCCACTCATCCGATTCTTGGAACGGAGTAAAGTGCAAACAAAAATTTAATCACTGATGCCAACCTAGAAATATTTGTGTTTACTTACTAATACTGAAAAAATTATGGAGCGGTTCGGTGACTAGCAATTCACGCAAAACAATTTCAATTTTTGGTCAACTGGTTCTTGCTAGAAAGCGCCTATACATAACGATATATAAATAGTTTTGTAACACGGTAAAAAAATTGCCATATATTTTAATTTTACAAAATTTATAAGGAAAGTATTTTTTTTCTTCAGTTCATAACGCTCGCAGTAAGCGAAACCGGTCCTGATCATAAAATGTGCCACGGAAATATGTATTGAATAAATGTGTTTTTCGTCATTCAAAATATCATGCCTTTCCACCAATAAGTGACGGTTACCATCTTAAAAGTGAGGTATATAATTGATAGCTGTAGTTCTGATAGGACGTAAGCCGAAAAAGCTATCAACAATATTCCTGAAAATAGTCGTAGAGCTAAAATATATTGCTATTTTTTACCGTGTAATAATGGAGCTCTACCAATTAAATGCCATTTTAATCAATACAATGTTGCTGTTCTTTAATTTAAGAAGATGCTTCACATTTTATTTGTGATCTATTTTACTTCCTTTAGATATATTTCATACGATTACCTGTCTTCTGTTCTTGATCCATTTATTTTGTGTGCTTGATGATTTTTAATATTTTTTGTATCGTTGAATCTTTGTACAGGTTTTGTCACCAATCACCAGAGTTTCGGTCGTATTATAAACATCAAAATTGATTCTTATAATACGGCCACAGTGAAATTTCACGCGAGAACCACTAGTCTAGACTCTCGATTGAAGAATTGGCGGTGATAATTCCGATAATGAATATCGAACTGTCTAAGCATGTATGACGTCACAGGAGCGTAAAACGAGCCGTCAAAGAACCCGCGGGAAAGTCGCTCGGCGGGGTGTGGGCAGGCGAGGGGCGAGGGGCTAAATCGATAAGGCCCCCTCGATCCGCCGCCCGAGGTCCCACGTGGACCGCGGGCCTCTTCGCATCCCCCTCCACGAAGACGGATCCGCCAGTTCGGCCATTCCGCCCCGTCGGTGGCCATTATTGACCTCCGGTGAATAGTTAATGCCTGAGGGGGCGGTTAGGGCTCGTCCGGCCCTGGGGTGGCGGGGCCCGGCCCGGCGGGTTAGGACAGCGTTACGTTACATTACGTAGGTAGGTTATTTCGGGACGAGGCGTCACGGCAAGTTGGATGTCTTGGACAGCGGTATCTCCAACTAATTGCCTGTCCGAATCGGGTGTACGAGTCCGGCGTGAGTCTTCATTTGAATTTGAACCGAGCATTGAGAAAATTTTGCGTTCTAACTTAAAATTTGTCTGAAACTGAACGAAGTGTCATGCCTCGTTTTAAGGAGTCATTGATCAATCACATTTTAATCAGTTACATATATAGGGCAAAGCTTGCGATCACATTGTTCAACACTCAGCGATAAGCAACCGAACCATCAATAGTTTGTCATACAAGTAACACAACTTAAAAAAAACAGTTTTAAATAATCTAAACAGAATGCTTTGTACTATTTCCACAACATTACACTTCAAAATTAGCACTGGTTTCACTTATCGTTGATAATACTCGCGACAAACGAAACCGGTCCTGAGATGAAATATGTAAATAGAGAATGTTTTTTTTGTGTTTATAATATTTCTTTTTATGTGTTTTTTGTGAACACATACTTTTTCATGTAAGTATCCCATTTTAAGGAAAAAAATAAATGATCACAAAAGATAAACACGATTTTTGATTCAATAATTTGGTCAGACGAAAATAATTGTTTGTGGTTTATTTGAAAATTTATTAATTTACTAGCGAGTACCCGGCATGCATTGCAATGCCACTCAAACAAAGTGAACTACTAAAATTACTTGGTACAACCGATGGTTTGCAAAATGTCATTAGAGATTCATAGCCTCAAAGTTTGACAGTTCAGCAAACGTGGTACCTAGGTACCTATATAAAATACCAATAGTTCTTGATTAGATTTAAAGTAATCGAATGTTCGAGTAATCGAGTAATCGAAGAGTACTTTGAAAAAAAAGCTCATCACAAACATTTGACAGTATGCAAAAATTCGCGAGAGTGAAAAGAAAATATTTTGAAAGTTTCCAACATTTCATATCCTTAATACAGCAGTACATAAAAAACAGACTATATTTACAAATAACTATGAATATATCACTTGTTTGCTTATTCAATCAAAACGTTTTATATTCTAGCAAAACGATAGTCATAATTTTTATTTAACCTCAATCGAATGACTTCTTTTTTTTCTGAGTTTTTTATTGATTGAATTGGCATTTACTTGGTAGAACTCCATTACAACACGGTGAAAAAATAACAATATTTTAGTTTTACAATTTTTTTTATAAGATATAGTTGTTAGCTATTTCGGCTCACGCCATCGTCGTAACTATGCTTAAACGTACATTGCCTTATCTATATATAGCTATGTAGAAAAGGTACACAATACATCTTCTCTTCTGTTTTAACGACCTAGCTTATTTCCTGCTAGCAATAAAACTAGTTTAAAAAGATGTATTGATAGAATTGTGAGATTTATTTTATAATGGATTAATATTAGAAAACTATATAAAAACGTTAGATTGATTGTTTTGAGTAACGCTAACGTTATCTGCTAATACTAAATGCAGCGCGTCTATATAAACTGTTTAAGAAGATGTAGGCCGTATCAAGTTTCATTTATTCAAAATTGGAACAAAAGATTTTTATTAAAATGGTTTGATTAAGCAAAGTTACTTACCCTTCGTCTGTCTAAGTTAAATTTAGTAACACATATTTCTAACGACGTCGAAAGCCGAAATAGCTATCGAAAATCACACGAATGCTTTGTAGAGCTGAATATTTTTTAAATCATACTAAAATATGAGTTTCATTTAATAGAGGAGAACCAGTTAATAGGTGTTCTGAAATATTTTACATCATAATTGACCGTAAATAGAATTGAATTGTCAAACACAAGTTTCGCCACTCACTACCTGGGTTTCGCACACGGATGAAATAGAAAATTTAGCATTTGAAATATAGATATCCAATAAAATATGTATTTCAAGAAAATAATAATTGCTGATTTGATTATAATTACATTCGATCTTTTTCTTATAACAAATCTAGCATTATGACTTAGATATGAGGTTTTCACAATAACTATCTTTTTTTTGTAAAACCCGACACGAAACCCGAGTCGTGACAAATTTGATACTTAAATTCCATTTCCATCAAGATATCCTCAATGGTAAACTTAAATATAGTAAATAATAAAGAAAATATTTTTAGAATTATTGATTGAATTGGCATTCACTTGGTAGAACTCCATTATAACACGGTGAAAAAATAGCAATGTATTTTAGTTCTACAAAATTATTTTTAACAAATATAGTTGATAGCTATTTCGGCTCACACCATCGTCAGAACTATGTTTGTTAAAAATAATTTTGTAGAACTAAAATACATTGCTATTTTTTCTCCGTGTTTTTAGAATTATATTATACTATTTATATTCGGTTTCACTCATCGCGAGCACAATGTTATATTATTATATTATTATTTACTGTCAGATAACTCAGTTGATTATTATTAAAAAAAACAAGAATTTAATGATGGTTCAGAAAAAAGTAGAAACTAGCGAAATCGGTCCTGATCATCAAATATATTGTGAAAATAGTACTAATAAACATGCTTTTATTATTTAATATATCGTGCTTATCCACCAAGAAGTGACAGTTAACACTTTGAAAGTGATCAACTATCATTAAAATGTAAAACGGTATTTATATGATAAGAGATGCTTGTTTATTTTAAATGGTCTGTTTATGGTGGCATCAAACTTAATTTTGGTAGTTCTATTGCATTCAAGTGATGCAACGCATGATGATGACGAAAAGCAGAAATCGATTCGTGAATGAAGAAACATGTGGAATTGTATACATTGTCAACACATCATCGAATTTGAATTTTGTGTTACCGATTGAAAATGAGCTCACAATTTAATAACGTACCAAGAGTAGACAGGTTTTCTACAAGGAAAATTAACAGAATATTTGAACGAACACAATATTAATTTTTTAATGTCATAATTTTGTAAATAGGTATTTAAATTTAATGCTACGTGATACAAATCGCCCCTAGAAACATTTCGAATAATAGATAATAATAAAGAAATGAACGACGGCGTAACATGAATGAACAATTCGGGTTCACGATAAAACATCTCACCGAACGTTTTCCAAGCCGAAAGTTCACCGAACAGAGAATGCAACGGCAAGAAGGAAGCGAAATTGAAATATTGTTATGAGTGGTTTATTTACTAACAAAGAGGGAGTTTATTCACTCGGTTACGATAATGCCCTAAAGTTATTGTAAGAGGTGAAACTTTTATAGTAGCGTAAAAATAGGGCGACCACGTGGCGTCCTTTATTATTCTACAAGGGACTGATTTCTTTTTTTTTAACCCTAAGCGAGCAATATTTTTTTAAAGCCCTGTACTGTGGAGTATGTCACAGGGCTGTAGAGTCTTTTTTACGGCTAAGACAAGTTAAATTTTGTCAGGTTTTTTTTCTATATTTTCTATTTCTGTGCATATAAAAAGATCAACCAATTAATCCGGCAAATAGATAAGTTTTACTATAATATAATATATTGGGACTCAAATGAGGAAGATTTATTTCTTTTTGTTCATTGTTTGATTCTGTTTCGCTTTCATGCATTCTAGAACACCGATATTTTAGAATTGATTGGTCATTAAGCTGTTTACACGCTTCATATATAATTTATTACATTATTTATATAGAGGTCTAATGAACGAATTTCGATTAAATCATAAAATGTTTCCAAGAAGTGGTTAATTTTCAAGAATGAATTTTTGTCGTAAATTATTGTTAATGAGTTTTATGAACTTTTTTGAATATCGCAATAATTAATTATATCGCACAAAATGATCAGTGGTAAATATGGATATCATTGCTTCTCAATTATTTTGTCAAAAAGAAAATCAAATGCTGCGGCAAGATGAGGTATTAAATTTAATTTGACAATTTTGTAATTTTAAAGCATGTCTCTTGTTAAATTTTTATAACATAATGTTAAGTATTATACTATTTATTCAAACATCATGCTTTTCTACCAAGAAGTGAGAACATCTTAAAATTGAAGTGTATTATCGTATTTTTTTTTTAAATTCGACTCATTTTGTAGGACCCAAATAATTTTCACAACTAAAAACTTGTTTATAACCTGTTCCGTGGTGAGCCTGACAGTAGATATGTTAATACTGAATGTTTCAAAATTAATTTAGCGATATTGATACTGAACAAACATGTAAAGATCATATTGATTGATTGAATTAGCATTTACTTGGTAGAACTCCATTATAGCACGGCAAAATAGCAATGTATTTTAGTTCTACAAACCTAGTATATGTCTGTTACCGCTCAGACCATTACGAAAGACTAATTCGTTTCCATAATAAACCATCCCCATCCAATAAACCATTTCCGAGCAATATGTAAGCTCACTGATAGTCGCCTTTTTAGTTTCATTTACATTTTTTTTAGTTCTATTGATAGCAAGAAATAATCTAGAACGTTAAAACAGGATAGAAGATGTGCTGTGCACATTTTCTACACAGCTATATATGGATAAGTGAATGTACGTTTAAACATAGTTCTGACGATGTCGTGAGCCGAAATAGCTATCAAGTATATCCTACAAAAAAAATTGTAGAACTAAAATACATAGAGAGGTCAGAGAACTTATATCGCACTGAGTGTTTCTATGTGATGGTTTTTGAAAGACGACGAAACTAAAGGGTGATTAATAAATTAAATATATAAACCAAACTCTGACTCATTGCTCAGCAATCAGATCGTCTAATTAAATAGTTGTCACTAAACTCAGGAGTTGATAATATGTATGATAAATTTTGTGACACGAAAAATAATAGTCTCATTCCAATTTATGACGTTGCGCGGTCACCCCAGCGAGCATAACAATTTTTCCCTCCCCCGTCGCTTTTCATTCAATAAAAATTCCATTCATACAAACCGCCGGCGCTCGTGGAGGGGGTGGCCTTCTACAGCGTAGTGCCCGACGTAGTCTCGTAGTACGGGGTGGTACTACGCTTCGTAGCTGGGGAATGGCGTAGGGGGGTGCAGTCACAACTCGTAGACCCATTTATTAAAAAGTTTCACCGAGGCGGTGAAAAGAAAAATATATTCATATAAATTTATAAGGTCGCCATTACGTTCATTCATTCAGCTCGCTTAATACAATTCTCGTTTATTTCATTCGTATTCGATTTGAACTTTGAATTTTTACTTTTAATTGCTTATTATCGAAATAATTTTTATTGCTTCTACTGGGCTAGTTATGCAAGAAATGTCATGATTAAAATATAAATTAAATTTTAAATATTAAGTACACTGAGAAATAATAAGAGCTCAATTAAATTCATTGTTTATTCTCAACGAACAACTAACCCTCCTAATTCTCTTTTGTCTTTTAAGTCCTGTACGTAATATGAGTTCAATAAGTCGATAATCTAAGAACTTTTAGTCTCATGTATTTAATTTCACCGTCTGCCGTCAATTGAAAATAAGTATAAACAAAATAAATAGTTATGTTTCAAATAATTGATTGAATTGGCATTTAATTGCTTAAAAAGCTCCATTATATCACGGTGAAAAAATAGAAATGTATTTTAATATTACAACAAGTATAAATTATATCAGCTTACGCCCTCGTCAGATCTATGCTTAAACATTCATTTGCTTATCAATGTATTATAAATTCGTGCCCTCGTGTTTACATCTTTGTTGTAAAGGCACTATGAAAAATGCATTGGAACAATTAATTCTTAACTTCTTGGTGTATAAAAACATATTTTTCGTACGAAAATTATCAGCTGATAATGCTCGCGATGAACGAAACCGGTCCTGATCACAAAATATTGTGGAAATAAGTACGAAAGAATGTATTTTATTATTTAAAATATCACATCTTATTTTAAATAATAAAAACACATTTTTTTAGTACTTATTTCCACAATATATTTTTTGATCAGGACCGGTTTCGCTCATCGCGAGCATTATCAACTGATAGAATACAATTTACAAGCAAGTCTATTTATACAAGACAAAAAAATAATTTGAGTTAAAGGTAGCAGGTGTATGAAACCATGGGTTCAATAACTAGGAAACAATTTACATAAAATCATACAATATTGATACAAATAAAGTAAATTAGTATAAAAATTAAATGTTCACAATCACTTATTAAGAATTACAATTACAATTATGGTAAATCAATAATCCGTTAGGAGCTCTAAACAATCAATAAGGAAGAAAGGAGTGGGAAATTTTAATGACGAAAATAGCCCACACTCACTACTTAATGGAACTTCATCCCATCGACTAACATCACATCTTACTTTTAAAGAAGTGATAGTTAACATCTTAAAATTAATCATTTTTTTTATAAATTATTGTTATAATAGTATTTTTAACACTTTCCAGGTAACATTTACAGTTAAAATGCTTCTCACGGTCAAATCAGGGGGCAAAAATCATTTTCCGTTATTCTAACATAATAATCATTGTCCACTTTTTAATCGACGGTCTTTTGCGACCTTCCTTCGTCAAAGTTTTATATGAATTCATCTCATATTAAATATTAATATACTTAATGCTTCTTATGAACTGTGATACACAGTGCGATCGTGAAATAACACATCAACATATCTATTTAAAATTATTCTAAATAATTATTGACGCAGTTGTAATCCCTTTTCTTTGACAGATTAATTATTTTAAAACCAACACCACTGAAAATTTGGAGGATATTGAACTTTCTTTTATCACTATTATAGAGTTAGCTGTCACTTCTTCGTGGAAAGGAATTCTATTTAAATAATGGTATTCGAAACTTAATGCGATTTCCGCAATTATATGTTATTAAGATCGCTGTCAATTGGAGACTCGTTATAAAATTATCATACTGTATCAGTTGATAATGCTTTCATCAGCGACACCGGTTCCAATCTTGCTTATACAAAATCGTATATATATATTATCAAAGCTCAAATTTGCACTACCCAGATCATCACGAGGAAAACCTACTGTAAACTGGATAGTATAAAATTTTAGAAATATTACCAATCAATGCGTTTTATTAGTAAGATAGAACACTACTCTTGATATAATTACCATGTTGAATTAGTTATCGCAGTGAGTGAAACCGGTCCTGATCCTAAAATGTTGGAAATAGCATTGAACGTCAACTTAATACTATCCAAATCATCGCGAGCTAATCAGATCCTAATCTGGATAGTATGATATAATCATGAGCATTGTGATTTATAATTTATATATATTCGCGGTAGAAAGTCTGTTTTTGTTGAATATACGACAAATGAATTATCGGTTTTATTATTGAAGCGTAATTGAGATCTGTTGATTGACAATTGATAGTAATGACGCTTAACCTGAATTGGAAATTAGTTAGAAAATTAAAATCTTTTCGTTTGACTCGTTCGACTGAAGGTGCTTGACGGAGTTTCAATATCAAATTTGAATTGTTACAACGTTGTACGAGCCCACATGTTTCGTCACTCATTACGAGGGTTTCGCCTTTCGGCATCTTCTGGCATTCGTCAGTGACAATTATCACCGGCAATTGGGTCGATTATTATTAGATCAATATAATTAAATTCGTTTCAGCTGCCATTCAGTTTTCGCCTTGGGGTTCGTGTTCTCCTGTAATTAGTACCTTTAGTATATAGACGATGCTAACTGTTTATTGTGCGTCAGTTCTGTTGCATCAGCGTGATAGAATGCCTGAGGATGCCGAGAGACGATACCCGAATCGTGAGTGACAAAACATCTAGAATCGTACAACGTTGTAACTTATTAGAACTCTAACGTGTTTATGTATTTTGTTGATTTTATTCTATTAGATACAATTCATGATATCGACTGAAGGCGTTTGATGAAATTTCAATATAAAATTTGAATTGTTACAACTTTGTACGATTCCACATGTTTTGTCACTGGTTTTGACCCCGGTTTTGTCTTTCGGCATCTTCAGGCATTCTATCACACGGATACAACAGAGCCGACAGTCAGAAGAATTTTGTCAGTTATATTGCATCGGTGTGATAGAATGCCTGAAGATGCCGAAAGGCGAAACCAGGGTTGTTGGTGAAAAAACTTGTGGAATCGTAAAAAGTTGTAACAGTTCAAATTAGATATATTTTATTGCGAGAATAGTTTGCAATTTACGACCACCCTGTAAATGTTTGTAAGCTTTTTTTTCTTCATATCATAACTATTGTTACATTTTTGATGATTTTTATTTAACCCTTTTTTGCCGAACCCAACGTCCGCGAATAAGATCTTATTTAAAATAAGATACATCTTGACAGATAATCAAATTCATACCTGCCATTAAATCCCCTTCAAAAGAACAAGATTGTGCGTTCCATCGACGCCATTTTTCAGCCCTTTTGTTTGTTGATGACAGATGCAGAGCGATTTTTTCTGTTCGTTATTTGAATGACAAAAGAAACAGTCTTCGTTGTAACCATTTGACAGACAGAGACTTCGCTTTGAGAAAGCTATTGTACGTGAAAAAAATATATTTTTTGAAAGCTTGGTTGTTTTAATTGGTATATTAATATATGTTATACGTATTTTGTTTACTCGAGAAGCATGTTAATGGAAACTACTACAATCGGGTCAAGTTATTTTAAATAATAAAAACGCACTGGCAATAAAAAGTCTTTGGTTTTGTTGCATCCGTGTGATAGAATGCCTGAAGATGCCGAAAGGCATTCTATCATACGGGCTTCAATAATTCAAGTTGTAACAATTCAAATTTGATATTGAAATTCCACCAAACACTTTCAGTTGATAAAATTTAATTTAATCTTGGCTTTATCTACAGTTAACATCGGCTACCTTATTCTGGCATCATAAATTTTACTTGATTTCTTAAGTGTTTCATTGAGTAATTAGATAAACCAAAATAATTTTAGTAATTAATTGATATAATAATAAATACGATTACTTTGCGTTATTACGTGAGTTCGTTTTAATGGTTTAAGTAGGCATGATAAGTTAATGCTCATTTCTCTAGATCAGTGGTTCTCATGTGCGTCCACCAGAAGACGTTACTGCGGCCATCAACAGTTTTATAGTAAACATTGATATTAAGAAAATGTGTTTTTACAAATGAATATGTATAATTATTATTAAATTCAAATTGATTGAATAAACTTGACTTCTCAAGCATTTATTAGAGTTTAAGTAAAGGACCATTTTAATAATAAAAATGTTCAAATATTTTGGTCGAAGTTATACGTTGACCATGAAGACAAGTCAATATAAAGAATTAACAACAATTGCTTTATTAATTTTGTCGATTTTACTTTCAACTGTATATTGTGAAAGATCATTCAGTGTAATGCACTATATACAAAATATCGAAACTATTTTTATCACAATTGGTGCGGCCACGAGACATTTCCATAGGATAGCTGATGTTTAAAATGCGGCCACAGTGAAATTTCACGTGAAAAGCACGGCTCTAAATTCATTAACAGTATTTCTACATTCTTATAAAAAATACTTTTAATTAGACGATCTCTTAACATTATAAATAAATTGATACAATAAAGGTAATAATCATTTCAATAAACGAATGAATATAAACTCATCACCATTGACTACTAAACTACTGTAACAAGAAACTCACGGGATTACCATATAGTTTTTCTCTACACACGTTTAATTATTATGAAATATCGAGATATCATTGATCAATTATTGAAACTGATTATAATGATTATAATGATTATTTTTCAGCCTAATCGTATCCTGTCGCCGTTCAGCATCCTTAAACGCCACCGCGGCAACAGTTTTGAGTATGCCACTCTTCTGACTTCGTTCCTCATCGGTTCTGGACTGGATGCCTATGTGGTCTTCGGATTCGCAGCCAGAGACCTCACTCTCAGCATTCAAACGAGAACCACATGCCCAGACATCCCCATTGATTCTGTGGTCAGTCGGCTTAACAGGCTATCCCTTTTCGGCGTAACATTAGCATTTTTTCAGATCGGATCTTAACGGTTTTTTTCTAAGAAAACTGCTTGTTACTCAATCGTTCAACCTATATATTCACAAAGAGATTAGGAATAAGGCAGAAAAAATGATAAGCTACACGCTTGCACTGGGATCCGTTCCGATAGTTGGGAGTAAATTTAATAACATCGATCACAAACCCTCATGCTTTCGAGCAGAAACAATTAACTGATTGAAAAACCCTGCTCGTATTGGAATTCGAATGTGTGATATCCATTCAGGTGATCAACGATGTTAACCACTGCACCGTGGACCCGACTTGGTTCTGGTATAGATTATTTTTATAAATTTAAAAATCATAGTATTTTTTATTATTTAAATCCACTATCCCGTATTGAAATGGTTATCAACCAATAGTAAATAAATGACAGATTTTTATGTATTATTTTTTAATCTAAAAGCAGCTAAAATTCATATAATATTACGTAGATGTAATTTTTATGAATAAGTTTTTTTTTTACTTAATGTAAACAAACATTGGAATGTATCAATCGATAAACCTCACATTTTATAGTGGAAATAATTGTTTTTAAAAAACATAAATATTAGTTAATGTAAATTAAATTGCAATTGAATGATTGAAAATAGCTATTCTGCCGTAGAATATTCGCTATTTGATGATTTCTTCATTTTATTCTTAAATTATAACAACACATTTTCAGTGTTTTTTGTGATCAGAGTCGGCTTCTTTTCAGGCTCAACCTGATCATAAAATATATGATTGTAAAAGTGCAAAAATATATTTCTATTATTCAAAATAAAAGGTTTTTCCGCCAAAAAGTAACAGTTAATACCTGAAAAGTTATTTATCTATTTTTTTATATAGCGCGCAGATGTTTATTCTAATGATTGTTTGATTAAATTGACATATATTATAGATGGATTTATATTGCAACAATAAAACATGATGTATAATATTTTACCAAAATTTTGGATACCAATAATATCAAAACTGGTTTTTTTTACCGATGATTATCAACTAAAGAATCAGTTGATAACGCTCGCGATGAGCGAAACCGGCCCTGACCTTGATTATATAAAATTGTACTATATATTGTGTTTTCTTTTTCAAATATTGCGTCTGTCAATCAATAAGTGACAGATAACACATGAAATGTGATTGATGGATTGAACATTGGACAATATTTGCAATCTGATCGCTTCTGCAGGAAATTGAGCCCGAGGTTGATACAATCAACAAAAAATACAGCGTGAATCCGGGCCCTGACTTCCGCAGTCAACATCTCCTGAGAAGGGAGGAGCAGAGGCAGCAGCGCCTTCGACAGCAACAAATGGAAGAAGAAGAATCTCGCCGAAAAGCGATTGAAGTAATATATGCATATTTTCACATCTCTTTTATCAATTGTTTGACTCATTGTGACTTTATTTATTGCGTTTTCATGAAAAAGTCAAAGGCAAGTTATAAAAATGGTCAATTAATTTAGAATTGAATTGTTTTGTTTGATGAAGGAATTAGAAAAACCTCCGTTCGATGAATTGTACGGGTGGCGGGTGCACGCTTGGGTTGTTGTGTTGCCACCTGTCAGCAAAAAGCCAGTTCCCGCTCCACAGAATGTCACGAGAAGATTAAATTCAACGAATACAAAAAGTAAGCCTTCATCTGTCACCCATTTAGACGTCGTTAAGGAGACTACGTCTGGTATCAGCGACGATACAAATGTACAGCTCGAAGAGACGGAAATATTGGGAGAAGAATCTAAAATCTCAAATGTTGACAGCAAAAGTGGAGATAGTGCCGATGCAAAAGGTAAAGAAGACGATGGAAATTCTGACGAAAATGTTGATTTGGATGATGCCAAAAAGGTTATTGAAGATATTGCTGAAGATCTTGCTGTAGTCGAAGAACTGCCGTTGGATTTAGATGAACAGCCTTATTACATCGAACCAGCCACTGGGAGAAGACACAGCACCACTTATGATGGGTATTTGTCGGTGGAATGCGTTTACAATCACAAGAATTACTATGTAAGTAATCGAATGTCTTTCACAACAACCTAATTTAATTTAATTATGTTTTATTTTTACTTTATTAATTGTTTTCTTGATTCTGTTTTTTATGTGCTGCGTAGACGTGAATTTATTTAACTGTTTTCACTTGCTTACTAGGTGAATTTACAAGGTCAAGCGCCAGTCAAATTCGACTTGAAAGACAAACAATCCTGGTTGCCGTTACTCCGCTTGAACGAGGATACTTCTGAAGTGAGGAAGTATATGGACATGCCCATGAGTTGGGTGGAACGACTTGATATACCTGCAATTGGTATGAATATATTTGATTTCATTTGAGCTACAGATTTGTGCAGTGCTGATGGCACTTAAAGATATGAACATTCACCTATTGTATTATAATAATAGATGATACGATGTTTGTTTTTTTTCTGTATTTTCTATTTGCTTCTTTTTAATCTCTAAAATTGTCCGTTGTTAGATTTTGAGAGACGGTATCCGTCTGGAGAGAAAATAATAAAGTACAAGAAAGCCATTTTGGAAAAACACGCTCCTTTCTCCCGCGAAGATGGCCTCCTAAAAAAGATCACAACGTTCTATGATTACACTTATCACGAGCCGGCACTGGGGTAAATATAAAAAGAATTATTTATCAATGAACATTTATGATATATCAATAGCTATTTGATGTTATTTCAATATCAAATTTGGAATGTTGAAACTTTGTACGATTCCACATGTTTTGTCACTAAAGACCCGGGTTTCACGTTTTGGCATCTTCAGACATTCTATCAACTGACACACAATAAACAGGCAAAAAAAATCCAATTGCATTGTTATGATAGCTGATTAGTATTGTATTAGTTGTAAATCCTTTGATGAATGACTGATTCATTAACAATATTTATTGCTAATAAAACTTATCACAGGTGTATTATTATTATTGAAATTATTTTAGTTGTCATTTAGTTCCTAGCTTTAGCGCCTGTTTGTTTTCTTTGATTAAATCTTGTGGTATGTATCAGATGCTAACTGTTTATTGTGTGTCAGTTCTATTGGATCGGTGTGATAGAATGCCCGAAGATGCCAAAAGCCGAAACCCGGATTGTTTGTGATTAAACATGTAGAATCATAAAAAGTTTCAATATTTCAAATTTAATGTTAACTACAAACGTTATAACACGGTGAAAAAATAGCAATGTATTTTGGTTCTGCAAAATTATTTTTGACAAATATAGTTGATAGCTGTTTCGGCTCACGCCATCGTCAGAACTACCGTTTTTTCCACCGTGTTATAATGGAGTTCTACCAAGTGAATGCCAATTCAATCAACAAACGTTATACTAAGTGGAAACAAGTGAGCTACATTTTCAGTGCCTAAATTGGCAAAATATGTTTTCCGTACAATTAGTTGCAAATTATGGTAACACCGGTAAAAGGATATTTTCACTAAAAATAAGTTGCATACACTTTCGCTGTCTGCATTGGCAAATTTTACTTTCACCGTTGAAAATATATTTTACTTGAAATAGTTTTGGAATATTTTTTTCATTATATGAATCATTAACTTTATTTCTACGAGTTAAATAAAGCATATTTTCACTTGAAAAAGGTTTGTTACAATTTCGCATCCCGACTTTGTAAACTATACTTTGACTGGTGAAAATATATTTTCTCTCTTAACATACTTTCGCTGTAGCACATAGGCTCCCAACCTTTTTCGGGGGGCGACCCTTTTTCATAAAATCCATGTGACCCGCGACCCCCAGGCTGGGAACCTATGCTGTATCATTTATCCCACGAAATATCTTTGCGATGTCAAAATATATTAAGCAACATAACACGGTGGAGTTATACCAAGTAAATGCCAATTCAATCAATATATTTAGCAATATAATTTCAGGTATGCGTGGTACGACAAAAGATTTGACAATCTGAAAGAAGTGCATATCGACTACAAAAATAATGAGGTGGTCGAATTGTTCGACAAAGGCCGCGAGGATTATCTGAAAGGTTGTATTGACACGATTGTTGTATATTTCATTATTCCATTTCTATTTCGCTTACCCATAGGTTGAACTCATCTGGTTTTATCATAAACTCTCTGAAACTTCTTCGAGCCTGCTCATCCACCGCTGATTTAATTCGACATGGCCGTTAAGTGCGACTGACAAAACACTAAAAAACTACTGTTTGTTACTGTGAAGATTAGGTCCGGTTACGATCATCTTAGTGTTACATAATTACATATAAAAGAAATTTAAACAATGCTTTTTATAAGATGCAATACATATTTTCTCAGTTCTTAAGCCATTGGTTTATATATCCGATAATTGCTTAATGAAAATTTTGTACAAAAACTTAGTTTTAATTTATGATGTATCATCTATGATATCGGCTGAAAGTAATGTTTTATAAATATTTAATATAATTAAAATACATTTTCAGTATTACTTCCACAATATATTTCATGGTTAAGACCAGTTTCGTTCATCGTAGGCATTATCAACTGACATTTATATAATTATATTTTAATTATTGAAAGATTCGCTTTTTTTCAAACATATTCACAGACGATATAAAACATGGCGGTGATGGGTAAAATATGGAGTACCCTAGCTCTCTGGAAAAGTGTAATGAATGTATTTTTTATTTAATTTATGTTATCGACTGCAAGTTTTTGATGGAATTTCAATATAAAACTGCAATTGTTGAAACTTTTTACGATTCCATATGTTTTATCACTAACGATCCGGGTTTTGCCTTTCAGCATCTTCAGACATACTATCACACAGATGGAACAGAAATGACAGTTCTTTGTCAGGAATCGTACAAAGTTTCAAATATTCAATTTTTATATAGTATCACTTGATAATGTTCGCGATGAGCGAAACCGGTCCTGATTTTAATATTGCTATTTTTTTTTACTATTTCAATATAATGCAACTTTACCGGGAGGTGTCAGTTTGCTCATTAAAAGAAATAAATTTACGTTGTACAATAAAATTTTAGCCATACTATTCTATAGAGTCCGCTCTACTGAGATGGTTGCTATAGCAAATTGCCTTCAATAACAACAATTCGTTGCTTTAATAGTGCATCAACGCGTTCCCTCGGAACACCGTCAATATTCACGAAACCCAGACAATTTTTGTTCTTCGAAATTGAATTGAATTGTGTTTATCACAATGTGATGTTGGAGCCGTAAAAATCGAGCGACTCCGAACAATTTTTCGATAGGGCGACTTTTAATATTACAATAAATAATTTGGCTTATAAGTTGGTTGATCTTAAATTCAATGCAACGTAATAGGAAAGGTTGAAAAAATCTGACAAAATTAAACATTTATCTTACTCGGAGTAGTGCTGTTGGTTATTGCCGGATTCGGAGTCGAAACAGAGTGACTCCACGACCGCACATCCATGTATTTTATCCTGTTTTGTTATTTTGATGTCTATTTTTTTACTGTTCGACAGTGCACAGGTACGAGACAGGTTGCCGAGATGTGTCGATCGAGTGCAACAGAAAATTTGAATTTTATCATGAGTCACGCGAAGATCATTTAGTGTCAATAATTGTGACACCGGATACGCTCTGCGAACATTACTCCAACAAAGAAGACAGGCGAGTTTTGAATATAGACGACTCTTTTTGACCATTAATCTCTTTCACGCTAACGCCCCGACGAATGGGACGGCAATGTGCAAGGCCTGTGCGCGAGCGCCCCAGACGTTGGGACGCGAACATTCAAACATCGATAATACAGGCAATCTTTTGCATATAGGACTGATTATGGTTTCAAAATATCGCCCAATTCGTCCTGATACTACTACCTCCATAAAATTGTCAAAACTATTAGGTTTAAATGCTTTAAGCATCGATTTTTCGAACTCTTCAAATTTATTCCGATCCCGCCAAATGTTTATATATCAGTTTGAAATTGCGTGCTAAACTCGCGTCTAACTTCGCACTGAACTTTGCACCAATCGCGCGGCATTGCAATCTGACACTCCATGACACGTGACAGTAATGGCCTTGTTCGTTTGAGTTTGATTGGTTGCCTCGTTACGTCACGGTAATGGCAATTTACGAGTTAGTTATTTGTTAGGGATATATTTGTTAAGGTGATTGTGACAACATAGGACATTTCTTTGTGTTTTTTAATGTTGTGAAACATTCCTAATGCATCTAGCTTCTATAAAAGCCAACCTAATTATATTTTATTTGTGTATTTATAGCTCTATGTGGAAATAGAACATGTTGAAAAATAGCAACGCGGACAGATTTTGTTTGTATGAAAAACTGTCGCGCCAATCGAGTTAAAGTAACATATAAAAAAGTTAAGATATTCTGATGGAACTTTCGTATATATTTTAATTTATTAAAATGTGTAAAATTCGACATGTTTTGACACTTACGACCCGGGTTACGCCTTTCAACATCCTCATGAATTCCCTCAAATGGACTCGATAGAACTCCTAGTTAGATCGGAGCACCTTCTCCTAATATTCTGTGAAAATATAATATTCCCACCCAATCTTGAAAGGAAAAAAAATTAAAATGCTGAGTAGTTAAGTAGTTGGTCGCTTAGTAATTTTTGTCGGTTAGAGAGAGGCTGGAATCAAACAAAAATTCGACAATTTATCATATCATTCAATTTTCTCTTCAATCTTAGGTTATGAATAATATTTCCTGTTTATCTTTGTAATGAATAACCTTACGATACAGTTAGTCTGAAAATGCTTCTCACAGAAGCGAAACACGCGGCACGTCTAGTATCACAGCGAATAGAATAACAAGTTGTCATTTTGATTGATATTAACAATTCAGTTCTGCAATGTTTCGGTCGAATTCATCACAAACATTCGTGTGTTATTATGTCTTTATGTATCGCTGGAAAAACAAAAGGAAATATTTATTTTCTATTAATAAATCTGTTTATTGTTTCAGATTGTTTCTTCGCAACACTGAATTCGGAAATCAATATGACAGCCAAGGTGTTCATCGAAACGTGATTGTAAGATTATGCCATACAACCTTTTGTTGTTTTTTTTTCATAGATAATTTCTTTATCAGTTATTTTATTTATTAAGATATATGCAGATATAATTACCAATCTGGGCACTCGTTTATGAAGATGAGAAAATCGTCTTGGTCAGGATTGTTGATGAAATATTCCAAAAAATAACGCAATCAAGATATTTGAAGTATTGATTTGAATGTTTGACTTGTGTATACAACAGAGGTCAGAACGTGTTCCGCTATTCAAAATAAAATTCGCGTGTCAAAAAAAAAAAACTGTATTTATGTAATTTTCTTTAGTGTAGTAGCGCTGAATCAAAAGGTTTCCTAATCGAGGAGAGGTAACAACTTATCGAGATATTAACAGATTTTATGTCTGTACATAAAATAACTTTAATTTTGAATGGGTGCTCAGTTAACGAACAGTTTGGACTGCGAGCAAATCGGACACGAACACTATCACAGACGATTTTTGTGTTCGGAAAACGAACGCATATTCGGATAACGAACATAAACGATCTTTCTAATTCACTTATTCTATCTGTAAAACTGCTGTGATAATCATTGATTATTGCATGTCGATTCTGTTAAATCCATGTGATAGAATACCTGAAGAAAGGCGAAACTCTGGTCGTTAGTGACAAAACATGTAACAAATTGGATTACTTGCAGTCTGTCCTTGAACAATACAATCGAAACGAAGACATTCCAGCGTCTGAGGATATCGCAGAAAAGATATTCGCGGTGGAAGCGAACGAGATAAAAATTGTCTACCATTACGAGGATAACTTCATCACCAAGACGACGAGGGAATTCGTGAAGCCCAGCGTCACCGAGATCGGAGGGCTCAATTTCTTCACTTCGGAGCTCACGTCAGGATATATGGTAGTTTACCTTTTTTTAATAATTTTACTGCATTATATCCGTATGACAGAAAATGCATGTATTATATAAATTTGCGTGTCTGTCACAAGAACCCGTCACAAACGGTGTACAGTGGTATCAGTATGTAATTTTATTTGAATAAACTTTAAAAACAATTTGAATGATTATTTTTTCGGCATGGAATGCATTATTGTACTTTATGTTTTATACAGAAAATAATGTTTCGCTTAACGAGTGTTTCACATAACGAAAAAGATTCTGAAACAAATTATTCTCATATGCGACGTTCGTTCAATTTGACTACAGCACCTAAAAATAATCTAAAATATAATGTAAGCTAGTTAAGTTGTAAAAAAGAGGGGAAATTAACTAACAAGCATGACCAAATTATAATTTTTATAAATGTTTGATGATTTCCGACTTCGTGTGTTTTCTGTTTATCTCAAGGCAAACCCAAACGCGAAAGGTGATCGAAGCCTTAAGCTGTATAGAATGCTCTGTACATTGATGGAGGAAGAGGAGCGTACGCTGGTCCATGTTCGTCACACCGAGGATTGGCTGAGGGACTGCTTGGCCGCAAGACCGACGGAGAAGTTGACTCCTGCGAAACGGCTTGGACTATTCGATATAGACAGGAATGAGGCTGCAAAAGAAGGATACGCCGAAATGGTAGGAGAAGAATTTACATCATCAAATTAAAATATATTTTAATAAATATTTTCAGTACTCCTAATCTGTGGACGAGCCAATACATTACTCACACTTGACAGTGGGCTTGCTGCCAAGATCTATAGACTTTCCAGGTAAGTAGATAGATCAACATCCAAATACGGTGCTTTAAATCATGATGCTAAATACAAATTTGGGATAATATACGATATCGACTGGATGCTTTTGATCTGGACTGTTGATACTTTGTATATTTCCACATGTTCTGCAACTTACGACCTAGGTTTCGCCTTCCGGCATTTTCAGATGTTGTATAGTACGGATGCATCTATTGCAGTTGTCAGTTCAGTTGCATCCGTGCGATAGAGTGATTGAAGATGCCGAAAGGCAAGACAGGGTTGTTAACACTGAGTCGCACATGCTACCGCAAGTACTTTCGAGATATCTCGTCTGTGGCAATCAACAGGTTAATTGATTAAGAATATTGAATCAATAAACATTACTGAGGTTAGTTGTTGTCAGTCAAGTGCGGTATGCATATAATTTATATTAGATAGAATTAAGATATATTACAAAGTACCTGACGTAATAGTTGACTTGCAAACCGATTTTCAGAGGGCTGCCGAGCGGGAGGCTCGTGCGCGCGAGTTGGGGGGCGATTTTCAGCCCGGGGCCCCTTATGCCGTGCGAGGGACATCCCAAGCGGTCAACCTATGCCTCAAAGACTTCAAAAGAAAACAGCTGGAACGGCAGACGAAAATACAAGCTAGATACGACAAGGTTGGCGAAACCTCTCGAAATTAACTTTTTCAAACCAATGGGTGAAAAAAACATGCCCCTCTAACTGTTACTTTACCTTCAATGACTATTTCAATATTTGTGCTAAAATGTACTGGAGGAAAAACAATATTATCCTACCAGTTACGTTGGAAATAATTCTGACGATGACGTGAGCCGAAATAGCTATCATCGATATCTTATAAAAAAAACATTGAACTAAAATATATTGCTATTTTTTCACCGTTGTTTAATGGAGTTCTACCAAGTAAATGCCAATTCAATCAATACGTTGGAAATAAATATTTTCTCAATATATGAATACATTATAAATCATTCGTGATAAGGGAACAAATAATAGATAAAATATAATTAAATATGTCTCTTTTATTTTAGCCAAATTATGTATTGAAATAATTTGACTGAGTCTTTTAAGGGAATGTGTATTTTTAAACACAAATGAATTTTTTGAAATAATACCAAGGTATATGAAGTGTTTTTGGACTCTTTTTGCAGTGCACTGCGGAGCTTGCTGATCAGCGACAGTGGTACGCTACTAATCAATACACAATAAGTCCCGAGGTAGAAGAAGAATTTCTGGAAAGAAAGTATGTGATTTTTTTTATTTGTCATGCTTTCTGTATTGTGTGAATTATTTTTATGTGTTACTAAGTATTTTTTCTTTTAAAATCAAACATACAATTTAGATATTGTGACACCGCGTATTCTCAAAGCATTAAAACACTAAATTAACAGTTTTGGTTTAAGGTAATTTAGGTCTTATATTTTACTTGCTGATTGTAACATACGACAAAATGATGATGGTATACGCTAGATGACAGAGCCATCTATTAGAATTTATTCAGCACTAACATTCGCTCACTCTGTGTGCGAAGAATGCGCAAGCGCATTTTATTACACGTGTTGTTATCTTAATCAATTTATAATGTGCTAATTTTTCAATTTATGTACAATCGACAGATGTTACCATAATATTGATTCCTTTTTAAGAGTTTTCGTGTTAAATGCTATCCATTGTATGACTACTGATTACTCCGAAAATAATTTTAAATTTACAAAAATGTCTCTCTATTGACAAAAAATGATAGCTTTTTGAGGGTTACAATGTATCAACGATATATGTCATAGCAGATCAATTGTCTTACAGTCGTGCTTTAGCATGAATTACGGTACTATTTTTAAGGCATTAACTGTCATTTCTCGACGGAAAGGCATAATATTAATATTTTAATTTAAAAAAAATGCATTTTTAGTACTTATTTCCTCAGTGTATTTTAATGATGCTCGTAATGAACGAAACCGGTCCTGTACATAAAATATATTCTAGAAATATGAAATAAAATTTATTTTTATTATTAAAAAATATGATATGTTTAATTGGGTAAAATCTAGAATAATAGTTTATTGAATTAGAGTAATGATATCAGAAAAAAGTGAATATATTATATTTTTTTATATTTTGTGAAAGGTATTATATACAGGTTTATCATTAATGATGTATTTTATGCATTCGCTTTGTTCTTCCAGCAATCAAGTATTATTTGAGATCAGTGCTCTAGAAGTTCAATTGGAGAGAGAGAAGGTCCTTTCGTCGAGCAGATACATAAGATTGCAACAGCAATTGAAAGCCGATCCTGCATTTCAAACCACTGAAAAATTCAGCAATGATTAATACGTTTTAATCAAATAAGTTACCTACAAATTAATGCAGATTATTTAAAATCTAACAATAGCCGACGGTTAGATAGTCAACTTGTAAAGTAATCATTTAGTAGATTTATAAATGACAAAACAATCACAAAAAATTGTTTTATTTTGGAACAACAATTAATAACGCCATTTAAAATGAAAAAGAAAATATTTGAACATTCTACAATTTACGGCTATTGAATAATTCTTTATTTGAATCTAAATGTTTGTTCGATTGAATGATTCGTTGCATAACGAACAGATATTGGAAAATGTCAGTGTACATATTTTGTATAAATAAAACGACATAATAATAAGCATTCTATCAATTATAATGATTGGATAAAAATACATAAAATTTATAGAGTACCAAATCTTTTCAGTCTTAATAATTTACTTATTTATCGTAATAAAAAATATCATCTTCAGTTTATTCGAATATACTGTATACTGCCATCTATTAATTATTTTTTAAGCGTGTACCATTCCTATTTACTATTTTGCTTAAATAGTAAGTACGCTACACAATAGATGTCAGGTAAAAATTATGAATAATTTTTTGGTTATAGTCTTAAAACGGCGATGATAATATAATAGAATACATTAAATATTTTTTCCTAATTTATTTCAAGAAATTAATATCATAGTCACTAGTCAGGCACTAGCGTAATATAATGAACAATAAATGAATGTTTAGAAATTTTTGAGTTGTCTATTTTTGTGTTGAAATATTTTAAACGTCAATGATATATTTATAATTTTAAAATTCAAGATCCTTGTTCGAAATAATAAATTGCAATTGCAAAATTGAAGTGAAGAAACGGCATAAAAGGAGGTCCATCAGGATTTCATCACGGAAAAGGCGTATAGGTCACGAGGTCGCATTTGGTTTGAAGGTGAAAACTGAGGATTGGCGATCGATGTGAAATGTCAATAATTATTAAACACGAAGGACTTTTGATGAGGTCTATAAATCGATCTTTGCTTATTTGAGATGCGTCGTTGAAGATGCAAATTCAATACATACTGATAATATTGATTGAATTGGCATTAACCTGCTTTATTAATGTGATTAAGCTCTACAAAATTTATTAGATACTCAATTAATAGCCAGTTCGGCTAAGCCCTTTTCAGAAATATTTTTAAACGTACATTGACCTATCTATATATAGCTGTGTAGAAAATGTACACAATACATCTTCTCTTCTGTCCTAAAACCTTAGTTACATATTTAGAATTTATTGGCACAATCAACTATATATTTTATAAATTTTATAGAACTTAAATACATTTTTTCACCGTGTTATAATGGAGTTCTGTCAAGTAAATGCCAATTCAATCAATTAAAATACTTTTTTTTATTTTACTATTTTCATAATTTATTTATTGACACATTCACAAGGGCTGTCACAATACCATCGTGATTTATTACAAACGTTTCAACTTTATCGATATCTTGCAAGAAATTCATATTTTTCAAGAAATAAAAATAGCATCTTTTATTTAATATAAAACGAACAGTTCAGTTTGATTTAAAAATATAAATAATTAAAAAAAACAATTTTTGTCCTTTAATTTTTTCTTACCAACCCTGATAATTTTTAAAACAATATTCAACCAAAAACTGCAACTGCAACACTATACTGATCATCGATATATATTCCAAATAATATTGATGGTTCTGAAAATACGCAATACACTACAATCAGTCGTTTCAACAATTGAGTCGTTGGCAGACAGGGGGCTAACTGATTGAGCGTGCGTTACCTTGCAGAAAGAATGCATTCTTGCGGAAATGCATTATTTTATTCAATCGAGATCGATAGAAAATGCAACACTTAATGCACCTAGAAATAGGTACGTAATACGATTATGTCAGAGGTAGGGAAACGATACTGCAATAAGTATTCCGGTATCAGATACACACAACAGTTGGTGCGCGAAAGTCAGATTGTAGATTATAATTTAAAATATTGTGTATAAAATTTATTTGTTTATCAAAAAGCTTAGCCCTTTGAATGCATTGTGATGACAATGGAAGTTTAACAATATAAAAGAGTGTAAGATCTGATTTTTGTATTGAAATATAGAATGATTTTTTCAAATATTCAGTGAAACCGGTCCTGATATTAATAATATAGTACATTAAATATAGTACTTAACATTGTGTTTGCATCCGAGTGATAGAATGCCTGAAGATGCCGAAAGACGAAACCCGGATCGTAAATTGGAAAACATATGGAATCGTAAAAAGTTTCAAGAATTCAAATTTGATATTAAATTTCCATCAAGCACCTTCAGTCGATATCACACATTTTAATTGTTGAAATTTTTACATCTTTATCAACTTTGTCACTTACGACTCGGGTCCCAACATAAACTGGAGTTAAAGCATGATCAACTGTTGCATCTATGTCAATTCTGTTGCATCCGTGTGATAGAATGCCGGAATATGCCGAAAGGCGAAACCCTGGTGACATTGGACATCCTTTTGTTGATTCGAATTTGATATTAAAATCCCAACAAGTGGCCCTTGTAAATATCTTGTTATAAAATGTGATTCGTTAGTTATGTTTATTTCCCTCTGTTAGTTTATTTGCATCAATAACGATTTTTCTTGTTTTTGGCTCTCAGCGAACTTCCAGCATTTCTGGTAAGTGACAAAAAAAAATTGGATTCGTACAAAGTTCAAAATTTGAAGTAATGTGCGTTCGAAATTCTCAGATTTAAGGTTATGCATGACTTTCGTTGTAAGTATTGCATCTGTGTGTACTTAGTGAATCGAGCCGACAACTTTCTTTATTCACTTTCAGTACGAAATCACTCGCGAACCGAATAAACACGGACACGATTACGGTGTGACGGCATCATTTCAAACGAGACATATATCATATTCAACAAATAGTCAAAGCGATTTTTTAACAAGTGATAGATTTCATACCGTGAAACATAGTCTGGTTTTTAACCATAAAGGTAAACAACAGTAACAAAAAAAAAACGGTTTTTTAATTGTTATTCGAAGGTGAAATAAACTATAACACGATATATTACAGCATACCTCAACGAATGAGTGTTATAAACAATTTAATTTGATTTTTTTAAATGCTATAGTGTCTTTGTTGTAAAAAACTTCTTGCTATTTTTTCACCGCGTTCTACCAAGTTCTACCCAGTAAATACCAATTCAATCAATGCTATAGTGTCGTTAGTTCTAATAAAAATTAAATCAACTTCTGTGCGATGTATTGATTTTTTTATTATCGGATAAAAACAGTGGCGTTTATTTTTTTGTTTTTTTAATTTAAAGTGAAAATTTGTGATTGTAAATAGTATTTTATTTATGAAAGTGAAATATAAGACTTTAAAAAGTGTTGTGAATTGATATTGTCGTTGAATGGTCAATATTGACGAGATTTCGTTCGTTCATTTGAAGTCTGTCGAATCTTATAATAAAAACTGTATTAGTTGTAAATATATTTGAGTTTTTGATACAAAACCATTTATTGACCGAGTGTGCTTGATGGATTTCAATATTTAATTTGAATTGTTGAAACTGTGTAAAATTTAAGTTATGCCACACGCGTGGCGGGCTTCGCGTTTCGCGTTTCATCACTTATTTTTTCTTGCTATATCATTTGAATGGGATTAATTCAATTAAACGAAATAATATTTATCCCGACAATAACCTAGCCAATTAAAATAAGTAGAGAAGTAGATCTCTATTCATTTCACTACATTTTAATGAAATTGATTTTAATGAAAAACCTTTCATCACAAAAACACAACATAGTGTTGTTTATATGATTATCATTTCCAAATCTGAATATCATAATAATAAATGAAATATAGATAAATATATTTAAATTCTTCCATTACTGTTTTGTGCGATACAAACTGTTAACTGTCTGTAAGTTTTGTTGCATCTTTGTGATAGAATGTAACAATTTACAATTTATATCAAAAGACCAAACCTGGATTATGAAATTGTTATTTTCGTAGAAATATTGTAGATTGTAAACTAGCGAGTAACCGGCAAGTATTACAACACGACATACAGAAAGTGTTTGCGTTTTGATTTGTTTACTGAAGTGCTTTTGGATACATAATATATCTGTTTTTTTTCCGTTTTTTGTGTACGCGAATAAATCAGAGGTTTTTACGACGCATGAGCAAGTCACATAAAGCTGTCCACTTGAAAAGCATATCCACATAGTTCAGTTTATCAGTTGAAAGTAATCGCGATAAGCGAAACCGGTCTCTAATGTTTGTACTAATTCTGAAACTTTCGCAAGCATGTGAGAAGCAACTCATTTTTTTATCACAATTGTATGAAAAAGTAAATGCTCGCGATGAGCGAAACTGGCCCTAATCTAATGGTTGTTTAAATTTTAAAACTTTTGCGGTCATATACACAACAACTGGTATAGAAACGCATACAGGACATACAAACAATCGTTAATTTGTATACACATGGATTATTACAGTCTATTGTATGACGACTTTCAATACAAGAGTTCGCTTTTAGTTTTTTTATACGAGTACCTTCGAATAAAATAGGACATATGATTAGCTATCGTAGCCCAATTCCTTATATTACTACTTTCTTTGCACAAGCGATGTTCAACAATTGAGTAACAATCTCTTTTAACATGTTAACTGTAGATGTTATTGGTAGAAAAGCATTATATTTAAATAATAAAACAGAAATTTAGCGATGCTCGTGATGAAAGAAACCAGCCTTAGTCTTAAAATATAAAATTGCGGAAATAGTACTTAACATTATGTTCTATTATTTGAATATAAAAAGCAGACATTCAGAACAAAGTTTGTTATGTAGCTTTCATTACGAGAGCATTTGTTTTATATTTGAGGCAGACATGGATTTGAAATGTCTAAAATGATTAAACAAAACTGTTTGGTCACGTTGAATTTTCTATGATCCCGAAGAAACTACAAATTTTGTATTAAACATATTGATTTCAACTAATTGTTTACGTATTATAGAAACAAACATCGTATACAATTCAACACTTGACGTATTTAATTCATTCAATTTTTACATCAACTCGCATTACATTAATAAGTGAATTGACGTCAATCAAAAACACTCAAAGCAATTAGTATATTTATAATGATTTATAACCAGGGTTGTGGATTTGAAATCAGAATTGGAGCCTTGGTATTTTTGTCGGAGAAACTATGTTAATGAGGAACTCCGTCTACTTTTTAGATTTAATGTGCATAAATAGGAAATGATGGAAAAAATCACGATACGATCAAACTTTTTTTAGTCGTAGTCGTATTGTTGTTCAATGTTAGAGCCAAGGAGGCGTATTTTTGGATTTGTATCGAAGTCGGAATCTAGTTATTTTAGCAACTCAATAGCCCTCATTAATCGATTATAGTGACACGCATTATATTAACGAGCAAACTGACGTCAAAAACACCAAAAGCAATGATTAAATTTGTAATGTTTTATAATCAGGGCTGTGAAATCGAAGTCGGAATCGTGAAATATGAGCGATTCCGACTAATTTTTCGATTAGACGACTTTTGAAAAGATCTCAACGAAAAATTTGCCGGATTGGTTTTTTTTTGATTTTCAATTTAATGTACATAAAAAGAAAAGGTAGGAAAAAGCACGGTGAAAAAAATGGCAATGTATTTTAGTTCTACAAAAATTTTGTAGAACTATAACACATTGTTTGTTTTTCACCGTGTTATAATGGAGTTCTACAAAGTTAATGCCAATTCAATCAACAAATAGGAAAAAACGCTTGACTAAATTAAACTTTTTTTTTAAGTCTAAGTCGTTTTGGTGGTCAACTTCAGACTCGAAGTCGGCTTTTTGGTCAATGTCGGAATCGTGTTTTTTTGGCGTCTTCACAGCCCTGTTCATAACATATGGACTCAAAACCACCTCTCGAAACGCATTTTGTCATTTCTCGCTGGCTCGATTGCAAACATTTCTCGATAATTGTGCGGTAAACGTGAGCCAAATACTATCTTTTTACTCGTTAAAAAAATCAGGGTGTTTTAAACATGTGTATACTATATTTATTTATCGCAGAATTTCGACCTAGATTTTATGATTTATTCGTTTGGTTATCATGTGCCCGAATGCGCGATTGTTGCGAAAACTGAAACATGTTTTTGCAGACAAAATTAATAATATAGTCAGGTCCGTCTTCAGGTATAATGACGTCCTTATATCACCCAGCAAATAACACATTATATAAATCAGTAACTCGTAGGCAATACTTTAGTCTCAATTAAAAATAGCGGTTAATGTGATTGATACATTAGTTATATAAAACGATATTTGCTTTTATCGGCCGTTTGTTTCCAAACTTTACCTTTTCCATTGGTGATATGGGACACCAGTTGCAAGAGCTGTTTGGCTGATTAACATATAGATTAACACAGATTACAGTCAAAAACATGAAAGCGTCTAGCAGTGTCAAAAATGTCACTTAAGAGTGAAAGTAAACTATATGAGTGCCTTTAACATTAATACTGTTCAATATATTTTTAAAAACATTTAGTGTTTAAATATCGTTTAAAAACCCAGCAGAGAATGGGTTAAATCCTTTTCTAGAAACGTCTCTTTTTAGTTTTCTAATTTATTCGAATATGTTTGTGCTATCTAATATAATCAAATATATCGATTGAGTGTGCTTGACGATATTTAAATGTCAAATTTGAACTATTCAGATTCTGTAGTCTTTCCCATATTTTATGACTAACGACTAGTAGAACTGCCAGTTCGATTGCATACGTGCACCAGAATGCATGAAAATGTCGAAAAACGAAACTTGAACCGTGAGTGACCATATGTGTGAGATTGTATTGAGTTTTAACCAGCCAACTTTTCCAGTTCGGCAAAGAGATTTTGACCAACTAAGCAGGTCTTGAAGAAAAAATCTTTTTTTACTTTTGACAGCTAACGTCTCAACTGTTGAGACAGCTAATTGCAATAACAAGTGATAAAAAAACCAAAACTGTCGAGCTAATAATTTTAGTTAACACCAACACGACTGAATTGATTTTTGAAGTATCATATTAAATATGCAGCTCAGCAGAGAACGGGTTAAGATACCTCTATTGAGAGGTCGCATGCTTCACATTGGCGGACATGGATAAAAAAATACGTTCAAGACACACATAAGAGTTGCATATTGTTATTTTGCAACAGTTTGCTGTATTAGCATAAATATTGATTTTAAATTACTATTCAATTATGTTTTACGGTAAATGGCACTCCTTTAGAAGTTTGCCCGCGGGCAATAAATTACTTGTTAACTCAATTTAAAAAATACTTGAAAAAATTATTCTTTCTAAAAAAAATTATATAATAATATACTATTCCTGATAATATCCTTAGTAATAATGTATTTTTGAAAATTAATTCACGATAGTATTATACATTAGCTAAACACTATAGAATTATTCTTTTTTGGCAAACCCAGCTTGTACAGAACGTAATAACGTTATGGATAATAATCAAAAAAAAAATGTTCTGACATCTTAAAAAGATAAAACATAAATCTAGACCATAAGGCTTATAAAACATTTTATAAATACAATCAAATAAATGATTAGATATATTATATTCAAGAGATATTAAAAAAAATTATACCACTGATTGCATTGTGTTAATAGTAACAGAGCAAATCAAAAATATAAGAGTTTTAGCAAAGTCAAAACTTTTATGATTGCGTATTTTTTTTAACTTAACTAACTTCACTACTAATTGTTTATTTTTGTGTCCTTTCACATAATAATAAGCCAGCCCTGATCATCGAATATATTATAGTGTATACCCATGCCTTGTTCAATCCATGTATGTATGCATTTTTCCTTGATATTAAAAAACATACAAATCCTTTAAAATTGAACATATTATAGTTCGAAAGATTCAAATTTGATATTAAAACTTCATAAATCACCATTATTATTTTCGTACAGTAATTAAAACAATGTTGATCAAACCATATGAATACGGAAGTCTAAGTGTGTTGTGTTAAAACCAAGTGATGTTATAGTGAATTATTTACAATGTGAATTCATGGTGGAATAAATTCTGTAATATATTTTATTTTTCCACAGGATAACAAAAAGTGGTAAGTTATTGCAATGCACCTGCTTCTACGACTGTCAGAAAGATTGTTTCGCAAAGAAGGGTTTATATTACGCAGATCTTAATGAATCGAGATTTAAATTTAGTTTATTAATACATTATATTCCACAAAATATTTAAGTGCAGGCTATTTTGATTGAGTCTTTCACGATTGTTCTGTATTCTTAATGAATTATTGATATAACTTTATTTTGGTTGCAAATTATCGATGAGACAATGTTAACATTTCATTTTTAAATCAATTTACTTCAATTAAATGCATACTGTATGTCTTCCCGTAAATTATTTTCTTAGTTTTCGAACCTTTGGTTTTACCCTGCTAACTATCAACTCAAAATTTTATTTAAATAGACTTGTTTGTTATTTGTGTTTAATCAGTTAATAATACTCGCGATCAGAGAAACCTGTCCTGATCTGGATTGTGGAAATTGTATTATTTATAAAATTTGAATTGTTAAAACTTTGTACCAATGACCCGGGTTTCGCCTTTCTGCATCTTCAGGCATTCTATCACACGGATGCAACAGAACTACCCGCGTCGTTAGTGACGAAACATTTGGAGTCGTACAAAGTTGTAACAATTCAAATTTGATATTTCAATTCCATCAAGCACCTTCAGTCGATATCATAAATTATTATGATTTATAATTGAAACATATAAACTAATAGAGCAAATAAGTGAATAGCTTAATCTCTACGAATTAATTAAGCCGTTTAAAATATTCAAATATTAATAAATAATATTTTGAATACAACAATGGTTGCATTCATAACTCCATGCCACCGAAATGCTACAAATGCCCTTTTGCTGTTAGGTCATCGATTTCTCTTGCCAATACCGAAAATACTACGCGATATGACGTGTTATTTTATGATGTATTGCATCTTACAATCATCTGATGTTATTGCTTAACTATTGTACAATAAAAACTGACTACGCCTGCCCATTGTACAATCAACACCGAAAAGAAATTTGCTAAAAAACAATCTTTTTAACACATTCACGATAGGATGAATGTGCCGAAAGTATGGGTAAATAGTAAATTGATAAAATTGCAAGGTATTCGGAAATCATCATTTTTTCTATATTGGGAAATGTTCGTTGAAAATCCATAAAATTATTTATCTATCGTGATATTATCGAAATATATATATCGAAATATTTTGTTTTTTATCTTTTATTATTAAAACAATCACTTGTTGATGGTTATAAAACCATGATATTAACGTTGATTATTTTCCACACTACTGTGGTTAGTGTAGAAATTATTTAGTGTTTGGGATTAGCCACAAAATATCACAATACTTAAATGGCTTCACTTGACACATCATTGTTGGGATTGCAAACCATAAATAAATAAGTGCATCATTTATGATATCGACTGAAGGTGCTTGATAGAATTTAAATGTCAAATTTGAATTGTTAAAACTTTGTACGATTCCAGATTGCACGAAGATGCCGAAAGGCAAAACTCGGGTCTTTAGTGACTAAACATGTGGAATCGTACGTTTTAACAATTCAAATTCAAAGTGTATCATTATTGCATTTTATGCGAACAATAAGTGCGTCAAAATAAAATAATATAAAAAATTCAAAGCGTTATGAGATATTAAAGTCAAGCGAATTTGCATTACCCGCCACTACAAAAAATACTGACGATGCTAATTCCACGTCTCGCGGTGTTAACGTGTTAAAGGTACATTTTTTAAAATAATTGTTTTGAAAGATTTGCTTAATTTAGCAAAACATCTTTCAATACAGGCAACGAATCTCAATGACATGTCTGTACGAGTCAGGGACTGTCAATATAGTTATATAAGAAAGCTGTTTTTTAAACAACTTCTTCAGATTATGGTCAAAACCGGTCGGCATCAATATGCATCTACGTACAATTCGATATGCGCTTGAAGATAAACTTAATGCCTCTCATTACAATGCAACTCTATGGGAAATTTAATTATTAAGATTTTAACTGTCAGTTATTCGTGAAATGACCATTATATAATACATAAATTATAAAACAGATTTTTAGTGCAATTTCCACAATTATATATTATGACGATCAGAACCGGTTTTGTGCATAACGAATATTATCAACTAATGAGAATACAAATTGACAAATTAAGGCAAGTAATTAATAATAAAATAATTAGTAGGTATGCAAAACCAAAGGTTTAAGAACTAAACAAAATATTTATTTTTAATCTTACGGAATATATATAAATGAATAAAATTGTCAATGAGTAAAAATTTTAACGACCTCTAAAAATTTTATATAATAGCACTTATGTGTTGTCAAGAATAAAACCGGATTAAAATTCCATCGGATTACGGAATGAAGAGTTTTAAGAAATAATTTATGGAACACAATGCATAAAATAATTCAATGGTAATGTATTAACTGTCACTTCTTGATGAAAAGTGATTATATTTTAAGTAATAAAAACATAACATAAACATGTGTCGAGTATGCCGCTGTATTTTTTATTATTTTTAATCAGTTTTATACCACTGACGGCCGATCCTAATATCGATAATTTAAAACTGTGGGAATAGTAATTAAATATAATAATATAACAGATCTGTACAGTGGCGGAGACAGAAATTGTCCGAGTAGGTAGCCATTCAATTTAATAAAATTACAATATATATATACCTATATTGCGTCACTTGATGTTTAATCATTACTTGCGAAATTGAAATAAGTACGTAACCTAACTTAAACAAAAAATAACCAATTATATTTTAATGATACCTGATTATTATTTATTGTAAAATCCTTTCAAGAATGACTCATTAACAATATTTATCGTTAATGAAACTCATGACAGGCAATTGTGTTATTTATTATTAGATCAATATTATTGAATTTATTTTAGCTGTCATTTATTCTAGCCTTGGGGTATGTGTTTTCTTTCAATTAATTACCTTTGGTATGTAGATGATGCTAACTGTTTATTGTGCGTCAGTTCTGTTGCATTCGTATGATAGAATGTCTGAAGATGCCGAAAGGCGAAAGCCGAGTCGTTAGACACAAAATATGTGAAATCGTAGAAAGTTTTAACAATTCAAATTTGAATAAAAGTAGTTTGGAAATTATTTGTATGGTTTCCATGCTCCCTGATTCTGTAATATAAATTGACAGCTGGTTGAGAATGTCTCTATGATAAAGTAAAAAATAATTGGTTTGACACAACCAACTTTTCAATTAACTATTGTATTAATATAGTCATGAACTGATATATGACTAGATTATTCAGATATTACCCGATAGAAAGCACTATTTAATATTTTTTTCTATGATAATAACGTTTTTTACCACAATAATGAGTTGTCGTGATATCGTTTTAAAGGCTTAAGGATGTGGCGTTTTCTCGCGGCCTAGTGAAGCTTTTCTTATTAAATAAACAATAATTACGCGGGCCGCAGATTGGCCACTCCTCTCTCATCAAACACACCTACAAATAAATGATCATCAATCATATTCGAAAGTTTTACTTATATAACATGTCAATGACAGAGTTGAATCATGTATTATATAATATATAATATTAAATAATTAATATTTTTCACATTAATTATTTTGTTCGTTAAGTGTAAATTATATTTTTTGTGTAAAGCACATGGACTGCTTATTGACAATTAATCTCTGTTCAAATTAGCTCATTTACCCACTGACGGCTAACGTCAGTTGAGACGATTATTGATAAATTCAGCTATTTTTTCACCGTGTTATCATGGAGTTCTACCAAGTGAATGCCAATTCAATCAATAAATTCAAAAGTAATTTATGATGCCGTCTGAAGGTGCTTGATAGAATTTCAGTATCGAATTTGAAATTTTAAAAATTTGTGTAATAGCCCATGTTTTGTCACTAATGACCCGGGACTCGATTCTGGTTCAGGTTCTGTTGCATCCATGTGATAAAATGTCTGAAGATACCAAAAGGCAAAAGCCGGGTAGTTAGTGACAGAACATGTGGAGTTGTACAAAGTTTTATTTTCAAAATTTCAATGTGATAACTGGAAATGCATTATATTTAATTGTGTTATTTCTACAATTAAAAAATATATAATTTCGATTTGCATGTTTTTCTCAGGGACCTATATACCGTGTAAATCGAGGGATGGGTGTAATTAAAAAAATAATTGAGGGTGGTGGCTAACTAATTCGTGATGCAATAACCTTGAGGGGATTTTTTTTATATTGATCTCGTTTTGTGATTTTTCATTCATGCGACATTGCATGTATGTGATCTCTTTTGTTTTACATGCATGCGAGATGTGCATACATGTCATCGAGTGGCTAACCCTCAATATCCCAAACGTTCTGGAAGTTCTCTTTGGAGTCGTGATGTCACCATCATTTTTTCTTCTGCTGTCCAGAAACGTAGACGGCCGCCAGATATAGTAAAAAGGAATTTCAACCAAAACCAGCTTCAGAGTAGCCAAAAGGGCGCTAGTTCTCCACCTCTGGTACATGCTTTTCTGGGTGACATAGTGACATCTAAGAAAAAATTGCCACAACTTTCAATTCGAAGTAAATATTCATTGTGTTTTACTTGGCCCTTCAACCAAGAGATGTATGTATAACCTATTTTAAAAGGCAGGATAAATATTATATAAACGGACAGTGCCATCTTTTAAAATTCCCTCGATACGCACGATGCGTCAATTGAGTGTAGTGTG